>OU342584.1:9101864-10301864 GCA_910589645.1 Tinea semifulvella | reverse complement strand
AGAAATAAGGTCTTTGTTTGCCTGTCGACAATTTAGGCAAACCAAGTCTTTAAATATTGAAAATTCTCTTGAGAGAACCTTACCATATTGCTTCATTAGACCTAATTATATAAAGATTTAAAATTAGCTTAGGGTCCACAACAGATATATTCTTAATATTATATTTTCCTATTTGAAACTCAGTCTGATTAGGCCATGAGTGCTGCTGGTAGTAAAGTGTGTAGGCTCTACTTTCCCATAAACAAAGGTAGCATGGATACTTAGTAAATCATCCATACACCAGAAAACTAACCATGTTGAAATCCTCTAGCCAGGCATACTCTTAATATTTTATGGTCCACATCATGTTCACACATGACATTTAATGTTTAAGACGCACAAAACATTTGTTTCTTTCCACACCCCATATCCACCAGCATCCCTCTCTCTTGCCTATTAAAAGTGGTAATCCCTAAGCATTATGCAAACAAATCCTATTTTTATTTATTATTATATAAAGTACAGAAACATTCATTTTTTAAATAAATAGTGAGAATCTGGTTATTTTCAAAGTAAACCAAGGAAATAATACATTTTTTTTTATGGCAATCGTTTTCTTATGAACATTTATGCCAGTGTTACGTCAATGTAAATATTAATGACAAAAAAGAAAATTAAATAAATTTAGATGTGAATTTCCAAAGAACTGAAACAAAGAAATAACAACAATACAACAAATATCTACACTAAAACAACTTAAATACACTTACATCTAATTAAAAAACAAAATATTAATTAAACTATTATGTTACAATATCTTTAAAATACAACCAAAACATAAAATTAAATACCTACTTTATAATTTTATTTTATTTTTTGTTAAAAATAATGATAATGAAAAAACAATGTCTGTAGAAAATAAGCTTAAAAGATGGAATATATTTACAGGAAAAGAAACAATTTTAGATAAAGACAAAATATAATCAGAACAATTGTATAATGGGCAAACAAAAAAATATGATTGAGGTCTTCATCCTCCAGACCACATTCACATACAGACGAATCTTTAATTCTTAATTTATGAAGAAATACTGGTGAGCAACAAAAATTTAATCTTAAACGACAAAGTATGGATGTAATTAATTTACTAAGACGAAATTTAAAAAAACATGGTTTGAATGGAATTACAGGTTGAATCCTAGAATACCAACATTTATTGTTCACTGAACCCCATTGAAAGGACCAAGATTTTCGTAGGTAAGTAGCTGGTAGAGATAATAAATCTGGGGAATAATTAATAAATGTGTCCCTATCACCACACAAAACCGCATCCTTTGCACACTGGTCAGCCCTTTCATTGCCTGAAATACCAGTAACAGATGGATAAGGAATATATACAGATAAAACTACAAAATTATTAACTTTAACAGCAACAATATTGATGCCGACATCATGAACAGGAACAGGGATTATAGAAAAGAGAATATTATTTTTGATTAGCATGTCCACACCGGCATGACCATCTAACCGATCTTCCTTAACACAAGTGTATTTAGGGAAACAATAAAAAGACTGGTTTTAACTAGGTCTCAGATAGAACAATTAAAAAGGGATTATATTTATTACAAAGGTAAATTAAATCAGATTTTTTACTATTTATGCTTTGACAGTTCCACTGCAGAATTAGATGTTGATCCATTATGATTTTGAATGAAAGATGTAATAATAGATATAATAATAGAGGCAACGTTGGACGGTTGAATAGAAGATGAAGAAATTAAAGATATAAAAGATAAAAGAAAATTTGAAATTATATCATTTAAAGGAGAAGATGTTTCTCCATCATTTACATTTTCATTAAATTTAAGTGCACTTCCATTAGGAAGAGAAAATGAAGGAATATTAATAATTTAATTATGAGCTTTTTAGTCGTAACCACGACGGGGAGCAGGAGGAGAGCGAGACTGTTTATTAATAGTTTTTTTGTATGATTTAGAAGCAGTTACTTCAGCAAAGGATTTTTTTACAGAAGAATGTAATTTTGAAGCAGCAATATAAGAGATGGAATTATCAGTCATAGTTTTTTTAATATTATTTTGACGGATAAATTCTGGACAAATTTTATTTGAGGCGTAATGGTTACCAGTACAGTTAATACAGATTGCTTCTGTAGTTGTAACAGGGCATGCATTCACACCATGGCTACTACCACATATAAAGCATCTGGGAGCTGATTGACATTTATCTTTTGTGTGCCCAAAACGGCAACACAAAACACATTGAATTGTTGGAAAATTATACGCAGAGACCTGAAGCGCATTGTAACACATAAATATTCTTGTTGGTAGGGTTTGACCATCCAAGGTAATAACTACAGTTTGAGAAGGCTTCCACACTGTGGAACCCTCTTCAATAAATTTATAATTTAGGCAACGGGCTTTTATCACAGGACCACAACCTTCTGGGACACTAATTAAATTAATAATTTCTTCAGGGCAGAGATCAACGGGTACTCCCCTTATGATTGATGCCCATTCTTGTTATGGAAAATGATGGGATAAGAGCTTTATAATTATTTAAAAAAATGTTAGCCGAAATATGACTCAAAATTTAGTGACATTCGATTGTGACCAACCCTTTCCAGGCTGCCACAAAAAATACCCTTTATATATTTATTTTCAAAAAATTTTCAAAAATTACTGGGTGAAGCGAAGTACTTGATGGAGTGTCTCTGTACATGAACTGTAAAGGGACCTTTGTCTTCCTTTATGTAAACAGATCTTACAATTGAATCACTAGGAGGCAAAGTAGATTGCGGTGATTGTGTCGGTGACAAGGACACCGGGACTTCATGAATTAAAGTTGTAGGAAGCGTGTTATATTTATTTTCCTAACTCGAGATTAATCATCTATTTGTAAATTAAATTAGAGTCCTAACACTTTATTACGTAATAATTATATTTCTGCCAGTGCTGGCCCGGCCCATGTTGTTAGATGTGGCCAGTCAGATCCGGCACTGCTAGGTTAGGTTAGGTTAGACTCGATTAAGTCATATAATAATAATAATAATAATAAAATTCTTTATTGCACACAAAATATAAAATATAAAAACATGTACATAGGCGAGCTTAATACCATAAAGGTATTCTCTACCAGCTAACCTTTGGGAGAGTGAGAGAATATTATGGGTGCAGAGTAAGAAAAATTAAGCAAAAGTTCAAAATATTATAATAAGTAAAATCAATAAATATATATATGGGTACGTAGGTAAGTATATGGTTTAAACATCTAAGAGGATAATAAATATATACTGTGAATAAATAATAAATAAAATATGTGCATATTTAAAATAAATAAATAATAATACCTATATGTTAAAGAAAGGAGATTAAGATGCATTTTGTTTTTTAAGAAGGTGAGAAATAGAGTTTTTTAAATATATTTAGAGACGGTGCCTGTCGGATAAATAAAGGCAGCCTGTTCCATTGGCGGGCTGCAGAAACAGTTAGTGAATCTGAATATCCAGAAATCCTTTAACTCAGATCGGCCACTGCTAGGTTAGGTTAGGTTAGACTCAATTAACCATGCGCACGAGCCGAGTGAGCGAAGCGAACGGTGCCGCGGTGGCGGTCGGCGAAGTGCTAGAACCGAATTGGTTTCGTTTCAGTAGTTTTATTCTCGGTTAGGTTAGGTTAAGACTCGATTAGGTCATATCCAGAAATCCTTTAACTCAGATCCGCCACTGCTAGGTTAGGTTAGGTTAGACTCGATTAGATCATATCCAGAAATCCTTTAACTCAGATCCGCCACTGCTAGGTTAGGTTAGGTTAAACTCGATTAACCATACGCACAAGCCTAGTGAGTGAAGCGAACGGTGCCGCAGTAGCGGTCGGAGAAGTGCCAGAACCGAATTGGTTTCGTTTCAGTAGTTTTATTCTCGGTTAGGTTAGGATTAGGTCATATCCAGAAATCCTTTAACTCAGATCCACCACTGCTATGTTAGGTTAGGTTAGACTCGATTAGGTCATATCCAGAAATCCTTTAACTCAGATCTGGCACTGCTAGGTTAGACTCGATTAGGTAAAGCCTTCGGTACCCAAAACCGAATTGGCTCGGTTAGGTTAGGCCTTGAGTACCCAAAACCGAATTGGCTCGATTAGGTTAGGTTACCTCGGTGAACCATGCGCACGAGCCGAGTGAGTGAAACGAACGGTGCCGCGGTAGCGGTCGGCAAAGTGCCAGAACCAAATTGGTTTCGTTTCAGTAGTTTTATTCTCGGTTAGGTAAGACTCGATTAGGTCATATCCAGATTTTTTTTAAGCCAGATCTCCCCTCTCCCTGACCAAGCATAATCTATAGTCATTCCGGGCCCTCCCGCCCCCTTCCTCACCTAATAAAAATTTTAAATCGGAACATAACCTCACTTTTTTTAAATATTAATAACTCAAAAACTATTAGTCTCCTAACCCTAGGGGGGTTCATGTGGTTACTATAACCCCTCCCCCCCCTAACCGGGAATATTCTAAAGTCCTTTCCTCAGAATATCTCTTGCGAGAAGATCTGGCAACTCAATGTCAATATTATCAGAATCAATGTCTGAATCCATAGTTTCGATAAATGCAGCAGGGGATGGGCAATCCCCTGGATCTGGTGGAAAATTCATTATAAAAAACTGAACAGTTGAAAAAAAAAACAATTGACAAATTATTAAATTAAACCAAAACTAATAAAACGAACTACTTACCACCATACATTAACTACACAATTCCCATAACATTACACTACTAACCCAAATTAAGTTAAATAAAACAATTTAAAACTCGGAGACTATTCGCGTCCTATTAATTTTTTTTATTTTATTTATTTAAGGACATGGTACAGAATACATAAGTCCTAAACAATCGTGCTATTCAAACCTTTAAGCGCTTTTTTCACTTTATTTCGCTTTCATAGGCCGCGTTCGTTTTAAGAAATGTTTGCATGAAAATAGCACTTATTTAGCACAAGTCGTTCGTTTAATAGTCATTAAATAACAGGCACAATATTTTTTTTTTACTTGTGTAATAAAATAACATACATAGTTAAGACCTACTAATAATAAAAAATATACAAAGCTAAATATACCACAACGCCTGCCAAAGACAATAGTGTCTATAACTTTGGTAATTAATTTTAACCTTAATATCTTTGCAGATTTTATTTTGCAATAATGTCCCAAAGGTCTGCAGTAACTTTCAGCTCCATACTCAGATCCGATTAGGTTGAAAAAAATTGTATACATAGACTTTAATGTTATGTTTAATACTGTAAAATTTAATTTACGGGAAACTAAAGATTTTCGAGAAAAAAATTAAATATCACTGTTTTACCAAAAACGAAAAAATGCCATTGAATCATTGAATGCATTCACGGCTGTGACAGCTCTCAGTATCAGTCTCTTTCTTATAAATGGTTATGTAGAGGGAGTCTTATCTACTTAGATAGATAAACTTTGGTAGCTTTAGTAAAAACAAAACAAATTCTTAAGAGCAATAACTATGTAGTTGAACAAATATTATTAAATCTAAGAACAAATAATCCTGCACAAGGTTCAAGACTCAGCTTTACCATTGGAAGTTAGTGCAAGAAGAATTCCAGCAAATTTTAGCACCACTAACTGAAAGAATTGAGCCTAAGCAGGTCTGCCGTCAATACATTTATGGAAAGAGATTCCATTAACAGAATTAAATACTTTAGTATTTGTTTGGGTAGGGAGAGGAATAGAATGGTAGATGGTGATCTTCTTGTTGTGAAATAAAATAAAAAAGGAGGCCGGCCTCTTGTAAACCAGCCTATTGTCAGTCGCAAGTCTGAGACATCATTCTTCCCATTTCCTACCCACACATGATGGACCCGGCACCCGCACTGTGATACCATGGAATACTTAAAAAATTGTCTTCTCTTTGGTTGGGTAGGGAGCATCTTGTGCGCAATAATAATAAAAAAGTACTCCTTTGTAAACTATCCTATTGTTGGTTCAAGCCCGAGCCACTATTCTTTTCATCTCTCTTTCCTACACACAATGGACCCGGCACCCGTGGGTGAATCCATGGAATGCTTAAAAATTTGTCCTGCGTCATTAATAATTATTGCCTTTCAAGTGTATATGCAATCCTTAATACTATCTTATCCATCCAGATATGTTATCTCCAATAGTTAGTATGTGTATTCTGTATCTTTTGTGAGACAGTTTACCCCAATAACTGTGTTATTTATGAAAAAAACTGTATTTTTTTTGTTGAGTAAAACAATTCATTTAGTTGAAATATACTTACGGGCAAAGGAACATAATACTATTATTGCGCAATAGAAAAAAAAGGAGGCCTCCTTTTCTTAAACCAGCCTATTGTCGGTTGCAAGCCCGAGACACCATTCTTCTCATCTCTTACCCACACACGATGGACCCGGCACCCGCACGGTGAATCCATGGAATGCTTAGAAATTTGTTGTCTTCTCACTGATGGGTAATGTCTAATACGAGTAAACATACAAATAAATAAATTTGAAAAAAATATATGTTGTTTATCTATACCTTACTAAATTTATTATCCTAATTATTATGTACTTTTTAGCTTTGTAAACCTTTTACAAAAATATTTAATCGGACGAACCGAATCTTGAACCATTATATAGATTATTGGAGTCTAAGATCTTAGATGTGGTGACAAAGGGAACAAGATGCCTTTGAGAAAGCTAAGGGTTGTTTGTCATCTTATATGACATATTAGAATATGAAGTTGACAGGGAGTTATTATTAATTTGTAGCTTAACAGACTACGGTCTTGAAGCCCTAGTCTGTTGAGGGTCCAAGCTCATACTGGGTAAGAATGGGAGATAGAGCATTCCATTGGCGATATGTCAAATCAGCTTTTGGCACCGACTACACAGGAACCTCCTAATCAACCAATAATTACTCCACCAAGGCTTGAGATCCACCTATTCTGGAAAAACTGATTGTAATACCACATGCTGGACATAATCGGTGTGCCTAATTTGTATTAATTATTTATGTATATAACTTTTATTGTAGCTATATTATCACCTGTTAATATGAGGAAAAGTTTTCATGCAATAAATTAGTTTGGATTCTGGAATGTTATTGTGTATCTTTTACCCACTTTTGTCTTCTTATTTAGCACTATTTTGAAACTCTTCATAATCCAAAACCGTATTTGCTGAAGTAATTTGCCCTTTATTACTTTAATTCATTAATTACATTCATTACAGCCCCTAGACCTCCACTGCTGGAGATAGGCCTTCCAGAACTGGAGAATTTGGCCTACACTCGCCACGCTAGCCAGACTGCTTGGTGAGGATATGACGTAATTTTTTTATGACAATTTATTAACGATTCCACAAGTTGGCATTAGTAGAACCGGGACTGACGGCTTAACTCTCCAAGGCCCCATGCCAACAGTGGTGTTGTAAATCTATGACAAATGTGCGTAAGAAAAGTGTATTTATTTCTCATTGGTACATGCCGGGTGGGTTTGAACCAACCTTTGAAGGATTTAAGGTATGCATTCTTACAACAGAGCCATCACCAAACCATAATATTGATTATTATAAAAAAATACCTATTTTTTAAAATGATTTTCAAATATTTCAATAACTATACATATCTGTAACTTTTCCTTGCTAAATGGGGTGCCTGTCGCCCTCCCTCTGATATGCTACCTAAAGTCCTTCAAACTAAACTTAATAAATTTTATTTTATCTATGCTATAGAACCTAGTGGTGTTGCTCAGCCGAATCGTAAAGATGTGAAGTGTACTCACAGAGGAAAGGGAGCCGGTAAAGTTCTTATTTTCCACCAGCCGCATGAGCTCTTCCAGGATCCTATCCTGGGCCTCGTTCCTCTCCCAGCCAGTGCGTCTGGATTGCTCGTCGTCCGGGTTATCCCTGCCAGAACAAAACCTAACGTCATCATCCAATATGTTTTTCTACCCGATCGATACCTTAAATGTGGCGCACAACATGTGAAGCCACAGTAGGGTTTCGTTTCCGAAAAACGGGAATTATGCACTTAAATTAAGGCAGGTATTTGCTCACAAATATTTGTCTTTTGGTATCCACACTGGACAGTAAAAAACAGGTACCCGCTACCTTGGTACTCTAATCCGATTTTCTAAAAAAGTATATAACAACTATCAAAGTTATACCTACAGAAAGTACTTTCAATGACAATTAAAAATAAAGTAATATGGTAACCTAAGAGCAATCCTTGCTCTTAGATGGTAACAAACCACCGTCAACTTACATTCTAACCACAGACTATATAGCTAATATTCTAACCAGGGAACAAATTATTGTGTTGCAAGCAGTGCGACTAGACTTTCACTCTAATAGACTTCGCAAGGGCGGCGGATCACAGCGGCGGATAAAAATCGATAAAAGATGTTCGCAGAAACAAGGAACGTAATAGGGTAAATCGTCAGCCATTGGCCACGTAAGTTTCTTTATTAAATATAATATGATATATTGCACCGATTTACTTCAAAATTGCTTTATAGGTTTATATATATTTTTACTATAATATCCCAAATGGGCGTCAAACAGGGTTGTGTGCTTTCTCCTAGATTATTCACTCTATATCTCGACAAATGCCTAAAAAGAGTGAGAGAGAGTGACTGTGGGATAAAGATGAGTGATCTAGTGGTGAACTGCCTGCTTTATGCAGATGATGCTGTTCTTATGGCATCGTCCGAACAACAACTGCAATCACTAGTCACAAGAATGAAGGAGGGATGTGCAGAAAAAGGACTCCGTTTGAATGCGAGAAAAACCAAGGTACTAGTGTTTGAAAGAAGAAGGATGACAACCGTGACGATAAAGATTGATGATGAAACTCTAGAACAAGTAAATTAAATTATATATCTGGGCAGTGTTTTCACTGCGGATGGGAAGTACGATAGGGACGTTGAAAGAAGAGTGAACGCGGGAAATAGTGTTAACGGTGCCCTGGGGTCACTGATCGGCAGTCGAAATGTCAGTGACAAAGCTCGGCTCGCCATACACAATGCCATGTTGGTACCAACACTGATGTATGGAAGCGAGACGTGGATACGTCAGAATACGCATGAGAGTAGGGTTAATGCAGTAGAAATGCGGTCGTTGCGGCGGATATGTGGCGTCACTTTGGCGGACCGCATACGTAACGTCGAAATACGGAAAAGGGTTGGTATGAAGGAAAGCATAGGGACAAAAATAAGGAAAGGCATGCTACGATGGTTCGGGCATGTTGAAAGGATGAGCGATGAAAGATTGACGAACCAGATATATAATGCGAAAGTTGTGGGTAAAAGAGGCCCTGGCAGACCGAGACTCACATATCACGATCAAATAAATAAAACACTGACTGAAGGTGCATTAAAAAGTCTTCGTAACCAAAGGGCATGTATGAAGAGGTTAATGAATGTCGACGAAGCGAAAGAAGTATGTCGTGATCGTGTCAAATGGCGCTCAATTGTCTCTGCCTACCCCGCAAGGGATCTGGCGTGAAGATATGTATGTATGTACTATAATAACAATAGAAACTTGAAAATGTCCATAAATCGCAGCTATTCGCCACTTCATACAGGTAGCAGTAAAAAGGAGCAGAGATTAGCCACTAAAATGTACCAGCATTATGAGTAAATACTAATTTCCTGTGGGATGTGCAGATTTTATGCGCTTTTATTGCATTCTAAATAAATATAAGTAGGAATTTATATAAATTATTATATACCTAAACCAAATTAATATGTGAGCTATAATATTTCGATACAACAGCATCAAATAATTTATTAGAAGATAACGAAACAAACCTTGATTTATTATTTTCAACAAACATAATAGCAAATTTTATTAAAATCAGTCAATTAATTTGGGTATAAGGGTTAATCAAGTAATAAAATAATCAAGGGCAGACAGTATTACATGGTCTTGCGCTAACATGTCGTGTTCAGCCTATGCTCGTATGTTTATGGCCGCGTTCGTTTTAAGAAATGTTAGCATGAAAATACCACTTTTTTTTTGCACAAGTCGTTCGTTTAATGAAAATTCTAACATTTGATGCTAATTTCGTATGTCAGTACCGTGTTGAAAGGAGGGTTATTGATGTTACTTTTTGACAGATGTCATTAACATATGAAACGGTTTTATTCGAAGTAAAATACAACCAGTATAAAAGAATTACAATATAAAAGCTACCTAAATAATAAAATTAAAAATAAACTAAACTATAAATAAAAAATGTCCTCTAGAGACGTCCCATCCGAGATAGTCCCAAGGAGACTGGCAACATTTCCCCTCTGTATAGCGAGGCTAATACGTTGGCAGAAATAATTGCCAGCCTTCCTGTCTCCAGACCTTTCTGTCAGCCGCTTTGACAACTCCTTGGCAAAGCGCCTCGCTGACGGTCCCCATGGGCCCATCGTCTCGACCCCAAACGGCGCAAACTCGTAACCGGAACTAAGGTTGGCATATTTGCGCAATTTGAGGTTCTCCGCAGAAAAAGCCGCTCTCCCCGCACCTGACGAGGTCGCCTGGATGTGAGATGGAGCTAATGTGTCTACACACGTCGCATCCCACACCAGAGATCTGCCAAGTTTCCACGGCCCAACAGTCATTCCGTCGGGTCTCTTGCCATCGCTCCGCACAATCCCAGATGGTTCTAAGATTGCGGGTACACCAGCAGTGACAAGAGCCCTTCGGATGATGTCGTTGAGAGCCGCGTGACGAGGAATGCGGCCAGCACTTCTAGCACAAGAAAGCCCGTGGTGTCCGAGATGATCGACTGGTTCTCCGCATCGACACTGGTGCGGGTGGACAGTCCGGGCTCCGAGACGAAGGCACACCGCCATGGTCAGTGTATGTCGGTCAAGGAGTGTGCCAACCGATGCTGAGGGAAAAGCCTGCAACCAAAGACCTGACTCCCTAGTGGAAACGGCCATGAGGCGAGCCCGCTCTTTTATATTACTAGCAGATAAAATATCTTCCTGTACCAGTTTGCAGAGCGGCTCGTCCCATAGTCGTTGGATTTTTGGTGAAATTGGAACCGAAACATTTGGACATGCTACTGACCAGGCATCTCTGGCATCTGACAAGTACGACGGCTCAACGGAACCCAGAGATGGGTTAGTGATTCTCCCGTAGAGCTCGACAGTACTATGTACAGACGACAGAAAAGCTGGCAGTGCTACACTAGAAATTTTGCGGGTTCCCAGGCCTCCGAACCGAATTGGTAGTGAAGCCTGGGCCCAAGTACGGTCATTCATGGGGCAATTTAGAATTTCGGTTAGTGAATTTTGCAATTGTTTGTCTAATAAAACTAGTTCTTCTGAAAATTTCCAAAGTTGAGAGCAACGGAGTACATACATAAATTTGGGAGCGAACAAACAATATCGTATGATAAAAAGTGCCATGTGGGGTTGAATTTTGAATAAGCGTTCTGAAGTTAAGTTAAATTTAGTTAATTGTTCCTGAACATAAATTTGGATGGATTCATCTAGGATTGGTGATCCTAGGAGCCGAAGGGTTTCATTATTTAAAATTTTGATATTGGGCGCTAGACTATTAAATTTGGAAATAATTTCAATTTGTTTGTCATGAGTTAATAAATTTGATAAATAAAGTTCACATTTTGAAAAATTTAATTCTAAACCTATGGTGCCAAAATCATATATAAGTTTTTGAAGGTCATCGAGAACTGTATCTGCATTTCCTCCGATCGTGCCATCATCGAGATACCATATATTAAATTTTGAATTTAGGCTGCTTATGATATTATGTATTGCCAAACTAAAGATGGCAGGACCGAGCGGATCGCCCTGTTGACAACCAACTGCCGAGAGTATAGTGTTGTTTTTATAAATTAATTTTGAAGAGGTGCTATAGCACTGCCAAAGGTAACTAAAAATTTCCGGGGTCTGTTGTTTAACTTGGTCCAACATGACACCTCTATCAACCGAATTAAACGCGTTTTTGACGTCCACCTTTAACATCACATCTCCCCCGTGATGCACTACAAAGCTCCGAGCAGCATGTACAGCAGCTTCGCAGCCACCCTTGGAGCCAAACCCCACTTGTAAAGGTTGAAATTTCGAGGTAAGAGTAGGTAACGGTTTGTTTATATTGTTATATACTTTATGGTTTTCTATTATATTTGTTAAAAAGGTATTTTAAAAAATTTTATGTAATAAATTCAAAGACCATAATAATATCATGTGTGTTGGATGCCATGGTATGATAAAACATAAACGAAACAACTTGTCAAAAGTAGCCTCACTGCTCGTTTTATTTAGGAAATGTTAGTATTGTTAAAAAAGTGGTATTACTTAACAAAATTTCGCTCAGGTTTACGAAGTTGCTACGAGATGTTGAAAACGAACGCGGCCTATGTATGTACGTCCTCAGGGTTCTATTAATCAATTCTGTCAAATTTCCTTAAAATCAGTTCAGTAATTTAGGCGTGAAGGCGAGATAAGTTAACATTTATTTATTTAAATAAATAATAACCAAAGTGATAACCGGTTAACAACACCATTGAAATAATTTAATATATTTATTAAATAGCGACTCCAGTGAAAGTGAAAAGTGTTCCAGTTTAGTAGCTCCACTACGGGTTCCCAGCGAAATAGAATTGGCGGCAAATTTAAAAATTCTTTATTTGTTTTTCTTGTACTAACTGATTACTTTTGATAGTAACTATTAAAAAAATCAATAAAAGTTTTTTTTTTAACATAATTATTAGTATATCGATTATTAAAAATGGCGCAATAGATACGTAACTAAAATCTTGTAACTAAAATAAACACAAATAATATTTTTTATTTATTTATTTCTTGGAGTTTTCTCTAACGACTTTTTCATACCTATTATTCAAAAAAATATTAATTTATTAAAATTTAAACACATTAACTGCATCAAAAACAAACAACATTTAAATAGACATTTGGACCACCTATTGTATTATAATTTTTAATCACACAAATCAAACACGTTTCTCGAATTACGTTGCACAATTTTAAAACATAAATTTATGTTTAACATACAATAAAATAAATAATAATTATGCTTTGCAACAGCTATAGACTCTATTTTGTTTCGATTTGGTTTTGACAATTTAGGGTTTCAGTATATAAAAAAAAATGATAATAATTATTATAATAAATTATTAAACCGAAGAGTATAAAACTACATACGAATCGTAATAATTTAAATATAGATACTAAATAATATTGATCGACATAACTAATTAAATACTCAGAAATATTATTCGTAATCTTCAAAAAAAATAAGAATTAACCCCGATATTTCCCAGTGCAATGAATGGAACTGGTATGGACGTCGATAGCCCTTGATTACCATCGTCGTTCTTTGTCTTATTTATCTATTGTAAATATACCTTATATTGTTTAATTTAATTAGTTTTCATTTTTTATTAACATCGTCGTGATTTGTTTTGCTTTTTATTTATACGATTATAAAGAAAGCTAAAGCTAGCTTATTACATTCGCAGTAAAGAAAAATGTTGTAAAAAATGCGGCACAATAACATTCTTAAGGTTAGCTCATGCATAGATATAGAATACTAACGACGACGCGACGATCCTATGTCTATGGGTTAGCTGGTGGATAATGCCTCACGGCATAAAGCTCGCCCGCCTGAGCACATTATTTTAGTTTTTGTGCAATAAAGCATTTTAATTATTATTCTTTTGGTCATATTCCTTAGCTGAGATTAAAAGGCACTACTTGTATGGTTAATGTAATTGCCGCTAGATTAAAGGTTTGAATCTACAAGATGTTCACCATATTCCAGTAACGGTTACACCAAATGTGCATCAAATTACTTAGGAGAAATCTTGCTAGGGAAATGCTATGGGGGGGGTAAAAGTAATCAAAAAAATAACATTTTATATCCAATCTTTTTATTCTTTTTTATGTACTTTGAGATGTATTTATCAAACTTTTATTTAATTGTAATTAGCATAAATATCTAAACTTAATAAAAAATAAACTATAATTATTAATGTCCTCTAGAGACGACCCTTCAGGGATAGGCAATATTTCCCCTCCGCATAGCGAGGCTAATACGTTGGCAGAAATAATTGCAAGCTTTCCTGTCTCCAGACTTTTCTGTTAGCCGTTTGGACAACTTCTTGGCCAGACACTTGACAGTGTCCCCATGGGCCCATCGTCTCGACCCCAAACGGAGCAAATTCGTAACGTGTACTGGTTGGTTGGTTGGCGTATTTGCGCAGCTTGAGGTTCTCAACAAAAACCGTCGCACTTCCCGCGCTTGACGATGTCGCCTGGATGTGCGATGGGGCTAATGTGTCTACACATGTCGCATCCCACACTAGAAAGAAAGAAAGAAAGAAAGAAAGAAAGAAAGAAAAAAGTTTATTTGTCACGAAAAAAAAAACACAAGCAGTAAAAAATAATAATGATAATACAACAAACAAGATAGTGTGGTGACAAATAGGGAATCAGCTCAGCAATAAGCTGCAACACTCGGTCACAGCGCTGATTTTCAGCTGATCCCTCATAATTTTGACATTAACATTGTATTCCAATAAATTGACGACCTGCCACTAGGGACCTGCCAAGTTTCCACGGCCCAACGGTCATGCCGTCGGGTCTCTAGGTCTCTTTATTTTTTATTCTTATAACACTATAATTTAGTATAACCTTCACCTCTTATATTTATCCTTACCCTTACTCAGTTTTGGTAAAATGAGATCTAACACTAACGGTCAGTTGCAGAAGAGCTGATTATCTTATTGACATGTTTAACGTGCACTTCATTGGCCGTAATAACTAGTGACAAGCGTCACGTGGTAGTCCACGTGACGTATATCAAAATATTGTTCAGATTAATTTAATCATTCTTTCTGCAACTGGCCGGATGCAACATAAAAAATCTCAGTACCTTACCTAAACATACTTAATATATAACTTCTTTAAGTTTACGGGTTGAGCAAGAAGGGTGCAAAACTTCTAATACACAGGTCAGCAAAATGAAAACAAAAAGGTGTCGAGATATTAGTGGTTTTACATTAGGTGTAGATTGGCAACACTAACAATATATATTTTTTTGTACGTGTACATCTGTATCTACACTCAATTTTGACTATTGGCTGTAATCAGTACTTTCGGGTCCGCGGTTTGTAGTATTCTCGGTACATTTTTATAAATAAGTTGATTTTTGTTCTCTAGATTTAAAGCCTTTTACGTGTATAAGTTGTCTCAATGATCTGAATGTGTTTTGTAATAAGAATAAATAAATATAAGAATTTTAATAAAAGATGCTAAAGATTTAGCCTCGGAGGTACCGGGTTCGATTCCTGGTCGGGACACAACAATATTTATTAATTTATTTGTGTCATTTCTCGAGTTTGGTACGCTGGAGACATCGACGAGCTTGCCACTTGTCATGATTGGCCTATAAAGTTGGCTAAATGTGAATCCGCTTATTCATAAGTGTGGTTTCTGACCACCCAGGAAGGGAAACGGTAGTGATGATACTTTACTTTTTTTATGCTAAAGAAATTTAAAAACTTACAATGCAATGCAATCTGCTCCCCAAGATACAAAATAATGGTTTGGGGAGCAGAGTTCTGTATCTCTTGCTTGCTTACTTGTTTTGATTTTTTTTTCCTGTACCAAATTTTGTAACTCAATTTACTTTCGCTTCAATAAACAATTTTTACTTTACTTTAATAGTTCACTACCACTTTAGTCTTATAGCAAAGATCAAGGGGAGCGGTATAAGTATAAATGGGATTACATTATGAAGTTCAGCCATTCTGCTTGCAACGTGATTGTCCCACTACACCATACTCTAATTCGGGAAAAAAATGTTTTTATGTTGGTACGTAATAGTAAAAAGTAAAGTATCATCACAACCGTTTCCCTTTCGGGGTGGTCAGAAACCACGCTGATTCACATTTAGCTAACTTTACTATAGGCCAATCATGACAATTGGCAAGCTCGTCGATGTCTCCAGCGTACCAAACTCGTGAAATATCACAAATTAATCAAATAATAATTAAATGTATTTATTTACATTAATAATTATTTTTGTGTCCCTACCAGGAATCGAACCCGGTACCTCTGAGTCTAAATCCACGGACTTAACGGCTAGACCACGGAGGCAGTACGTTATATAGTAGTAAATGCTGTTTTATATGTAAATTATATTTTTTCTTAACAAATAAAAATCTCCAAAACGAATGTTATCAGTATAAGGTCCGAAGTTAAAAAAACTTATAGCTTCTCTGCACCAAAACCACTGTTGACCAGTGTAATTCATCACCGCTACTTTGACCTATCAACAAAATTATAAATAGGCATATAAATCTACATAAATTAATCCTCAGTCTTATAGGTTTGCTCCTGGTTATTCTTATTCTTACAATAGCATGTCGCCTCGCGCCCACCTAATGGTAAGCAGGCAAATAGTAATGCTAATATTAATAAATATCTTATAAAGAATATAACAATATCTAAATATGAATATAAAAATAAGCCACTTTTAAAGAAGAATAACGATATAACTTTAACTTGATAACATAATAAAAAAAACATTAAATATATAGAAAAAACTTAATAATAACTCAAAGTACATGATTAAAAAAAATAGGATGTATTTTTTTATAACGGACTAAGGCCGCGTTCGTTTTAAGAAATGTTAGCATGAAAATACCAATTTTTTTTAGCACAAATCGTTCGTTTTATAAAAATTCTAACATTTGATGCTAATTTCGTATGTCAGTACCGTGTTGAAAGGAGGGTTATTGATGTTACTTTTTGACAGATGTCATTTAACATAAGAAATAGTTTGTTTACATTGTTGTATACTTTATAGTTTATATTATATTTGTTTAAAATGTATTTTAAACGATTTTATGAAATAAATTCAAAGACCATAATACATTGTCAATTGATTTGTTATTATTTGTTATTACTAAAAAGTAGTCTCATCGCTCGTTTTTTTTAAAGAAATGTTAGCATTGTTAAAAAAAGTGGTGATAAAAAAACGACATTTCACGCTGGGATGCGTTCGAAGATTAACTCGGTGTAGGGTATTTAACACCGAGTCGCGACACTGACCGTTCGTAAATTAACTCGGTGTAGGGTATATTTAACACAGAGTCGCGACACTGACCGTTCGTAAATTAACTCGGTGTAGGGTATTTAACACAGAGTCGCGACACTGACCGTTCGTAAATTAACTCGGTGTAGGGTATTTAACACAGAGTCGCGACACTGACCGTTCGTAAATTCATCGGATCGCGACACTCAACCAACACCAACTCCAAGCAGGGTTCCTGTCAATGTCAAAGTGACAAGTACATAATTTTAAATAGGTGCCAATGATATTAATTATATGCAGCCATTGTTCTGTGTATGCAGCCTTCTTGCCACCATTCCACGCTATCTTTAATCGTATAATAATATATAAATTGAAGCTATAAAATTTTATTGCCAAATATTAAGTAGATTCTCAAATTAATAATATTTTACCTGTGGCCACCCATGCGCGTATACATAACACTACTTTTAACAATTGTTTCACAGTAAGAGTATTAAAGAGTTTTCGGTCTATTTTTTTCGATTTAAAAACATGGGAAAGCTCTTTTATATGGCAGCTTGGTGCATACTATAGCCCTGGTCTGAATGTAATGCAGGTTTTGTCTAACTTGTTTTGTAAATTTATTAATATCGAACCAACAATGGACATAACATGCTGATGATGTTCTCCATGATGCGCGAGGGGATGAAGATATTTTTCTAAAAAATAAATACAAAACTGTATAGTGCATTGCCTTTACCATTGCTAAAAGAAATAAAATTACTTTTTCAAAATTTATGACAAAGACCTTCAGTCACTGTCACTGATGACGCCGCTCCAAAGAGAGGCGAAATATTTGGCAATAAAATTTTATAGCTTCAATTTATATATTTTACCAAGTAAGAAACACATCTAACACACTTTATTTGTTGCAGATAATCGTACAATAATAGTATCTTTAATCTGTGATTCCACGCGGGTGTGACGTAGGACGTACTCTTTGGACGGGACTTATATCCGTATCAGTAGTTTTAATTTGATTTTATATTTTGTAAATAATTCTTTAGTGTTATAATAAATCATTTATTATTCTTTATTACATTCATAATGTCTTTAGTGGAGATCATCTCGAGAAACGAAATTATTCATTGAAAGCAGTTTATTTTTAATTTCCGCGCCACTTCGCTACACCGTGGCTACACGACCGTTCGTAAATGTCGGTGTCGAGTAACTTACACCAATGACGTCAGAACCCTACCCGGTGTTGAATTTACGAACGCAGCTCTGGATTATGAAGTTGCTACGAAATGTTGGAAATGCTATAAAACGAACGCGGCCTAAATACAATTAAATATTTTTTCTAGTCCTTGAAAGAACAATAGCAAGCGCCCAACATAAATTAACTTGAACTAAATTGGAAATTGGATCCATTACAGGTCGAAATCATCGTTTAGATCAAAATACTCGCTGTTATCAACTGAAAGAAAAAAAACAAAATCTGGTTTAATATTTTATACAATTTAAATAAATTCTTTTAAAATTACAATCTAAACTAATATAACCCAATAAGGGTTCTTATGTTTTGCATTCCTCTTAATCTCACATTTTTAATAATTAATCTTACGCACTTTTGAGAAATATAGTCGTCAGAAATGTAGTGTAGTAGTTAGCTTTCTATGAAACTGTGATTTTAGACAGAGGTAAATAGCAAAAACATAACGATTTTAGAAAGAGGTAAATAGCAAAAACATAACGATTTTAGAAAGAGGTAAATAGCAAAAACATAACGATTTTAGACAGAGGTAAATAGCAAAAACATAACGATTTTAGAAAGAGGTAAATAGCAAAAACATAACGATTTTAGAAAGAGGTAAATAGCAAAAACATAACGATTTTAGAAAGAGGTAAATAGCAAAAACATAACGATTTTAGACAGAGGTAAATAGCAAAAACATAACGATTTTAGAAAGAGGTAAATAGCAAAAACATAACGATTTTAGACAGAGGTAAATAGCAAAAACATAACGATTTTAGACAGAGGTAAATAGCAAAAACATAACGATTTTACTGTAACAGTAAAGTATCATCACGACCATATCCCTCGCTGGGTGGTCAGAAACCACGCTTATAAAGAAGCGGATTCACATTTAGCCAACTTTACTATAGGCCAATCATGACAAGTGGCAAGATCGTCGATGTCTCCAGCGTACCAAACTCGAGAAATATCACTAATAAATTAAATATTAATAAAATTTAAGCAAGTTAACCCCAACACATTTATAAAATTATATAAAACATACATAAATACATAAGACCATTATTGGAATATGGTTTTCAAGCAAGATATAGAAATTCTTGAAAGAGTACAGAGGCGGGCAACTAAACTCCCACACTGCTTGAGGAAGAAGTCCTATGAACAGAGGCTTAAATATTTGAAGCTTAAAAGTCTCAGGGATCGCAGAATAAGGGGAGATATAATTGAGACATTTAAAATTCTAACAGGAAGGTATGATATTGACACAATGATATTTCCCCGTCGTGACCACGGAATGAAGCTAATGAGAAAATCCAGCAATACAAATATAGGATATCACTTCATGAATAACAGAGTTGTAAATATGTGGAACAAAATACCAGAAGACATATTAAAGTCCTCAACTGTAAACACTTTTAAAAACAAACTGGACAAGTGGCTAGTGACAATAATAATAATAATAATAACGTTTATTGGCGCAAAAATACACTTACATATAACATTTAAAATAGTGCAGAAAGAACAATAAAACAAAGTTGATCGCCCTGGGCCGGCACCTGTAATTAATCTGTATCACCAAGCCCAGGTCACTCAGCCATTTGTTAATAAATAGACTATGGTGATAACTGACAATTTAATAAACTTTACACCAGTGTTTGATATAGGCATATCAGCAATGCGCTGCTCGCCTATTAATCAATAATAATAATAATAATTTAAATTAATAAATCTAAATCCACGGACTTAACCGCTAGACCACGGAGGCAGTCACTTTTACTAAAACAAATATATTAAAAATGCACTCAATAATGAAAAATCTATGAAAATGTTGTATTGTGCGAGCTTGAGGGATGCAAAACTCTAATAGATTAAACGCAGAGAATTAAAGAATACAAAAATATTTAATTTAATAGTGACATTTTTCGAGTCTGGTACACTAGAGACTTCGACGACCTAGTCATCTGATAATGAGAGAGATAGTTTTCTTTTGTACTATGTGCAATGTGTACTGTCTAATGCTGTCTTGGAAGCTCGTTCCATAAATGTATTGCCGGCAGGTCCTGCTTAGGACCAATTCTTTCAGTAAGTGGTGCAAAGATTTAGCTGGAAGTTCCACTACGTAAAGCCGAGTCTTTTCATTAGATTCAATCTTTTGTGATCATAATATTTGTTAGACTTTATATTGTGGTGTTTTGGAATATTTGATTCCCACAGTTATGTTCAATAACAATAACTTTTTTCAAGTACTGAGAAAACACTAAGATATAATATCTGGTCGATACAGCGAGTTTATCTGGGATCCTAGAAAAGTTCAAATAAATCCATGAGAATTTTCCAGTCTGATGCGGCACCTAGGATCGAGGTGGGCTTGCATTGAGTTTTACTACTTAACCAGATTACTGTTGTCACTGTGAGTTTTTTCTTAAAAATATACCTTCTGCTAAGAAATTTAAATGGAATATTTTAATTTCATACATTACAGCTCCTAAAATACATTGTGAAGGTGGGCCTCCCTAAACATATATCTGGAGAATTTGGCCCACACTCGCCACGCTGGCCAGACGGGTTGGCAAAGATCTGATGTCAATTTGTAATGACTATTTATTAACAAGTTGGTATTAGTGGCACCGGGACCGACGACTTAACGTACTCTCCGAGGCACGGGAACGGTGGTTTTGTAAATCTGTGACAAATGTCCATAAAAAAATTTGATTTCTTATTGGTACATGCCGGGGAGGTTTGAACCATACTTTGTAGGATTTTAAAGAAAGCGTTCTTACAACTGAGCCATCACTGCTATTTTCATTTACCAGGGCTATTGCTGCTCAGTCTAGGATCATAAGAGGAGACAAATTTCTCAATCATTCCATGGATTCACTGTGGCGGTGCCGGGCTCATTGTGTGTGGGTAAGAGATGAGAATAGTGTCTCGGGCTTGCGACCGACAATAGGCTGGTTTAAAAAAGAAGGTCTCTTTTTTTATTTAATGCGCGATAATATGCATTCCATCCACCATTCCACTCCTCTCCCTACCCAACCAAATACTATAGGATTCCGTTAATGCCGTCCTGGCTAGACGTAGGCTGAAGCATTTTGATGGTTTCATTCTAATTCTCTTTGTTAACAAACAGTAATCATTCACTATTTGCTTGGAATTTCATGTTAGCACTGGAAGGTCGACTGCAACAGCTAAAACGGATTATATTAAAAACTACAAGTGATAGGCAGAAACCTTAAACGGGCCCACATTGTATTCTAGTGTGTCTGTGTAGTTCCTTATTTGTTATGATAATGAAGTCCATACAATTTACACTACATCTGTCTGGCCAGTGTGGCGAGTGTAGGCCAAATTCTCTCGAAATATGTTCTTGACGACCGATCTCCAGCAGGAGGTCTGTGTTCTAGGCTCTGTAATGAGTATCAGTTTGTTATGGTGTGATGTGACAATGAAGAGCTACTATTGTGATTGTGTGATTACAGTGGTTTTTCCGCACTTAGTCTATATTGGACCATTAAAGAGATGTTATTAGTATATATTGTCCCTGCACACTGCTTATTTTCTCCTAGCACATCTATAGCGGATACGCAGCCTACCTCCATATTAATAATAAAAATTAATAATTACCTTCTGATAATACTCGTGATGGGGCTTGTGAAGAATTTGCAGTCAGGAATCTGAAATGTAGGATGTACTAGTTAAAAATAAAAATTATACAACAAACTACCTAACAGCATATTTCTTATATATTTAGCTAAACGGCAAATTCAATCACTACATTGGCATATAACAAAATTCTTTCTTTTACTGTTAAGTTTCTTCTTGTTTCTGTTTCGGGACTTCCAGGCTAATACAAACGTGTACGATTGGTCTCCGGCGTTGCTAAAGTTCTACCTAAACGCTTTCCAAATGTCCCTCCCGGACCAGAGTAATCTGGTAAGGTGGGGAAAAGCTACGGAAAAGAACTGTACATTGTGTGGTGCTGCCATAGGAACTGCTAGACACATACTTGTAGGGTGCGTTACTCTTCTAGAAAAGGGCTATTACTCCCGCCGACATGACAAAGTCCTTGGTGTTATCCGTGAAGCAGTAAGTCTTTCTATTGCAAGAGCCAGAAAGGGACTGACTACAAATAAATTTTTGACCACGTTTGTAAAGGAAGGGCAAAGCACGAAAACTAAATGCAGCCCACCTCGATCCTTGGCGCTGCATCAGACTGGAAAATTCTCATGGATACATTTGAACACCATTATAGGATCCCAGATGAACTAGCTGTATCAGCCTAAAGGCCAGACATCTTAGTGTTTTCTCGGAACTTGAAAAAAGTTATCCTTATTGAACTTACCGTTCCGTGGGAATCAAATATTCCAAAAGACCACAACATGAAGTCGAATAAATATTATGATCTCACAGAAGAAATGATCAGGAACGGGTTCAAGACTCAGCTTTACGCAGTGGAAGTTGGTGCGAGAGGAGTTCCAGCAAAATCTTTGCATCACTTACTGAAAGATTTGGGCCTAAGCAGGTCTATACATTCCGTCAATACATTTTTGGATCGAGCTTCCAAGACGGCATTAACGGAATCATACAGTATTTGGTTGGGTAGGGAGAGAAGTAGAATGGTGGATGGTGAGCGTATTATCGCGCAATAAAAAAAAGGAGGCCTCCTTTTCTTAAACCAGCCTATTGTCAGTCGCAAGCCCGAGACACCATTCTTCTCATCTCCTACCCACACACGGTGAATCCATGGAATGCTTAGAAATTTGTCTTCTCTTCTCTTCATCCCTTCCAAAAGACCTCTGATCTCAGAAATGGAAACAATTCTCCAAAAAAATCAATACAGGTGCCCAAGACTTACAAAAAAGCCATTGGCTGGAAAAAAAGTGACAAAGAAAAAAGTAAAGTAAAGTATCATCACGACCGTTTTCCTTTTGGGGTGGTCTTATAAAGCGGATTCACATTTAGCAAAGTGACAAAGAGATGGTTATAAAATCCTTCCTCAGGCAAGACAAAGAGCATGAATACAGAGTGCACGCGACAACTCTAGAACTTCAAAATATCTGTCAAACTTTGGACCATTTCTACATCTGTCTAGCCCTAAAGTAGCGAGTGTAGCGCACACTGTTTGGTCTCCAGTGTTGTTGAACTTCTACCAAAATGCTAGGAAAAGCTACGGTAAAGAAATGTACATTGTGTACCCGCATGGGTGACATGCTAAGAAATTTGTCTTCTTCCTCAGACCACAGAGTCCTAGACCTACAAGTTCTGTTTGTCTGAAGTCTTTTTAATTAGCAACAAGACCAAATACTGTTTGATGCCGCTAATGCCCTTTTGGAAGCTTGTTCCATTATCATCATTGTTTATTTTTTAAAACTGTTTAAGATTATATTAGATAATAAATTAGCACTTACTCCCTTCTGAGTTGATTCTCTTTGTTTTCTATTTCGAGGAGTAAAAGGTCCAGTTTATCACCTAAAATATTAATCAAATGTTAAATATTTATTAACTAACAATGAAACTTAATATTCTATTAATGCACAGACATGTCAAGTCCATGTTTTTTGTTTTATAATACTTTACTGTGATTATTGTAAGACAAAAGGGGTTTACTTTGTTTAATAATGTCCAAAATGTGAATAATAAATTGGGTTTGGCTGTTAAGGCTCCCCCGACACAATGTTTGCAAGATTAAGCCAAAAGTGCCCACACATTTGTATTTTTTACATTTAAATGAAAATTGGGATATAATTCTTTAGAGAGGTTCATTAGAACATGTTATACTTTATATTTTATTTATAGCCCACTGCATTGTATGCAATATGCAGCAATCTCACATTAACTCTGCCTATGCCAAACCCGGATGTAAAAATGGAAGCGTTGGTCAGGGAGATAGAAATCCACCTGTAAAATTGTCAGCGCAGCTTTTAATGATTGTTTTTATTAATTATGTATATAAATCGATAGTGGTTCTTTAAACAATATTGTTTAGGGGAGTATACCTAAGTCCTGGATATCGAGCTGGGTGATTTCGGAAATTACTTTTCTGGAGTTTACTAGATAAGCACACCCTCCGAAACGGTTAATCAAAGGAACATTCGTTGATTATTTAAAACCGTTAATATTGTCGGAATGGCTTTCAGAAACCAGCAGTTTCGAAAATCACAATTGACTTACCCAAATCATGCAATTTTTTCGAAATCGATTGGCAATATTTTACTAAATATACTCCGCCTACCAAACCGGCCACTGCTAAACATCTTAATAAGGTAACATTCATCTTTGCAGAATCTGAAAATCAAACAAACAACAAATTGAGGTTATATTACTTAAACTTAAAATTGAGAGAATTAGGACGTATTATACCTGGGTTAAGAGATTGTAATATCTTGAAGGGGTCTGTAAGAGATGGGATTATTACGCAGTAATCCAAATGAAACAACCCAAAACACAATTTCATATAAATTCAGAAAACGGTGCAGAAAACTGGCCAATGAGGCAAGGAAGGAACAACTTTTTTTTTTTTGTCTAAATTTACCCATATGGGAAGGCAAAGGAACTTGTCCATACAGCCTCGTCAATCGTAATGTTTTTTATTTTATTTTCTATTTTCGGTAATAAATTCCCTTCGGCTTATAATACCATACTTCCACGGGGCACAAATTCAAAATTTATTAAAGGATAGCTTCTCTATCCTTAAAAATAATAATATTACACGAAATCTTTTGGAAACGTGCCCTAGTGTAACATATATCTTTCTACTTTACCATTTGATTGTGGGTGGTAAGCCGTTGTAAAGTTAATTTTGGAACCGCATATTTCAGTGACCTTTTTAAATAATTCTGATTGGAATTGTTGACCTCTGTCGCAAACGATTGTATGTGGTACGCCGAACCTTGCTATCCAGTTGGAGTAAAATGCTTTTGAAACTGCTTCGGCTGTACTGTTTGGTATAGGTATGACTTCTATCCAGTCCGAAAATCTATCTATACAAGTCAGACAATAAACATTTCCCTCAGATGGAGGTAATGGGCCTATTAGGTCTATATGAACTACTTCAAATCTTTCATCTGGTTCTGTAAATGTAAATAATTTTGATTTAGTGTGTCTTGTTATTTTATTTTTTTGACAATCTACACATGTCTGTGCCCAAATTCTAACGTCTTTATTAATATTTGTCCAAATGTATTTAGTTTTCATTTGTCGGACTGTTGATTTTATTCCTGAATGTGATAAGTTATGTATATTGTTAAAAAATGTTTTTCTAAAATGTAAAGGTATAAAAGGTCTAATATTTTTTGTAGATATATCGCACCACAGTGTTTCCCCTGAGTTTAATAAATAAGGTCTGAAATTCAATGAATTTGACAACTTTAGTTGTTGAAGTTCATTGTCATTTATTTGTGCTTTTGCTATTATGTCGTAATCTATAACTTCTACTGCTTCTATTCTCGATAAAGTATCAGCAATAATATTTTCACTACCTCTGATATGTTTAATGTCAGTTGAGAATTCCGATATAAACTGTAACTGTCTCAACTATCTCGGAGATGCTTTTTCATTTTTTTGTTTAAAAGCAAATGTTATTGGTTTATGGTCAGTGTAAATTGTAAAATGACGTCCTTCTAAAAAATGTTTAAATTGTTTAATAGATGCGTAAATACTTAATAATTCCCTATCATAGGTACTATATGACTTTTGTGCGTTATTGAATTTTTTTGAATAAAAAGCTATTGGTTTCCATGAGCCGCTTTCAAATTGTTGTAATACCGAACCCATTGCTAAATCAGAAGCGTCCGTAAAGAGTGCTAATGTATGGTTTGGATTTGGATAAGTTAATAATGCTACATTTGCTAAATCGGTTTTACATTTTTCGAACATATTTATGGCCTTATTGGTCCATTGTATTTTAGTTTTGTCTTTTTTCTTTGCTCCTCTTAGATAATCATGTAAAATAGCTTGTGTTTCAGCAGCGTTTTTGATATATTTACGGTAAAAGTTTAAAAGTCCTAAAAATGTTCGTAAATCTTGTAAAGTTTCTGGTTTTTTGTAATCAATAATGGTTTTAACTTTATGAGGTAGTGGTTTTGTGCCTTCCTTGGTTATGAAGAAACCCAAAAACTCTACTTCTTTTAATCCGAATCTGACTTTGAAACATTTATGCGTAAACCATATGCATTTAGTCTATCAAATACGATTTTGAGGTGTTCCTTATGCTCTTCTGGTGTACAAGATGCAACTAAAATATCATCTAAATATGGAAATATAAAATCTAAATTTCTAAAAACTAAATTTATAAAACGTTGAAAGGTAGCTGGGGCATTTCTTAAACCAAAACTTAAAACATTAAATTCAAAAAGTCCAAAGGGTGTAATAATAGCAGTTTTTGATTTGTCCTCTTCAGCCATCGGTATTTGATAATATGCTTTAAATAAATCAATCTTTGAAAATATATTCTTGCCGGGTAAAATTGCTAAAAAATCATCTATTCTTGGAAGAGGGTACCTGTCTGGTATAGTTTGTGCATTCAGTCGGCGATAATCTCCACATGGCCTTAGTGATCCATCAGCTTTTGGCACTAGATGTAAGGCGCTGGCCCATTCCGAACTAGACGGTCTTATGATTCCGTTGTCAATCATAAATTGGAATTCTTGTTTCGCTATATCTAAACGTTTTGCATCTAATTGCCTTGGTCTACAGTATACTGGATCTCCTCTTGTTTCGATTTTGTGTGTGATGTTGTGTTTTAACTTCGTTGGTAATAAATTTGGTCTCGTGATTTCCGGGTACTTTGATAAAAGATCGTAGTAATTTTGACTTTTGCTGAGTGTACTTATGATATCTTGATCGGTTATTGTTGACACTTGTCCTCTTGTTGTGAAATTTGTAATATTATCGACTAGCCTTTTGTTTCTTAAATCTATTAGTAAATTAAAATGTTTTATAAAATCAGCTCCCAAAATTCCCCGATCAATTTTGGCTATTATAAAAGGCCATTGAAATTTTCGGCGTAGTCCTAAATCTAATGTCAACACTTTTACACCACATGTTTGAATTTCAGTTCCGTTTGCTGCATACAGTTTCATGTTATTGTTAAGTTTGTCAGTCCTTTTGGCTGGAATTATGGAGACATCTGCTCCGCTATCTACCAATAATCTCAGACCAGTTTGAATTTCTGTTATAAAGAGGCGTGATGATGTGACATTTGCATTGTCTGCTGAACCAATATCTGTATGTGCTGCCGGGTTGTCCTGACTCCAGTGGCACGGTTGCGTGCATCTGTTAATGTCGCAGCGTTGTCCGTATTTATAATGATTAAAACAGTACCTTGCTCTAAATTGGCTTCTGCTTGCATTATGACGTGGCATTAAGTATTGGTGACGGTGGTGCTGGTATGGTGATCGAGATGTATAATTTGTGTATTCATAATTGTCTTGTTCTTGAAAGCTTACTTTTGTAGTCACCGTATCCATGTATCGTATAAATTTTGAATTTTCGTTTTGAATCATGTTTTTTCCTTGACGGGGTCACCAGTTATCGGGGCTAAATCCTTGGAAATAACTGAAACACTAGTTTAGGCGTATTAAATTATATTTTTGTAAAATAATACATTTGCAAGTCCAAAAGCTATGTGAAATCTGACAAGATGTGTTTTGGCATTTCATGTCAAAAGTCTTATTGAATTTTATATTTTTATATACAATGATGTGTCCACTACAGATACTTTATCATTATTTTTAGATGCATCTGTGTATATTTCATATGGTTGATTATTGTAATTTGCGATATTTGTGTAGACTTCTTTAGTTTTAAGGCTATTGTCTATAGATATATTAATATTAGCCATTTTACTTTCAGCAAGGAACAACATAAACAAGTCCAAGTCACTGTTTTTCTTAAGGTGTCTTTAAAGTACATTGTACAGAATACATCCGCCCTAAACACGTAATTTATTTACATAATATTTGTTCATAACAGAGTTCATAACCGAGTTGGGGATTATCAAATTCCAAGTGTTGCAGAATTTGATGCTTTTCATGGAGTAATTCACATCAATATCGCCCAAACACGGGTATACGGGAGTACACAGCGCGGGAAAACCGCAAAAAAAAAAGTGCAACTTCTGCCCCATGTACTCGTATACGTAGCACATTATTAAACAAAATAACACCACTTTTGACTAACAATATCCACAGTAAACTAATTTACAAAAGGAAAAACTTGGACTTAACATGTTAGTGCAAAATGGCGCGAAGAACTCCCGAATGTCAGTCACTGTCACAATTTCCGTGTTCGAATTGAAAGCAAAGCAAAACACGCTTTTATTACTAAAGAAAACCAAAGAGCAACGTACGGACCTTGGTCTATTCTATGTTCGACTTGAAAGCAAATCATTCTTTTTTATCGTATTTTGTATGAAAACCATAGAGTCGTCAAGTTGTTCTTCATTCAAAGCGAAATAAAAATGAAAAAAGCGCTTAAAGCGGCAAGGCAAACAACGAATAAATATTGAGATAATTTAGAAACGGATAGAAGTCCTTTATCGATTATATAAAATCATATTATAAAAACGATAGAAGCTTTGTATGTATATACGTATGTCTGTTTGTTCGTCTTTCACTTATATCCTGCTATCTGACCAGTGACCATGTCTTGTAATCACACATCACAGCCCCTAGAACACACAGTCTACACCTCCACTGTTGGCCTTCCAAAAATTCCTGAAGAGTTTGGCCTAAGGTACAACCGAGCTACCACCGCTATTGTAATCACATGGTCATAATATCCGTCTGCCGGTTAGATTCGCCTTCACTCCTTAACTTTGACCAATTATAATAAAATTTGGCGTATACCTTCGTATATAACGCCATCATCTAAGTACGACATGTGAACCCACGACCACCTGTCCGACACGGTACTAGAATGGATAGTCATATATGAAAGCAATTTGACAAAGACTAAATTTTACGAGATATATTTTAGCTTTTGGTTCTTTAGTTTAAATAGTGCTTGGAAAGGAATCTCAACCAATTTGAAAACCTAATCTTAAATAAAAAGGGTAAGTATATGTTCCACCAAATCGAAGCCACGTTGATCACCAAGGTTTATATAGAACGTACAAATATGAGCTAACAATATTATTATTATGTAATTTAGCTACCACATCAATGAATTCGAGATCCTTATGATGTCCAGCTTACTGCACTGGTCGAACTGCTACTCAAACTAACTCAAACCTAAGTATAAGATAAGTTTTACCTAATAAAATCTTATAAAAATGTTTAGATTTATTGAAACTTAAGTGGGCCTTAGGAATAATAGCAATAAAACCAAATTAAAATTATTTAATTGTATAAAAAATATTTAATTTTTAAACAATTACCTATAAGCATGTCATAATGAATTACAATCATTTCGATCGTAATTAACAACACCATTTGAATTTTTTAGTTAAAGTTCTTAAATGTAAACCACCATTTTTGGAAACAATATATTTATTTATATTAATTAATTTTATTTATATATAGAAAAAATAAACACATTAATCATACATTGAGCAAAAACTGTTACAAATCGATACTTAAATACATTATACATATTTTAAAATTTAAAATCTATATTTTTAATAGATCTATTTAATATACCATATGTATATTAAATCGTATCAATATCCTTTGTACAATAATTTGTTCGTATTATTTATACATATATACTCAGCGTATGACCTTATTCAGGGACATGAACATGAGTTGGTACAAATTTAATTTTCAGTTATCAGTTATAATTGATTGTGAGAATATTTAGTTACCGGTTTATTAAACGACCACTAAATTAACTAATCTTGCTCTTGTCATGTTCGCTGTTATAAAATCTAATGGAACCAATAAAAATAGCCAAAATGTTTGATATATTAGTAGATAAGAAAACCATTTTCCTATCATACACCACCACATATAATTAAGTAAAACTACATATATTGCTACATTTTACTTATATAAACATACTTTTAAGGCATTTTTAATATAAATTAATTGTATTTTTTATATCACATAAAAATGTCACTATGAATTCACATATTTAAATTGTGTGAATTTGAGAGGACATTCCATTTGGACCCCTGACGAATATTTTCATCTGATTCACGAATATTTGCTAATCGATTTTTCTAGTAAACCTTAAACCTATTTTATAAAGGCCGTCTCGCGTCTTTGCGGCGTCTATATTCTGAGTTCGTGAAAGTTCGGAATTGTCGTTTGAACCCTGCGTGCGACGTCTACCCCAAAGAGTATAGTAACTAATTGGGGAAAAAGTGGCAACTCAGACAATAAACTCGTCGTTCACTCGAACACTAGCGTAGCCAGGTGAATGGTAGGGTACTTATAGTGCCATACATACCTATTATAGGTATAGCTTCTATAGGTATAAGAATTGTTGCGGAACAAGTAGGTAAGGTAATTATTAGTAGATAAATTTTTTTTATTAATCATAAAGTTTATGTTTTAATTTATTTTTTAAAACATCTACTTGTTGATTTTTTTCCCCACCGAGCTATAAGATTTTGTTATTGAGATGTTGCAAATATTATTTAATCGCGATTTGAAAGGTGGGGAATATGTTGTGGAACAAGTAGATTTGTATTATTATTATATGTAGATTTAATTACCACCTCCTCCTTAGTCGGTACCCCACTGTTGGGGATCGTGACCGTTTCCAGTGGCTGCGGTCCTTGGCGCAGTGGATGGCTTGGTGTACTGGGATGTTTAGGTGGTCAGTCACCTGATTGGACCATCGTTTGGGGCTTCTTCCTCTTGTTCTTTTACCGTCTACTTTTACCGTTAAGAGTTTTTCCAGATTGTCGGCGCCTCTTCTAGCAATGTAGCCAAATTTGTCTTGGGTCCAAGTGGAATGCGTCAAATATAATTGTATAGTTTATGGCCAAACACATTATAATACCCAAAAATACTAAAAAGAATATAGGAAATCAATTAAATTTATAATTAAACTAGTTACTAGAATATTAGATCTAAACAGTCGACTAGCATATATAGTCCACAAAATATAAAAATATAAAAGAGTTGGTTTTCAATAACGAAAATGTCATCAAGATTTCGTATTTAATTAAAAACATAAGTGCCATAGCTCACAACCAAACAAAAATATCATGTTATAATGTAGATAATTAATATCCTAATATTATTATGTTTAAAAATGTCGCTAAAATATCAGTGGAGATATTTATTTAAATAAAAATTATTTGTAAGTAATGTTAGGTATATTTGTATACTTGTGTCACTTTTGTTTTTAACAAAATCTTTTCTTCTGGTAACTTACTGGTCCGTCAATCTAAAATCATTATTATTATTAATTCACATAGGTACCTATTTATAATTCGATATAGTTGCTAATAATATATTTACTGATTATTATCTAGTAGTTAACTTCGAAAACAAGAAACAATAGAATTTTAATCTTTAGTAAGTACGTATTTAAGTGGGTGTAACGTTTTAGCATCTCTCTCGCTCGCACAATCCAATATTATCAAAGATTTTTTCGAGTGTAGTTTTGAGAAGTGTAAATCAACTTACACATACATATCTTCACGCCAGATCCCTTGCGGGGTAGGCAGAGACAATAGAGCGCCATTTGACACGATCACGACATACTTCTTTCGCTTCGTCGATATACTTGTTCGACGGTATACTTGGTCGTCAACTATCTTTTTTAACATCTACCTACATTTTCATTTACTAATTTAACTTTGCAATAATTATTTTGATTCATTGTCTACAAATAGTGTTACATTTTTGTATAAAAACGTTAGGATGTTTCAATATATGAAATTAGGTAGTTTTTTATCTAATCTATTTTTAATATATATTTATCTTACTTATATGTATCTTATTTTATTTATATAAATACTATATTTTATGTATTCTATAAAAAAAAAAAAAATATATTATTATGATTGCTTAAAGTTCATTTAATATCTATTTATTCCATCATAGTTTCTTAGGTGTATAAATACATATATCGAATCATACTCATTCCGCACTCAATGAATACTGCTTCCCGAAACACAGGTACTCTTCGTTCGGGTTGCAGGGTTTTACAAATGCTGGTGGATAGTTTACTCTATGATCTGCGTTAAATATTTGTCTTATACCTACTTCCTTATAAAATGTAAACTTGAACTCTTTGACTTCTAATAAAGATATTTTTATTTTTATTTTTTTTTACATTCATTAACCTCTTCATACATGCCCTTTGGTTACGAAGACTTTTTAATGCACCTTCAGTCAGTGTTTTATTTATTTGATCGTGATATGTGAGTCTCGGTCTGCCAGGGCCTCTTTTACCTACAACTTTCGCATTATATATCTGGTTCGTCAATCTTTCATCGCTCATCCTTTCAACATGCCCGAACCATCGTAGCATGCCTTTCCTTATTTTTGTCCCTATGCTTTCCTTCATGAAAATAGCGTTTTAGAGGTATATTAATCATATTTGTTTTTAGTAAAATAGGAGAAAATCGTTATAAATGTTTAGGCCATTTTACTAACGTTAAACGAAAAACACGTAAGTGCTTTATTGGAGTTTGTTCCACCATTCCCCAGTTACAATTTTTGCTCCGTTTTAGGCAATTTCAAAATTAAATTATCTATATTGGTAGCATTGGCAATAGGAATAGTACTAAACCAAATTATGCATATTATTAGCAAATACATCGGATTATGACAGCAAAACAGTAATCTATATTTTTGGGGTAGAAATAGTTCCGTTGTAAAAATAAAATTATTATTAAATTAACATCATGGCCCTAACCCTGTCAAAAATAGTAAAATTACAAAAATCAAAATATTAATAATAAGTTGATTTAATTTACTACTTACTAGTTATTAATTTCAAATAGACGACATTCGCGCTTTTGGCCAAACATGAGCTTAAAGTTGTTTTTCCAACAGAGATGTGCTAAGCTGTGCTATGTGTTTAATATACACAAATAAGGATTGTTTATTGTCATAACTTAGCACTGGTAGGTAAGTAGGGATACGCAAGTGGGGTAGCACAGTACACTTTCGTTAAGCCCATGTGAATAACAACATCCATCTTGCTGTACAGTGAACAGCCCGCCAAGGGCGCTGTGCTGGACGTAGGATATCTACACACTATCGGCGCTCAATTATATAAAATTGGATCTTACAAGTCCTGCAATCAGCAAGTTATGTGTATGACCTCGGCGGGCTGTTAAGCAAGATGGGTGGTGAATAAGACGCTTTAGTTTAGTTCGAGTCTGCGCAGCGCCTCTTTCTTATCCGCTCAGCTACACCGGTTAGCAGTGGTGGAAACCGTCAAATAGTTTCGTAAACTAGCTTTGACCTCACTTTGACTTAGCGACCTCGCACATTCCCACTGTTATTGAGGCTTCTTTTACAAGAGATGTGCGAAGTTATGTTGTAATGACGTAATATTTCTTCTTAGCACTGCTCTTTTCCTAGCTTATTTAGCAGATATGTAGCGGTGATCCTGTAAAATTTTGAGCTATTTTGCTAGTACGTCCTACATAGCGTTATATCCATTTGTAGTAAAGATACTAGTGGAGATAATTTTTGAATATTTTTAAAAAACACAAAAAATGGCCCATGTTACCATTTTATAATTCAACTCCAAGTAGCGCGCTATTGTTCTTCGTAAACAAGTCTAGATTTGGACGAAATAAACAAATAAATAATACAAAATGAGCAAATATAAAAATCTTACATTATTCTTTATGTAGCCCTAGAGGCAAAAAACAAATTTAAATCATTGTTTATCGACTCTCGGACTACTTATAATTTTACACAACCGCATTATTCTAAAATTAAAATTAGTCTTAAAACGATATGTTTGTTTATGAGCAAATATGTCTAGTTAAATTAATTTATTTTAATTCACAATGTCTCACTCTTGCTCGGTCTGCACCGGAAAAGATTCCCTAAATATAATGCCAATACAGTAGGAAACGAATACTAACAAGAACTTCCATAAAACTTAGCTTATGTTTAATTGTACCATTTTAGTCCAGAAAATTTCGTTAGCTCTTGACAAGTAGTGTTGCCAAGATCAAGTCTTGGCTATTCTTGGTCGTGGTCTTGCACCAGAATAGCTGGTCTCAGTCTTGGTCTTGCATTCTTAAGTTTGATATTTACTATAAAGTCTCCCAAGACTCTTGTCTGACTCAAAATATACATTTGTTTGTAATTGTATCTTGTGAGACTTAAAAAGAACTGGTTTGATTTAATTGAATTTTGAAATAGTTATAGATCTTGTTGACCTAGATGTATCCAGAAATGTATCCAAGGTTCTACTCGTTTACCGCTTTACTTGATGTTTTATTATATTTCTCGTGAAATGGAACGCATTTTTGAAACGAATATGACCTTGATCCAAACTGTTCAAAATTTAAATACAGTCAAATACAATTACAAAATTTCGATGTCAGTTCTCACAAAGCTTACGATGTATTTAATGAACTATAAGAAGCAACATCTATGCAAAGTATAAGCACGTTTTATCGCACTCAAGCTTTCTTCTAACAAATAGCACATGTTGATTTATATTTGGCGACATAACACTCGTGTGCAAAAACACGTAACATTATTGTCTAATTAAAATTATTCACTAAATACTCGATAATAGCTGTCTACACAATTTAGTACTGTGCCTTTATTTGTCATATTTGTATTTTGGCATTTGCACTGGTCGCTAATTAGTTTTTTTAACTATATAAATTTACAATATTTCGAATTTAGATTTTTATTATCCGCTTTAACCGACCGGTTGGAGAAAGGCTGATTATTATTATCATTTGATATGTTTAAGGGTGTAACCTCAAAGGCACATCATTGGCTTAAATAACTAAAGCGACAAGATACCTACCAATTCGTTGTTGAACATGGATTATTTTGATCATCCTTTCCTTTCGGCCTTTATTATCAAATTCATAAAGCAATATATGTATATTAAAAAAAAAACGGATTTTTATGATAATAATAACTAATATAGGCGTAATGTTGTGTTATCGAGTCACTCTTGCTTGTTTATTTTAGCAATACAACCACATTGTGTATGAGATTAGATGTCTAAATTTAGGTCTTAACTGCACATTTTACGCCATGTCAGTTTTGCACATACTTTGTACCAGTGTAAAGCTATTTTAATTCTAATAATTGAAAAATTGTTTTACAGATCTAAATATAGTGCATCATACAATTGTATCGGGTAATTTAAAGAGTAAACTACAACGCCTCCTTTCAGACATTATGAATGAATTGTCTGAATGTATGAGTGTTTCATTCTCATCGTCCAAGTAGTCGGCTCGGACAAATGAGTCGGTTCGAGGGAGAGAGCTTGTCATGTCATCATTGTCAGGTATGCTCATATCAATAGTTGGAGTTTCAAGTTGTTCTAGCGGTTCATATGACGTCTCTCTGTCGTTCATTAGCTTATGAGCTCCTTGAATTATCAGGGTCGAGCCTCGTCTAATAGTTTCGCGACCGATTTCGTATATCTCGGTTTTAGGGCTAAATACTATTTTCTTGTAGGCTTTCACGAAGACTATGACGAGGATTGTGGCTCCGAATATGATCATCGAGTAAGTGAGCAGCGGCACCGCGACAGGACCGACGCGAGTTGCCAAAAACATCCATCTCCATATCGAAGGCGTCAGTTCGTGTACTCCCTGAAAATCAGAATAAAATACTTTAGGAAAAAAATACTATAATATCCTGAAGTATGTAGTGAACCACATATTTTTTATATTTAATTTTGCAGAGCGTAAAACGTAAAACTCGCTGCAATTTTGTTTAATATTACTTTGTAATTTAACTTGATAGTCATCGCTACTCGCGCAAGGATATTTATGTTTGTACTTTCTACAAAGTTTGTAGTAAGAGTGGTTAATGGTAATGATATGCATTCACTATGTTGACGCCTAGCGCCATCTAGTGCTATAATGTGGTACTAATTTGCAATTCCAATATTTTACTCATTTGGCACTGTAGTGGTTCTCCTCTCGGTTCTATCTCGTCAACACGTCGTGTTTTGACGCTCGCTCTTTATCATACCTTTCTGATTCGAGTTATAACGCCCTGTTTAAGTAGTTAATTTTAAAATAATCTAAATCATTCAACAACAATTAAAACAACCCACAAACTGTAAACCCCGCGCCAACCGTAGTTTTTAGTAGCCTGTGTAAACTAGGATTTAGCCGTCCAGCTCCACACTGGATTGTGACAAGCATCAGAAGTCAAAGCCTGCATCCACACCCTCGTGATGATGAGCTCATGCAGAGGAAGACCCGAGGTAAGGCACACGCGGGGTATTTTTTTTCTTTTCTTCTTTTGTTCATACTTTTTTCCACATATAAATTTTGATTGGTCATCAGACACTTATGGTAACCACCTTCAGTTCACTTTAAATTCGTAATATAATAGTCCAATTTTCACGCTGATTTCCGGGACAAAAGGCAAGGGTCGTCCCGAATAATACGGGAGTATTGGCAAGCCTAGTCATAGTATATAACGACATTAGGTCCGCATTTGTACTTATACAATAAGGAGAAAAATACAAACCTCTTCAAGCCACATTACAGGAAATATAATGTCGGGGAACTGGTTGATTTGGTTGATGCGGATGTTTGGGGCGCGGTCTACTTTGATGTTTAGTTGGACTCGCACAAAACCCTCCAATGGAACTCCCAGTTTCTGAAATAAATAAGTTTTATTAACATTACAATTTAAATCCAAAAAGATTATCTTGCGTTTTTAACGCGTCCAATATACGCTGTTGAGGCTAAGAGTATAACGCTTTTAGCATGTTTGTTCAGGAGCGTATTTATGGATTCCATGCCACCATGCGTAAGATAACCTCATTGTTACCCATAGGTAGTAAGAGGAAAAAGCAACAGTATCATTCAGATGACATCGAATTAAAATTGTAATGTAGGTTTTTTATAATTAAGGGCGTCTTAGAATGTATTTTATATTTAATATTAAAAAATGACATCAGTAATAAATCGGTTTATTTACGACTAAATAAAACATGAGTTTTAAATTTTATTTGTAAAAAATAACCAATTGCAAATGTGCACCGTTTATTTCTTTACAATTGTTTAACCTAGAACTAAAGTTCTTAATCACACGCACACATGTGTGTAGGCACTTTTTTCCAGAAATATGGAGTCACTTTACTTGTTACAAATGACTCGTTAGCTGCTCTTCATAAGTTTTTCCTTGACAGAGTAATAAGTCGACCAGGAGACATTAATTGGATACCAAGGAGCCCGGACCTAACTCCTGCTGATTTTTTCCTGTAGGTCTAATCAAAGAGTAGAGTCTAACAGCAAAGAATCACAGACGGAAATTAAAGCTTTTCCTAGGTAGATGCTTCTGCGAGTGATTAAGAATTTTAGTTCTAGGTTAAACGATTAAGAAGAAGTGAACTTTGCACATTTTTAAACGGTTGTTTTTTTCCAGATATAAAATTTATATACTGATTTTATTTAGTATTAAATAAACCGAATTAGAATTAAAACTGATGTCTTTTTTAAATATAAATAACGAAGTTTTTTGAGAAGGTATATATATAACTCTATACTAACAACAAATTGAGCTTTAATAGGTTCAAAATAAAGTGATGTTGATTTAAAAAAATATATTTTTCGAGACTAATACGTCATGTCATGATGGGCCTAGTTAAATTGACTCAATCTGAACCAGCTCCTTAAAATAAGTATTTTATTTGACAACTTTGAACCTTTTATCTTTATTTCACTTTTTAATACAATTCATAAACTATACTAAATTAATTACGACCCAGTTTTGGCAAAAAATATTTTATAGCCCTCAAATATAGAGACAGGAAGGCATTATTAAAATTCATTCGCAAGGTTAGATTGATTGGATCTGTCACAAATGTTCGATAGCGGATTGCCAAATGAAATAACAGGGACATTAGAGAAAGAGTCATGCTTACTGGTTGTATCATAAAATACGTTTCATGTTTTTCTTTTTCTGGTTTAAGACCTTCAAACGGCGTCAACAGCTTAGGATCAGCGTCAAAGAAGTGCGGGAACGAAAGGTATACAGGAGCGTCTAAAAAGAGAAAGATAATGTTAAAATAAACTGTTAAAAACATTGTGACACATCATTATTTTATGCTAAAGGAAACGTGAGCAGCAGAGCTAGCAGAAGGATAGCAGCTTAATTCCAGTACTACAGCTTAAATCAGTACGTAGTTTTCTATATATATATTTTTGAAGACCCATCTTCAACAGTTTTTTTTTTTCGGTTCTAAAACCCTGCTTTATATGGGCTGAACCTGTACTATATCATTATGTAAGTACTCACTATATTGACACGGGCTGATGTTCTGCAGACCTCGGGGTGGACATTGTTCACCTTCGCAGTAACACTTGTTGTCGTCGTTGATAGAGGCACTTTCCAGCATGCTCGATGGTGGGGTGTACAGATTTGTCTTTATATCTGTAAAACAATTCCATTAAATATTATTATTACATTATATATTATTTTAATAATTCCAAAAAAAAAAAACTATTTAGCAAAATAAAAATCTTCTTTATATAATACTGTCAACCTTCATCTCAGTAATATCTTCTAAATAAATAAATAACTTGATTGCGGTTATAAGGCAGTTTGAAGAGCTAGAGGCAACTTTAAGTATTGATTATAGCCACTTTACACCCATTCCTAAACGTTTATGAAAAAACATTAGGAACAAAACAATCTCTTTCACATATTGTCTGCTGATTTGGTCTTATCTGCTACCACTGCTACCAACCTGCAACTAAAAAGCAGCGCTGACCACAGCGAGAGACCAGGAGCATAGGGTATTTCGTGGAATCAAAATTTTCCCGACACAGATCATAGGGTAAACGCTCCCGAAATTTGGCAATGTTCGCATTACGAAGGGTAGGGTTATGAACATTCCTACGGTCACTGGCCGACCTGTCGTAATCAGGTTGTCGGGTAAGTTGCAGCAAGATGAATGTGATGAAAAGACGAATGTGCGAAGCAGTTTAAAGCTGAAGACTAGAAATAGAAGCTGAGAAAAGAGCTAACCAGATAGATTTTAATTTTTATATACAACGACTATTATTGGAAGCAGAGATAGAGGGAGAGCGAGTTGCTATATTTTGTAAACGCAATTGAAGCAAGGTAAAGAGAGTGTACACCGGTTCATGAAGAAAATAACGGACGCTTGCGCAATCACCGCCTGCTCTCAATTACCGAAATATCTTTACCATTAGACCAAGAATCTTAATATTATTACAGCCTACAAAACCTGACCTTCCCCAACTAACTAGAATTTCTTGGTGTCTATAACTCTCGGTAATGAAATAGCGAACAACTTTACCTTTTAGTAGTTGTCAAAATAATGACCATGATCAAATATAACGTTTGCAGATAAAGTGCGAGAATCCGGAATTGCCTGTCTTTCTTTTTATTTATTTCGCTCGTAGGTATACTCATATATGAGTATAGGTAGTAAGCCTTCGAGAAGGCAGTGGACAAACACAGGCTGATGATGTACCTACTACATGCAGGTGTTGCTAGTGTTTCAAGTATGGATTGTGATGAAAGGTGGTACTTACGATCTTTGTAAACGTCACTTCTGTATTTCATCGGCATAATCCTGCACAGGTCTTTGTCGTAAATGTAGACAGTGTCGGATTTAGTGACGTCACGCGGCGGGAAAAACGAGCCCTCTGAAGCACTGCAATTTTATAAATAATTATAAGAATCAGTAAAAATGGCGTTGTTTATTGCAGTTAAATTTAATTTGTATGTAACTACATACAAAATCGTTTACTTGTAGATTCAACAAATACTAAGAATTGCTCTTTCTTGGGATACAATAACATTTCTACAAAGGCACAATAACTATTTAACTATACTACCATAAATAGTGTTCACAAGAAACAATATTGTAAAACAAATAAGGAAATATGATAAATAACGACCCTCACCTACATAGTAATATGTATAAATTAATTAAACGTTTAAGACCAGGTACTATTGGTATTTTTTAGTCAAATTTCAAAGTAAATGATATTTGTCTATACAATTGTATACAGGTAAGGGTAAAATTCGATAAAAAAATATTACAAACAAGCAAAAAAAAATGCTTTTTGGGATGATCCGCTGCAACCGTCTGGGCAAGGAGTTATCCCAACGCCTGACGGCTCGTGGTCCGTTTAGTGCTCATATAACTACAGAAGCGGTATTAAATTGATTTCTCGCCAATCCGTCTGATAGATATATGTTCAAGCCCATCTCCAGCAGTGGAGGACTAGGACTCTGTTCATGGTTAAATGGTAATGATAGAATTATGATGTGGATTGCTACATATACTAATTTAACGCGATGAAAAAAAAAAAACACAATTCTACAGTTAATAGCGGTTGACATACCTTCCGCACGAATATCAACTCTAATAGTTAATGGATTTTTATTAGATATACATTTTCTATGAAACGAATGTCCAAGTTAGTACTCTAAAGCAAACCAAATACATAGGTACAGTTAGAATATTGGTATACAACAAAGTAAAGTAAATCATTAACCTATTGGTTGACACTTATTTATTATTTTTATTTTACTTTTGCTAGTCACTGCCTTGCCACTATTAATTTAAATCTATTTTTTATATTTTACTGTTTTAATGGGGTTTATCATTAACTTTTTATCACGATAGATGGCGCATGATAGATGGTACCTAATATAACTGTCACTTTAATAGAAAACTTGTTTTTTTTTTGTATTATGCCGAAGTGAGCAGCTTTTAAGTGTACAAATCGGGATTTCTAAGCGAAATCAAAGATATGGTGATCTCAAAATTGCCGTTCTATTAATAAAACCTTTTTTACCTTTTTAAAGACGGTGTGCACTTTCTTAATTAGTCGTTTAAGGTAGGTAACGTTAATTTAAAATACATTTTTTTGTTATAAAAATAAAAAACTACAAAAACATTTTAAAATTATGCGATATAGGTGTAAAACAAGGTACCATTGCTGCTAGCGACATCTACAAAAAGTTTTGCCTGATACACCCCATTGTATTGTCTAATATTAAATCTCTTTGCCTTGTGTTCCATTATTGCTACTTATGTTTAATATAATAAGCTGTGATTTTTTCAAAATAATTAAATAAAGTAACATCACGACCGTATCCCTATAGGGGTGATCAGGGCACGCTCTTATTTATTAAAAGAAGTTGATCATAACAAGTGGCAAGCTCGTCAATGTCTCTAGCGTACCAAACTCGAGAAATATCACAAATTATTATTTCCCGACTAGGAGTCGAACCTGGTACCTCCGAGACAAACTTAACCGCGGAGGCTGTTATATATTGGTATTGTTGTATGCAAACCGTTCTTGTATTTTGCTTAGCAAAATATGTTTACATAAAATTTACTATTTTAGTTTTGAAAACATCATAAACAATTGCCAAGACGTTGTATTCCTTAACTTACGATTTATGTTCAATACATTGCGGAAAGCAGTAAGCGATCCAAGCACGTTTTATAGACATTAGCCTATAACAATGTTTAAAGATATTTTTTTAATGATTCTGCCATACTTAGACATAACAAGTAAATTATTCTAATTATTATTTTAATTAAAAATAATATTACAGTACTTAAAGCCACGACTGGTTCAAGCCCCAACATATACCAATGAGAAAAACCTGCATGGGCCTTATGTATTGGATGCGCTGGACACAATGGGACAATAATCTCGCAAGCAGTGATCAATAATAAATCTTTTTTTATTTTTTTAAATTCAATATAGTATATCATTTAGTGAACTACCAGGAGTTAGGGGCCCAAATCGACCGCGGGTCCTGTGCACTTGCCCACAGGATCTGGCCCACGACTTAGCATTGTTTTATATGAAAATAGTATGTAATAACGTCTACTGGAATGATAATTATAATACTTACAGGATATCGTTGCACGGTTTGTGTTTCCAGTGTGGCAGACGGTCCAGGCCATTGACCCTGTTGAGGTAGCCGAATTTCTGCAGGTCGTTACCGGCATATATCGTTGATACTTCGTCCAAAGTTCCGTTCCTCTGAAATTGTAAATAAATCGGAATAAATATTAACATGATAACTATTAGTTTTCTAAGTAAACAAATGACCTAAAGCCCTCGACAATCTGTATGACCAGCAGCGTGGTGGGAGAAGATCAAATTCTCCAAAAATATGTTCTGTAAGGCCCATTTACAGCAGCTAAGGTCTAGTACTGTTCAAGGGACTGTGATAATGGTGAGTGTCTCTACACTAAGCTTCTAAGCTACTACTATAAGCCTAAATAACAACAACTGAAATCCATCATCATTAACTTTTGTCTGCAAATATATGAAAATATATAGTTGTATTGTACTGCATGGCCCACGAGCGGACCGTGGGGATTGTCGTGGTCGTGGTCTGCTTTGTGTTCTTTATACTTCAAAAAAAAAAAAAAAAACTCTTAACTGGTTACATGTAAACCCGTAACCGTTACATCAGAATTATTATTTCATTATCATCATCATCAGCCTGTATCTCTCCACTGCTGAATGTAGGCCTCCCCCAAGGCTTGTCACTTAACGCGATCTTTCGCTACCCTCATCCAACCCCCACCAGCGACCTTCTTTAGGTCATCTGTCCATCTGGCGGAGGGTCGTCCCACTATGCGTCTTCCCGTACGTGGTGTCCACTTTAGAACCCGTTTGCCCCATCGTTCGTCGGTTCTGCGACAGATGTGTCCGGCCCATTGCCACTTCCGCTTGCTAATTTTAATAGCTATGTTAGTAACTTTCGTTCTCTGACGAATATCATCGTTTCGAATTCTATCCATTAGAGACATACCAAGCATAGCTCTTTCCATGGCTCGCTGAGCGACATTGAATTTATGGACCAGACCAACTGTTAGTGTCCACGTCTCTGCTCCGTACGACATTACCGGGAGGATGCACTGGTTAAAGACCTTCGTCTTTAAACATTGTGGTATAGACGATGAGAGGATGTGCCGGAGTTTTCCGAATGCCGCCCATCCTAGCCGAATGAGTCTGTCGGCTTCTTTGCTGAATTTGGCTGCTCCTAATTGGATAGTCTGCCCGAGGTAGACGTAATTTTGCACAACTTCGAGAGTAGCGTTTCCTACGCAGATTTCATCCGCAAATCGGAGGTGTGAGATGAATTCTCCATTGATGTTTATGCTGCAGTAATTCCAGTCTAGCATTTTGAAAACATCTTCCAACGCGTTCGTGAACAGCTTCGAGGATATGACATCCCCCTAAGACCCTGTAGCTGGACATCTCAGCACCTCAACGTATCGATAGTCTATTAGGCATCGCTGCAAGGATTTTACAACAGCCCAGGTTTCGATTGAGTCGAAGGCTTTCTCATAGTCCATCATCAACGCTAGACATAGCGGCAGATTATTTAAATTTTATCAATAACTTTTATGCCATACTCTGTTTTTTATAAAATTTACACCTCGCTTCGCTCGGTTTTCTCCTGTGGCTCCATAGCATACTCATATATGTATATGGTATGAAAAAATGACAAATTGGAAATTAAGAAAAATAAGTCAACATCATCTTGTCTCCCAACATTAATTCAAGCTCTTATCTTATAGTTAACGTTACATCAGAATGACTACTTAAATTTCATCAATGACTTTTGCAGACAACAATACTGAATTCTTCATAAATGTGGCACATTCACATAGCCATGTGATGCTTCATAACATGTTTATTGTAAGAAAAATAAAAATAAATAGGATTTAAGAAAATAAAATATAATATCAGCATCTCGTATCACCTCTACAACATTAGTTCAATTACCCCGTTTTATAGTTTCAGCGTTGCATCAGAATGACAACTTATTTTTTTTTCAATATTGCAATTTATAAAGTAGTACTCTTTTCGTTTTATAACTAAAGTTTTTTTCAATTTTTTGTAATATTATTATTATTATTTTTTTGGACCACTTTGATGCTTTAGCCTTTCACTTAATATTTAAATTACTAATATTAAATATTTAATAAATTAAATATTGACGTCACAAATTTTACGAAAATAAATATATTTTGACTTTGACTGCAGTAGGTACAATGTCATGGCGTGGAATCATAATAAACTGTAACAACTCCTTCCCTGATTTATTTATTTAAGACTTTATGGCACGAAGAAGAAATGCGGACTTAATGCTCGTAGACATTTTCTGACACTGCCTCCGTGGTCTAGCGGTTAAGTCCGTGGATTTAGGCTCGGAGGTACCGGGTTCGATTCCTGGTCGGGACACAAAAATATTTATTAATGTAAATATTTCTCGAGTTGGCCTATAGTAAAGTTGGCTAGATGTAAATCCGCTTATTTTTAAGCCACCACATTCTGACTACCCTGAAAGGGAAACGGTCGTAATGATACTTTACTTTACTTACATTTTCTGACAGCCAAACTTTAGGGACAAATTTGAACTATTATAGGTGCAATGAAATAAGTTTTAAATTTAGGAAAAATTAACTGCTTAATCATACGAGTACACACGATTCAAGTAACCGAAGTCTTAGATAGGTTCTAAAGTGTCCTATTTCATTCTTAGCTCTATTTTTATTATTTAAAACTATTATGGTTTGAGTATGTAAGGTTGATAATTAGATCATATGCAGTTATGCACGTGCATACCTAAAATAGGCTTCGGTAGGTCTCATTACAAAACTTTAGGTTGTCAAATTAAATTGAAACATGATTAAATTGGACAGCATTTCTAGGAATGGCTTCACCGTTTTGGATGCCTTGCAATGTACGAGTGCTTTAGTGCATCATAGGCAAAAATATTTAACCTACATAAAATAATAATAAGCAAATTAAAATTATAATTGAGTATCTAATAAATTTGGTAATTAATGATGATTTAACATTTGTTTAAATTCTATGTTTTTTTTTAATATTTAGCCTAAACTACATTACAGATTTTAATAAAATTTGGCAAAGAATCCTAGAATCCTGAGAGGACGTATATAGGGAACATAGTTATTATCTGATCACGACATGTGACCCCACGGCAATTTAAAGTTTTTTGCCAACCACTATATTTGCCTGTGTAAGGCAACGCCAGGTTAAACACCTAGTTTTAAATAAATAAAGAAAAACAAACATTTCGTGCATCACGCCCGTATCCCTTCGGGGGTGGTCAGAAACCACGCATTTTTTTGTTATCGTATTTACATTTATCAACTTTAAAAGTGGTAAGCTCGTCGATGTCTCTAGCGTACCAAACTCGAGAATTATTGCAAATAAATTATTGTGTCCCAGGAATCGAACCCGGTACCTCAGATACTAAATCCACGGACTTAACCGCTAGACTATGGAGTATTATCCATGTGCAGACCACTTTTAAAGAAATAGTGAAAAGATACAATAAATAATAAAATACTTAATTGCACACAAAATATAAAATAAAATAAATAAAAAACTAAAAATTAAAAAGTTCGAGAACCGTTTGTACTTTTCAGTTTTTATTTAAAATTAATTGTTACTTGGTTTACTTTATTCTTACTTTCAGTCTCTTAGTCAGTTTTTTGCAATTATTTATTTTATTTAATTTTATATTTCTTAGTTATAGTCTGTTAAAAGATAGACAATTTTGCAATCTTGCTTTATCATTAAACAATACGCAATAATGTCAAACTTGAGATCAATATGACTCTTTCATTGTTTCTTGCTTAATTTGGTAATAACAACTTGATACCAAGTTTGATATCCATCTTAATACTGGGCTTAATGTCGTGGAGATTATTATGTAGCGGTAGTCTAAACAACTGATTATTTATCTATTCATTAATTTATGTGCGTTACCGACGACGTAAACCACAAATTATATAAACAGGTAGTCAGATAGTGAAGTACAGTGGACAGCAGATCACCCACATAGTGATGAGTTTATCTTTAGGAGTAAGGTTTATCGTGAACTACGCCCACTACACACATTATATAATAAATACAAATAGAACAAGACAAATTTATAAGCACTCTATGGATTCACCGTGCGGGTGCCGGGTCCATAGTGTGTGGGAGATAGATGGGAAGAATGGTGTCTCGGGCTTGTGGCCGAGAATAGGCTTGTTTACAATGGAGGTCTCCCTTTTTGTTGTTTGTATTCTCTTCTCCCAGTTATTAAGGTTATCATCAAATTCCAGATGTTGCAGAAATTGATGCTTTTCTTTGAGGCACTCGCGGTATACAGCCCAAACACTTCGGGTATAATATGGGAGTTCAAAGCGCGGGAAAACCGCAAAAATATAACTGAAACTTGTATCCCAAATTTAAGGTCCAATTTATCGTTTTCTATAATTATTTACATTGTAACACATTATAAAACAAAACAACACCACTTTTGACTATCAATATCCACAGTAATTTAATTTACAAAACAAAAATTTGCATTTGACATATCTGCGCAAAATGGCGCGGAGGATCCCTCCTTTTTTATTTATTTTATTGTGCAACAAGACGCTCACATTCACCATTCTGCTCCTCTGCCTACCTAAATATAATAACAAAAGTCCTAACTCAAACAACTAACTTTGTCGTTCAAAGAAAACAACAATACTATCTGTATAATATTGATATCGCTAATTCATTTGAATTGCCCACGTTGGATCTTGTCAAGGTCTATAGGTTAGCAGAATTGGTTTAATTCTTCGTAACCTCTTGTGTCCTATTATATTTTTCTTGTAATGATATCTTGACATTACGAAGTGCATTATCTAAGTCACAATTCCAAGAGATGCAGATTCTCAGTACAAATATACCACACACGCAAAATGAACGACTATTTTTTCAACGATGGACTTTGCACAAGCTTCCTGTTTAACCTGGTGACGTCATCATCAGTAGTATAAGCGTAAAGCGATCGGACCACTACAAATGACAGTAAGGTCACATGTTGTGGTCCGATCGTAACGTAATATAACCTATTTCCGTCCCTAGGTACTAAGGAACAACTCTACCTATTTAAAAAAAAAAACGGTGTTGTGGTGTAATCGTGTAGGCAAAAAAGCATAGTACTTATACCAAGTTTCACATTTTTATTATTAGTATAATAAAATAATAGTAATTTATTGTCACAGAAAAACATTCAGATTTATGGATTGTATTTAAATATATATATTTGTAAATATATGTTTAGATACTTTATAATAAATAGGAAATTTACTATTTTCTACAGATGTAGTGCATAATGGTTTTCCATCGTATTTATCGGAAAATTTAGTATTTATCGTGTTCCCTGAATTAGCTTTTGTACAAAGACATTATAAGTTTTGATTAAACACGAAATAATAAAGTTACATATTAATGGATATGAAATTGTCACTCATTTAATACAATAATTGTCGGGTCGGGTGCCGACGTCGTATTCCGCTTGGGACCCGAGTTTTTCCGATTAAATTTACTGACTTTAGGCACTATATCTGTAACTAAAATATAAGACTTTAACGACAACTAACGGTTCATCCCGTCTGTAGTAGAAAAAATAATTATCAAATTCTCATTATTCTTAAATTTTCCCGTCTGTAGCCAGATTTATTATTAGATCCTTTAGATCCCTGTCAGCCTCGGCCACATACTTATTCTATCCGGCGACGTATTCTCCTCTCCTTTTACATTTGTTCTTAGATAATTGTAGAGTATAGTTGCTTCAAATATAACTGTAGTTAGATTATTATACAATCTGTCGAGAATCAAATGTTTTCTGATATGATTCTGATCTAGACAAATAGCACCACAGCAGCCACTAAGCTCCGGAGGTAAATCCAACTCTCTCAGTCCCTTGTAGCAGATTTTACGATACAGTTGTATCTCCTGCGGCCTACGCTCACATCATATAACACGATTAGTCGATTCACTCTCACATTCTGGCCCAGGTTTCCCCAACTCATACTCCAGTACTCGTGGGAAGTGGTCCGACCACCATATATCATTTTGCACACAGATTTAACTGTATCCCGAGCAGATTCTGTGACAATGCAGTTGCTCAGCCACCGACCACAGTTACGTAAATTGACAAAGTTTTATCATTTCAAAATAATTCATTGATATGTACATTAAAGTCGCCTAAGAGATATCTATATTTATAAACGGAAGATACACCATTATTCTATTCCACCTCTATAATTGATTGAACCGCACTTAAATACTGAAAATATCTAGCATTCCATGAACATTAGTTGGCATGTATAAAGTTAACACTATAAATGACCTATCACATAGTGATGTTTTAATCACCAATTGTTGGTGGAATACTCGTTTTGGCCCAATTAATATAGTTCTCGGTGTTGCAACTGATTTTACAATTTTTGTATCAAATATTGTCTTTGTACTAAACAACAAAGCGCTTGATGGATGGTTCTCCAGGTATCCAAAGAAAATGAATCTACGTGAGTATACGAGAGTAGGTATGCGAATTAAATAAATAGGTACTTACAGCAAGAAGAAGACCCATTTGACTATTCGGTCGCTTGCCCTTTGGATAGAAGATATGCGCAAGCGACACCAGCGGATCATTGTACCTGTGAAAACAGAATATTTTAATAAATTATAATGTCCTATTCCATCTTATCAAAATTTGATAAGTAGACAAAATATGCTAAATAAAATAGATAGTTTTTTTTAGTTTTCTTCTCCTGATGGATTATGAATGAGGTGATAGGGAAGGCAAAGGGTCTAGCCCATTCAGCCAAATCTGCCGTAATATATCTTTCTTTTTCATGAGTAAATAAGGTCATCATCAAATTCCAGATGCTGTAGAATTTGATGCTTTTCTTGGAGTCACTCTCGGAACCATCAACTGCTCAAACACGTCAGGTAAAATATGGGAGTTGATAGCGCGGGACAACCGCAAAAAATAACCCAAATAATTAAGTCCAATTTATCGTTTTCTATAATTATTCACATTGTAGCACATTATTAAACAAAACAACAACTTTTGACCAATAATATCCACAGTAAATTAATTTACAAAACAAAAACTTCCACTTAACATGTCCACGCAAAATGGCGCGAAGAACTAAAAAAAATAGATAGATATAAGATGCCGTCAAATTAAAAAAAAATATATTGGACACGTCCTCCCCGTAATGTCGTACGGAGCAGAGACGTGGACACTGACAGTGGGTCTGGTTCATAAATTCAAGGTCGCTGAGCGAGCTATGGAGAGAGCTATGCTTGGTATTTCTCTGATGGATAGAATTCGAAACGTTGAAATTCGTCAGAGAACCAAAGTTACTGACATAGCATTCAAAATTAGCAAGATGAAATGGCAATGAGCCGGACACATCTGCCGCATAACCGACGACCGATGGGGCAAACGGGTTCTGGAGTGGAGACCACGTACGGGACGACGCAGAGTGGGACGACCCCTCGCGAGATGGACGGATGACCTAAGGAGGGTCGCTGGTGGGGGTTGGATGAGGGTTGCAAAAGACCGCGTGCAGTGGCGAGCCTTGGGGGAGGCCTATATCCAGCAGTGGTGACACAGGCTGATGATGATAATGACTTGAATTATCTCCAAAACTGTTTTGATGTGGAACCAACGATTTTATTTCGCCCTGACAAAATTGTTCTTATTGATATAGGGTTACACGTCTTAGTCAAGTTTAGGCAATTCTAGTTTCAAGAGGTATTATTTTTATATAAATGTCACCATAGCAAGCTAACAATATTAGTTCTCCTTGAAAGTAAACATTGGCATTTGACATCATTGCAAATGGCATATACTTTCAACAAGAACAATATATAGGTGGTAGGCGGACTGATGGTGGTAATTTGCCCAGTCTGCCGAAGCGGGGAAGTACCTACCGTCCGTGCCGGCCGATAAAGCCTGTAAAGTGTATCTACACGTTTCAGGATCAGGCTCGAATAGCCGTCATGCCCAGTTAAGTCGGCATAGTGTTAGGGACTGATGTCAGTGATGAGTGTTTGATTCCAGTTGCTAACATTCATGGACCACGCGCCCCATTTACCATCAGGTGGGCGCAAGGTCACATGTCGTGCAAGTATATAAACAAAAACCTTTGTACACATTTATGAAAATATATAGGCTAACAAGATCTATAACAATCCCGAATTTCAAGTAAATCAGTTCAGTAGTTTTTGAGATAGTAGTTTGCGCACAAAAAAATGAATCAATATCCATTTGCGTAATAATTTGCGGTGAACTGAGGCACTGTTAAATATTACGTAGACTATTTGTTTTTTAAATCGGTCGGGTATCCCTGCCATATATACTCGCGAAGTCTACACTGTTACTTTAACTCTGAACTTAGATTTTAAATTGTTTCTGGTTATAGAATAATTGGTATAAAATAGGTGTGAACATATGATATAGTTAAAAATATTTTTCACGGTTCGGACCTTATTCTTCTATATTAGGGGAAAATTTACTCCATAACCTTATTTTATATTTGTAACAAAAACAGTTTAAGAATTATTTGTTTTCTTGTTAACATAAATATTTCTCTATTTTGTATAAGGTATTGGAAACAGGGCGGCATAGCGGTAGTGCCCGTTTGGCGTCGGCGGCTAGCAGTTGGGTGCAGTGTTGTGCTGAGTATTGAAAGTTGTGAAGCGAAAACACGACTATTTCGCATTTTATTGCCGCCTTTATTTGAGTGAGTGTATTAAACATTCCTGATTATGCTAATGATTTTATCTACTCTTATATCGTTATAAACGAAATACTAACTATAAAAAAAAGATGTTTTGAAAAAAAATCGAAATTAAAAGTAGGATTATTTTACACAACTGAAACTTAAGTGGTTAAGTGGGTCGATTTAGACTCGGAGGTAACGGGTTTGATTCCTGGTCGTGACACAATAATTTATTTTATTTATTTGTGATCTTTCTCAAGTTTGCTACGCTAGAGACATCGACGAGCTTGCCATTTGTCATGATGGGCCTATAGTAAAGTTGGCTAAATATGAATCAGCTTCTATATAAGAAAAAAATCGTTTTAATTGTAAATTTATAACACTTTTTCTTTTCAGAATATTAGGATTAGGATAAATGTATGATAGCTGACCAAATAATTCAACACAGCGTCCTAGACCTCCACTGATGGAGATAAGCCTTCCAGAACATATCTGGAAAATTTGGCCTACACTTGCCACGCTGGCCAGATGGGTTGGCGAGGATCTGATGTTAATTTTTAATGACAATTTATTAACGATTCCACAAGTTAGTATTAGTGGAACCGGGACCGACGGCTTAACGACTTCTCCGAGGCACGGGAACAGTAGTATTGTAAATTTATGATAAACGTTAGAATTTTTACGGACTTATTTCTCATTGGTACATGCCGGGCTTCCAAACGCGACCATTTGGATTAAAGGAAAGCGTTATTACAACCGAGCCACCATTGCTCTTTGGGGATATATTCATATTTATATATCAATATTTTCTTCTTTTCTCTGTCTAAAATTAGGTATACGAATGACCCGGTTCGATTTATGGCCGGGACACTTAATGATTTCATTTATTTGTGTAATTTCTCGAGTTTGGTATGCTGGAGACATCGACGAGCTTGCCACTTGTCATGATGGGCCTATAGTAAAGTTGGCTAAAGGTGAATCCGCTTTATTTAAAAAAAGCGTGGTTTCTGACTATCCCGGTAGGAATACGGTCATGATGATACTTTGCATTGTAATATTTAACAGGTACATATTGTAATAATGTCACTATAAACAATTTACAGTGTAAAAATGATTGCTGCACGTATTTTTCTATTCGACTCGTTTCCCATGAAATGTGACAACACGGTGTTTAATTACATTACTTGTTATTTAAGACCAAAAAAAATATGGTTGGACAATATATTTTATTAAATTTATTATAATTTTTAGTCGGAACAAAATTAATACCTAAAATTGGTTCTGACCCCAAAATTGCACAAATTATCACATCATGAACTTATCTTTCTTGCACAATTTAGAAAAAAAAGGCAGAAGGTGATATTTGCAACTCATAGAAAGAAGTATGAGAAAATTTTCAAGCCAATTCACTTGACCAGCACAGTTTATTTAAATTTTATTTTATTGTTTCCTAAATACACAAAAATACCTAAACATTATTCGCCATTCGACAATGCTGACTAACAATTTATTTTATTAATTCCAAAAGCATTTTTAATTGTTTCACAGTAAAATTAGTAAACGAAATTGTCCAGAAATAACATGAAGTTTTTTCGTGGTAACATACAGAGTGTATTAAAAAAAATACCAATTATGGGTTGGATCTACAGGTATTATCTATATGCATGCCAAATATATAATATACATTTTTTTTAACTTTCAATTAGGTAAAATATTATTGTTCCGTCAATTTTATTCATAAGCTTAAAGTATAAGTAGATATTTGAGATAAACTTATCTTTTTATTTTAAAATTCTATTATAGTTAAGTAATTTGCTTTCTATTTTTTTAAACCTAAATTTATAAGCATATAAATATTAATGCCAAGTTGTTTAACCTATAAAAAACTAACAAATTGGTTTGGTATAGGATATTAATCGGCATATTGTTATTTAGCCAATGAGTTTACAACATGAACGTAGTAACATAAAGAACCCACTGAAAATAATGTTTACGCGGTGCATCGTTTTCATCGTGTGACGGAGGAGCGTATTTATTACCCTCCGCGCTCTCGAACGTACCTGACGCACTTTACTTTCTGAAATCGGGAATCGGAAAATGGAAAACATGCAATGGTCGATTGCAAATGCTTACGAGTTCCTGGATATATTCGAGGACGAGCCCTGCCTTTGGAATGTTTCTCACGAATATTACGCAATTCCAATGCGCAACGATGAAGCTTGGGGTCGTGTTGAGGAACGACTTTCTTTTCCATGTGATAGATCATCCATCATGACCAATAACAATTTCATTATGCAATCATATCTCACAGACTTGTATCACGCGAGGTATTTTGGTCGGCCCATTACTTGGTTCGCCTTCAGCAGAATGAACAGTTTCCTGGGTGAAGTTTGCGACGAGTACTACGAGATGTACATTCTAATGGACACGGTGAGTTAGTGTATTTATTTTTTTAAACTTTCTTCCATTGTTTTATATTTTTATATATACTATTAGGTCATATAATATCGAATCGTTTACTTAATCAAAAAAATAAATACATTGGCACATATAATATATGTCTGTATGACAGTAATACTTTATATAAATAATATTTAGGAAATTTTTCATATCTGAAAATTAAATAAATTTTAAGATAAATACATAAGAATAGGTAACAGAGCTATTGAGCTAAAAATAAGTGTATAATTTAAAAAAACTCAAGTTCTTTTAACTTTAAATAGGTGAACAAGTAGTGTTAAATTAGATTTAAATAGTTTTTATAAGTATTACTGTCTATTACTTATCTATTATATATCCAGTATCAGTGTTTTAATTATTTATTATTTGGAAAAAAATACAGTCAATTGCAATTAGATACACAATATTTAAATTCCACTGTTTTTTTACGTGTATTTAAAGGATATTGTGCAGAATACATCAGCCCTAAACACGTAATTTATTCACATAATATATGTTCATAACCGAGTTGAGGATCATCAAATTCCAAGTGTTGACCGCAGAAAATAAAGTGTAACTTCTGCCCCATATACTCTTATAGAGTCCAATTTATCGTTTTCCATAATTATTCACAACGTAGCACATTATTAAACAAAATAACACCACTTTTGACTAACAATATCCACAGTAAACTAATTTACAAAACGAAAAACTTGAAATTCCCATGTCCGTGCAAAATGTTAAAATTTAATATAACTATATTATTTAAATTGTCAAAGTAATTAATATACAGCCCTCGCCAACTCGTCTGTGGTAAGAATTAACCATGTTCTGGAAGTCGATCATGAGGTCGATAGGAGTTTGTGTTCTAGGAGCTTATCAATTTTTGACTACTTATAGGTCAAATATCAAAATGACAAACCAACTAACCCATCACCTAACGCAAAATAAATAATATAATCGTTCGATATCTCATACCTACTTCATACAATTGTCACGGACTTGGCTATTCAACCCTCACAAATTCTTTATCTAAATTAATAATTGTATTCCTAATGAGTCATATCAGCAGTAACTACCAGTTTCGTTTAGGGTATATGTTATCTGTTGTCAAATCTCTTAGCTCCAATCTTTCTTCATTCTTGATCTTTTGCGTTTTTAAAAGTAAGTCATTTTCAAGATTCATTTGCAAGGCGCTAAAATGGGTAAAACAAACTCGTCCGAAGGCCGATAAAATGATCTTTATAAAATTGCAAGTCAGACAATTTATTTGATCCCTATTCTAATGAACTTGGCAATAAATAAATATCAACTCATTACGGATTACGGTCGTGAAGATACTTTCCTGTTTACAAATTGAATATTTTTATGCTAAAATGCGTAATTACAAAACACGTGAATTGAAATTTAGGTTTGCTGTTTTGGACATACTCAAGACAAAGTCAGCAATATGAAGTAAAAACATATTTCTATAAAATTGTTTTTTTTTTATACTAGCATGACATGTGACCTTGCGCCCACCTGATGATAAGTGGCGCGCGAGATCCAAGAATGTTAGCAACTGGAATCAGACACTCATGATTGACATTAGCCCTTAACACTATGCTGGCTTGACTGGGCTACACGTGTGGATACACTTTACTGGGTTTATCGGCACGAACGGTGAATACTTCTCCGCCCCGGCAGATTGGTCAAATTACAACCATCAGTCCGCCTACCACCTATTGAAATAAGTGATGTGGTAGGTCAAATATTTAAAAGTTCTTTCAACATTGTAACACTAAAACACAGTGATTGAGTCGTCAGTCTTTGTTAATATCTAACAGAATTGAAATCAAATCAAAATATTTTATTGTAGCTTTTAAAATAGGTTATGTTATTATTATGATGACTGCTATATTCTAGGAAAATTAAGTGATACTGGGTGGATATTTCACTCACACACAGTTCCCTAGCATTAGAACAAAAGGGAAAGACGGTACTAAGACATTACGCTTGGGACAAGAAAACTAAGTCTAAATAACGCACTTAAATACTAAGGTCAGTAGTAAGGTAGCTTTCGAGCGGTAAGGACGCTTCACGCGCGCATTCTATGCTTTCAGTCTCGCGTCCCATTGTGTCAAAGTCGTTAACGGCATCGGTGATTTAAGTGAGTGTGACTTTGCGTGTAGTTGTCTATCGGTTTCGTGTTTTGTAGTGAAGAATATAGCCCGTGCCGTCTTCTCCATTTGTTTAAATAATAGCAACGACTTTCTAGCTTTTTAATAAAATTATTAATTGTATGCATTTGTGTAACAGCAGCCAAATCTGTTTCTGCGCCTCTGGGCAGGTTTAAAGACGTTTGCGCGTAAGATTGTACAGGTAAATAAATAATAATTAACCATTGATAAATATGTAAATACCAGAAATTTGATTTAATCTTATTTTTATTATTAACTGGCTATAACTTTTTCGAGAGCGGACGTAGGTGGCTCGATTAGATCGCTTTTCAATCAAATAAAAAAAACAATAAGGTTAGCGGTTCGAGCCTCGGCAAGTACCAATAAGAAATACTTTTCTACATTTGTCATTGATTTACGACACCACCGTTCCCGTGCCTTGTGCGCTGGTCCCGGTTCTACTAATAACAACTTGTGGAATCGTTAATTTATTGTCCTGAAAATTGACATCGGACCCTCGCCAACCCTTCTGGCCAGTTTGGCGAGTGTAGGCGAAATTCTCCAAATATATTTTCTGGAAGGCCCATCTCCAACAGACATCTAGAACCGTGTACCTGGGGCACGATAATGATAACTTTACCACCTTAAGCAATTAAAATAGATTTAAATGCCATGAATTTTATAAATACCCAATCACGTTACACCTGGTGCTTACATGTAGTTCAAATGTGATAACAATAACTTCCAAACAACTTTAGTACAACATCCGTACTATGAACTACCGTGACCGATCAAGTATACGAATGAAATATATTTCTGTGAAAAATAATATACTCCAACAAAATCAACAGCGATCGGTTGCATAACTGTGTTAAAGGGTGTACAGCTTAAATTTTACTTTTATATATGAGATTACTACCCCACACCCACTCGTCTGGCCAGCGCGGCAGTGTGGCGAGTGTAAGCCAAATCCTCCAGAAATTTCTGAAAGGCCCGTCTTCAACATACTATCTGAACTAAGAGGAGTATCGAAAAATGCTTAAAGAAGATTTGGGTCGTTTTGGATAAAACCTAAAATCATATCACATTTTTGAAAATGTAACAAAATAACTCAAAATAGACCAATAGTCTGCCTACCACCTAATAAAATATTGCCATTCTTCTGAGATACTAATCATATACGAAATATGTCTTTAGTAACACTGTTTCCGTGGTCTAGCGGTTAATTCATGGATTTAGACTCGGAGGTACCGGGTTCGATTCCTGGTCGGTATACAAAAATATTTATTAATGTAAATTTATAAATTTATCGAGCTTATCATTATTGGCCTATAGTAAAGTTGGCTAAATATGAATCTTCTTATTTATAAGCGTGATTTCATACTACCCCGAAAGGGAAAGGTGATGATACTTACTTACTTTTTTTTTACTTATGTCTTTAGTGATAATAATTACCAAATACAATTTTGACAGTGACATTTTGCTCGTACATCGTTGTCAAGTAACTACACAAAAACGAAGCCACTTGTCATGTTGTGCCTATACTAAAGTTGGCTAAATGTGAACTCGCTCCTTATAAAAGCGTGGTTTCTGGCCATCCCGTAAAGGATACGGTTGTGATGATACTTTACATTCAGACACTTGATCGGTGAAAGTCGTTCTTAGACGTAACTTAAACTACTAAATATTACTAATCCTAGATTTAACGAGAATGTGGGATATTTATTTTAAAAAAACTTCTCTTACTTTTTCAAATATTTAACGAGTAATAAAATTGTATTTCATTATTTTATATTCATAGGAAAACATAAACAGAAGATAAAAAAAAAATGTTAAATAAGTATAAAATAATGAAATCTTAATACTATACTAACGTTTCAATAAATGTAATGTGGTAAGTATTTATATTATTATTATTATATTGTACAATTTATAATTAAATTTATTTTGCCTTGTCTATCCTTACTTAACATAACAAACACTTCTCTTTTCATACTTCTGTATTCTATTGGTGTCATCTTACTAAATTTTGACAGAAACAAACGAACCTATTCTAGTAATAAAAAATATATCAAATAATCTTTATTATTATAATTTTCTCTCCTTTTATAAGACAGTAAAATAACACTAAAAAGAAAAGAGATCGCTTCGTTTTCTATTTTTGTCAATATCAAAACATATCAAGTTTATTTCTGTCATATGATTTATATAAGACATTTTGTTGAAATATACAAATAAATATAATTTTATAGTAAAATAAGTTCCATTTATTTTACTATAAAATAATGTTTATTTGTATATTTCAGCAATATGATTATATACAATCTGTGTTTTTAGTGCGATCTGTTGCCGCAGAATGTTGATGATTTGCCGCCTGCCTACGAGATGGTCGGCAATTGGCCGCCCCCCTATGAGTTGCCCGCAAATGACCCGCCGACTTACGAGTCGCCTGTCTACGAGATACCCACCGGAATACCGGCCGGCGAGGGACCGCCCGCTTACGAGCCGCCCGCCTTCGAGATACCCACCGGAATACCGGCCGGCGAGGGACCGCCCGCCTACGAGCCGCCGGGCTACGAGCAGGCCGAGCCTATCTACGAAACGGTGGACTGCGTCCTGCAGCGGGAGCCGACAGCCTCGTCAGCGCAAGGACGTAACAACGTATCTGCTGTTCAAGGAACAGAGAAGGATGAAATCGACTATTTCTTGGATATGATCGGAGTTAAAATCCGCAAGTTGGAGTCCATTCATGCTAAAGCAGACGTCATGCATTCCGTACATGAGCTGGTATTAAAGGCAGTCGTTGCGGATTACAACTCCCGAAACAATCTGGGGGATGACATATTCTAAAGTGTCCTAAGGAATCCTATCCTTACTAACATGTTACTGATATTTCTTTGCATACTAATATATTCTTACGCTTTAATAAATAATTTTACGAATAATATTTTATACTTTAATATGAATATTATATACGGGTATCTAGTTATGTAACATTTATAGCAAACCTCTGTATTAGGCATTTTCGATCTAAAATATAAAGACAAAATAAATTACATAAATGCTTTTTATTTTTACCTGTTTTTGTTTAGCCTTATTTTTCATAATAAATCCTATACTAATCTATGAAAAACCAACAGTCTGAGTACACATTACTTTTTGTGAAAACTAGTACATAAGTTTGCTTTGGTCTAAAGTAATGGGTGAGCATTGAGGGAATACATTCTTTGACGGTTTGTTCTTCAAGATTAGTTTATTCTGAATGCAGATTCTTAAATCACAATGTTTTACTTTTTACATTTTATATTCTTGCATATATAAATCCAATATAGATATTAGTTTTATACAACAAACATCAATTTTCGATATCTAGTACCTACCTAAGGAAAACCTAGGATAAAATATTGGATTTAGTAGTAAGAAAACAATACTGAGAACGGTGGTGGTCTGCTTGTTGGAACGCTTTTTTAAATCCAAAAATAGTCGCGGTTCGAATCCCGGAGTGCCAATGAGAAATAAACTTTTATTACGTACCTACATAGATTTAAGTTAAGCCGAAAGCGTCAGTGAATCAGTTCCACTAATGCCAATTTGTTTATTCTGCAAGTAGGCATAGGACAATAAATATAATATATTCTGCGCTTTTACATGTCAAAAATTAAAAAAAAATAAAATAATGTATATCTTTTTTTCTGGCAAATAGCTTGTATTTGGAGCAGCACATTAGAACCCAAACATACATAATACAATATTAATCTTACAATTATAGCTGCTGTAAAAAGGCATTGTCATTATACAAGCTAAGATAAAAACAATTATGAGGATGTCACTAAGATTATAGCTGCTGTAAATTGGCATTGATTGTTATACTATAAGCTAAAACTATTATTAAGATGTCACTTAAATTATAGCTGCTGTAAAAAGGCATTGTCATTATACAAGCTAAGATAAAAACAATTATTAGGATGTCACTAAGATTATAGCTGCTGTAAATTGGCATTGATTGTTATACTATAAGCTAAAACTATTATTAAGATGTCACTTAAATTATAGCTGCTGTAAAAAGGCATTGTCATTATACAAGCTAAGATAAAAACAATTATTAGGATGTCACTAAGATTATAGCTGCTGTAAATTGGCATTGATTGTTATACTATAAGCTAAAACTATTATTAAGATGTCACTTAAATTATAGCAATATACCAACTTGTGGCATTTGTTAGGATTATTAACAAAAACACAATAAGACCTCGCCAACACGTCTAACCAGAGCGTAGCGAAAGGAGGCCGAATTCTCCAGAAATTTGTTCTGGAAGGCCCATCTCCAGCCGTGCAGCTCTAGGTCTGATGCGATGATGCGAAACTTGACCAGGTCCTAAATACAGAAGCAATTGACATCTGACATAATTAGTCCCTACCGCTTGCTTGTTGTCTAACACGATCTAAGACACTTTATCGATTTTTACCGAATCCAAATTGAATAGCTTCCCGCCCCTGGCAGACTAGGCAAGGTACCATCATTAGCCAACCTACGTATGGATTTTCTCGCTAAGATTGACGATCATGCTGTGTTACGGTAACATAACAACATAATTCTGAAAGGCTGGATGTCTAGATCCTAAAAGGTTTAATACTGGTGATAAATCAGTGTTTCGTTGTTACAGAATCGGGTGTCGTCATCAACTGATGCGCTAGGACCAAACCGTCATCTCTTTCCCGACTCGTTGGTAAAACAACTAGAGATGCAAAACCAGCCGCCGCAACAGGACGACACAATCTCGTCCTCTCAAACAAGATGGTTGAAACGGAAGAAAGAAATTGACTGTTTCCTCAAGATGGTGGCGGAAAAGGTTTTGCAATTGGATGCAGAATACGCCAGCGAGAACGCCATATTTTCTGTTCACGAGCTGGTGTACAGGGTTGTCGTTACCCAGCACCATAATGCTGAAGAAGCGGCCAATCAAGGACGCGATTATAACGATATCGAACCCGATAACAATTAAATATATTTTTCTTTATTTGATAGAAGGTGGAAAATACGAACCGGATGGGAGGTAATTTTAAATAATGATTATTATTATTAGTGACTGTTGCGGCGCAGATTTTACGACGACGAGTAGGAGACGGATAGACAAGTCTAGACAAGGACATGACTACAAGACGCTTGCTTCCTATACTTCGCATTGACCTCCAATGCTGGAGGTGGGAATGTAGCGGCGCGCCCGACCTCTTTTGACAGACTATAACCTCCTTTTTGACTGACAATATTGGAGAACAGCGCAGATTTTATTATTTTAAGACTTTAGACCTCCTTTCTCAATGACCATAGAACGACGTTTAAACAGAAGATTTTATTGACATTAATAGATTGTATTTTGTTTTTGACTCGGACTTTGGTTCACATTCTGACTACGACGACTGACCGACTCACATCATTTTCTCTAAATATATCAGACAGACGATATAGTGACATTTGTTTTTTATTAATTACCCTACAATCTTTTCTAAAAAATCTGTAACTTTATATATATAAATATATACAACGTGTTAAAATACCCCGTAAAAATATAATTAATTATCTAAGTCAAAAATATTGTCAACCCTAGTAAGCTATCATGTCAGGGAACAAAGTTATTTAACAGAAAGGCCTACGTACCTATTTGACCTAATAATTGTCTACTTTAATAGTTTTAATTTTTAAATGTTTGCTACCTCAATACAAGGATGTCATTAAACTCAAGTACTGGCTTAAAAAAATGTCAGGATGGAAAAAAAAAATATGTTGTCAATTTCAAATCTTCTAATCTTACAACTGTTGAGAGTTTTTTTTCCAACATATGTTTTGCATAATAACGATGCTTTCTAACTCGGAATATTACGATATGATCATCGATGTATATAGATAGGCCCTCACTGATATAAAAACGTTCCCGTAAAACCAATCGAAGTCATGTAGCTGCACCAACAGTCGCGAGATAGCAAGCGTCGAGAGCGCCTAATATTAATATTTATATCGAGTAAAACTAGTCTTTTTGTATGCATTGTGATATAATTTCCGATGAATAAAGCATGTGGCATTATCCTTGCTTGAAAATTGCCCCCCAAAGTTGGTAGGTACACAAAGCAAGCGGCACGTTTTTAGGAGTGCGTTTTGTATTGAATAGGCTTATCACATCGATGGATATGAAGTTATGCGTAGGCCATGAAGATAACAATTCAAATCGTGCTCGCGAACTGTATTGACAGCGATTTATCGATGGTAGACCCATTCTGCGTAGTTTACTCTTTAATTTTACTGAAATAGGGTTTGCACAAAAGTGAAAATAATAGTATTTTTTTGGAGTATGTTATACAGCGTTACTACGGTTCTTAAATATTGCGAATGGACTCGTTATAAGGCCCCATTTAACCTCCTTTCGTTTACTCCTTGCTTTACGGGGTATTTTGTAACACGTTGTATTATTTTATGTTCAACGTAAAGTTTAGTGTTAAACAGTTCGATGTTTGACCTCGGCTGTTTTTTAGGGTTTCGTTTTTCCACCTTCTTTATAATTACAAATAATTTCACGAATTTCCTTGAAAGCTAATCGATGTTTAGAAGGCAATAATCCAAAATTGTAATTTTTACATGTTAGTATTTACATGAGTAGGTATGAAATATCGACGAAGACTTTTTGCTGGTTTATTTATCTCACTTGGTAATTATTGCCAATTAGCGTCGGTATACAGGTGGCATTTTTAAGAGGGCGTGGACGAGTAATATACAGTTGAAAGGAGTCTTAATACCGAATTTGTATTAATTAAAAAAAAAATTCAAAGGGCATAAACTGCCATTTCTGCACCATACCTTTATCGTTTTCGATAATTATACACATTTTAACACATTATTAAACAAAATAACAATACTTTTGACTAACAATATACACAGTAAAATAATTTACAAAACAATAACTTGGACTTGACATGTGACACGGAAACTCTCTGGCCGATTTAGATAAGTAGCCATTCACGCCTCTTAAAAAAACACCCTGTAATTTCTTTAAATTTAAAACCATGATTGAAAATCAATTTGGTTATGATATCTATACCTACAACAACTTTTTCTGTATACCTACAAAGAGTGGGCTAGATTGATATATTACGCATTATGTCTACGATTTCAATTTTTTTTCTTTTAATTAATATAATATTATTATAAAAAAGAATTACGAATTTTGTCTTAAATAGGTAGACGTAGAGTACCAACTTATGTAACTATAGTATAAAGGATGTCCCAGGAGTCGACGTCAAGCTGGAATCGGCATAGTCACAAACGTTATCTTAAAATACTAAAAAAATATGTAAGTAATACATTTAAATGGTTTATTTTCCCGATAATTTTACCCAATCTAAAAAAATATTGTAGTAAGTGTTTATATATATACCACTTTATAATCCTCATTAAATTAAAATGATTTGCTATAATGATTTTCTCAGTACAGTCGCTTAAAGTTGGGCGTACTAATAATTTTGAATAGTTGATTCGGAAAATAGTGACATGTTTTCAAGCTGGAGCAGAATTTAAGGTTACAGAAGCACGATTTAGGATTACATAAGAATAATAAAATTAAAGATAAAAGTAAAGATTTGTAATAACAGGAGTTTAAAAGTCATAACAAGAAGCACATTTCTCGAAAATAATATATATTTGAAAGAAACATGACATAGATTTATATAATTATTTTTCTGATGGCTATGATTCTGGGACCTCCTGTATATGTTAGTCTGTTTGCCGTGAGTTGATAAAAATTAGGGGTTCTTTATTCATTACGCTAATTATTTGTACCGATTCCTGCTCGAAGCGCCGCGTAACAACTGAGTGCCTCGTAGCACGATACTCAGTACGCGTGGCAATTAGTGACGCCCGTCATACAGTTGGAAATAATTTGGCGACAGTGGCTATTCCAAGGCGATATCATAATGTTTATCAAGTCTCGGCGAACAGACTTTAGTTAGTACGTAGTAGTTAGTTCCTACTTAAATCTCTCTAATTACCTATATTTGTTGTCGACATTAAAATAATAAATAAATAAATAAAAATATTGTGTTTAATTTACATCCATTATATTTTTTTCTTTCAAAAGCTGCTTATCCACCAGACATATATTTTGTTATTTTTTAAATTATTTATGACACACATATTTTTATGACCGTTCTTTCAATGTACAGAGTTACAATTTCGAATTACTCAAATGTCATATCGGCGCTTAAGCTCTAACAGCATAATTCATATTGGTTAACTTTTCAGGGGAACAAGTCATCGTATCTTTTTTATTATAACGGAAATACGGAATTTATAAAGTCTAATTTTTGAGTTACATGGTGTTAGCACTTACTTTTTTTTTTTCTTTTTTAAATTTATTTTGACAGCAAACAGTCATTTACATAATATTACAAACATAATTACCATTAACAAGACCTTGAGTGTTACACAAAATACAATAAACGAAAACACAGACAAGCACAGCAGATTAATAATTAAGCAAAAAAATAAAAAACAAAAAAATTAGCATAAAAAAATAATGTTAACATCAAAATTGTATAAGATAGTAAGTTATAGCATAGCAGAAATAATATTACTAATACTACATATATAAACAGCTACTCATTAGAAATGTTATATTATTTTAATTTGGAGAACATATGTAGTTTAAGGTCGCTTTTAAATTTATTAACACTAGATTTAAATAAGTCAAGATGAGACAATTCCTTATCGTAGTAGTCGAGAGAGCGACAAAAGTATCTATTAGCCGTATACCTAGTAGATGAATTAGAAATAACAAATAAGTTGTTGCTGCTGTACTTACGCGACGATATTTATATTTTAATAGAAAATAAAATTGCTTGATAACGGACTCTGATTTATTCTTTTGCTGTTTTGTGTATTGGACTTTTGATACGCTTTCCGATTTTGGAACCGTAAATGAAGTAAACTAATTTTTATTTTATTTTACACGTCACATACAACCATACTAAGTATTTACTTATTTTACAAGTTACATACAACCATACTAAGTATTTACTTATTTTACACGTTACATACAACCATACTAAGTATTTACTTATTTTACTCGTCACATACAACCATACTAAGTATTTACTTATTTTACACGTTACATACAGTCCAGTTTTGTTTACAAGATATGAGATACAGTTCTCGGCGACCTTAAAAAACTTATAGACGATTTTGGCTTATCTCGTTTTAAAACTAAATTTACCAAAATGTGAACTCTATCTTTCAAATACACTAACACCTACCTGGCAAACAATCAGAAATGATTTTCGTTTATAATCAATGAGATGATTGGTGATGACAATATTGACATTGATATTTTTGCTATGAAGCCTTCAACAGTAAGGCGTCTACTTTCTTCTCAATTCTTTAACCGTCCGGGTTCTGTATATTTTTAGGAATTGTTCTTTTTGTTTCTTGTGTTGTTTATATTTTTGCCAGTGTATTAATGTATTTAGTAGCTATAGGCGAAAACTTTTAATTGGCTCATTTTTTATTATATCTATTCATTTATATTGTTATCTAGCTGTAAGTTTTCCTGTAATAAATAAATAATTGTCTGGCAGCCAATATTAAAAGCTAGGACCAATATTAAGTCTAGGATAACCAATCCTATATGAATCGATCGAAATTTACGTTCAGGAACAATTAACTAAAGCCCACCTCGATCCTCGATCATTGCATCAGACTGCAAAATTCTCATGGATACATTTGAACATCATAATAGGATCTCAGATGAACTAGCTGTATCAGCCCAGACATCTTAGTGTTTTCTCGGAACTTAAAAAAAGTTATCCTTATTGAACTTACCGTTCCGAGGAAATCAAATATTCCAAAAGACCACAACATGAAGTCGACTAAATATTATGATCTCACAGCAGAAATGATCAGGAACGGGTTTAGTTTAAACTCAGCTTTACGCAGTGGAAGTTGCTGCGAGAGGAGTTCCAGCAAAATCTTTGCACCACTTACTGAAAGAATTGGGTCTAAGCCGGTCTGCCGTCAATACATACATTTATGGAAGCATAAATGTATATATAAGAACACATATATGGTGAGCGTATTATCGCACGATAAAATAAAAAAAGGACGGCCTCCTTTTCTTAAACCAGCCTATTGTCGGTCGTAAGCCTGAGACACCATTCTTCTCATCTCTTACCCACACACGACGGACCCGGCACCCGCACGGTGAATCCATGAAATGCTTAGAAATTTGTCTTCTTTCCTTTTTAATTTCATATTAACTGTATTCGTATAATACAAAAATTTGTCTGCCTGCATTTTTTGTTTCAAAGTATTCAATATACTCGTAGATATAGCTTATGATAAAAGAGCATTACATCAGCATTGTTTTTATGGCACTTTGCTCATTATTTAATTTGTTTTATGTTTTTTATTATTAAGTATTTTGAAATTTTGTTTTATTTTGTCGAATAGATAAATTTTACAGCGATATATAGATACAAAGCCTTTTTAACAAATAATTATTGTGATCGATATAAATTAAATCGTATTTTATTCGATATATAAAAAATATTAAAATACTAGCTGATTGACCCGGCGTTGCCCGTGTAATGTTGTGTCGTCGACAAAAAAACCTTCTGGTAGGCATGTTATATTTATATTTTAACGTCTTTTATTTAGATTTATTTAATTATTATTTTTTCTATTTCTATGACTTACTTATTAAATTCGTAATATCTATTGAATAGAATATAGCCGATCACTTGAATATGAATTGAAACAGTCTTCAAAACAATATGATTTATTTGGGAAAGGATTTAAACAGAAGTATAAGTAACATGGTCTAATTTTGGTCGGTATTTCTATCAACTTTTAAAATGTAAAAAGTGGTTATTGGGACATAACGATAATAGTTGGACATATGGTATCTGGAAGTTTTTGGTACATATTGATATGTTCTTTAATATTGTAGAAAATACTTTTGTTCTATCATCAATGGTTTCGCAGCGCATGCGACGAAAGACGTTTTATGGCTTTTTTTTACACCTTGGGTTACGTTACTAAAGTTTTAGTAAGGATCCCTAATCTTTTCTAGCAATAAATATAGCCTATGTTACTTAGGGTGAATGTAGATTTCTAATGGTGAAAGAATTTTTGAAATTGGCACAGTAGTTTTTGAGTTTATTCATTACAAACAAACACACACAAAAATACAAATCTTTCGGGTGGGCCAAGAATTCGTTAACATTTAAACCTAACACCCAGCGTTTATACAAACCGCGCGGGGAGCGGGGCCTTGCCACTAGCTCGCTTCTCGGAAATTTAGTTGCAATGGAATTAATACCTAATGGATTAAAATTGCGCAAGTCGTATGCCGACACAATGTTAGATCGATTCAGTAATTTTGATAACCTCTTATTTTCCGACGAAGCCCCTTTCCACCTCAACGGGCACGTAAACAAACAGAATGCAGGTATTGGAGCAGCGAAAATCCCAAAGCTAAACACGAGAGGCCACTTCATTCTCCTAAGGTAACGGTATGGGCTGCAATTTCAGCAAAAGGAATCATTGGACCCTACTTTTTCGAAGATTCTCGCGGCCGTCGGTTACTATGAATTCTGCTGAGTATGTAAAAATGTAACGGGTGTTGTTGGCTAAGCTACTGGAATTTGCTGGCTACAATCGTAACACATGGTTTCAATGCCGGTGCCGGTGGTCTAAGAAATGTTTCCGGAAAAGCTGATTTCCAGACGAGGCGACATCCCATGGCCACCCAGGAGTCCAGATCTATCCCCAGCAGACTTCTTTTTATTATAGAGTGCAAAAATCGAAACGGTGGTCATTAAGATGATTTAAAAAAATAAAATAAAATTCCAATTAATTATCTTTCTTGTTAAGTAAATAATTTTTAAATAGTTTTTTTATACGATTTTCTGCACGGCAGTTTTTCTGCAAGGGCGTGAGAAACATCTATGCAGGGAAAAGACGATGCCAAGAAGATGCTTCTCCTATGGGTTGGATTGACGTTATGAGTGTAGCTACTAACAAGAAAAAAGTACATACCCAAAGACTAGTTGTTCTGCAGTGACATAGACGAAGGGTTTCGCTCGATCTTTGTAGGTGAGAGCCAGCCCCGACACCAGAATATTGAACAGAAAGCCAGCCAGGTTCGAAGAAAACGATGTTACTGTCTGAAATTAAACATGACTTGATGAAAAAAGAAATGAAAAATTTACTTGGGTTTAGGAACATGGATAGATAGTTAGAACTTTTTTTGTACAAATATAATATGTAGGTATAAACATTTTGTTATAGAAAAATAAAATCCACTCAAAGTACAGTCATCTAAGAAAGTAGTCTTAAACCAGTGTTAAAGATAAGTATTTTAACAACAGCATATTACTTTGGTTTACTCTTCCAAAACTACAAAACATCGATTTTTTATACTAGCGCCTCATCAGTCCCTAACACTATCGGCTTGACTGGGCATGACGGCAATTCGAGCCTGATCCCAAAAATGTGTGGATACACTTTATGGGGTTTATCGGTACAAACGCTTGATACTGCCCGTCAGACTGGGCAAATTACCACCATCAGTCCGTTGTCACCTATTTGTTGTTCTCGTAGAAAGTATGTGCCAAGTAACGCATTAATGTCTAATGACTTTTAAGGAGAACTTATATTGTAAGCTTACCATGGTGATATTTATATAAAAATAACACTGCTTGAAGCAAAACCTTCAAAAATAAACGCCTGATTTAAAAAGTACCAATTATAATATACGTAATAAACGAATCGAATAAAATAATTCAGGCGTCTTGTAGAGGAAATGTTTGTCCAGATAAGATATGATAAAAAGATCAAAATTCTTTATTTTCTTAAATGTTAGTCTAATTTACAGGTCTTATAGTAAACTAACTAAACGTAATAACATTTGCCAAGTCAATTGTCGAGAAAATATATCAAACATTAATTTTGATATTTTAAATTATATATGACAATAAACATACATGTAGGTATTTATATAATATTGTCAGCTTAAACTATATGTCAAAACGGCTGTATGTGACAAGAGGGCTGGCAGTTTTTTCGCGCAGCAAATCAGCAGCGCTGTGCAGCGGGGGAACGCTGCGAGTGTTCTTTGCACATGATCAAGTCATGGGTGAATATTTTTATATATAGTTTAGATTTTATTTTTAATTTAGTTTATATATTTTTATTAGCTTAATTTTTATTTTTATTTAAATCATTGTACTGTCAAAATATTATTTTAAATATAAAAAAATATCTTTTAAGGAGATTATTAATTTTTTTTAAAAACATTGTTAAAAATAAAATTACTCGCCTATTGGTATATAGATATCGTTCAACGGGTTGGCTTTAGAATCGAGACGCACGAATTAATTATAAACGATTGTTGTATTTGATAGATAATGAAGCCCTGATGCATGAACTAGTAGATTTATTTGAGGGAGACGCCCCGTTAAAAAAATATAACACTTTTAAGTTTTTAGGTTATGTTGTAAAAAGTGGTAAACATAATAAGAATTGATGCAAACCAACATGATATTATAACATACATGGAGGTATATACTCGTACTAACACTAACACACTAACATTTATTTGGCACCATACTGTCTTTTATACACTAAACATAAATTTTTTAATTTGTTCTATTGTATTAAAAGTATTATTAATTAATATTTTTGCATTGGATTTAGGTCCTTTAATTTTTTTTTTTATTATTTATGGTCATGGTTTTAAGTCCGTCTTCAATAATTTTTTTTTAATTTTTTTTTGCTATGTATACAAGTTCTCAAGCCGGATTCGTCACTGCTAAGGTTAGTTTAGACTCAAGTTATAGCCAGAAAACCTTGACACTGCTAGGTTAGGTTAGATTCAAATAAATTAGGTCATATCTAAAAATCCTTTAAGTCAATTACGACACTGCTAGGTTAGGTTAGGTTAGACTCGATTAAGTCATATCCAACACACATCACAGCCAACTGTCATTATCAAGTAAACCGAATTGGCTCGGTTAGGTTAGGCCTTCAGTACCCAAAACCGAATTGGTTCGATTAGGTTGGGTTAGGTTACCTCGATTAATCGGTCGGCGAAGTGCCAGAACCGAATTGGTTTCGTTTCAGAAGTTTTATTCTCGGAAACAATTGCAGGGGCATTCATAATTATAACTACACAGAAAGCCTTTAGTACAGTTATAATAAATTTATATGGCTGTATAAGAAATCCTTTAAGTCAGATACGACACTGTTAGGTTAGGTTAGGTTAGACTCGATTAAGTCATATCCAGAAATCATTTATGTCAGATACGACACTGTTAGGTAGGTTAAAAAATAGTTATATATCTATATTTTTACAACATATCTATTATAAATAATAATTTCAGGTTACCTTATAATAATAGGTTATATTTAATACGTAAGGCATGGCTGTCATGGAGCTCTTTGCCTTCCCTATCGTCATTGGTCGTTAAAATAACAACAATAATATATAAAGTAGCAACGTAAAAACACAGATTCCATGGCCTAAGAAACATAATACTAAGGCATTAGTCTGTGCCATTGTTAAAAAAAAAAAAAAAAAAGTTAATTATTTTCTTATTTTATTTTATTGATTTTAATTGTTTTTTGTTGCTCGTGATATTGAAATGTTTTTAGTTTTTACGTTTTTATTTACTTTACTAAGAGTATAACATTGATAAATAATGTTGACAGTATACTAGTTACTAAAAAGTTAAAAATGCGTCTAGTTATGTTTACCTCTTTTTACGACTTAACCTAAAAACTTAAAAGTGTTATATTTTTTTAACGGGGCGTCTCCCTCAAATAAATCTACTAGTTCATGCATCAGGGCTTCATTATCTATCAAATACCACAATCATTTATAATTAATTCGTGCGTCTCGATTCTAAAGCGTCCCCCGTTCAACTGTAAACTCACTTACCAATAGAGGAATGTTGGGTACAACAAGTTTTAAATTCTTATCCACAGACATTTCTGGTACGAATCTCAAAATTTTGTTGTGTTGAAATGTCACGGTATCGTTGTCATGGAATTTCACATTCACTTTTTCCATGTATTCCCTGAAACAAAATATATATATATATTTATATGACTAACAGTTGGTTGCAGAAAGGCTGTTTACTTTCACATGTTTAACTTAAACCAAAATGAGTCAACCAACAGTTGAAATAACCAATGTCACAAGCTAACTACCTACCAAATTTTTTAAATATTAATTTTCCCTTTTGCAACCGGCCGTAAGTCCTAGAAGAAGACTTTCTTAGCAAACCATTTGATGATAACCATTTTATTTGTGACATGACTATAAATGCTGTAATAGTAATATATATATATATATATTCGTATACTAACAATTCGTCCTAACTGTTAATTTCTAACTTATCAAGACAAAAAACACTAATTATTTTTATAGATACATTGTTCATACAACATATATTGTATATATATACTCGTATATATCTGTCTGTAATTAGCATATATAATATTTATATATATATATATATATATATTATATTTCACCTAATTGCTAATTACAGACAGATATATACGAGTATATATATACAATATATGTTGTATGAACAATGTATCTATAAAAATAATTAGTGTTTTTTGTCTTGATAAGTTAGAAATTAACAGTTAGGACGAATTGTTAGTTCACTGGTATGATAGGTAGGTATATAAAAATAATGGCCATGAGTAAATATCTCTTAGACCTTAAGCTTGAAGATAAATCTAGAACCTTCAAAATGCCTTGACAAAGCCATAAAGGATGTTTTCCACTGTCCGCAGTCATGGAGACAAGTCCATTTAATGTCACGATCTTTATGATAATAAATTTGAGGAAATATATTAATATATATTTCATATTAATAGTCAAAACTAACTTAATAATTCCTTGTTAACCCGTCTGGCTAGCGTGGCGAGTGTAGGCCAGATTCTCTAGATATATGTTCTGGAAGTCCCATCTCCAACAGTGGAGGTGTAGGGGCTGTAATGATGAACTTATTAAGTTGGCCAGAGAACCAAACAAAAAATACTGGAGATAGGGAAGCTGGCAATTATTTTATATTTCGTATTAGCCTTGCTATATAGAGGGGAATTGTTGCCAGTATTCTTGGGATTATCTCTAGAGGACAATTTTGATTTTTATATAGTTTAATTTTTAATACGTTGAGTTTATATATATATATATATATACCAGTATACCAAAGCTATATATATATTCATCAAAAAACAACTTTTTTCTTATTGATAGCATTAACTCAATAAAATATTACTACTCAGAGTAAAGAAATGATGTTTAAAATAAATTTTGTACTAAATGAACAAAATGCTTTCTCGTTAAGTTTTATAAGCAATTTATCTAAATCACCAAGGGTGTATTTATTTAACATGATATCCTTAATAAGTTTATCATCGCAGGCCCTAGGAAACAGAGTTCCAGACCTTCAATTAAAAATAATATTTTGAATTTGGTACACTCTCCACGTTGCGCTGACCAGACGCATTGGCTAATGTAGGCAACTGTATGCTATAGGCATTAACGAAAATAAATAAATACATTTTGACTTGACTTAAGATCGTGTCTACGGTCTAGTCGGTGGAAATACACCTTCAAACCCATAAAATTACTTTGATACAATCAAAGTCATAAGGTTAAGGTAGAACTCAATGCCTAGGTCATATTTGAGCACTAAACTACCTAGATTATGCAAATATCATTTGACGGAATTCATTATTAAGTACATAGATTTAAAATTTTTCGTTTTATCGCTTTAAATTTCTGAAACATAAATTTTTTCAAATGATTTTCTTCCATAAAATAGGTATTTTTTGACGTCTTTTGTGAAATATTCGCCCATATGGTTATCAAATTTTTACGTACACTAAGCGCCGGCAGCCGAGACCGCCATTTTTGCTTGCAGCGCCTACCTACTCGCTAGGTAGAATATATATATTTAAAAGTTGTATTGCGAATTGAAAAAAGTGAATTTATTGTATTGCGAAACAGACATTTTTTCAAATGATTTTCTTCCTTTGTATAAACAATTGAATTTGCAAATTGCATTTATTATAAGCCAAAAAATATAAATGAAAATTGGTAATATTTTTTGTATAAATTCTTTAATTACACATTAGCTATTTTAAAATTAACTTTCGAGGGTCTTTAGCATAACAGCTTATGATGTCTACTAGCAGGAGTAGAATCATTCAAAAGAATTAAATTAATGACGTTTCATAAATGCCTGTAATAGGTTTACGTGAATAAAGATATTTTGACTTAGACTTTGACGTCTTCTGTGAAATATTCGCCCATAGGGTTATCAATTTTTTACGTACACTAAACGCCGGCAGCCGAGAGCGCTATTTTTGCTTGCAGCGCTGTTAGCGAGTAGGTGGAATGGGCGCGCCTGATATTTAAAAGTTGTATTGCGAATTGAAAAAAGTGAATTTATTGTATTGCGAATTAAAAAGTGAATTTATTGTATTGCGAATGAATTTTTTTTCTTAACTTTCATTGACAAAAGTAAACTTAAACAAAATCTAGTGAGAGGCAGCTGACCCCCTGCCCTCCCCGTGATACGCCCATGGTTTCTGATGTTATTTATTTTAAGTAATGAATTCTCGCGCTTTCGCGTCAACTCGATTAGTTTAAATGAAACTGACAGTTTTCTATGGAGATCTGTCACTTTTCACTCGAATATATCGAACCGACACGTAAGTCTAAAGCGCCAGAATTAGGGAATCGTGACACGCACCTAGGTGCAATCGTGTACGCTTAGGTTATGAGTAAACAACAATAAAATGCTTACCTGTAAACAAATGGTCCGACTTCTACTAATTTGGGTTTTTCTCCATTCTCCAGAAAACCATGAGGATTGGTAACGTTGAAGATATAGACTTTGGTATATCGAGATACGCCAGGCTTCTGCCAATAACTATAGCTAACTGATCCGTTCCATAACTTAAGTTCCTGTAACAAAATAAAAAAAAATATTTATTAATAAAAATAGAAAAAAGTAATAATAAATATAATAAATAATAAACAGATATTTATTTAAAAATATTAAACCAACAAAAAAATCATAATTTAAAGTACCAAGTACACTGGCTGCATTGCACTGCTATAGATATTTTAGTTTTATATATATTTCTATCTCCAGAAAATTCTACGATTTTTTTTTCAGTACAAAATTATTAGTTATAGTTCAATATCTTAGCTATGGCTATTTTAATAATATTTTTGTACATGTAACACCGCGCCACCTGAAAGCAAGCGCAACGCGAAGTTCAAAAATAAGAACAACTCACACCAGCCACATTCATATGTATAGCGTGGAAATATTGATAGAGTGATGGGGTCTACGGGATGGGGGTGCATATTTTTGCCTATGCCTGTGGAATGGAAGAGAAGGGATATGTGTATAAAAGATAAGATTATGGAGCTCTTCAGTACACTCACGAAAACAAAGCAAAACATATTTTTGGAAAATTCAGCCACCACTCGCCACGCTGCGTTTAATATATTTTTTTAGCTTTTTTTTAGTAAGTACAATCCCATTTGAATAGTATGGGCTTTGAAATTGAAAAAGTTAGCAAATCCTAACATAACATTTTGTGGAAAAAACCAGTTGCAAAAAAATAATCAGAAGTAAAGTAAAGTATCATCACGACCGTTTCCCTTTCGGGGTGGTCAGAAACCACGCTTATACATAAGCGGATTCACATTTAGCCAACTTTACTATAGGCCAATTATGACAAGTGGCAAGCTCGTCGATGTCTCCAGCGTACTAAACTCGAGAAATATCACAAATAAATTAAATATTCATTAAATGTCTTTATTTACATTAATAAATATTTTTGTGTCCCGACCAGGAATCGAACCCGGTACCTCCGGGTCTAGGTCCACGGACTTAACCGCTAGACCACGTAGGCAGCAAAAAAATAATCAAATCCATAAAAGTCGATTTTTGATCCACAGTGCGACGACGACGTGTTTAAACCAAACGCGTTCTACAGCTATAGCGGTGTTCAGTACAGCATTTTGCACAGACAGACTGATCACGTTGATTTTAAGAATTTTAATATTATACCTACACATATTTATATATAGAAAAAACTTACCTACCCTAAATATAATATAGTCGAGCCAGGGGACGAGCGATAGAATAATTCCAAGGACCACAGTACCGATGCTGAATAATACGACGGCTAGGCGACCTGGAACAAAATATATTTTTAGTAGCTGTGTATACTTAGTAATGACGTCATATCCATTTCAGGGATTCAAAGAACTACTCTGCCAAATTTAATCGGTGTTAATTATTAGTTCAGTAATATAGTCGTAAAATCGACAAGGTGGGACAAGAAGCCAAACTGTATTAAATTAAAGCAATCATCTAATTAATTATTCTAAGACAGTGCATCCAGACTAATAAAGCCACTAAGTAATAAAATATGTATATAAAATTATTTATTTTTTACTGTCAGTTTAGCTGAGTTTATCAACTCAAACAAAACCTTTCCTTACTTAATAATACAACGTGGAAATGCGGCAACCGTTTTGTGTACCGTCCCGGGTGCTAAGCTCTTGGATTATTTTATAAAATAGTTTTTGTTTAGTTTAGTAATATTCTCAATTTTATCTCAAACAAAATTTAATAAAAAATAAAGAAGTGGCCAAGTGCAAAGAAGCTCTTTAAAGAGTTGTCTAAGCGCCTGGTTAATGCTGTATGTGACAAGAGGGCTGGCAGTTTTCTCGCGGAGCAAATCAGCATTGCTGTGCAGCGGGGGAACGCTGCAAGTGTTCTTGGCACACTGCCACAGGAACAAATCATGGGTGAGTATTTTTATTTATAATTAGTTTTCTAATTTAAGTTTAATTTTTATTTCATTCTTTTATATTGTTTGTATATTACTTCGAATAAAAATATTAAAAATACATTCGAGTTGATGATGTAATAACGGTTGATATTGACAGCAAGGAATATAATACGGGAATGACAGTGTCCGTCAGTTAATGGATTCCTGTAAACGACATCACCTACGTTAGGCTATTTATGTACTACTTGTGCCATCTACAATGATAAAAATTGTAATGAGTAGTTTCTATACTTTTATTGATAAGACTATTTTTTTTTTATATATATTACTGTGCAATTAATTTATTTGGAAAATAAAATATGTAGTTTTACTATCAATAGAGAAAAAATATAACGTCAGCAGGCGCTTGACCATAGATATAGAATAAGCGACGACGCAACGATCCTATGTCTATGCGCTTGACTGATGAAAGTATTTGACACTGATAGTTGTACTATTTTTTTTTAATTGTGACTTAACCCATGTTCGACTTGAAGCCAGTAAGCGCTTTTTATTTTACTGAATTTCGCTTTGACATACGTTTAAGGAACTTTTGCAAAAACTTTTAGATTTGAAGTAACACATTTTGGCCAAAATACCACGTATGTCAAAATTATGAGTGACTGATGACTGAATATATGTATATATTTTTGTTACTGGTATCGAATTAATCCTTAAGTACTAGAGCCATTTTCCTTGACTTTTCCCTGTCATAATAATGTTTTAACATCTAAACTATATTATTATAGTTTTTTCTACTTAAATTGTAATCCTGTTAAAATAATAAACAAATCCATTTACAAGATGAATTATGATATGCGTTAAAATAAACAGAATACCGCAGCCAACCACAATATAAATATTATATATTTGTACGAGAACGTCTGACACGTTATTTTTAAAGAAATATATTAAGACAACTAAAGTGGGCTTAAGACCTGGTGGTTAATTTTAGTAACCATTTAGGTAAAGACTGAGAAAACACGACAATTAAGCAACGCAATTAATTCCAATGCACGATCCGTAATAAACATTAGTTGTAGTAATAAAAAATACATGTTTTATTTATAATTAATTTGATAGTGTGATTAATAATGTGAATCCCGGCGTAAAAACTGCGGAGAAAATTGGTCATCATCGTAAAACAATAACATCCTGCTGTTTGAAGATCTTACCCTAGGCTTCATCCGTATTCTAATAAGATCATCAACATAGATAATATATAGTCGAAGAGAGCACATATAAGATAGAGCCGTCATTCGTTGTTATTTTAATACAAAATGTTTATTACATTTTTTTGTTACGTCACCTATTCTGAGACGATTGTCCTAGCTTTAATTCTCATACTGTTTGGCTTCTTGCCTTATATATTTAATGTCTTTGGTTTAGTATAAACTGCCGTTAAAACTTGAAGGGTGAATTAGAATAAAATGTTGGTGGGTGCAACAATTATTATCATTATGAAATGAAATTAAAGTTAATGGTAAAATATATATATATATATATATATATATATATATATATATATACATATGTGATGGGGTAAATCATTTATTCGAAAATATATATTTATTATTATAATATATTTACAAAAATAAAATAAATATTACAGATACGAATATACGTAAGTCCTGTCCGCTAAATAAAGATGCTGAATTGCAGTACTGATTCTTTGGGAGAAGAAAGAGCCAGCCGTCATCGGAGGAGACGAGAAGACGTGGTGTTATCTTTTAAAATATTTTTGGCGCTAGGACTCCATGGGCCAGAGTTTCTACAGCAAACAATATATATGCTACTATCAATGACTACGTGATTGTGACGTTTGGTCTTGAGACTCTGTGTAAGCGGCTGGTTAATGCTGTATGTGACAAAAGGGATGGCAGTATTCTCGAGCAGAAAATCAGCATCGCTGTGCAGAGGGGGATTGCTGCAAGTGTTCTTGGCACACTGACACATAAACAAATCGATGGTGTTTTTTTAAACGTATATATCATATATATACCTTTGGGTTTAAAACAATGGGAGTATATTTTCTTAATACCTACAAATTCTTATAATTCAACGAGGAAATGCGGCGAGCATTTTAGGTACACTCCCAGGTGGTAAGCCCTTAGTTATTTTATGGAATAGTTTAAATTTCATAGGTATTTTTAGTTTAGCTTTATTTATAATTAGTTTTTAATCTATTTTGTTGTAATATTTTTGTATCTACTACGAATAAAAAAACAAATAAATATAATAAAAAAAACCAACTTACTTATTTATATAATATTGGCTTTACAGAAGGCGATAATATGTACGAGTATATATACATATATAATATATTTAAAGGCTTTTTAAAATATAATAAGAATACTTTTATGAATACATTTTTTTATTATTTAAAGTTCTTATAAAATTAAAGTATAATTCTGACTGACTACGTGGTTAAGCAGAGGCACCAGGTTCTATTCCGGGACACCATATTTAATTTAGTAATGAAAATCGTCGAGTGTGGTACACTAGCGACATCGACGAGCTTGCCACTTGGCATAATGTAAATTTTAATAAAAGCGTGGGTTTGGACCACCTCGCAAGGGATATGGTCATGAAGATACTTTTCTTTTAACTTTTTAGAATTCTTCAAATCCCACTTTCTGCGAGACTGAGAAACTTTGGTTGCGCAGGGGCAGAGGATCGTTCGGATTATAGACGCGTTTGGATTAGCTGGAGTTCGGACTATCGAGGCCATGCTGTAGTTATAAGACCATATCTAAAAACAATGTAATTGTACGCGGCGAACGAGTGCCTTCACTCCGTAGCCACGACTCAGACTTAGCTGTAAAGGCACACAGGGCCAACAGTGAGATAGAGACGGTTTATAGGATTTTAGTCCGTAGGCGCCCTGGGGCTTCACTAGGAAGCTTCACGTCGGGCATGCGACCCCCACCCGCGTTGGCACTTCAGGCAGGGGGCGTATCATTAATGATTTATTATTCACAGTCTATAAAAAAAAAAAAAACAATGTAACTGTAATTCTGAGACTAGTTGCATGTTTTTTCTGTAAAGTCATCTTATTGCTACCTATTAAATAATTCATTACAATTATTATTAATTACCTAACGTAATGTTTTCTTGTTTCCTTCTAATAGTTGGACGACGTAAAAAGGGTAATACCCTAACTTAGCTTCATCATCATAGACTTCCTCTAGACCTAGACATCTACTGCTGGAAATTGCGACGTATACAAAACATATACATAAACATATGACCGCCTCCGTGGTCTAGTGGGACCGCCTCCGTGGTCTATTGGTAACAAAACGTTGCCGTGAACTCGGGAGGTCGTAGGTTCGATTCCCACCGGGGGCAAGTTGTACATTGTATAATTTGTCTCGGTCTGGGTGTTTATATGTATATATTTACAAAAAAAAAAAGTATAATAAATAGTTTATCAACCATCTAGTTTCCGTAACACAAGCCTCGTAGCTTACCACGGAAATTAGATGGCGTTGTGTGACCTGTCTGGAAATATTTATTATTATTATTATTATATTTCCGTAGATTCAAGTCTAATCACGCCACACGTCACCAAGCTCACGGGAGAACGCCAGAGCCTCCTCGGACCACGTGCCCATTCGATAAACCAAGGTTACTGGTAACATTTCCCTCCTGTATAGCGAGGCTAAATTTTGGCAGAAATAATTTCGCGGTCCTGTCTCCAGACTTTCCGTCATCCGTTTGGACAACTCCTTGGCCAGACGCCTAGCTTAGGGATTGGTTTGGCATAAATTAAATTGTATTTCTGTTTTCCGGGGAGATTGAAGTACAGCGTTGTCGTTTTAACAACCCGACCACCACCTAATCTACGCCAATCAACTTATATATTTTACTTACGATTTACATTTTGAGCAAAACTGTGCAAATAAACGTTCAAAAGCGAATCACGTAAAAAAAAAAATCAATACACTATTCAGTTTGCTCGATATAAAAAGCCTGGGAAATGTAATATTAATTTTTTAATATTGTACATCCTTTGAGCAGAATATCAACAAGGTCTTAGTTTTCATCAAACGATTCGAGTTGTAAATATAGAGATGAACAAATACACGGTACACTATTATTTTTTTAAAATTATTTTCGTGTAGCCCAACGGAACTCAACACAAAGTAAACAAGTTTCAGCCAGTATCAAATAAAAGCGATTTCTCTCATGGAAATGTCATTATTAAAATCTTTTTATGATTTTTTTGAAGTTGTGAATAAATAGGTGCTTTGACATACTGCCTCCATGGTCTAGCAGACGTACCGGGTTCGATTCCTGGTAATAAAAATAACTTATTTAATTTATTTGTAGTATTTCGCGAGTTTGGTACGCTAGAGAAATATTGACCAGACGTAATCGATCTTAATCGTCGTTTTCGCACGATTGTGCACTTCGCCTCACCCCGCAGGGCAGCGTGGGAGAGTGTAGTAGTTTCCAGTAAATCTTGGAAGACCCCATCCCAACAGTGGATGTCCAGGACTTTGTGTTTTAGGGGCTGTGATGATGATGGAAGGAAACATTCATGGTCTATTCCAAATAAATAACTAATTTAAATTAGTAACGAATTTAAATACTAATTTAGAATAAATTAACAAACTAATAAATATAATTATGAGTATCTGACGAGGCGTCGCGTCGTGTGCCGGGAACACTCGCTGCTTTTCCCCGTGAACGGCGAGGCTGTTCGTTTGAACAAACTAATGTCTACACCAAGGGTTCACGCGTCGGAAAGCTGAGTTTTCACAACGCTCACCTTCCCCTCCTCACTACAAGATAGTCCTAATTAGATGTCTATTTTTTATAAATAAACTATATTAAAACAAATACTAATTTAACCTAAAAAAATATAATAATAATAATACATAAAAAATAGCAGCATTTCCCCTTTGAAGTAGGATACCTAATTTTTTTGGGAGAAAAAACTGCCAGCCCTATTGTCACCAGAGACGTCAATGAGCCTTGGAATAATTTCTTTATAAAAGGCTTTAAGTTCCGATCCCCACGGGCCCATCGTTTCTACAGCACACGTCGAAAAAAAGTAACTATTGCAAATAGTTTCATATTTTTTTATATTATAAAATATTATAGCTACTTATTTTCTAAGTTTGCTGTAGAAACGATGGACCCGTGAGGATCAGAACTGAAAGCGTTCTATAGTACTCTATTGCATTCTATAAAGAAATTGTTCCAAATCTCATTGACGTATCTAGTGATAAAAGGTCTGGCAGTTTTTCTGAAATGCTGCTAGTGCAGTGGGCACCAAACCACAGGACAGCGATTTAGAGGAGCTATTTTTTGTAAGTATTAAATTTTTATTTTCCAAGTTTTTATTTTAGGTTCAATTAAGTTTTAATATAATATAGTTTATTTAATTATATCAGTAGATATGGTGAAATAAAAGAATGATTGTCCTTTTTTATTCAGACGATTAGGATAGGTATTACTACTAAATAATAATTGCAGATATAAGAAAAATATGTATTGGTGTTGCTTGTTAAGGTGATTTAAAATTGTAGGCTATTATAACCTATAATGGATTCTATGTAACGTCATCACCGTCCTTGCTTAAGGTCAACAACCCATTTCGGCAACCACATTATTATAGTCTGATGCATTTTGATAATCACCTTGGATCCAACGATATTATAACATCAGATACGTAAAATAATGATAAGATGTTTATTTCAGATTAAACTTTAACTAATGACTATAAGTTTAACTTTAACAGTTGCATAGAGAATTTGAGCAGAGTATAAGCAAGCTTTATCAACAGTATAAAGAGAAAATAATGTAATATTATATATATTTTTTGACATTCTCGGGCACAATATGTAGGAGTAATTACATATCTTTAAATAACACATCATTGTCGGTCCATACATTAACGTAATTTACCTTCAAATTAGATATCCTATTTGTCTTTTTCCGTAACATTATTTCTTTAATTACAGCTCATTCAAAGAAATAGCATTGGTTTTATTAACCACATAATTATTTATGTTTACCAACATTATTATTCTCTCTCGCTCGCACAATCCGATATTTTCAAAGATCTGAATATGCTTTTGAGAAATGTAGTCTATTAACTTTCTAGGAAATAAAATCACGGAAACTCCGATATTTTTCACTTTTGTGTAGGGCAGCAGCTAGAAATATATATATTTTTTAATTTTAAATTATTCTTATTTATTTAATTTATATAAATTAAATTTATTTAAAAGAGGCCCTGGCAGACGAAGACACACGTATCACGATCAAATAAATGAAACACTAGCTGAAGGAGAATCAAAAAGCCTTCGTAACAAAAGGGTATGTATGAAGAGGTTGATGAATGTCGATGAAGCGAAAGAGGTATGTCGTGATCGTGTCAAGTGGCGCTCAATTGTCTCTGCCTACCCCGTAAGGAATCTGGAGTGAAGATATGTATGTATGTATGTTATTTAATGTCAACGCCATCAAACCTTTACGTAAATATACATAAAAAAGTAAAGTATCATCACGTTTCCCTTTCGGGGTGGTCAGAAACCATGCTTATAAATAAGCGAATTCACATTTAGCCAACTTTATTATAGGCCAATCATGACAAGTGGCAAGCTCGTCGATATCTCTAGCGTACCATACTCGGAAAATATCACAAATAAATTAAATATTAATTACATGTATTTATTTATATTAATAAGTATTTTTGTGTCCCGACCAGAAATCAAACCCGGTACCTCCGAGTCTAAATCCACGGGCTTAACCGCTAGACCATGAGGAAGTCAGTAAATATACATAGTTAAAATATTGTAAATTAACAAAAAAAAAATCCGTCTGCCCAGCGTGGTTTACTATATTTTTGTGAAGATCATTTTGATGCAAGTACTTTATAGGTACAACTCATTAAACTATGACGAAAACTGTATAAATTAAATAACAACTTTGGTTCGCACAAGGAACATCAAAATTCCCAGATGCTACTTAGAACTTACTCATTTTATTTTTTTTATGAGTATTCTGCCTCCGTGGTCTAGCGGTAAAGTCCGTGGATTTAGACTCGGAGGTACCGGGTTCGATTCCTGGTCGGGACACAACAATATTAATTAATGTAAATAAATGCATTAATTTAATATTAAATTTATTTGTGATATTTCTCGAGTATGGTACGCTGGAGACATCGACCAGCTTGCCACTTGTCATGATTGGCCTATAGTAAAGTTGGCTAAATGTGAATCCGCTTATTTATAAGCGTGGTTTTTGACCACCCCGAAAGGGAAACGGTCGTGATAATACTTTATTGAGTATTCTATATTTTTCATTTTTTCATTTTCGCCTCTAATATTTTTTTCCCAGGTCTATTTGCCATTAACCGACGATATACCATTCGCTTCGTTCGTTACTCTGTCAGTAAAGTGCTATGTTGACTTTACTTTTTAACAAGTCTATTTTATCGAAATTAATCCTACCTTTTTTGAGAATAAATATAGAGATATTCTGTTTTTTAATTTGTTATATTATTTATGTGAATAGTTTATTAATGTATTTCTCATAGCAGTAATTGTATTGTACTGAATCGTAGCGAAACTAATGATTACTCTATGCTAACAACCTATGTTTTTAAACGCTAGATCGCAGTGTAAACTTACAACGTTTACGATTTCATTTAAGCATACATTAGGTTATTGTCAGTGATCAATGACCTTCAAAGTCAAGGTCACGTGACCAGCCCTCCCGAGGAAGTATGTGTCTGCCAACCCATTGTCCAGCGCGAGAGTGTGATGGCAATCCGCCAAACTATTCCGTAGGGATTTGAGACAAAGATATTTACATTCTATCGTCACCGCGGGTCGAAATAACTCTTATTTAAAAGAGATTATACTATTGTAGGTTATGCTGCAATCTGTTATGGAATATATCCAATTATAAAAAACTTGAGCAAAGACCAAAGATGGTCATCGAATACTATTTTTTTTCAATACTTGCACGACATGACATCTTGCGCCAATGTTCATGAATGTTAGCAACGTCGGACACTTATAACTGACATCAGCCGGCATAGTGTTAACACTATACCGGCTTGACTGCCGCCTTGGTGGTAGGCGGACTGATGTTGGTAATTTGCTCAGTCTGCCGGGGCGGGGAAGTCCACTGTTCGTGACGACAAACCCTGTAGAGTGTATCCACAAGTTTCGGAATCAGGCTCGAATTGCCGTCAAGCCCACTCAAGCCGGCATAGTGTTGGGGACTGATGTCAGTCATGAGTTGCTAACATTCATGGACATTGCGCGCAAAGTAACAGGTCGAGCTAGTATTAAAAAAAAATGCTGAAGAGTCATTAGATTCGTATATATATGTACATACATATTTATAACAATAATATCAATTAGCAATGACTTCGTAAAATTCATCGATCACAATTACCTATAATTAATGTGAAAAAGTTGTCTTGCTTAATAACGATGTCATACATAAAAAAATCGTTTAACCTTCACTGTATGAAGAAATTATTGTAATACACTCAAGTGAACGATATTTATTGTTTTAATACTCAATTCATTTAAAGCTTTAATTTACAACAAACAGGTCCGAGCCTTTTTATTTTAATACAATTTAAATTTATTGAAACAATGGTAAGGAAATAATTAGTCATAAGGTTGGAAAACATTCACAACCTCATTAGTAAACTTATACAAGATTTAGGCTTAAGTACCTACCGGGTTCGGTTTCCGGTAATACCATCTGAAGAAGGTGGGTTGTGAAGTTAAGTGGTGGGTAGTAAGGATTAAGAAGTGGAGAGCAGGAAGACTTCTTAGCCATTAGAACTGGCGTTAAACTGAACTGGTTAAGAGCAAACTAGTAGGTAGGGTCCAGTTCTGTCGCCATGGACTGCTACGTCCGTTTCTTAGCACCGCGTAGGGATCTAAATTCGTCAGTGTAGTTACTTGACACCGATATTTAGGAACGATTTACAGGTCGATGTAACTGTCAAAATTGTATCATGAAATTATCTTCACTAAAGACATATCATGCAAAGATACACGGCGCCAGAAGACTGAGGAAAAGACGCACATCCTGGCTCTAGAAGCTCAAAATGGCTAAAAAAATTAAAATCGCCATAATGATAGCTGACCTTTGAAAGCACTTTAAGAAGAAGAAAAAGATATTTAGCATAAAAATATATATATAAGGGTTTAAACACTCGCCAACTCGTCTGGTCAGGGTGGTGACTATAGGCCAAATTCCCTAGATATAAGTTCTGAAAGGCTCACCTCCAGGACTGGAGTTCTAGGACTCTGTGTTAGTTTATTTATTCGACCAAACAAAATAATAATAATAATCATTTAATTACTTTACAAAAATTGCCTTATAACTAGTTACATCAAAGTATCTTAAAGAGTTGATATCTACAATCTACTACAATATATTATAGGCAATTAACAAGTTATCACTAACCTAACCCCTGTATAGAAAGTATAATATACTTCTGAACCAAAGAGGTTAGTTTCCATACAAATTTGGACAATATTAATTTGGACATTATTAATTAATATTATTTATACAATATTGTTATTAATAAATAATACTTTAAATAATAATAATAGATATTAGACACAATATGGGGCATAGTATGTAAAAGTAGGTGAAAGCGGTGTGTTTATGAAAATAAAGGTGTAGATTGTTATATAAAATAATTATAAAAAAAAAAAATAGAAATAAATTTAATATAGACCAACCCAATAAAAAAAAGTACTCTAGAGACGTCCTATCAGAGATAGTCCCAAGGAGGCTGACAACATGTTGCATCTGTACAGTAAGAAATAATTGTTAGCCTTCCAGTGTCCAGATTAACTTATATTAAATTACTTTTTTATTGTTTATCCCAGAGTATTAGGTACCTATTTATATTTTTTATTTTAGGTATGTCTTATTTTGACATTGACAGGAACCCTGAGTTAAAACTAGTGTTGCGATCCGACACATTTTTTAAGGCCAAGGTTTTTTCAAATTTGCTACTCGGTTGTAATAAAATTACACGGTGTTAGTTTACGAACGCGACTTTGCTTGGTCTTTTAGGCACCGCCCATGAGCCGTGATATCTGCATAGCATGAATGTTCCCTAGTTCATTTATTTACTTTATTTAATAATAATATTATTTTACAGACAACATAAGAACAATGCAACAGGCGCGGTGGTGACTCGGTTGAAAGAACGCGTTTCTTAAATCCTACAAAGGTCGGTTCAAACCCACCCGGCATGTACCAATGAGAAATACACTTTTCTTAAGTACATTTGTCATAGATTTACAACACCACCGTTCCCCCTTGGAGAGCACGTTAAGCCGTCGGTACCGGTTCTACTAATACCAACTTGTGGAATCGTTAATAAATTGTCATAAAAATTGTCATGAAATCCTCGCCAAGCCGTCTGGCCAGCGTGGCGAAATTCTCCAGATATATGTTCTGGAAGGCCCATCTCCAGCAGTGGAGGTCTAGGACGCTGTGTTCTAGGGTCTGTCATATTTACTTTACTAATAAATATTATGAGACGATAAAAATCTTATATTTAACTTATAATAAAGTAAGATACAATAACGGATAATAAACTTATAAAATGATATAATTGAATTAAAACTAATAAAATAAACGTAAAAAGTATTTTTTTTAAATAAGGAAGACATGATGAAGACTAACCAACTCAATAAAGTGCTTATCCATAAAATAAAACCGCTTAAAAATGCTTTATTAATAATTACCAACAATTTATAATAACAATTAATATTTTGTACTTGACTGGTGAGATACAATGCTAATTAGTTTGAGCACAAAGGGCGTATACACTAGTAAATACCAACGGAAATTACTTACTGTATGAAATATTATTTTTAATGAAGTCCCATGATTTGTATTGTTGTTATAAGAAAAATAAAAGTTTGAGAATGCCAACATATTTTATCGTGATTGTTAAGCCATTATTCCTCCTGCTAAGAGGATCTCAACAGATAAAAATATAACTACAATATTTTTTTTATACAAATTTATATTTTATTTAATCAATATTTTATAATAATTTTATTTTATTCGAAGGAAGTACAATGTAACTAAAAACTTACATTTTAAAACATAAATTACTATTAATAAAAATAAACCTACTTAATAAATAAAAATACAACTAAAATAAAGAAAAAACAAAACAAACATTATTATAAATAAAAATCTAATCAAATTGCCAATAGGCAGAGTGCCAAGGATACTGGCAGCATTGCCACGTTGAATGGCAATGCTGATCCTTTGGCCCAAATATTGCCCAGCCCTTTCGGCTCCCAAGGTGTTGACGAGCTGTTTTGACAACGCCTTGAAAACTTCATGTGCACTTGGTCCCCACGGCCCGAGAGTTTCAACTCCAAACGGCGCAAAAACACATCTCCCAATAACCTGAGTGTATTTCCGCTTTTGAGGTTCTATGCTTGTATGCAGCAGCGCCTGGGTCCTTTTAGATTTTTCTATATTTTAGTTGTTCTATTTTTTATTATTAAGTACGTATCTTTATTATTACTTTAATTAATCATTTTATTAAATAATAAAATTATAAAAAAATATATTTAAATCCTTTATTGCACACACACACAATATAAAAATATGTTTTATAAAAATGTTTTGGCGCTTGAACTTCACAGACCTAGAGTTTCTAGAACAAAGGGCACAAACACGTCGTCTTTAATTTAGACTATACCCTTAATAAATAAGCGACACTATCATCATATGGTGATACGGAATGTTTTAAAAAGTAATTATATAGTTATATGTACCTACGTTATTTTAATTAAATAATTTATTTGATAAATTTCGCTGTGGCATCTGCTATTAAAGTAGCACAGTTTTGAATGGTTATTAAATATAAATCTCATACACACCCTCTCACATACACTCACACATATCACGAACACATAGAGAGGACATACATCATTTATTGTTGGTACATTATAACACGAAAGATATCCTGCACTACAGGGCAACCTCGTGTCACATCACAAACACATCACCCTATATTGTTCCCCTATTTTACATCTGTATACTTTTAATCAATAAATACGTTTATAAAACAAACAACAAGGTTGTTGTTTTTATAACAACAATAATTAGATTTATTTTTATTAATAGTAATTTATGTTTTAAGATGTAAGTTTTTAGTTTAATTAATATTTTATTATTTTTTTAAATCATTGTACCTTAAATAAAATATAATTTAGTTTAATTAATATTTAATTTATTTGTGATATTTCTCGAGTTTCTGGAGACATCGACGAGCTTGCCACTTGTCATGATTGGCCTATAGTAAAGTTAGCTAAATGTGAATCCGCTTATTTATAAGCGTGGTTTTAGACCACCCCTAAAGGAAAACGGTCGTGGTGATACTTTATTGTTTATATTTACTCGTATGTAATTTTGTAAGAAGCCTCCTAACTCATACAGCCTAAGGTAATATTAGGAGTATGTAATTTTATGAATAAATAAAAATAAAATAAATAAATAATTAGTGAAGTATGCCCTTCTATGACTATAAGTGTTAAAAAAAGGTAATATTGCCGCTTATAGTGACATAACTAAAAGTATTCAGTTTTATAAAAATAAATTGACATCACAAAATCATCTGGGTAGTCAAAATTAATTATAATGAACTAGTTAAAATATTAAGATATTGTGCAATATTTGAATTAAAAAACATTGCTAGTGAGTTACCTAGATGTGCATTCGTATGGAAACGACTCCGTTACCCATTGCAGCCGACTGGGGAATACAATTGAAGAAGTTACGTCTGTGATTGACCGAACTCAAAAATATTGGAAAAAGCTATATGCTATATATTTATGTGAAAAATATATTTATTAAAATAAAGGTAAAAATATGCACATGATAAGAAAAACAAGCCCAAGGGTTCCGTCGCCGAAACGTTTTGATAAACTACACCCTTGAAATAATTTTATGATAAAATAACTTTAATTCTGAAAACAAAAAAATAAAGCATCAATAAACCTAACGGAGTAAAGATTAACTTTAAATAAAAATTAAAAAGACAAAACAAGGTTTCGTCGTCAAAACTTTTGAGAACTGCTAAACTAGACCATTGTATTAATTTTATGATTTATACACACATAAAACGTACAATAAATTCTAATGCGAAATATAGTGGCTTTAACAGTCAGAAACGATTAAAACTGACCGGCTCAAATCTTGCCAACAATAGGAGTCAAGAGGAATCAATCAATATTCATTTACAGTAGGTATTTGATTAAAGTTATTTTTTTAAGCATTCGGTATTTAAAAAAAATAATAATAATAGTTTTACGGAAAATTACTCAGAACAGAAATATGTCATTAGTTGGTATATAAATTCGTTTTAGCACTATAATTTTACAATTTGAATTAATATCGTAGTTAGCACATATTCGCTAGTTTTAGCCATATCATAAAACGGGAAGGTAATGAATAAAACCCGCAAAATAGTGATTTAAAGGCCACGAAATAAAAAAACACAATTTAATTTAATACTTGCTAATAATGTACGTACTATTATAGGCAGACAAATGAGTCATTACCCATTGGCCTAACATTGAGCATAGCTGCGAAAAAGGGCAAATGGCTGAGAAATTTTTACTTGACTCTATGTGTCTTATTGAGCTACAAAAAGACATAATTAGAATTATTGCGCTAGACGTTTGATTTTTTTTTAATTGTTTTTTTATAAAAAAATCACAGCTCATTATATTAAACATATTAACAAAGTAGCAATAGTGGAACACAAGCTAAAGAGATTTTATATTATTTAGACAATACAATTAAAACAAAAATAAGAGTAAAATATAGTAATTAGATTTAAATTAATAGTGAAATTAAACTGTGACTAGCAAAAGTAAAAAAAAAAAAAAAAAAAAATATGATATATTAAGGTGATTAGTTAGATGTATCAGAGTAGAACATGGCTTAAACGTTAATATAGACAAGTCATTTACAGTAATCTAAACAGGTGAATGAATCAATGTTTGAAAAATGTATATATACGATAGGTTATATATTTATATCCATTACTCAATTTAATTATTTACCCAATAATGATTTGATTATTTTTGCTATCAAATAATTTATTTATTTTGGTTAACTTGTGACAACTTGGATATTATCAGCAATAAAATAAAGATTTATACAATAAAATAAGCAAATACAAAACAGTTTGATAAGTCTTGTTTTAAGCGGTGTTATTTTTATATATCACAATGGCAAGCTTACAATATTAGTTCTCCATGAAAGTCATAATTGGCATTTGACATCATTGCAAATGGCACATACTTTCAACGAGAACAACAAATAGGTTGGTAATATGCCACACAGTCTGCCGGAGCGGGGAGTTATCCATCGATCGCACCGATAAGCCCAGTAAAGTGTATCCACACTTTCGGGATCAGGCTCGAATTGCTGTCATGCCCAGTCAAGGGACGTCCACGCCCAGCATAGTGTTAGGGATTGATGTGATTCATGGACCTTGCGCGCCACTTACAATCAGGTAATTATGATTGGAGCGTAACAGGTAATCATCCAGATTTATTTGTGTTATAATAATATTATTACCAATTGTAAATGAATAACTACATAATATAAGATCGTGGCTGTAAATAGGCTGTGTCAACTAAATAATCCTCGCCAAGCCGTCTGGCCAGCGTGGCGAGTGTAGGCCAAATTCTCCAGATATATGTTCTGAAAGGCCCATCTCCAACAGTGGAAGTCTAGGACGCTGTGTTCTAGGGGCTGTAATGATGAAATGATGAACTAAATAAAATTTCGTGGCTGTACAAGCTTACAATTTATTAGTATAAATTTAATGTGCAATAATATTTTTAAAACTTTATTGCACTATGTACAAGGGGCGGGCTTAATGCCGCTAGACATTCTCTGACAGCCAATCTTTGGGACAATGAAAAGTATAACTTAAATTGAGGAGTAGGTGCGAAGACGTATTTAAGACGGATCATTATTAAATAGTAGTACATAAAAATAGATACGTATTTATAGAACATACAATATTCACTAATACAATCTAACAATAATAATTAATGTCAACTTAAATGTAAAAAAATCTTACATACTAGTTCGTGGCTGTAAACGGGCCGTGTCACCTTATAATGTAAATAATAATAATATGTCAATTAAACAAATATTCGTGGCTGTAAACGGGCCGTGTCACCTTATAATGTAAATAATAATAATATGTCAATTAAACAAATATTCGTGGCTGTAAACGGGCCGTGTCACCTTATAATGTAAATAATAATAAAATGTCAATTAAACAAATATTCGTGGCTGTAAACGGGCCGTGTCATCTTATATTCTAAGTAAAATTAAAATGTCATATGAATTTACCTAAATTACAGGTGTTTAATAGGAATTGCCTATAAACGACTCGCTGTAATCGTATACTCTTCCCTTTAGTGATCAGAAGCATGACTTGATTGTTACGCAGCTGTAGTTGGGAGAGTATTAACATTAACTTCAGAAAAAATATGCCTAACCAGGTATAATATAGATACATTTATTAAACAACATAAGTATTCTAGTTTTTTTTAGACATAGTTCTCCCGAAGTTTCGGCCAAGTGTCATTAACCGTGGCCACGGGTCGACAGGAGCTGCAATGCGCGGTGTAGCTACAGCCTACATAATGGACGGTAAAATGTAAACCAAACTCAATTATCACTATAAAAGCTTTTGGAAATAGCGACCCAATATCGGAGACATCAGGCGATTTTTTCGTCAAAACTGATAAATTACTGGATCGTGGACGATGAAGATAGTTTATAACTCTCGATTTAAATTTTTGTGTTTCTTTATTTTGATCGCTTTACGTACTACTTGTATTCTAGGATAATAGTGACGATTGGTGGAGAGTATCTTTGGTTAGTGCTATTAACAATGGAACTTGACCGAACGTCAGGACAATTCTCTAATATAAATCATGTAATGACCCGTTAAATTACTATGATTGTTAAATAAGTTACGAAAGTTAAATAAGTTCAAATATTAGCATTAGCAGAATCATACAGTATTAAACACTCCAATAAAAAGTGCCTTAACCCAGCCTGTGTCAGTATTGTACTCCTCTTTACTCTCCAAACAAATATATCATTCCAATAAAAAGAACATCATTTTTTGTTCAAATTTGAGACATTAGGTTTCCCTTTCTCTCTCATATTTCTTACATGAATTTAATATCTTATCTTACATCAGGAAATATTTAAAAAATACCTAGCGTAATTGCTGACTATAAATTGCTTCAGATAAACCCGCTACTTGAGCGAGCGTTTCGAATATCTGTGCGACTCACACAACCGTTCTTTTCGTTCTTCACAGAACAACCAACTTTCTATCCCTCTTCACTCTTCTAGCAGATATTCAGATTCTCTCATCGTGTCAGCAGTTCGTCAATGGAACAGGCCACCATTGTTTATCAGACAGGCACCGTCTTAAAATATATAATAAACTTCTTCTCTCTTACTTCCTTAAAAAGCAAAACGAATCCTAACCACCTGACATAATATTAGTACCTATATATGTATATAATTATTTATGTATTTATCTTAATTATGTATTATTATTTTTCTGTTAGGTATAATAGAATTATAAATGTATATATTGTATTTATTTACATATTTTAGTTCTGGTTTTTACTATATTATTTCCATTTTCACACTCTGCACCCATAATATTAATCTCTCACTCTCCCAAAGGTTAGCTGGTAGAGAATACCTTCATGGTATTATGCTCGCCTATGTACAACACTTTATATTGTATATTTAGTGTGCAATAAAGAATTTTATTATTATTTTTATTATGATAAACAACAGAGCTCATAACGTATGCCGACATCTGTAGCTCTTTCTCTACTCGGCCCTCAGAACTATTCGAGATCATATCAGATCGTAAACTGACTGTTTGATACTAATAACCTTGCTTTGTACGATTGCGTGAAGGGTTTTTACACTGCTTGTGGTTAAAAGTTCTACGTCACTGTATTTAATAATAGTTTAGTATGATTATTACGTAACAATTTTACAATGTACGCGAAGTATCACCACGACTGTATCCCTTCCGGGGTGGTCAGAAACCACGCTTTTTTGTAATGAAGCTGATTCACAATTTGCCAACTCTACTATTGGACCGTCCATGGCAAGTGGCAAGCTCGTCAAAGTCTCTAGGGAACGAAATAATATAACATTATAACGTCATGCGGCTCTCAACGACATTATCGGAAGGGCTCACGCCACTGCTGGAGAACCCGCAATCCTATAATCACGTGTGTAGACACATTTCTGAAAACGTATTAACCTCGTTATACTTACAAAGGGAAAATGTTGCCAGTCTCCTTAGGACTATCTCCGATGGGACGTCTCTTGAGGACATTTTTTTATTATAGTTTAATATTTTACTGGGTTTAGGTTATATTTAATTTTAATTATTTAAGTAGAGATATACCAATAAACCAAAAAATAAACCAATTTATTAAAACATAGGGTTTCTGAAGCTGGAGCCGCATTATCCGAATTCGACGAGTTTCGCGTTATTGTGACATTCACATAAGCAACCCGTAACATCAGGATATTTACAAGCGATGTTGCATTCATCTTTTTGCATATTATTTATTGTGCGACTTTGCCCTTATTTTAGACTAATATGTGATTCTATCGATAGAAACTAACAACCTTTTCTAAGAAACCATATGTTGAAAGTGATAAATATTTTTGGCATCTCCATATAAATTGGCTATTTTAAAATAGTTTGGAGAAACCAAAACTTTTTTTACTTACGACAAATGCTTTTTTAGGTTCTATTCTATTATTCGTAAATTAGTCTAGAGTAAAGGAACATTAAGTCACACAGTATAATCCCCTTTTTTTATGTGTTTGCTTTTAAAGTTACGTCGCAAATCTGCTTCGTTACTTTCATCTGATTTATTTTAAAAGCGAAAAGATTTTTTTTAATTGTTAATTTTTTAGATCATTAATTCATTTATCACAGCCCCCAGAATACAGCGTCCTAGACCTCCACTGTTGGAGATGGGCCATCCAGACCATATATCTGGAGAATTTGCCCTACATTCGCAATGCTGGCCAGACGGGTTGGCTATCATTGAGGTGTTATTAATGTGAATTAGGTTACTAAGATATTTCTGAAGGCTCAACGACTTGATAATGCAGTGAAATACAGTAATATTTTAAATATAAATAAGTAAAGTATCATCACGACCTTTTTCCTTTCGGGGTGGTTAGAAACCACGCTTATAAACAAGCGGATTCACATTTAGCCAACTTTACTATAGGCTAATCATGACAAGTGGCAAGCTTGTCGATGTCTCCAGCGTACCAAACTCGAGAAATATCACAAATAAATATTATTAATTACATGAATTTATTTACATTAATACATATTTTTGTGTCCCGACCAGGAATCGAACCCGGTACCTCCCAAGTCCAAATCCACGTACTTAACCGCTAGACCACTGAGGCAGTCACAAAGTAGAAAAATTATAGATTTTGTACCAAAATGAAATTCCTTGTACGATTTTGAGTCGACTCGACAACTTCCAGAAAAGACTAAACCGGATTAATAGTCGGATCTAAGCGTAAGCAATTGGAAACACGAGCTCTATGCTCATCCGACTATTAATTACCGCCTCCGTGGTCTAGTGGTAACAAACGTTGCCGTGAACTCGGGAGGTCGTGGGTTCGATTCCCACCGGGGGCAAGTTGACATTGTATAATTTGTCTCGGTCTGGGTGTTTATATGTATAATATGTATATATTTACAAAAAAAAAAGTATAATATGTAGTTTATCAACCATCTAGTTTCCGTAACACAAGCCTCGTAGCTTACCACGGAAATTAGATGGCGCTGTGTGACCTGTCCGGAAATATTTATTTATATTTATTTATTTAATTACGACCTTACGAGTAAATATTTCTGTAAGTATCGACTGCGACGAAATCTTAGTACGATAATGTGGCTTCAGCGTGGGCGGTTCTAGTGCATAAATACCAGTTATATATATAAATAGCTATAAATAATGAATGCACTCATCAATATTAAACAGATGCGATGCTCAATTAATTATATTTTTTTATAAAATCATGTTAAATTTAACGCTACAGTGCTAAAACTTGACTGATTGCTTTATTAAGTGATCGATAGCATTATAAATTCATTTTTAAACGTCAATTATGACGAAAAACACTTTAATTGAATAAACGTTTTACAAGCTGTTTTTATCTGGATAATTATTGACTATCATACATTAAATGTAGGTACGAATACAAAGTTTAAGCATCGATTACTATGATTATTTTAAGCATTGTTTATTAATTATCCATAGAACCTTATACTGGGAACATTTCTTTACAGTTTTGTCTACCTATGTAATGTAATTAATACAATGATCAGAAACATGCTGGATACGAGTAAGCAAGGAACAGGCTGCTGTTATATACTCGCATATAAGGTTAGGTGCAGCTGTAAAGGGTCGTTGTCACTTGTGAACTAAAATAAAAACTTAATATAAATATTATATACCTATTTAATATTATATGTCCTAAATGTATTTTTATATTCTTTTTTCGTTTATCAATTTCCTTCATTTGCAGCAGGATCATCTTATTGTTAATTTTATCACACTCACCTCATGATGTAAGTAGTTTTATTTTATGTATGTATATTAGTATCATTACAGCCCCTAGAACACAGCGTCCTAGACCCCCACTGCTGGAGATGGACCTTCCAGAACATATATCTGGAGAATTTGACCTACTCTCGCCACGCTAGCCAGACGGCTTGGCTTGGTAAATTTTTATGACAATTTATTAACGATTCCACAAGTTGGTATTAGCGAAACCGGGACCGACTTTCGGCTCAACGTGCTCTTCGAAAGACGGGAACGGTGGTGTTGTAAATCTATGACAAATGTATGTAAGAAAAGTGTATTTCTCATTGGTACATACCAGGTGGGTTTGAACCGACCTTTGTAGAATTTAAAGAACGCGTTCTTACAACCGAGCCACCACCGCGCCTAATTATATTAGTATAGTATGACTTATGTAATGTGTAAATTTCATGTACATATTAGTATGTATGTATTTATAAATATATAATATATGGTTGTTTTGTTTCTATTTCACCTAATTTCTAATTGCAGCCACCACCTATCCTGTCTAAATGTCCTAAAGGTTTGGCTGTCAGAGAATGGCCTAGGCACTAAGTCCGCGCATCGTCCGGATTGACCTCTCGCTTGATTTCACGCAGTATATATGTACATATATAAGTTTATAAATATTGTTTTATAATTTTTATTTCAATAATATTAATATGTAAATAATTAATTAATTGGACAAATGGAATGGTGGATTATAGTTTAAAACCAGCATCAAAAAGGTTCCTAAAAATAAACAGTCAAGATAATTTAAAGAACTATTAGGGCCGAATCCTTCCTTAGTGGCATTAGTTCAATTAAATACGGAAATTTGTATGGGAACGCGGTCATTTAAGTAACTTTTTTATACTACTCTAATACTTTGGGTGTTTTGTTACGTTACTTGTGTTAACTTTATTATATAATTTTAATGTCACAAGTACTTATTCCTTGGTTGGCAAATCTTGTTTTAATAAGACGAACAGTACCTATTAAATGCTATATCATAAAGACAGTATCCCTTGTGATCCAAACAGGAATCGAACCTGGTACCCCAGAGTTTAATTCCACGTTCTCAACCGCTAGACCACGAAGACCTATCAAATGCAATATAGTTTTAAAATACAATAGTATCTTTGTAGGCTTGAACATGCACGGAAAAGGTAATTTTATTGAACGTTGTCGCAAGTCGTTAAGCACTGTTTTTTTTGTTTTGTTTTTGTATATCTTTTTGCGCATAATTTTGGATGTTTTTAACAAATTTCGTGTTCTCGCTGACGTCAATGGCGTTGTTAAAATTATATTTTGAAGCCCTTCCTAATACTAATTTATTCACAACAGTGATATATGATGGTTGTTCTACCTAGAAGTCACGACTCATTGTTCGGGCTTATTCATCTAATGACATCAAAGCCGTCAACAGGCTTTCCACTAAAAATACGTTAAAGATTTATTAACTAAAGCGTGCATTACAAACTAATAAGTCAGAAACTCTTAACGCAATGTAAGTTGGTGCGTCATGCATTTAACCCCAGAATGAAACTTATTTTGCAGTATTGAAAAGATAAACAGGCGCCTCAGAGGCGCACAATTCTGAAAACCGAACTTATTTTTTTTATAAAGTTAATTGAGTAAATGTTACATTAATAATAAGTGTATTACAATCTCATTCGCCACAATTGTAAGACATCTGAATTTGACAGTTTAAATTATCTTATTTCTAATAATATGTTCAAAGAAATTGCCACAATACCCTCCCACAAAATTAAAATAAAATAAAGTAGTACATAAAATGTATATTATAATTATTTAAAAAATTATGATTTTTATAAATCCTAAACAAAAAGTAACAACATTTTTAAGTTTTCTGTATTAGGTAAAATATATAAAAAATTGCAATATTTATAGTATTTTGACTTACTATCTACTAATTATCAGTTTTAAATAATAAAAAAACAATATTTAGAGAGAGTTGTTGCAATAAATGTTGCGGACATCTTTTGGAAGTGTTTATCGATGACTGGGTTGGTTTGGAAACACAAGCTAGAACGTGCGTATTTTTTTTAATAAAAAAATGGCAGCGATATATTGTAATTGCGAGAGCGCCTCCGAAGCGCACCTAATCTTTCTAGGGTTAAGCAAAATTGTGGTACTAAACGTATTTTTAACTTGAGCTGATAAGTAATGGAATAGACGTAGGTTTTTGCCACGGGAAGACAGAAAGTAGAACGATTTGTTGTACCGATGACTTTGGCGTGGTTGGATAAAGGCAAGAAAATAAATTGCTTGATTTTAATTTTATCCGACATAAGAACGATAGTGGAAACGTCCATAACCAATTTTAAATGTAGATAATATGACATAATTTGCGCTCGCTTGCTCAAGTGCAATGTTGTTAACCCCTCTCGCTTGCCTGACCGTTGCAACTTACGAGATTAACTCGGTTTTAAAACTTTTACTTTTGAAAAAAAAAAACTTACACTCAAAACTTCTAATTATATTTTGAATACTACCACGATACTATTGACTATAGCATCTAAACTTTTAAAATTAGTAGGTATTAATAAACATAACACACACAATATATACTTTTACAATTTCTATCATGCACATTTTCGCCTAGTTTTATACGATTCAATAATTCTATATTTATTTAAAAATATATTCACTTTTTTATATAATAATAATTATTGTTTTTATATCTTACTATTGAATTAAATTATGAATTTAGTACATATTTGAAATTCTATTTTGACATACTTGTAGCTGTAAGAATTTCTATCATATTAAATAATTTCTCTTATTTTGTTTTATACAATAGTATCTCTATATGTTTATGTTTTTTCTTAAAGTTATTTTATGCAAATATTAAATCCATTTTAGCCTATTTATTTGTACAGATGAAAATAACTATTTATTTTTTTGTGTATTAGTTAAGTTTATTTATAAAAATAATAGCGTATGCTTAGCATTGATACGAGAAGGCGGCTAGTATAGCTTTGCAAATTAATATGACCTTGGTGGTCCAAGTTATCCTTGTCTGACTGTACATCCCTAAACGACACCGCCACGTTCTTGACCCTTGAGATGTGTAAGCTTGGTACAGTCGAGCACGCGCCGGCAGTCTGCAGCCGGTATGTTAACAGCGAGAGGTATGCCTGCGTTTATGTTTAACCTAGTTTAAGAATGGAGTAACCAGCGAACAGGTTACGGTGGAAAACTCATTGGCAGGTATTGCGTGATTGTCTAAAATTAAATGTTTGTTTAAAAATTATATCCTCTCCTTTTAATTAACTACCTCCGTAATCTAGAGACTACCTCCGTAAAATTAGGCTATAAAAATAATAATATATATATATATATTTTATTTTTTATAATGATATATGACAAATAGGTCTATGGTTCAGGGAATGGTATTGGAAGCAGGATTCCAACAATCTCTGTTATTATACCATAAAAGATATTTTAATTTAGTGGAAACATAAAAATACTAAAATAAAATTAAAAATAACAATCCGGTGAAGTTGAAACAAAACAACTGCCTCCGTGGTCTAGCGCTTGAGTCCATGGAATTAGATGCAGAGGTACCGGGTTCGATTTTTGTCGGGACTAAATAATTTATTTGTGAAATTTCTCATGTTTGGTACGCTAGAGACATCGACGGGCTTGACACTTGTCTATAGTAAAGTTGGATAAATGTAAATCCGCTTTTTTAAATCATGGTGTCTTACCTCACCGGAAGGTATCCCTTTATACGGTCGTCATGATACTTTACTAGAAAATAAAAATAGTTAAAATACTCATATTAAACCTGATAAGGCATAATAGATGATTTTTTTAAAACTATATATAATTGGATAAACTATAAAATCACGTATTAGCTGTTGGTTACAATAGAAAATCTTAACAACAAAAATGGCGCTAGAAAAAATGTTATGCATGTCGCATGTGCGGAAATATTTTAAATAACATCTACATATTTTATGTAATACATAATTATTTATTAAAATTCAGTCTTGAGTAAGGCCGTCCCTTGACCCACTGATGGTTATATCGCAGTTTCTTTTACAGGTTAAGCAGAATTGTAGGTTTATAGTATTTCAGGATATTTATTATGCTACTTATGTTATAAGCTTAGGTATAATGAATTTTTTTATTTCATTTTTTATTTAGACATATTGGAATTAATTTGACCCCTCTTGAAACTACGCCTATCTATAATCAGATACATACAATTTGGTTTAATGGTAGACTTAGTTTATTTAAATATATAAAACATATCCCATTCAGAAAATCATTTAATTTTTTATGTATGGTAGGTACGAGTATATTAATATATCTACAGTATAACTTATTTATGTATTATTGTATGTCAAATGCCATTATTACCTAAAACAGAATATTTCGATTATAATTTAAAGCGTCTTAGCTTTTAAATAAATAATACTGCGGATATTTGTAAATAAATGTTTTTTAATAAAATAATAACATAACTTTAACAAAGAATCCTCATTCATTGTCAAAACCAATTTGACACCCGTCATAATTTTGAATTTTGAAGTTTTATTTTCTTTTGCGTAGCTATCGCTACAAATTCAACGAGGAAATGCGGCGAGCGTTTTAGGTACACTCCCTGGTAAGCCCTTAGTTTATTTTATAGAATAGTTTTAATTTCATAGGTATTTTTAGTTTTGTTTTATATAAATAAATTATTATTAGTTTTATAATCTATTTTATTTTAATATTTTTGTATCTACTTCGAATAAAAATATTATATGAATTATATACACAATATTATTATATGTACATATTGGTATGCCAAATCCGCTCCACCACCAACACTAGCGTCCATGATGCTGTGCATGCCGCCGAAGACAGGAACGGGTGGCGTGCTATCATCAAGACGCACACCAATTCATCGGGAGGTCACGACCCTCATCAATGAGGAAACACGACGCAAGGAGGGGGACATATTGGTATGTATTTATATATATATATATATATTGTTGCTTTCAGTATCATCACGACTGTAATTCTTTAAACACGCTTTTAAGAAGCGGATTCACATTTAGCCAAATTTACTATAGGGCTAACATGACAAGTGGAAAACTCATCGTTGTCTCAAGCGTACAAAACTAAAGAAAAACGACAAATAAATTTAGTAAATTATTGTGTCCCGACTAGGAATCGAACCGGGTACCGCAGTGGGAAAATATCTGCCGCAAAAGTGTTATACAAGAAAGAGAGTTTATTTACAACACGGCAAGAAGTTAGGGTTCATGGGTTACCTATCCACATGTTCAGCGTGTGACAGATTGTTTTTTTACTAGCACGACATGTGACCTTACATTTTATATTTTAAAATATTAAATACAAACTTCTTTCATAAAAATAAATAACTAAAAACTAAATAAAATAATAAAGTCCTCAAAAGACCCATCAGCTATAGTCTCAAGATGACTAGAAACGGTTTCCCCCTGTATATCGCTATATACTTTGGCAGAAATAATTGCCAACCTTCCAGTCTTCAGATATCTCCATCAGCCGCATAAATATCATATATTTTTTTTAACTATAATACAATAATAACCTGCGCTATTAGGAAATACCTTGGAATAAACTAAAAAAAATAGCTAAATATTTTTTTTTATCTCGTTAACAAGTTACTCATAGATTGGATATCCTCTGGTTAATCCGCAACGCAATTACAAGATGAAATAGCTATGAGATAATTAATTCAGAATAAATCGTTCAATGTCAATCGGCCAATTATTATGCCTCCATTTTTATACTAAGAACATGCACGTCCACAGTCCACACTGTTATAACGCAACTATAAAAAAATAAAAAATAATTATTTCATGGAATAAATTAAACGATACTTGAAATGTCACGTCAACCAATCATCACATAATCATGGATTTTTTTTGTCTAAACATTTACTTATGTTTTATGTCACACTTTCATGGACCTCAAATGGCCTCACAGATTTATGGTAAATTTTTTAAATAATTTATTATATATAAATCATATCGATACTAAATCCGAAGCTACTAAGCGGTCAGAATTGGGGAAGCGGGAAAGTTGGTAAGTACGAAATTGACATGCTGCGAGCAGTCTACGAGCCCATAGTTAAAGGTTATAAATAAATTAAATACCAAATGTGTTTTAATAATAATTTTAGGCCGTTATTCAATACTAGCTGTTTGACCTGGCGTTGCCCGTATAATGTTGTGTCGTCGACAAAAAAAAAACCGTTAGGTACCCGATGGGCATGTCATATTTAGATTGAAACGTCTTTTTTTTTTATGACTTATTAAATACGTTTTTTTATACTAGGACGACATCTGACTTTGCGCCCACCTGATGGAAAGTGAGGAGCGAGATCCATGAATGTTAGCAACTGTAATCAGACACTCATGACTGACATCAGTCCCTAACACTATGCCGGCTTGACTGGTCATGACGGCAATTCGAGCCTGATCCCGAAATGTGTGGATACACTTTACTGGGTTTATCGGCACGAACGGTGGATACTTCCCCGCAACGGCAGACTGGACAAATTACCACCATCAGTCTGCCAGGGAACCGGTCGTCAGGCAGCTACCACGTATTAAATAGAATTATATTGAATAGAATAGCCGAATTAGCGTCCTAGACCTCCACTGTTGAAGATGGGCCTTCCAGAACATATATCTGGAGAATTTGGCCTACACACGCCACACTGGCCAGACGGCTTGGCGAGGAATGGTCCTATATAATTTTTTTATTAATAGTATATCTATATAAGCGTTAGTAAGTAGTCTATATGTATAATAATATGTATTTATTAGTATTTTGTGTATCGATATTATAATATTTATTCCATATATATTGTAAGTAAGAATATATTAATTTGATGTTAATTTAAATAGTTATTTATTTCTCTTATTATCTTTATGATTGCACCTACATTTGATAAAATTCGTCCCCAAGGTTTGGCTGTCAGAGAATGTTTCGGGCATTAAGTCCGCCATTGTACTTTGTGCAATAAAGTTTATAAATAAAATAAAATAAATAAATAAATATCTTCTCGTAACTTCGGTTTAGCTTACCGATGTAAGAATTTTTACATTTGAGATTGTATAAAACAAAACAATCAAACTTCATCTCCATAATGGAATATTGGACTCGGTCTTAAGATATCGGTAAGTTTGTCACTTGAAAACGAACCAAGTTATTTCGGCTATTTATTATCCCAAGCAATTACTGTCGTGATGATACTTCATATCGATAAATAAGCGAAAAAGTAGGTCATTCATTTTGTAATGATGTTGCAGACAGCCAGCACCACGCGATATCGAACGATACGACGTGCGAAATTCCATACATTATTAAACAGTTAGGTACAAACAATTAAAAATAAATTAAATTATAAATAAAACTAAACTATAAATAAAAATATTCTTCTAATAACTTCTTAGCACTTAGCTCCCAGCCCACTTGACGGCACAAGTAGCGTTTATTAAATTGTTGATAGGACCGTGGCGGAAACGAGGACCAGCACTTTTATGACAAGACAGGCCATGGTGGCCAAGCTGATTACTGCAGCCACATGAACCAATATGTTGAATACAAAACCTCCCTAAGCGAAGGGACATGGCGATTCTAATACACAAATAGTTAAAGTTCGTTATTTTATCAATTTTATTTATTTTGTGTTATATTTTAAAAAATCAATTTTCACACTGCGCAAACAAATATGCCACGAAAAGTTTTAGTTCCAAACTGTCAAACTATTAATACAAGGAACATGTTTTTAGCTCCGAGCTATCGATAAAAAAAAATAGTGTTTCAGGGCTAGATGAATACCGTATAGATTTAAGTATGTTATAAAAACATAAAACAAAAAAGTATAGTAAAGTATCATCACGACTGTTTCCCTTTCGGGATGGTCAGAAACCACGCTTATAAATAAGCAGATTCACATTTAGCCAACTTTACTATAGGCCAATCATGACAAGTGGCAAGCTCGTCGATGTCTCCCGCGTACCAAACTCGCTAAACAAAAAACCTGTGGCATTAAAGTCAACGGAGAATACATCTCGCACCTCCGATTCGCAGATGACATAGTCATAATGGCTAGCTCGCTGGAGGATCTTAGCAGAATGCTGAACGGTTTAAATGTGGCATCCCAGCAGGTTGGTCTCGGTATTTGGACAAGACGAAAGTCATGTTCAACGAGCATGTTATAGCGAGACCAATCTGCGTGGGAAACGCTACTCTCGAGGTTGTGCAAAAATACGTCTACCTTGGACAAACCATCCAATTAGGAGTAGCCAACTTCAGCAAAGAAGCCGATAGACGCATTCAGCTAGGATGGGCAGCATTCGGGAAGTTACGTCACATCTTCCTATCGAACATACCACAGTGTTTGAAGACAAAAGTTTTCAACCAGTGCGTTCTTCCAGTAATGTCGTATGGTGCAGAAACGTGGACACTGACGGTGGGTCTGGTCCACAAGTTCAAGGTCGCTCAGCGAGCTATGGAGAGAGCTATGCTCGGGATTTCACTAAAAGATAAAGTCAGAAACGTTGACATCCGTCAAAGAACCAAAGTTACCGATATAGCTTTTAAAATTAGCAAGCTGAAATGGCAATGGGCTGGACACATATGCCGCAGAACCGATGAACGATGGAGTAGACGGGTTCTGGAGTGGAGACCACGTACTGGAAGACGCAGAGTCGGACGACCCCCCGCCAGATGGACAGATGACCTGAGGAAGGTCGCTGGTGGGGGATGGATGAGGGTGGCAGAAGATCGTGTGAAGTGGCGAGCCTTGGGGGAGGCCTATATCCAGCAGTGGAGAGACACAGGCTGATGATGATGATGATGATCATCACGACCGTTTCCCTTTCGGGGTGGTCAGAAACCACGCTTATAAATAAGCGGATTCACATTTACAACTCTTAAAGGTGGCTGGTGATAAAATAAAATTAAAAATAAACTACACTACAATGAAAATTATAACCGTCCATTGGGCGTAGTGTGCCAAGAACACTTGCTACGTTCCCCATTGAACGGCGAGGCTGACAGTTTGAACAAAATATTCTCTACTCGAAGGGTCACCTGTCCACAAGGGGAGTTTTTTCCCAAGCCCAGGAGAGAACGCCGATGCCTCTTCGAAACACGGGCCCATCGTTTCGACTGCAAATGGTACTTAGTGGTGATTTATGATGATCTCCGCGTACTTGTTGCGTTTAATGGTGACCCAGTTCGTCTGCATTGACACCGCAAAACAAATATATAAATCGGAGACCTTGCAGCCCAGTTGTAAGGCTACTGTGAATGTAGCTTATAGCCTTCCACCTAAATAGTCAAGGGGTAAAAAGGAAAAAAAGGGTTTCATAGTTCTCCAATTTAACTTATCCACGTGGAATGGTAAAAAGAACGCATTATTCAATTTATAACGAGACTTGGAGATAATTTAAATTGTACATTAGTTATTTCCTTTGTTCTTTATAATTTGACGTCCAAGCAATATTTGTGAAACAAACAAATTATAGTTTTGCCCAATTGCACAATAATAATATTGTAGGTCATTGCAATAAAGATTGCATCGAAATATATTTAGCATGACTTAGCGATGCGTAAAACAATAAACAGAAAATGTAGTAATGTAGTACAAAAATACTAGAGCAGTTAACACAGGATATATACCTCAAACGAATTACTTTGGGATGTTCATAGAAGAGGTGCCATAGTGGCTCAGTTTGAAGCACACTTTCCTTAAATTTCAAAAAGATACGCGGTTCGAACTACTTTTCTTACGTGTTATAAATTTGCAACACCACCGTTCCCGTGCCTAATAGAGCACGTTAAGCTTTTGGTCCCGGTTCCATTAATACCAACTTGTGGAATCGTTAATTGTCTTAAAAATTGATATCGGACCTTTGCCAATCCGTCTGGCCAACATGGCGTGTGTAGGCCAAATTCTGGAAGTCCCATCTCCAACAGTCTAAGACTCTATCTAGGTGTGTAGAACTCTTTCCCCTGTGGTTATGACATACGGGGTGGTCGGAAACCACGCTTTTATAAAGAGCGGGTTCACATTTACTATAGGCTCATTATGACAAGTAGCAAAATAACCAAACTAAAAAAAATATCAAGATATAATTATTTATTTTTTTGTCCAGATCAGTAGTCGAACCCGGTAACCGCTAGGCCACGGAGTCAGTCAAGAAAAACAATCTTTCATCATAACAATCTTAAGAGTGTCCTAGGTTTCCATTGCTGTAGATAGGCCTTTCAAAACATAAAGTGCCTTAGTTCTATTTAATAATAATGTTTAATGAACATTTAATAAGTTGGTAATATTGGCACCAGGAACGACGTACGCTTAAGAGGAGAATTAAATAAATATTCATTGTAAATTGGGCGAAATTTAGCTTGCAAACAAGAAAATTAATTATTACTGCACACGTCTCTAAACATTAAGTAAGAGCCAACATTAAATATATTACTAGACAGGGCAAGAAACTAAACGGTAAGATCTAGATTCTAGACCATTCGGTACAAAATGAATTAGTGTATGACAGTCGTTGCCGGTTATAGACGTTTTCGACGGGAACCTTCGAATTGATTATTTTCTTGTTTCAACAGACCATATGACAAGAGAACCTCGTGTCAATTTATTTTCTTAAGATAATGTTGATTAAACAACATTCTTTTAGATTTTTAATTAAAATACACGGAACATTCTAGAAGTTGTCAATATAAAATAGTTCTATTACTCAAACATAGATGGAGCTATTATAGCTGCACACAATTATAGGCTTGAAAACGATATCATTGTCTCTAATTATTGCTCAGTTGACCATTAGGCAAAAAGTTCCTCTAGTCGATCATAGATGGCGCTATTATAGTTGCACACAATTAGAGCCCTAAAACAGCCATAAGGTTAGCATATAGTAGACATATTTTTTTTAAAACTGTTATGTTTAAAAGATAGAAGTTTTGCTAGTGGGCGTGAACAATAAATTAACAAAAATATTGTCTAAAAATGTGATCGATGCTCGCTCTATCTTATATTTGACCTCGTTGGCGTCAATCAAACAATTGTTAAAAAAAAAATTGGTTGCCTGTAAAGTCGGTATACGGGCGAAAGTTTTACGTGACAACGACTTTGAGTGGTAAAATAATTTTAATGTGAATATTCATTCGTATAGTAGGAAGAAGGATGAAATAATAGTAACAATTTAAAACATTTATTTATACAAAGAATTATATTTAAAACATTAATTTATACAAAGAATCTCGCACTGAATTTCATATTAACAAAATTTTATTTTTACCTTTACACATACATACGTATTTATATACAAATATACATACAATAACTTGCAATACATTTGCGTACAATGAAACAGCGTTTACTACAACTTAACTTGTTCCTATCTGAGTGATTTTGTTGAGGATAGGGCGATGATAGGAGAAATATGAAATGAAAGGAAGTGTTTCTGCTGTAATGTGCCTAGAAAATGTCAAGTCAATGTCTTTCACTTTTTATGTCTGTCTCTCTCGCTCTTAGGCGGGCTAACCATGCCCGAGTGGAAGGGACGCGTGCCTCTCACTCGCTCTCATTGTGAGCGCATAACGTGAGCGGAGCGTAACGCAGTTTCTTGAAGTGTCACCCGGCAAACCAATTTATAAGACGTTGTCACGTCAAAAATGTTTTTTAAATTCGTTTAATATCAGTCTATATTCAGAAATAAATCTATCGAGGAAAGTGTTACAAATCATTAAATTACATTTAAGTATTATTTGCCTAAATATCAACTGACCAAAAAACATACATAACCTCTTGAATTATGTTAGGTACAAACTTTATATCATATTTATTATATCTAAGACAATTGTAGGTAGACAAGAGTGCAAAGTAAAAATTCATTCAGCAGTAAATAGTGATTTAAAAAGAAGCTATATTCGTAATAGTAGTGGGACTCTACAAAATGGCGGATATTTTTATAGATTGATGTTGCATTTTATCAATGTAATGGGAAATTGCCGAAGACCTACATATTCCGAACTACACAACCTCTGAGATGAATTGTGGATGAGCGACCACCAAATGCACCAAATGGTGACCAAAGATGATGTCGTTTGCGAAAATAGTGTACGTTTTCCCATATATTTACTAAGTATGCCAAACGATACAAATCTTTGATACTTTATTGTTACAATACAGATACATATATAATATATATATATATAATAACTGCCTCCGTGGTCTAGCGGTTAAGTCCGTGGATTTAGACTCGGAGGTACCGGGTTCGATTCCTGGTCGGAACACAAAAATATTTATTAATTTACATTTAATTAATATATAATTTATTTGTGATATTTCTCGAGTTTGGTACGCTGGAGACATCGACGAGCTTGCCACTTGTCATGATTGGCCTATAGTAAAGTTGGCTAAATGTGAATCCGCTTATTTATAAGCGTGGTTTCTGACCACCCCGAAAGGGAACCGGTCGTAATGATACTTTACTTTTTACTTTTTTTTAATACAGATACAGCGCCGATCCAATCCAATAAACATTTACGTCAAACCCATAATAAATAATTATTATTTAGCTGAATGCAGTAAAACACTATTTTTAAATCAATAATTTTAATTCCGTTACTATTCTCGATGTGCTGTCAAGCCCCGAGGAGGTCTATTTTCAGTCTGACGAGACATTTAATTAAAAATTAATACTAGTATTGACCCAGCGAAATTCGAGTATGTTATGTATGTCTATTTATCTCGCGTTCATGCCTAAACTACTGAACTGATTTTGATCAAATTTGCCAGAAATCGTCCAAAACCATACACATACAGACCTAGGCTATATCATCATATGTATTATCTTGCCTTCTCGTGTTTACGACTGAACCTATTTTGATAAAGTTTGTTCTCTTAGTTTTTCTTGAAACTCAGGAATGTATACAATTCTTCAGGGATTCTAACTCACTTACTTTAACATTATTTTTATTTTTTGTAATGGACATCATTATTGTTAATTATTACTATAGTTTTCTGTATATTGTCGTTATCTCTTATTATCATTATCTGTGTATATTAATTATTTATATGTAAGTATATACTGTACCGCCAACCCGTCTGGCCAGCGAGGCGAGTGTGGGCCAAATTTTCCTGAATTTTCTGGAAGGCCCATCTCCAACAGTGGAGTTTTAGGACTTTGTGTTCTACGGGCTGTGATGATATATTCAATTTGGAACTGTCTTTATGTGTATTTATTTATTTAATACTTTATTGTACAAAGACAAAGGCGGGCATTAATGCCGCAAGACATTTTATCATAGCTAACTATTGGGAAAACTTTAAACCATTTACTGGAAAGTAGGTGCTGAAATATTAAATATAAATATCAAAAGTATTATTTAATAACTAGCCACATACATACAACTACATATACATACATACACACATACAAATATACATATAATAAACTAAAGACTAATACATAAACCTACACATACATACATACATACATAATAATATACTTACAAATTTTGTTGGGAAATAAAATGCGAATAGAGCATTTTTTTAAATAGCGATCTGGTGGTTACTTGCCTGATGCTAAGAGGCAAATTGTTCCACAAATTTGTCGCTACAACGACAAATGAGTTTGAAATGAAACTAGAGTTATGCGAAGGGATCGAAAGAGTTGTGAGAGGATCGAAGAGATTTATCATGGAACGAAGAGAGTTAGGCATAGCTGTTCTTGAGGTATTTCGGTGTCGCAGGTTCATTCAGAACAGAAAATAGTAAACAAAGTACTCTAAGATTCCTGCGACACCGAATTGGCAGCCATTTCAACCTAGCGCGATACTCAGATATATGATCATATTTACATAAACAATAGGTATCCTGATCGGTTAGACTTTGTGAATAGAATATTATACTCATTATGGATCTTTATATATATTTTAACACTAATGAGCCCAAAGGTAGACTGGTAGAAAAAGCAGTATTTAGCTTTAAGTGGTAAGTTGGCAAATCAATAAAGTATAAATAAACAAAGTAAATAAATAAATAATATAACACAAGTCAAGCTGAGTCAAATGGTTGCTTACGGTAAATAATTGAGTAAATAACTGACCTGCATTAATTTTACCCTGTTGTGATATCAGCATATTTAATGGCATGGTTCGCTCGCCTGATATTCGCGGGGTCAGCCCGAAGAGACGGTTCCTCGCCGATTGGCCGACAGCTAAATACTGTTTGTGACCCATTATAGTGATAGGTCAAGACCATGGGGTCTTAGTTGGATATTAGGGATATTTTCTTCTTTTACGACAGCATTTAAAAAAATCTGGAACAAAATGAAAAAATGTGTAAACAAAGTTTAAAAAGTTTAAAATATTACGTTGATAAAATCAAGTCTTTATAAATTTAATGGGTTAAACTAACTCATTATGTCATTACCATTATGATACTACGAGGTGCTGGCAGTGAGGAAATAATAATAATAAATATTTCCAGACAGGTCACACAGCGCCATCTAGTTTCCGTGGTAAGCTACGAGGCTTGTGTTACGGAAACTAGATGGTTGATAAACTACATATTATACTTTTTTTTTGTTGTAAATATATACATATTATACATATAAACACCCAGACCGAGACAAATTATACAATCTACAACTTGCCCCCGGTGGGAATCGAACCCACGACCTTCCGAGTTCACGGCAACGTTTGTTACCACTAGACCACGGAGGCGGTCAATTACATCTCTTTATTATCAAGAAAGGAATATAGATGAATTATTGATTTCATAATTTTGTCGTATCTATATTTTTCTCAAAACCAAACCCAGCTACACACATCAAAAAAGTCTAGGGATCAAGCATGTTTATGCGGATTTCTTGTGATTGAGATGTGGCTTTGTAATAAATTTATGATTTTATAAATTTATATGGATCCTTTTTGGTGCATTTCATAATTTAAAACAGGAACTGTCAATCAAATTCGAGTAAAAGATGAAAATCAGCTGTCAATATTTTCCCTATAAAAACATAAGACGCATTGAAGACATTATTAGTGCTACTGTTTCCCTACTACTGATTAAAACCAACGTTATTATGGAGCGGCGACGTTATTTAAGCAGGGAAGAAATGATCAGAGCCGTGGGAATGATAGAAGCTGGTTCCCGGCAACGTACTGTGGCTTTAGCTCTGAATACAAGTCAGAGTGTTATCAGTCGACTTTGGACACGTTACCGAACCACTGGTACCGTGGCTGAGCGCCATGGAGGACGGTATCGCTGCACCACACGGAGACAAGACCGATACATTCAAATCACAGCTCGAAGAACTCCAACAATAACCGCCATGATGTTAGCCGTGAGCCTTCATCGCTCTTCAGGGAACTTAATTAGCGACCAAACAGTCAGAAACCGCTTGCATGAAGTGAACCTTCATTCCCGAAGACCGCTACGGGTACCACCTATAGCAATGCACAATCGTAGGACTCGATATCAATGGGCTCTTGAACACAGAAATTGGACAGAAGAACAATGGCGTTTCGTGTGCTTTTCTGATGAGTCTCGTTTTGGTATGAGGCCGGATACAAGACGTATACGACACTGGAGAACCCCTGGACGCCAACAGCGATTAAAATCCTGCCAGGAAGTCCATCCTTATAGTGGTGGAACCATCATGGTATGGGCGGGTATTTCGATCGGCGGAAGAACTGAGTTGATTTGGATCAGAGGCAACCTCAACGCTCAAATTTATGCTGAGACGGTTGTATCAGACGTCATCGTTCCTCTACAAGTGCATATCGGTCCCTTATTTCAGTTAATGCATGATAATGCACGACCGCACACCGCAAGAGTTGTAAGACAGACTCTCGCCGCAGCTAACATCAATGTCCTGCCCTGGCCTGCTCAGTCGCCAGAGTTGAACCCGATTGAGCATGCATGGGATATTCTTCAGAGAAGAGCTCTGCCGAATATGGAGGGTATCCAGTCGCAAGAAGACCTTTTTTTGTTGTTGCAACGAACATGGGCGGCCATTCCACAGCGTGATTTGGATGAACTCATTTTGAGTATGCCAAACCGATGTTCTTGTGTTGTTAGTGTTCGCGGTAGAAACACGGATTATTAATTGTTTAAGTTACCCAATAAAATTAAAAAAAAAACTGTTATTTCAGTCTTTTTTTCGAACTTTAATGTTAGTGGTTCAAATGTCAAAAATCCCTTTATTAGGAAAATGGCAATTTTTTTTACTAATGCAAAGGTGACTTGGTTTATCGTTACTGTAGACAAACGAAAACATTTTATTTGATCAATCCTTAAAGAAAATTTTAATGAATATCAATCAGGAGAAAAGTTATTGCAAAAATATATGTTGATCCCTAGACACTTTTGATGTGTGTATTTAACTCGTAATTGTGATTAAAGTAAAAGTTATATATAATTTTAATAGGAATTTGGAGCGCCAGAGAAGATTTTTTTTTAAAAATCTACTAGATTCCGAAACAATAGATTTAGAATTCCTTTCACACTAGGAGTTGAGATATTTTACCACTGGCAGCATCTCGTAGTATCGTGATAAGTAACCCATGTAGAGTTTGTTAAACGGCATTGTATATTAATATGTGTAAACCTATAGATTTTTAATTAACTATTATTTAGAATTATATCAAAAGTCCATATTTTCAGTATAGGATCGACTAAACTCCAATGTCCAGTCAATCCGGCATAGCGTTAGGGACTGATGTCAGTCATAAGTGTCTGATTTCAGTTGCTAATATTCATGGACCTCGCGCGCCACTTACCATCAGGTGGGTGCAAGGTCACATGTCGTGCTAGTATTACAAAAAAAAAACTCGATACCCTTATATTTTTTGTTAGTTAAATGACACCTTAAATCACACACAATTGTTGGAACATACGAGCAAACATAGATATTAATTCTCTACCACTATATCCTTTGTCAATTGCTTGTCTATTACAGTTTGGTGGATTACACATTGGCCTAAGATTTTGTTTAGTTTTATCCTTTACCGATCACTATTTACGATATAAACATATAAATAATTTTAATTAGTTACCAAGTAAATTGAAAACACTTTTAGTGAATTATTTATTTATATATTTAATGTGGATAGCGTCTTAAGACTGTCTGTGATTAACTATACAAGATAGAAAAAGGAGTTACGAGTACTTGACACAGATATTATGCCAACTTAACAACTCGCGGTAGTCAGAGAAAAAGGCCTCAACAATCACAAATTACAATTATTTATTGCAATTTGTTTTAAGAAAACCTTAATTCGTATTGACGCCGGCACAATTAAGATGTCGGAGGGTTACATATTTTTATGATAATTGATATAATGTATATAGGGTTTCCAGTTGATGTACTCAAACCTCAGATGGCTTAAAATAGTCTTTTGATGACAGTAATTGTTATTAAACTGTTAAAGTGACAGTTTTTACTCTGTCAACATCAAAATCTGTCACTTTGAGAGTTCTGAGCAAATGGCTCGTGCTAAGCACTGATGGAGCAACGACTATTATTTTGCTAAGAATACGATCTTTTGGCAAACAAAGAATATAGTTGATTAATCGTTTTTGCGTTCAAAATGTATGGAAAAAGTTTATTGCGGTTTCTGACATTTCTAGTATTCAAACCTCAGTCGGTCCAGTAGAGAATTTTGATCTTTATTAGAAACAGGATCGATTGGCTTCAAAAATGTTTATGTGTAAATGGTTTTTTGTTGCTGACTGTACATTTTTTTACAAAATCTGTGAATGCAGTTCGGAATATCTCAAAAAGTTATGGAATGTCTCCTAAGAACGTTTTCCTGTAACTTTAACAGTTACTCGCTACCCGCCCTTGTCCCACCCGACTGTCCCGTCTCAAAAAAATATTTATTTATTGATTTATTGAGAATCCACAGCGTTTAAACTTTAATAAATTAAATACTTACAAATTAACAATTTTATGCCACTAACAGTATTCCACATATAACATTAAAAACTATGACAAGTGATACAAAATAAAAAGTAGTATTCATAAGGTAAAAATATTTAAAAAAAAAGTATTTTTAAAAAACATCACCCTCGTCTAATTGTCTGTTTTGGTGACAAGAGGGCTGGTTCTTTCCTCGCCCAGAGAATCAGCATAGCGATTCAGCGAGGAAATTCGGTCAGCGTTCTTGCCGCGCGGATATGATTTAATTTAATCAGTGTGTGGCATACAATATCCAACAACTAATAAAACAAAATCAAGACAGATCATATCACATCATCATGGTTTATGTACTGTCAACCACTGCTACTAAAAAAATAAAAATATTATTGATATGAATTACGTTAATTATCCATCTTAAAGTGAAATTTAGACTGTTAATATTACATTTGAATCTATAAATTTATTTTTATTGTTGAAGGAAATAAATAATTTACTTGTATTGCTCCAGGAAAGTACGTCATAATTTATGCGTTCCTATTACAAGTACTATAGCTTACCATAAGCTTAAGCGATTTCAAATCGCTCATGTTATTTTAGGCATGTAAATCTTATAATAAAAAGGTTTTATTTTTAATAAAGTGATCAGCGATGAGCAAACTAAGAGACGTAGGTTCGAGCTAACGCTAAAATTACATACATTTACAATACCATTCCCGCGTATTATAGAGCACGGTAAGCAATCGGTCCCGGTTCCAATAGTGCCATGTAAAATCTTATAAACAAAAATCAAACCGTCGCCGCGTCGCGTCGCCAACTCATCACAAGACTAGGCTTATTTCTTTAGATACATAGGAAAGGCGTTTTAGGGGCTATAAAACAATGACATTAGAAGTGCATATTTGTGTGAAAAAAAATACGTCTTAAAATGCTTGAAATGGTGTTTATTCTATGTTATATGCATTTATTTGTAGCGCAATGTTAACTAAACGTACAGACGTATAACCTTAGTAAATTAAAATTGACATTGTTTTTTTCTGGTTGACCTGACTGTTTGAGGACATAGTTTCTATAAATATACATGTTTTTATTACTCATTTGGTATAACGTTGTTAATATTTTGTACTATTAATAGTATAATTCGTGTTAATTGTGCTATAAAATTTAAATAATAAAAACGCTAAACGGAATATTTTTTGAACTGTGCTATCAGCAAAATTAATGTTATTAGATATATTATTTTGAGAAACGACAAAGGTAAAAGATAAGCCGAAAAATAAATGCATATGTATATGTTATGATGGCGGCAAATACACAAGTTTGTATGTGATCACAATGTTATGATCCTGGTTTGCGTTTGCGTTTAAAAATTAAAAATATTCTTTCTGACATATATTCACATTATGATAGAGACAGTCTTATGCTTATTAAAAGTGCTACTGTTAGTAGTAATTCTGACAGGATAAATATTTTCAATATTGAAGCGCAATCCTGAATAGATGATAATACAATACCACCTAAAATATTTTTTTATATTATTATTATTAAGTGCATTAGACTCTTGTGTTTTTGTATATGATGGTCAAATGTAATATTATTTCATTTTATGTTTTATCTATCCTTGACCATGTAAGTACCTACTCGTTCATCGATAAATTTAGATTCAACTTATTAGTTAAAATATTTACTGTAATAACTTGCAATAGTTTATTCGAAGAGAAATGCCAAAACTTATTAAAATATAAATCTCATATCCAAACTTATATAAAATAAGTAAAGAATATTGCTAAACTAAACTAAAAATATTCTTTAAAAATGATATTTTAATAAGTGAAATACTGGTAGTATAAATTAAGTCGTCGAAACAGTTTAACCATATAAGCTTACGCCTCGCTTAGGGTGATTATTTATTTATTTTATCATAAGCATTACAAAACTAGTTAATAATGAAGACGATTAAAGAAAAAACAAAATAGATATAAAAAAGTAAAACAAATATATATATAGCTCGATATATATATATATATATATATATATATATAAAAATCTTTATCGAAATCGCCACCATAAACATAGACAAAATAAACGCTTCGGGTGTGGTCAAGGTGTAGAAAAATGGAGTTTAAAGAACATTGAAGAAATATTTTTATAAATTAATTAGTTGTTAATCAACAAATGTATGTCATTATTTATTTATTTTTATTTATTAAACCTCGATTGCACAATATATACAAGGGGCGGACTTAATGTCGCTAGACATTCTCTGACAGCCAACCCTAGAGACACTGTAGAACATTAAAGACGTAAGATAGGTGCAGTTAGAGAAATATGATTACTTAATAAATATGCAATATAACTACAATAATAAATACTATAATAAACTAAATACTAATAATACATACACATAACGTTTTATTAATACATTAGGTACATACATTACATAATATTAATATATACACTACATATAATAAATAAACTAAATGAGTTGTCATGAGCTATTTAAATAATATGAATATACCATTTTTTTTTGAAAATGCTTCGGTTGGATGCTTGTATATTTACCGGCAGCTTTTTCTACAGGTTTGCGGCAACAACAGTAAAATAATCGTTCATGAACCCATAGTGGTGCGATGGAATAGACAGAACAGAGTTGTGTGTGGAGCGAAGAGACTTATCGTGAAATGAGAAAAGATAGGCAAATTTGTCCTTGAGGATTATCAGCCTGTGTAAACCGTCTGCTGGACGTAAGATGTGACAACCATTATTTACGAAGTGTCGAATATTTAGTTTTCATTTTATATTTATAGTAACGTAGTTTATAAATATGTATACAGACAAATAAAAATTAACATGGAGTTTGTGTTGTTTGACCATTATTTACGAAGTGTCGAATATTTAGTTTTCATTTTATATTTATAATAACGTACTTTATAAATATGTATACAGACAAATATAAATTAACATGGAGTTTGTGTTGTTTGACGTGATCTAAGCGTTCTATCTTCATGAACTCTATGTGAATCATGCGCTCGTCATCAGACAAGTTCAAAGATTAAATTATATTTTGTTTTTGTTATTTTAACCAAAACCTCGTTCAACGTACGAAATTTAACAATGACTTTATATTTTTCCTTTAAGAACACAATTTACTACAATACTTCTTATGGAAGTACCCGTATTCCGTTTCCTCAACGGCTCATCCACTCAACCTTTCCTCCCAGCTGTTAAACGAGATCCTCGAAATCATTATTTTTAATTGTAAACTCTCCAAACCTCAAAAGGTATAAATATTATCACTTCTTAAATGTTCCCGGTATGATAAGTTTATTTTCCGGCAAACATTCAAGAGTGCGCTCCCGTATTCTAAATATTTATTTTATCACCCTCTAGCCCTTTTAATATTCATAAGTCTGTCTCTTTCATATTATGAATATTCATGTGTCACACGAAAATTAACTATTATTTTGCTACACCCTCTAGCACTCTTAACATTCATAAGTCTGTCTCTTTCATATTATGAATATTCATGTTTCACACGAAAATTATTTATTATTTAGAAAATAAATCTGATATGAGTTTGACAATTTGCTTTGTTATTTTTTTCAACTACAATAAGATTTTAACTAATTATAAGATATACATCTTTAAATAAAATATATATTAGGCGAAAATATCATAAACACGCTTTGAGAAGGTTTCAAGGTAGGTACGTCGTGATGTACCTTGAGTTTGCCAATTCTATTTTTCAAGCGTGTGACCTGCAAGTGACCCTCTATTTGACAGCTGGAAGGAATGATTGAGTAAAAATGAAGAATTGATAATGTCTAAAATACGGGTGTAGGGTTATTCAAATTTTATTACCCAAACGAAAAAAAATAAAAATCACTAATTAAAAGATACAAATTTAGTATATAAATAAACATTTAACTTGGTTAGCACTATTTGAATATATTTGATTTGAAATATAATTATTTATCAACAAGCTTGCCGCTGGTCTAGATGACATAAGAAAATATATATATATATATATATTAAATGTTTTAATTAGTCTGTTCGTGTAATAACGTGACTAAATAAATTTCGTGTACAAGCTTAGACAATAATTGTAAAGTCGATGTCGCCTATTATCCAGGTTTTCACAATCACTCTACGCTTATGACAGCGTTACCTTGAAAAGAAATCGCTCCGCGTATACCATACTACATCTGTACACACGCAAATTATAGTTTATTGTTTCAATAATGTAGTTGTACTAGAGCAATCAGAAAAAAGTGTCTTTTGTATTACAAAATCGTTAAATAACAAATAATTACTCTAATTAACGCGTCTTGTAAAGAAATGAGTAATGATGACATTCGAACATAATATCGCCATTATATTCTAATTACACGGATTTTATTTCATATAAATTTTATATTGATTGAAGTGAAACGTTATTTAAAACATATTTAAAATAGCACAGCGGATCTCATCAGCAATCCATAATTCAAACTGCTGCTTTGCAGGATTTTCTTTCAGCGTCGGTTGGGACACTTCTTAACCGAAATACATTGACCATGGCAGTGTGTCGTCGTCTCGGAGACCGGACTGTTTACCACACACGTGTCGGAGTGGGGAACCAGTGAACCATCTCGGACACGCACGCGGCTCCCAAAGACATCACTGCTGGAGTACCTGCTATCCTAGAACCTTCTGGGATTGCGCGAAGCGATGGCAAGAAACCCGAAAGCATAACATTCAGCGCGTGGAGTCCGACGGTTTCTGCTAAGAACCTCTCACTTCGAAAATACGCCAACCTCAATATAGGTTACGCGCTTGCGCTACTAATTCATTGCGTCTTGATATATAAATCCTATGTGTACGCAAGGCGCAATGGCAACACGAAAAACTAACTGCTTGATAGTATTCCTTTTATTATAAACTTTTATTACCTAATTAATAATATTTCTTATATTATTAATTAGGTAATAAAAGTTTATAATAAAAGGAAGCCACAATCTAAGAGTAATTATTAATTAACGTTCAATTGTTTTTAAATAATAACGGTCTCCTATTTTTATAAACATTACACAATGTCTTATCTATTTTGTAACAATTCATTTATTTACGACTATGTAATTAAGGTTGCCGTCTCGCGTGTAGAGATGTTCACTAATTATTCGCATATTATAACGAATCAAGTATATGTAAGTATGTAGAGCGGCCGTGGCCGAATAGCTCAGGATGCACACCGAAATGAAAGTGAGTCGGTTCGAATCCCAGTGAACATTAGCAGATAATGATCACTTATATACGTGCTAAAAACTTGGACAAAGCGGATGCGGTGAATGTAAGGTGGTGTGACGTCTGTCCTTGAGTTTTGTATTTTATGAAACAATGAATACATGCCCTTACATATCCATATGCGCACATACACATACGGTGTGCTCATGCCTTAAGGCTGTTTATCCACCAGAGATTGTGATCACGTTATCTTTAAATGATACTAAGAACTACGCAACTTAAATAAACACTATGCTATTACGGAAAAACCACTGTACAAAGGATGCATGACCACCGCGCATATACCCATGGAGTGCTCCAGTATGGCAACACCCAGGCCAAGGTTCCTCTACACTGCGAGGACTTTGCCGGAGGTCAAAGGTCTGCTGGCCTTTCTGGAGGAGATAGGTTGGCTTCAATAATGGGGCTTAATAAACTGAACACGGAAAAAAATACTAGCCTTAACTAACCAACTAAGTAATAGTATTATCTTGGTGCGCCCGATCTGGTTGACCACCTAAATACGGAAAATGGTGTAGAACAATATCAGTCTAATTGGCATTATTTACCAATTATTTATGTTTAGTATAAGGGAGATAGATGCTTATGAACGGGAGTATATGACAGAAGCTTAAAAATATAATTAAATATCTTATTATTGAGTTTTTAACGCATAAAATGGTTATTGTGATATTTTCTAATGTTATTGACTTAAACACATTAAAGAGTTATCAATTGCGACTAAGTCGCGGGTTTAAATTAATCTACCATATATTTAAAATGTCTGGTTATTTTAGCTAGTGTACAACAGCGACTATAGTGGGCGAGTCTAAATGTAATGGCAGGTTTTTATTTTATCTATCTGAGTCAAAGCCAAAATCAAAATATCTTTATTCACGTAAACCTATTACAGGCATTTATGAAAAGTCATTAATTTAATTCTTTTGAATGATTCTACTCCTGCTAGTAGAAGACCAAGCAGCAAAGTGGTCCAATAAGTAAGCTGTTAGCAGAAGACCAACAGATTAGCAGATTCCATACCATTCAGATAAGTAACTTCATATCCATAACAATTAAAAACAATCTCTATCACAGCCCCTAGAACACAGACCAGACCTCCACTGCTAGAGATGGGTCTTCTAGAAATTTCTAGAGAATTTGGCCTACATTCACCACGCTGGCCAAACGGGTTGGCGAGGGTCTGATCTCAATTTTTATTGGCAATTTATTAACGATTCCACAAGTGGGTATTAGTGGAACTGAGGCACGGGAACGGTGGTGTTGTAAATATATGCCAAATGTACTTTTTAAAGTTAAATCATTTATTACAAATTAGCCTTTTCGGGCTCCTTTGTATTGTCACATTACATTGTTTTATATTTTATACATTGTATGTGTTATCTATGTATTGTATGTATTTATATTATAGATTTAATATCGTTCTTTTTTTTTAGTTATAAGTTTTTAACTCAATAAATCTCTTTATCTCAAATATTAGCGGTCATGCACCTTACAATCTCTGCTCACATCTCCCAAAGGTTAGCTGTTAGAAAATGTTTTTGGACATTAAGCTCGCCTATGTACTGTAAAATGTATTAATTTCTCTACAATAAAGAATTTATCTATCTATCTAAAACATGTATATTTATAGAATCATTCTAACTATGTCCTCAAACAGTCTGGCCAACCAGAAAAAATCAATATCAATTTTAATTTACTAAGGTTATACGTCTGTACGTTTAGTTAACATTGCGCTACAAATAGATGCATATAACATTGAATAAACACCATTTCAAGCATTAAAACGTATTTTTTTTCATACAGTTAGCCTGAATATGCACTTCTAATGTCATCGTTGTATAGCCCCTAACAGCTTTCATACAACCGAGCCACCATCGCTCTAAGAAAGATAATGAAGATAAAAACTTTAACAGGACCTCTATAATTTAATTTAATTGAAACAATGTCGGCACAGAGTGGAACGACTCTCCGCCAGACTGATGGATGACTTCAAGAGGGTCGTTAGTGGATGTTAGATGAGGGTGGCTAAAGATCGGGTGCAAAACACACCGCGCGTCTTGAGAGAGGCTTAACTGCTCCAGCAGCGGAGAGTCATAGGCTGATGATGACGATTATGAAATTACTTAAAATTGTTTATACGTAAACATATATTTGTAATAACTTTAAGTTTTTGATTTTACAAAATTTGCTATACAATATTTCTTTTGCGTAACCAAAACAAATATATTTGCCATTTAATGTAATAATTGTGTCTCAACAAAAAAATGCTTTCTATTTATTGAATACTAGAAAATTGTCAAGATGTACTATACGTTACGCGTTCCGTAACATGAGACTTGTTTGGCGAAATCTTTAATTAAATACTTTTAAATAAACTTTATTTTTGAATAATAAATTAGCTATTAGAACATTATTAAGTTAATAAAAAAATATTTTACATGGAAATTTATCATGCAAATATATCTTAAGACATATAAGTAGATACTATACCTAAGGGTTATGAAGTTTTAATTGAATTTTAATGGATAATACAACATGAATACGATAATGACATAGTAAAAGGGTTTTGTTTTGTAAAAAAGAGAGAATCGAGGGTTCGAACCTAGAGGTCGACAGAGAGAGTATTTTAATAAGTATTAGAATTACAAAGAAGACAAATTTCTAAGCATTCCATGGATTCACCGTGCGGGTGCCGGGTCCATCGTGTGTGGGTAAGTAATGAGAAGAATGGTGTCTCGGGCTTGCGACCGACAATAGGCTGGTTTAAGAAAAGGCTCCTTTTTTTTATTGCGCGATAATACGCTCACCGTCCACCATTCTACTTCTCTCCCTACCCAACCAAATACTGTATGATTCCGTTAATGCCGTTTTGGAAGCTCGTTCCATATTAATATATATTAATAATAGCAGTACTGGTATTATTAATATAAATTAATAATACCAGTTAGTGAATCGCGTAGGAAAGTGTTTAGTTTTTTGTAATTACACATCTCGTATCGAAAATATATAACATTTTATGCATTTATAATATAAATTTAATTTAATCATTTTAATTTAATCATCCTCTTTGTTCCTAAAAAAAAACAATTACATCCAACCGCAGGCGTTGGATAATTCTATGACCGCAAAGGCCTGTTACAATACCTAATTTATAAAATATAATATTCGTATTTCGAAAATACTCGCATTAGATGTTTTTTGTTGTAAATGTTCCTCTGGGATATTTTTAAAATTGCAATATTAGTAATTAGATTGCAGCATAGATAAATAAGTACCGCGAGTGTCCTAACTAAACATATTTACTAGGCCAATGCCACTTGCTGCAACAGATTTGTCTAGAATATTATCTTTGTATAACAACACACGTTTATAGGATTTAGGGATCGAAGTTAGATAAATGCTAAGGTCCAAAATGCGAGCGCTAACGGTGACATATAAAACTCATTTATTACATTTGTGTGTGCGTGTAAACAGTGTACACATTGCTCAGAAAGGTAAGATATACGCTGGCTCATTTATAAGAAGCCGGTAACTGGAAAAAGACATTAAGATGTACCAGTGTACATTAAGCTGACTGTACCTAACGAAGTACGAATACATTTTTCATGGAAATGCATCAGGTATTTTCATGACTCATCTTACTTCCTATTTGATATTTAAATAGTTATTCAACTTAACATGAATACAATTAGATGACACTACAGAAAAAGGTGTTTTTCTTTATTTACTTAGTAAAAGTTTTCCAGTGTACAGTCTATAAAGCAAACAACTATGTACAAGTATGTGCGTACATACATATTTATATATATATTATATTTTATTATCCAGCCATAAGAAACCCGGGGCCGCTGCAGAGTCAGCCGCGCGCCTTAAACGCAACAAATACGCGGAGATCATAATTAATCACTACTTCATCCCATTTGCAGTCGAACCCCTAGAATTCGAAACCCCATTCGACAGTTCCTTTGCTCGGATGTAAGAACGCTTTACTTAAAATCCTAAAGAGGTTGTCACGAGTACCAATGAGACCCATTCGACAGTTCCTTTGCTCGATTGTAAGAACGCTTTCCTTAAAATCCTAAAGAGGTTGTCACGAGTACCAATGAGACCCATTCGACAGTTCCTTTGCTCGGATGTAAGAACGCTTTACTTAAAATCCTAAAGAGGTTGTATCGAGTACCAATGAGACATGGTTCTTACAACCGAGCTAAGGAACTGTTGAATTCTAGGGGTTGTGATGAGAGCAAACAATAATAACTTAGGGCCGTTAACCGAATCCTTCCTTAGTGGTATTTGTTCACTTAAAGCGTTCCCATACAATCAGGAAATATTTAGTTAGCTTATTTAATAAAGATGTGTGATTATCACATGACTATTGGTAGATATAAACAGCCACAGGGTTAACAAAATTTGTCGGTTAAAACATGCTACTTGCTGTTAATACTCGTACATCCGTATAAACAGATTTATTCGCGGTCATGTAATTCCTGCAATTGTCAACATGAGATTGCGAGATCAGTAATCGGAAAAACCTAGGACTACCTACACTTAACGCAAATTACGTTTATCTCGCAGCAATTTTTGTTTTAACTCGGAATAGTGACTCATGATAATTTGTTACTGCTATTTAATCTAAATAAAGGACTTCGTCCATTTTGGGCTATGTACAATTATAAGAAAATAATAATAATAATAGTAATTGCTGTTATGTATATATTGATATATATGGACTTACTTAACATTGCACCTACCATCTATACTGTCTAAATGTCCTAAAGGTATGGCTGTCAGAGATGAATGCGGCAATAAGTCTGCCTTTGTATATTTTTACAGTGTTATTAAGTTTTAAATAAAATAAATAAATTTATTCGAATAAAAAAATCATATTGAAATTTTTAACTAAAATTAAATTTAACCAATGTTTTTAACATATACTCGTATATATATTTACTTATTAAAGTCATTCGAGTAGTGTTTTAATTCACTTTAAGCAAAATGCAGTAAATAAAGCGCGTTTTGCTTTTAAGTCGAATACGGTCTTCGTATTATTAAGTGACGTCACTCACGCCGACTAATGTTTTTAAGGTAACGGTCTAAAATCTAAAATAATGAAATTATTTAAATAATGAGTTCGTTAATAAAAATGAAAATCAGTGTGGTTTTTGGTACTCTGACAAAATAAAGATATTATAAAACTTAAAACTCATATTTTGCCCTATTGCAAGGCGCAATGGATTCAGTATAACTTGATGGTTTGATTGGTAATGATATATACATATGGTCACAGTTTGGCATGCTTAGGTAATATTAGCCAGACATAATGTCTAAAGTGTTCGATGGGCAATAGCATTTAAACATAGATATAGTGATCCACGAAAGCATTTAAGGTTCGATAAGCAACGATAGAAAGATGTAACCGTAATCGGTAAACTAAGCTAGTTAAGATTATAAATATTATTTTTACAGACATAACATAACAAACAAGTATCAAAATTGTAAGTTCATTGATTGTGGACGGCTCTATACCATACAAAACTAAATTAATTAAAGTTTACACATAGATTCCGGATAAGTTCGCGACGCTTCATTTAATCGTCTAGCTAACAAACATGGCTAATAAAACTGAAGGCATTGTTTAAAATTTAGAAAAAACAAGAACAAGGGGCAAATTAGTTTAGGTAATTGATGAATTAACAAAATAAATCTAGATGCAGATAACTTGAAAGTCGTTTTTTTTATGTTTATATCACTTCTCACTTACTGTTAGGGTACACTTTCCTGTAGTTAGGGCAGCCAAGAATTATTTAATTTAGAACTCTTTTTAATTACATTATTAATTTGATATTTAGTTTTTTTTTCTTTTTTAATTTAATTAAATTCAATAATGGATATCTCTAATTTTATGTGTGTTATTGTTTTTTCTTAAATTGAATTTCTATATCTTTTGGTTGTATTTCTTCTGTTTTTTCTCCTTTTATTTGACACCTAAGTATCAGTAATAAAGTATGTTTCCTAATTTGGCCAATGTATTAAATTAAATGTAAATTCATAGAAAAATGTTAAATGGAAAAACAAAGTATCATCACTATCGTATCCCTTCATTGATGCTAAAAAACCATGTCTTTTTTTTAAATAAGCGGATTTTCATTTAGCCAACGAGTGGCAAGCTAGTCGATGTCTTTAGCGTACCAAGCTCGAGAAACATCACTTTTTTGTGTCCCGACATGAAATCGAACTTCGCGCCACAAGAAAAGTGGCTACAAGAAGACCTTAGAGCTAGCTAGACCTTATACCTTGAAGCCATCCCATATTCTAAACGTTATTGTAATAAATAATAAATATTGTGTGCTAAAAGCCTGACGATTTTAGAACGTCACTTGCAGTGACATTCGCCTAACTGCGTAGGGGGGGACATTAATCTAATAGATAAATTTAAAGATACATTAAAACATAAATCCTTTTTTAATAATAATAAAGTTTGAACTTACAATATATAATTAATTTTAATTAATTAAACATAAACTACCGTGTACCTTATTTAAGGAATTCTGTAGCCTCGTCATTATTATTATTATTATTCAAATACTTTATTACACTTTACTTAAAAGTATGTACAAAGGCGAACTTAAAGCCATTACTTCATCAAGCCGATCTCCATTACTAAATATTTTTCTGGACAAATTCGACTACTCTCACCATGATGGCAAGACGGGATTAGAAGGGTTATGTTGTCTAAGTCGAATGCAATACTTTTAAAATGCACTTGAAATGGCTGCGTTTTGTTGAACACCGACCATTATACGGACGCCTTGACATAGTTGCAATCGATTTATTTACGCAGCGCTTTGCAAATTATCTGTAGAGTTCCAGAATGATAAAATTTGCGTGATATTGTTTTCCGAAACGTTTGTTGTTTATCATCCATATTATTATAAATGTGAAAGAAGGTTTGTCTGTATGTATATATGTCTATTTGTCTAGTTTTACGCCTATATTAAAATACTGATTTTAATGAAATTTTATAGATATGATACTTAAAATCCAGGGAAAGGATATTTAACCTCATCATATAACTGCGACATATTTGTAACCATTTGTCTGTCGCATGTCGGTTTGTTGGTCCTGTTGTCACGCCTACACTACAATGCCGATTTTAATAAAATTCACCAAAGATGTTCCTTGAAACCCAGGATTGAATATAGCCTCAACACATTACATTACACAGGAAACGCACTGGTTAAAACAAACAATTTTTTTTTTAGTTTCTTCAAAGGACCTTACAAAATAAATCAATCCTAAACGCGAAATTTATTTAAAATATGTGTACATAACCGAGTTGGGATCATTAAATTCCAAATGATTCAGAATTGATGCTTTTCACGGAGTAATTCGCGTCATTAACGTCCAAACACGTGTCGGGTATGATGGGAGTTCGTAGACTGCAAAAATTATAGTGCAACTTGTGCCCCATATTAGTGTCACATTAGTCGTTTTCCACAATTATTCACATTGTAGCACATTATTAAATAAAATAACACCACTTTTGAATAACAATATCCAAAATAAACTAATTAATAAAACAAAAAACATAGACTTGAAATGTTCGTGCAAAATTGCGCTATCACAGCCAGAGATAATATATTTTTTAAAGAGCAATATTTGACGTCAAAGGTTCAGTATACATTTAACTATTTTCAAACTTCATTCAACTAATTACAAAGGCGGACTTAATGCAGTTAGACATTCACTGATAACTAAACCTTTTGGACATACTCGTATGTGCAATATTATCAAATGATAATTTGTAAACAATAACAACAAATACATGAAAATAATGCTTATGATTACATAAAACTAATTATACGTGTACACATACATATTCGTCGCTGCATGTGTGAAATAGATAAGAGTAACTATACAACTTAGCTAAAATACAATCTAAGTTGAAAGTTAGATTAAGTATTTACCTTATTTTTAAATATTGAACGACTAGAAGCTTATCTAATATCCTAAGGTAAACCATTTAATAAATTCGCTGCGACGACGTCAAACGATTCAAAGACGATAGTGGTGTGTTGAGTGGGAATATAAAGAATCGAGTTTGAATTCCTCTTCCAAGGGTTTTAATGTGATGTGAGCTTGGAAAACCTAAGAAATCTTTAGGATACTGTATACCATGCACAAGTCAAGATCAATAAAGCGCTCATAAATAATGCTACTGTCAAATAAAATATGAATCTGTATAGGTTTTGGCAAAAATTAAAGCTTTTCAAACTGGTAACATTTTCCCACTCTATTGACAGAAATAATTAACTTCTTGTCTTAAGAATCTGTAATTAATTTAAGGTAAACATAGTTGTTAGAACTCTTTTCTTAAATACTTACAAAATTACAAGTACATTTGTCATAGATTTGTAATACACCATGCACCGTTCGTTAAGTCGTTGGTCCTAATTCGTTGAGAAATTGGGACAATAAATTGACATCATACTAACCTCGCCAACCCGTCTCGCTAGTGTGCCAAGAGATGTCCAAATTATCCCAAATGCCCATCTCTCCACCCAGCAGTGGACGTCTAGGACTCTGTGTTTTAGGGACTGATAATGTAATGTGCACGCTTCATAGTCCTCACCCAGATTATACAATAGATGCGTTCCTAAACTAGTGGTGGAAGCTTAATATCATAATATAGTAAATTTATAAACCAATTAACTACACTGAAAAAGCATTATTTTATACTAAACATTTCCAAATAGATATTATTTAGCCGTAGGTACTATGAACATTACACCTTCAATACGGGCTTCAGATGCAACTTTGTAAAACGAACGTTTCCAACTTTTATTTGGTCATTAAAAGCTAGGTGTTTAGACCCAGATGGTCCCGAAACAATTTCTATATAAACTTTATAGTTGAAAGACTGCTTACGTACGTAGAATGTTCGGTGAATTTATGTCTTTCGCAATCACTTTATTTATTTCATTCAGACAATACGTATATTTATAACAAAGTCAATTACAAGTACATACACGTATTTCACAAAAATATCATCGATTAAAGATTAGTTATCGCTACCCTTTAACAAGATGGCGCCTGTAAAATTTCAAGACGAAGGTTTTTTTAGTCTACTTTACTTGGTTCTAGTATTGTTTTTTACGCCGAGCCACAATTACGTCAAATATTACTCTTTTCATTCATCCCCGACCAGCGTCATTGGTTTAGGCCGTCAGCAGGCAGGATTCATAAACATAGTACCTAGTACACCTTTACGAAGATTTTCCAGAACATATTACTGGAGAATTTTGCTCTCTCTCGCTAGGCGTGCCAGACGGTTTGATGTATATTTTCTGGCAATTTCTTAACGATTTTAAAAGTTCGTATTACTGGAACTGGGAGCGACAGCTTAACGTGTTCTCCGAGATGGTGTCTTAAATCTATGACAAAGTGATTTGCATATTTGGTTAGAACCGCGATCATTTAGATTAACGTAAAACGTTCTAACTAGACCACCACACTCGCTCGTGCAACCGGGGCACCGCACCTGCACAACCGAACCAGACCACAGCACCCGCTCTTGCAGCCGGGCTACCGCAACCGCTTTTGCAACCGGGTCACCGCACCTGCTCGGGCAACTGAACCGGACCACCGCACCCGCTCTTGCAACCGGGCCACCGAACCCGCGCGCTTGCAACCGGGCAACCGCTCCCTCTCTTGCAACCGGACTGGTCCACCGTACCTGCTCTTGCAACCGAGCCAGACCACCGTGCCTGCCCTTGCAACCGAACCGGAACACCGCACCCGCTCTTGCAACCGAACTAGACCACGCAACCGCTCTTGCAAACGACCGACCTTGCGGGGCAACAACTTTTGGGGCTATTATTTAAATGTTTCTGTTTTGAGTATCATGATCAGTAACTAAACCACTATTTCTAATAATATCAAGAAAAACTTATGTCAAAAATATTTTAATAAATGTAATAAATTGTAACTGTTGATTATTAAATAAACACAATAAAGATAGTTGCTGTGTTTAAAAGTGATAAAATATACATTTGCGTGTAAATCTAAATGTATTTTTAGTTTCATAAAAAAACAAGTACCTGCCAACATTTTAAAAATGCGTAACTATTCAAATGTTTATTGAACAAGGATGAGGTTATTCTTGAAAATATTGCAATCGATTTAAACGAAAAAAAACAATTTATTAAAATCGGAGATCTAGTAATTTTTTGAAACAATACTTAAGTACATAAATTTTAGCTTCAGGGTCTTAAGTTGCCGTTTTCCTAAACGAATATGTTTTATTTATTCATCTCGAAACTCGCAACTGTTATAGTAAGTACTAAAATTTTACTGTAGCTGAGGGAGTTAAGCTGAACTAAGCAAAGCTTCCATAGATCTCAGAGAGTCGTCAGTAGGTACTAAAACTGTATACCCTGTATGAGTATTCCTTCATCTGAGTTTAGTCGTTTTTAGTTTTTGAAAGGAACACTAAATAAAGAATCATTAAAAATAAATATGTGTATATGGTCAGAAACGATCCAGACCGACCACACGTTGACCGTTGACCTGGGTCAGAAGGTGCTTAGTTAGTTTAGGTTTTTAGGTAGTTTTTTAGGTTAGTTTTTTTCGACTACGTGGAGTGATTAGGTGTCAAATAAATAAATTTTCACTCAGCCAAGAGTCTGGCTAAGGAGTTGTCCAAACGGCTAAGGGAAAGGTCTGGGACAGGAAAGCTGGCGATTATTTCTGCCAACGTATTAGCTTAGCTATAGAGAGGGCAAATGTTGCCAGTCTTCGTGGGACCATCACTAAAGGGTCGTCTCTAGAGGACATTTTTTACTTATAATTTATTTTTTATTAGGTTTAGTTTATATTTATTTTAATTTTTACTTTTGAGTAGTTTTAATTTATACTGTAATTCTTTTACACTTTTATTTCACTTTTACTTCAATATAAATAATTAGTTTATTTTATTTTATATATGTATATTTTTAAACTCCTATAAAGGATTTTTTAAAATAAATTAACACTAAAATAAAAGTAATAAAGGTAACCTTTAATTTAGATAAAATTATGAATTTTGAATTACTTACGTTCACGATCAACTCTCGACATGGTGATTAACAAGCCATCAATCAGCTAACGTGTAACATATTAAGATCGATATTTCATTGATCCCCTCAGAAACCCAGCATAAGAGTTGCATTTCTAGTAGATATTATTGTAAATCTTTTTTTTTTTTACGTATCTAAAGATTTTATTACCGAATTATTAAAAACAATATAAAAACGTGCTTTGGTGTGGGACGCCACGTGCGTCAACACCCTTGCCGCGTCGCATCTCAGGGGGACAGCGCATAAAGCGGGAGCCGCGGCGGAAAATGCGGAGTCCAGCAAGCGGCGCAAGTATGTAAGTATATTAAAAGATTTTTTTTGCCGTTTGCTGTAGAAACTCTGGGCCCATGGAGTCCAAGCGCAAAAAAGTTTTTAAAAGACAACACCGCGTCTTGTTGTCTCCTCTTTCTTCGCCCAGAGAATCAGTATTGCAATTCAGCGGGGAAATGCAGCCAGCGTTCTTGCCACCATTCCACGTGTATATCCCTATGCTTAATATTAATTTTATTTTATATATTGTAAATATTTTTTCAAATAAATGTATATTTACTTATACTATATTAAAACAAAATCTAAATTTAACCTAAAAAATAATAATAATAATAATACATACATATGTATTTGCAATTTACTAGTCTTTTTATTTTAGGTACATACGCCAACCAATGCCTATGTTTATTAAATTTTGAAAAATATTCTAAATTTTTCAGAGAGGAGAAAAGAATGTTCTAAAATGAGACTTCGCCGTTGCTTAAATCGCTCGGCACTATAAATGGGTTGTCACTGATATTTCTCTTGTTTGACATATTTGCTTGCACGGAGACTGAGTTTAAAAAGGTGGCAATTTTTTTTAGGATATTGTGAGGATTGATATCTCTCTTAATTATTATTGTTACTGCAAATTATTTAGGTATTTTTGTATATTTATTGTATTAGCCATATGTGAAGAACACTTACTAACGAATTGGTTATGTTTGGTTTACGTGTTTGTAAATAAATAAATAAATAAAAGTCAAGACCTAACTACTGAAGTTGAGTTCTATTGAGTTGACTAAATGGATTAATAAAAATGAAATAGTTTGAAGCATTTTAAAATGGACTTGTACAGGTTTTGCGATGTAAAAAATCGTTACTACGCCAATCGGCGTTACCTAGTAAAACGACAGGTTAATATCGCCAGTATAAAGGTAGTAAGTCTAAAACGACAACATTAAAGTATTTTAATGATTTTGCTCTAAGAAAAAAATTAAAATATGTTCTAAGTAAATGTTTAAGTTAAAGCGACACTTAGGAACATAAGTTTTAAGGCTTATTTAATTTATAAAAAATATTTAAATATTAGCTTCGATCGTTGATAGACTAGGACTTAATCAACGCAGAAAAAAAAACCAGTCCGGTGATAACTCATATTTGGCATATGTGGATCTTTAGACTTTTTACCGTTCCAACGATATTCATACATAGGAAACAGAGTCCTACACCTGCCAGAATACTCTTTTGCAGAATATGGCCTACATTTGCCACGCCTGGACAGACTGGTTGCCGAAAATCTGTCGTCAATTTTAATGAAAAATTAATAACAATTCCACAAGTTGGTATTAGTGGAACCGGGACCGACAGCTTAACGTGTTCTCTAAGGCAGGGAACGGGGGTGATGTAAATGTATGACAAATGATTGTAAGAACAGTATTTCTCATTGGTACATGCCTGGGTTCCAACCTCGTACCTTTTTGGGTTTTAAGGAAAGCATACAACCGTGCCATCACCCGCAACGAAAATTATAATAAGACACATTGAATAAATCAATCTAAGGAAGACAACTGACGAAATTTTCTAATTATATTATTATTAAATATAATTATACTGCCTCCGTGGTCTAGCGGTTAAGTCCGTGGATTTAGACTCGGAGGTACCGGGTTCGATTTCTGGTCGGGAACAAAAAAATATTTTTTTTATTTTTTTTCTGGAGTTTGGTACGCTGGAGACATCGACGAGCTGGCCACTTGTCATGATAGTAGAAGTAAAGTTGTCTAAATGTGAATTCGCTTATTTATAAGCGTGGTTTCTGACCACCCCGAAAGGGAAACGGTCGTGATGATACTTTACTTTACTTACTTTTATATTAAAATAGGTCATTCCTCTTTCGGCCGTGTTAAGAATGATCGAGAATCATGCCCCCCAGCTTCTCGCATCAACCAATAAGCAAGATTACACACCGAGATTGCACACAGTTATGTCATAAAGTTGACATAGTTATTATATAATAGTTCCTACTGACACAAAGACACACATCGAGGTTCCGTTTTTATATGTACATACACCTGTAGTTATTCCTCCACTCGACTCGAGGATAAAAAAATTGACTCTAAAATGCAATCTTACTTACGTCTTTAGACATTAACCAATTGATACGAATTTCTATCGGACGGCACTGACACTGGTCGTACGATTTAGTGTGCACACTTTGTACATTTAAAAAATATTTTGGACTATGGAACTATACGCGCGTATACGTACGACCAACTCGAATCGACTGTGATGCACAGATCACAACTATTTCAAAGGATCGAAATCTTTAGTGCGTTATGGTACGTGTTTGCACGACCGAGTTACGGACGAAAACGCATGCAATCTAAGTGCGGCTTTACTTTAAAAAGCTATCAAGTTTTAGTCTACGTTTAGATTTGTCCACCATACATGTGCGAAAAAGGTAAGCGGAGCGAAAACGCTACCGGAGCGAGGTAAGTAGGAAAAAAATAACCGAGAGAATCGAGCATGGGACGCGTGCGAGAAAGTGGGATGGAACCGTTATTGAAAGCAACATTTAAATATAGTATATATACTGCATCCGTGGTCTAGCGGTTAAGTCCGTGGATGAAGACTCGGAGGTACCAAGTTCGATTCCTGGTCGGGACACAAAAATAAGTATTAATGTAAATAAATACATTTAATTAATACTTAATTTAGTTGTGATATTTCTCAAATTTGGTACGCTGGAGACATCGACAAGCTTGCCACTTGTGGTGATGGGCCTATAGTAAAGTTGGCTAAATGTGAATTCGCTTATTTATAAGTGTGGTTTCTGACCACCGCGAAAGGGAAACGGTCGTGATGATAATGATGATGTATATATTAAATAAATAAAATCGATGTAAATTTTTATTTATTTTTCCTTACATACTTACTTCATAAGCAGTTTTTGGTTGCTTTCCATTAAAGATTCAAGGTCAAAAGAAATGCATACTCGTTGTAAGAAGGTCTTGCGATGATGCAATATTAATTTATCTCGTAACTTATGATACATTCCTCTACCGGTTTTGACCATCAGTGACATGAATTCTTAACTTTTGAAGGTCAATATTGAGACTTTTTTAACGACCCGTGCTAATTCCAGGGGTAAAAAGACTGGTAATTAATTACGTTACGTCATCATAAATTTTGGTATATTAGCAGCCTTAGGATTTTAACAGACCACGACAAGGAGATCAGGCGAAAGCCATAGTTACAACGAGGAATGTTCATATATTTTTATCTATCGTTCATTTTGGTTAAAAATACTTACTTGAAAATAATATAGTTCGATTCGTCCGATAGATTAGTCAATTAGTTTTCGAAAAATAGAACTTTTAAATAAGTGTGCGTCGTGGGATTTGTGACGTCATATTACAACACTCGCTACTGAATGAGAAATCTACTTTTCATTCGTACATTTGTCATACACAACCGCTCCATGCCTCCGTGGTCTAACGGTTAAGTCCGTGGATTTCGACTCGGAGGTACCGGGTTCGATTCCTGGTCGAGACGCAAAAATATTTTTATTTTGTTATGTTTTTTTATTATGTAAATAAATATATTTAATTAATATTTAATTTATTTGTGATATTTGTCGAGTTTGGTAAACTGGAGTGAATTACGTGACGAATACTAATAGTAAATGTACTCAACAAAAAACAACCATGCCAACCCGTCTACAGCAAATATATTTAATTAATATTTAATTTATTTGTGATATTTGTCGAGTTTGGTAAACTGGAGTGAATTACGTGACGAATACTAATAGTAAATGTACTCAACAAAAAACAACCATGCCAACCCGTCTACAGCAAATTTATAATAGATTTAGGATATTATTAAGTCTAACTGCTAAATAAATCAATCGACTTTGGACTCTATCGCCGGTCTATTTTCGGACTACCCTCTTTTATAGACATTCGCCATTCATCATGTCACATCTAGAGAGAGAAAACAGTGAATCCTAGACCTCCACTGCAGATCCATCTTCATGTCCATGACCATATTTCAAAGTCAAAGACAAAATATCTTTATTTACCTAAACCAATTACAGGCATTTGTAACGTCATTCAATTAATTTGCTTTATTCGACTTTAGCTAGTGGAAGACTAAGTACTATAGTGATCCATATAGTAAGCTGTTAGCAGAAAATCAACTTATCCTCAAGAAAAACTCAGCTATCTCAGGTCAAGTATTTTCTGGAAAGCCTATCCCCATCTGTCTAAGATTTCTAAATTTTGAGACTCTTACATCTGTCGTATGATGAAGATGTAGATTGCTCTCTCAGCCAGTTTGTTTCCCCATTCCTATAACCTGGAGTCCTTTAAGCGAAGGTGGCGTCAGTTGTTCCTATTCTTGGACCTCGCGTACCTCTTATGATCAGGTGAGGGCATATCACATGTCGTGCTTCAATAAAAAAAGGACTCTGTGCTCTAAGGGCTAATCGCTCATTTGAATAAACTATATCAATTTGCAGGTGTCCTTATTACATCGAGCAGGTAATGCGAGGAAAATTAACTTTAGGTATTTTTAGTCACTAGCACTTTACTTTCGCGATGAGATATCATCAGATTATTTTAATGAAGAAAACGTCTATCATAGCTTTCTCTGATAGAAAAATCAATGATATTTGCATCTCATTTCTACGCTAGGAGGTTTATGGATGAAAAACAAAGACAGAATGTTAGAAAGTATTACTCTCGGTGTATTATTAATGGCACCGCAGGGTAATTCTAGATTCTTACAAATACTAACTGACCAGTATCCCCAGTCTATTTCTTTAAGCGCTAATGTTATATAAAGGAATCCTTTAACGACGGTCAATATCAACTTTTATTTAAATCAATTTTTTTTTTTTTAATTTAAAAACTTAATTGCACTATGTAGAAAGGCAGAACAATTGCTAGGCATTCTCTGACAGCCAACCTTTAGAACATTTAAACAGTATAGATGGTAGATATACCTACCTATAATATTTTGTTGCTCGCCCATTTATATGAATGTAACAGTAAATACGAGTTACAATCTCAAATTAAATAAATATCAAAAATACACTTAAAATTTAAGAAATGATAACTAAATAGTAAAAAAATAATATAAACTAAACCCAATAAATAATAAACTTTAAATTAAAATTGTCCTCTAGAGACAACCCATCAGGGATTACCCCTTTGTATAGCTAATACGTTGGCAGAATTAATTGCCAGCCTTCCTGTCTCCAGACTTTTCCGTCAGCCATTTGGACAATTCCTTGGCTAGACGCTTGGCTAAGGGTCCCCATGTCTGCTCCGCTGAGAAGAGGGCTGGCTCTTTCTTCGCACAAAGAAAAATATGATAACTACTTATATATTATTATTATTAAAAAGTCAAAAATAATATTATACATAACATTTATAAAAAATAGACAATTCTAACAAGGAGTTCCAACAAAGTAATACAGTATTTTTAAACACAAAATAATGATTTATTTTTTAAAATAATCTTTTGTAATGTACATTTTTCTTTTGTTAGTCGACAATTTGGTTCAGACACAAGTTCAGCTTCCATAGACTTTTTGTCAATCTTCTTTCACACATATTTCTTTACTTTTTCACCGTACCGCATCGAATATAAGTTTTGTTCAGTTAATTGCTTTATAAAAACGTTCATAACAAAAAATAAAACATAATTTTAGTTTGTTATCCGTAGCTTAATAAAGTGCTTTGGTCGTGTGTGGGTTGATATCTCCCTATCCGCCTGTATGGGGGAGTGTGCGAGCTTGTAACGGAATTGCAGGGCTGACATCAAAATTTCTATTTTATTCTCGACCGTCCGTTTCCTATGATAGATATTTTAATTAAGTACGTCAAAGCCAGAGAGAGACATTTGATTAGTACCAATTATAAAGGCATAGATATTCGATTCCAACCTCTGAATGTTTATCCCGTAGCATCATTTAGCCATAACTGCGTTCAGAGTTAAGAGGGTTCAGTACATTGTGTGTTACGTTAGACGAGACTTTTGTTTGTTTTCAAAATGACCCGCAATGAACAAACATGGCATGTTCCAAACTCAATTAAGAGTTTTTTTTTTTGCAGAAATAAGAAAGTACTGACAAATAGTCCTATCTGAACTTTTTGCAAAAAATATATGTGTATATTGTTCTTGTGGCGTTATGCACAAAAATAAAAATTATATAACAAAAAAAAATACTATTTTTTAAAAGTTGCCAGTTCACAGATCATATTTTATTCAAAAACTGACTTGTGGCTTGGTTGAAAGAATGCATTCCTTAAAAAATCAAAAAAAGGTCGCGGGAGAAACCCGTGCGGAATGTTGTGAAATGACGTCACGCAGTAGACGCGCCTGCTAGCGGGACACGATATATTTAAGAAACTTATATTTCTGTAAAATCACAACTATTTGAATTAAGAAGAAACTGGTGTAGGTATTTGTATTTCTTATTTGGCGAGTGTAAGCCAAATTCTCCAGATATATGTTATGGAAGGTTTATCTCCAGCAGTGGAGGTCTAAGCATTGGTGTTCTAGTATCTGTGATGATGATGATGTTGACCTATACGAATTTATTTAGAAAAAAATCTGTGAATGACATTGTGGGTAGGTTAAGGGGAAAAATAAAATAAGGTAGCAAAAACTAGGCAAATAGTAAAAAATATTGCAACCGTAGGATGTACGTAAATGTGGATACAATGTATTTATTTTGTTGGGAAACAATGGCCATCCTATTTATTGCTTGGAGCAGAATATTTTAGTTTTGTTCATTATTAACAAACTGTTTTATAATTTCATTAATTTTAACTTAATATTTCCATTATTATTTAACGAGGAAATGCGGCGAGCGTTTTAGGTACCTACTAAAACTACTAATTGTAGAATAGTTCTAATTTAATAGGTATTTTTAGTTTAATCTTTAATTAGTTTTTAATCTATTTTATTTGTATCTTACTTCGTATATTTTTCGATTAACTTAAAAAAAAAACATTTATATATTATTTAAATGAGGTGGAAAAAAACTACATATAATTAAATAGGTACCTATAAAAAAATTAACTATATATATACTAAAAAAACCTCCATATATATATATGTATATTACTTTTATAAATTTTAACTGTGAAATTAAAATTGTCGCTTCTTGGCTTATCTTACATCAGTGTGCTTAGTGTGAAATGTAAGTTTCGGAAAACGTAACTGCTGTAGTTACGTTTTTTTATTTTACATTGCGTGTTATTGCAAGTTTGGCTATAATAACAGGCAATGAACATCGAAAATTCAGTAAAAAAACTCTACTACTATAGTTGCGTTTACGAAACTTCATTGTCACACTAGGCATACTGTAATCGCGACATAAAATACTGTCCAAAATTTGCATTGTTCTTAGCAGTATATCGTTATTTCTTGTAATCATAGAATAAAGACTAAGCTGAGTGGCACCAAAATGAAGTAACTGTGATTGTAACAATTATGTTAAAAATGGTGTCGAATGTATCAGTTTTATTTTGAAGGTCAGCTGGTACAAACGACGCCATTTTTAACTTTAATCGTAACAATTACAGAGATATAATTTTGGTGCAACTCAGCCTTAAGTACTCACAACAAGTTCCGTTTGTTTATGATCTATCTGACCTAGTTTCTCCCTAAATGCTAACCTTCAATAGATTGATATTGAATAAATAAAATAGCGCTAATGCTTTAAGATTTAAAGTTGATATTTGTATGTAGGTTTTTGTTTCTATTGAAGAAAGTATTGTTAGTCCAGGTTTAGTAGTAATTTAGTTTATGGTATGTTAGGTATAGACCCATTGTATATTTTGACATATTCGGACTGTGTCTGTGACGTGAGGAAGTGTTATCATGGTTTGTCAAGCTTCACCATTTCATTAATAGGTAGTAGGCGGACTAATAAATTGCCCAGTCTACCGGGGCGGGGAAGTATCCACCATTCGTGCCGGTAACCCCGTGTATCTACACGTTTTGGGATCATGCTCAAATTGCCGTCATGCCTAGTCAAGCTGGCATAGTGTTAGGGACTGATGTCAGTTATGAGTTATAAAATATTAATGATATTAAAACGTAGGTAATTCTGCATTTTAAAAATATTTAAATTATATCTTAGCTATCAAAGGATCTGTGCTAACGTCGGATACTCGTATCTATTTAATATGTTAAATAAGGCGTAAATTACGCATATTAAAATATACAATACTCGAGCAATACTAGTAATAATACATAAATATTTAAAATTAATAATTTTCTATAAAATATTATTTGTTGTTTAGGTTAAAAAAAAAAGATAAATATACTAAAATAATAAAAAATATTTATCTGAGAAATAACTGTTTAATCGCAAAGTATATTACGTTTTTTTTAAAACTAATAGTCACACTAAGTAAATATACATGACACAAATTAAACCAAAATTAGACCTAGAGTTTCAATAGTTAACAATTTTGCTAACAAATCCAAAAAATATATAAATCAAGAAAAATATATAATAAGGATGGAAAAGGTACGAAAGCGATATAATAAATCATAAAGACAGATTTAAAAGGAAAACACTTTTACAACAACTAAAATATCAAGTAAAAATAATACACGAAATCGCTACAACATGTGAAGACTACATATGAATTACTTAACAAATCGATATCAAACAACTTGCTATTATAAAGTGTACATGCACGACGCAGAAAAATATTTTCAACATATCACAACAATCCTTATTACGTGTTGTATATATAGGTAAAGTATCATCACGACCGTATTCCTTACGTGGTAAGAAAACCACGCTATTAAAGAAGCGAATTCATATTTAGCCAACTATAATATCATGACAAGTCTTAGTAGTAAGACGTAGTCTTAGTTCATTGATGTCTCTAGCGTATATACGAAACTCCGCGTTTAAATCCACAGACTTCACCGCTAGACCATGGATGCAATTTCAAAATTTAAATACTAAATTTAGTTTTCTAATCTAGTATCCGATAGCAATACAATTTGCGATTAAATAACATACCAAACCAGAAAGAAGCATAGTATACTTGTGTCAACCAATGAACATCGTCGAGCGAGGATCTTGAGCCCTTGGCCGACATGCCCCTGCTTCGTCCGTTTAGCGTCAACTTTACACTCGCCTGCAAAAGTGCGTAACCGAAAAAAAAAACCATACAGATAGTTATTACCCGACGGCGCGGAAAAGAAGGGTTAAATATGTGTTTATCAAATATGTTTTTATTTGTAGATAATATCATTATTATGATAATAGTATTATTGTTTAAAAAAATATATGTATATATACAGATAGTGATAAAAATACACGGAACATTCTAAAATGTGTCATTACTCGATCATAGTGGCGCTATTATCGATGCACTCAATTATAGCCTTAATGCAATACTAATCGTAAGGTTGACATTAGCCCCAATGAAAGCTTAGTTGACCACTAGACAAAAAAGTTCCTTTAGTCGATCATAGATGGCGCTTATTGCACATAATTTTAAACTTAAAAACACTAGCCATAAGGTTGACATTAGTCATTCATTGTTCATGTATGTATGTTAAATTCTTTGTGGCACAATGCGTAGGGCGATTTTGTTGATTCTCACGTCAAACGATTCGTCCTAATCAAGCGAGTGTCACTGAAGATATGATATTACCAGACGCCATATTGTAGAAGAGAAAAAAAAAAAGTCGACGAACTATATTGACTCGACAATTTATAAATATTATTAGGTATTAGTTGGCAGAATTCTTAAGTATCTTGCTGTACCTAGGATCAATCTATAGAAGATTTATTGCTTGCAGTTCAACTTTGTATTAGTGGCATTAGTTGACCTCACACGAGTCCATCGTTCCCATACTAATTTATATATTTAAGTAAAGAAATGCCACTAAGGAAGGATTTAGTTACCGGCCCTTAGCGTAGGTAATTAGGTACAAAAGTGTATATTTTTTGTTTAATCCAGACTATTCGAATTATTTTTTATCTAAATTGTGTTTAGTTTAAACTATAAAACTTTTTTTTCTTTATGTACCTGCGACCTTAAAAATGGCTTAGCCTATCGTTCTTCGTTCCATGATAGATCTCTTTATTACTTTCACATCTCTTTTCTTTCTATCCCTTAATATAATTTCAGTTTCATTTCAAACTCGTTTGTCGTTGTCGCCACAAAGAACAATGGTGAGATATAATTTCAAGCGTCTTAAAAAGATACTTAAAGTTTTTTTTCCTAAATCGGTTAGATTTTTCATAATATTAATGTTATCTAAAAGAGACCCAAAAGAAATAGGTGGTAGGTGGACTGATGGTGGTAATTTGCCCAACCTGCCGTAATCAACGTGCCGAACCGTGCCGATGAACTTAGTAAAGTATATCCACACATTTCGGGATCAGGCTCGAATTGCGTTAGCGACTGATGTCAGTCATGAGTGTCTGATTCCAGTTGACCATTCGTGGACCTCGCTCACCACTTACACTATCAGGTGGGCGCAAGGTCACATGTCGTGATAGAATCAAAAATAAAGATTTTTTTTTTAGAAGCCAATGGAAATTTCCGTATGTTTGCCGCATGAACTTGTCAGATTTGTTCAAAAAGTGTATAGTGTTGCCATTGTATTAAATAAATCTGAATTCGCAGTACACACGTAAAATAACTATACCTACTTTCTTTTGTAATGGTTACTTAGAATATTAAAAATAATCAAGTTAAGAATAAAAGATTCAATTTACAGTACGTGTAGGTAGAAACAAATTGAACTATAAAAAATAATGACGTTTTCCAACGACGAAAAAACTCTAAATTAATGACTACTTAAATAAAAATACCTTTATTTCTCGGCTTTCTATAATTAATAATAATACAATAATAATAATTTAAAAAAGAACACACTCCGTAGTTGTTCCTGGTCGCTTTTTATCCATTCATCTTTTGTGGAAATTTTTAATTGGCTGTACTCATTACTTATTTATTACTTTAAATATATATATATGTATATAAGGCTGTTGATTTTCTGAATAAATAAAATAAATAAAAAATAGTTTTTCAATTAAAGCTCGCTCAGGCAAGTAACTACGCATCGCTTTTTAAAAAAAATATCCATTGCATATCCTATCCCAACAACTTAGTAAGTATATTATTATGTATGTATATGTAAAGTATATGTTTAATTTTTATTTATTTATTACAGCCCCTAGAACACAGCGTCCTAGGCCTCCTAGGAGATGGGCCTTCCGCATCATATATCTGGAGAATTTGGTCTACACCCGCCACGCTAGACGGGCGACGAGACGGGTTGAGGAGGATTTGAAGTCAATTTTAATGACAATTTGTTAACGATTCTGTAAGGTATTAGTGGAATCGTATGGTGTTATAAATCTATGACAAATGTACGTAAGAAAAGTGTATTTCTTATTGGTACATGCCGCGGTTCAAACCCACCTCTTTACGATGTTAAGGAAAGCGTTCTTACAACCAAGCCACCACTGCTATTAGTATGTTTTATATTATATATTTATACATATACATAAAAAATACTATATAATACATAAAAAAGTAATAAACGATATATTTGTATGCATAAGTTACAAAACTAAATATATTAGTAAAATGATTAAAACTATGTAAAAGTAAAAAATAAAATAAATGTAGACTAAGCCTAATAAAAAATAAGCTATAAGTAGAAAATGTCCTCTAGAGACGACCTTTCAGGGATAGTCCCAAGAAGACTGGCAACATTTACCCTCTGTATAGCGAGGCTAATACGTTGGCAGAAATAATTGCCAGCTTTTCTGTCTCCAGACTTATTAATACTCGTAGTACTTGTTAAATCTTATTATATATGTTTCTTGTTTTTACGCCTACTTTTTAGTAAAGTGTTTGAAGGTATTTGTGCAAAAAAGTATTAAATAAACACATAATGTTAAATACAACTGCATTGGACACTGTTGATTAAGAATTTGGGCCAACGTGGTCATCCATAAGGTCAATTCTTGAAACTGTACATTTTAAAGTAGAATATCTTCAACTAGTTTTACTATTGTCCCTTCTGCATGGTGACGTGGGAACCTTATCGATATCTCTAGTATAGCATACTAGAATATAACAAACAATTAAAATATATATATATATTTTTAATAATTTAATTTAAATATACGTCTTACAACCTATTCCACGGTAACTCTCTTACAGGTGACGTGTTAAAACCCTAAAATGTTTTAACACAAGCAGGTTTTAAACTATCAAAAGGTAGTTTTAAAAATGGGCAGAAATTTAAAGTCATAAATTTGATTCTTTACGAGCCAGCTTTACTGCATTTGAGAATTGCCCTCTAGGGCTATTCTACTAAATCAATTTTATATCGCCAGTACGTCAACGCCAATAGCGTACGTTTACAAGACGTAAAAAAGTAAAGAAGGTCTAATTAAAAAAAAATATACTTATTTTAAAATTATTAGTGGCGCGGGTCGATCGCACGAAATATTAAGAAATGATTTAATTGTTAGCACCAACCGTTATGTTGTATGTAACTCGCTTTGGAATATTTATAACTTTAGTTGGCGACAGTACGGTCTAATATCAAGAATGTAATTGCAAAAAATATTGTAGCCGTAACAGTTTTAAACCGTAGCTTCTCCGCACGAGCCTAACAGATACAAAAAAAAAAACAGATACATAATTCTTAAAACAGATAGATTGGATTGGTGTCACATGTTCACGTATTCAAATGACGAAGCCTTAAAGCATATGTCTATTCCAGGTTTCTTGAAAACATTTATACCTTTTTTTTTATTCAAATCGGTCATTTAGTTTAGACAATAATAGCTACCTAGTAGAATTATTTTGTGTTTTGATTTAAGAACCACTTTACGGTCAAATGATTATTAAACAAAAATGCTGAATAATGCACAAATTATATAACATCGGAGGTGATTGATCTGATGTAAAAAATACACGATTTTATTTGGTTTTTTCTTAAGATCCCCATTCGGTATAATCTGTGTCAATCAAACTATGCGAAAGTGTAAATATCAAGGCTTAATCTTGCGTGTTGTTAATTATAATAGCTAATAAAAGTAGTTTAAACCCTTGTTACACAATAAGTTGTTAAGATTTCTGACAACATTTTTTGTTTCATTTTACACAACATGTCTCCCCGCTTTCACCTGACTTTGGCCGCGTGTAGGCGGCCGAGGGGTGGCATACAATCTCGTGCAGTGGAGGTAGTTGCCGGTAGGTATTGCAGTCCCACATAACGAGATCCCTCAATCCCGCGGGATCCCGCTCCACTTATTGGCTTGCGTGAGTATACGTGGATCCTGCACCTTAATAATTTATCGTCAACTTTGTATAAAGTAAGCACCATTTTTATAGGTAGATTATTATGGGACAAAATAATAATAAAATTGTTAATTATTATTATTACACTATTATTCTATGCATAATAGTTTTAATTTAATGCTACAATAATTACATGCGACCACAGCGTATTTCCTACATCACTACATATAAAATAGTAATAAATAATATAAAAAAATAATTGATCAGAAATGTTTGGTATTAGGAACAAGAAAATATGAACAAGCAAGAAAGCATAAAAAAATACACACTATAAACTCTTTGAATAGTTCTAATAAGTATATAGCTTGATACGAGTATACCTCCTATAAAATGATTATAAAAGATTGTTGTAACCGAAGTTAAAGTGTTTCAAAAGTGATATCTAAATACAAGTCGTGTAAGTTTATGTTTATCTTTTACGCATAATCATTTAGCGTAGAGTACGTGTCCATGAACTGAGACTGCTTGTTATATAATTATTGACTACAAAGTTTAGCCCAATATTACACCATTACTGAACGGATGTGGCTGACTAGTTTAGCAATCATACGTTTTGTAGAAAAAACTGCATTATTATAATATTATTTTTTATAACCAACCAGCCAGAATGAAGCGGTGTAGTCAGATATCGATCGCAGGATCAACCCCTCAATGATATTGTGTGTTAACTTGGATATACATATATTTATTTTCATTTAAAAAGGGACGCGAGAATAAAAAGGACCTCTCTTTTTCGCAACCATAGAAGTACGCAGACAGACACAGATAGTGGGGTTTTCCAGTCCCGGATCTCAGTGATTACCCACCCGCTGGTAATTCATGCACTTTTGGTGCAGTGTTACTGGTATAACAGCGCCCGTGTGGCTAACGAACCTAGGTTCGACTACTTTAGCTCTCCTCCAGGAGCACTTCTCTAGGAAGTGGAGGTTGGGGGGATATTCTGGAGATCCTTAAAGTGTCCGTTGTCGGCCCTATAGAACATATGTCTAGTCAGGACGACGACAATCTCCTCAATAGTAGGCGGACGTAGTGTGGTGGCGATCGAGAGACCAGACAGACCTTGCGGGTTAAGTTAAATCTTAGATTCATCGTTTCACACACCGAGGATAAAAAGCTTTTTTGAATAAAAATTTTTTTTTTAGGTAAATACATATTTAATTAAATATTTTAGCTACTAACAATAATTATTTAATGAACTTATTGTAAAATAAAATTGTTTTATCATTAAAATTATCGTTATTAAATAATTACTAGCAATTTTACAAAAAGTAAATCGTACACGATTACGTTCAGGTTTAAATAACATATAAAAAACCTAATTATTTGTTTCTAGGAAGGTATGTTTAAGGAAAATTTATACTAATAATGTTGGTTAAATTCAATCATCACCTGAAAAATGCACAGTTACTTGTGTTGAGAAATTTACTTAGTAGCTCTAGCATACAAAATTACGAGCATTTGTTCATACATTTGTATTGCCGTTACGTCGCACCTCATGGTGCGCGCTGTCTAAACTTCCATACTTCATGTTCTCGATTAGATAACGGAGTTTGTGCATGCTAGAGCTACTGCTTTCTGTACTATACAAATAAGTAAATAAGAGTAAATTATCATCACGACCATTTCCTTTGCGGAGTGGTTAGAAACCACGCTTTTAAAGAAGCGAATTTACATTTAGACAGCTTTACTAGCCTACCACAAATAATTTTACAAATAAATTTAATACAGTAATATGTCCTGACCAAAAAAGGAACCCAGTACCTCCTAAATCTACGGACTTAACCGCTAGTCTATGAAGGCAGTCTTAATACTAATGTAAATCATTATTACGAACGCTTATTTTAAAACATAAAATATATTTATTTGCGTTCCCAATCAATATTTAAAACTGGATGTCACCCCGCTTGCGTGGCGTCTGGTAGCATAGTTTTGCCCGTGCACGTCATGTAGGTAAGCGTCCGGTGTTCACAAGCCGTTGAATGTTCCGCACTGTGGCTTCCTGATTGATTAGTTGCAATTCCAAGGGTAGAGTCATTTAACACTTATTAAATGCTTAAGCTAAGCCAGCAATACCCTTTACTATATGTACTCGTAAATAAATACATAGAACAAGGTAAATAAAATAAAATTAAGTGCCAATGCTGCTAACATCGAGCTGTGTTTTGCAAACTTTAAATTACAAATACTACCTACTTTGAAATAGTAAAAAAATATATCAATACTCGTACATACTAAACTTCAGCGATAGTCCCAAGGAGACTGGCGAGGAAACACTGTGTGTATCTGCCTAGCAGGCAACTCCAGGGCAGAGGCACTCGAAGGAGCTAATCGTGGGCTACTCAGGTAAGTACATGATCAAAGCCCTTCAGCTATGCAAACCTAAATTAAGAACTCTCACTAGAGCCCTAACTGGTCACTGTAAATTAAACAAGCACATGTTTACCATGGGCTTGGTAGAAATAGATAAGTACAGATTCTGTCGCGAGGTGTCTGAGACACCTGTCCATCTCCTTTGGGACTGTTATGCCCTGCATCACAAGCGTAGCACCATCTTGGGTGCTCACAGTTAAGCCCCGAGGAGGTGCGACGCCTCGCTCCTAAGCCCATACTAAGGGTCCTTGAAGCCGTAGGGTTAGCGAACGAACTATAATCTAGGGAGGACACAATAGATCACTACTGGTCGCAGTGACTTGGAGACGAATAGTCCCACCCTATTTCACAAATAATAATAATAATAATAGCGAGGCTAATATAATAATTGCTAGCTTTCCAGTCTTCAGACCTTTTAGTTGGCCGTTTGGACAACTCCTTGGCCAGTCGCTGCGTTGAATATCCCCAAGAGCCCATCGGCTCGACCCCAGACTGCGCTAATTCTTAACATGTACCAAGGTTAGCGTATTTACTCAGCTTGAGGTTCTCAACAGAAACTTCCGCATTTCCCGCGCTTGAAGTTACATATTTTTTTGTGTTTTCAAAAAACTTTTCAAAAAAAAAAAAAAAAAAGTTTTAACAAAAAAAAAACTTTATAACTTAAATTATGCATAATATCCAAAGTGTTTATACTAAGTTAACCTTCAAGTAGGTTTATTATGTAAGAATAGACGAAGGACATTAAGGCGTTGGGAAATCTATTTCCTTTAATGTTTAGGTTATTCTCTCGCTATAAGTAATGAGTGAGCCGCTGATCACTAAAAACACGCGTTAAGCGAAGCGGTTAACGATATAAAAAAACTGCGTTCGTCAAATACGGATATGTTTTTAAGTAGTATTTTCTATGAGAACCGCAATTGTGATCGACGTTAGGTTATCGAATATTTGACAACTCTAACCAATCAAAAAAGTCTAACTGCGCAAACGAGCCAATCGGCCAAAGGAGTTTTACCAGCATTTATTTATTTATTTATTTATTTATTTTAGAAAAAATCACAGCTTGTTATATTAAACATATAGACAGAGTAGCAATAGTGGAACACAAGCCAAAGAGATTTTATATTATTTAGACAATACAATTAAAACAGAAATAAGAGTAAAATATAGTTATTAGATTTAAATTAATAGTGCAATTGAATCGTGACTAGCAGAAGTAAAAGAATAATAATAATAGTAAATAAGTGAAAACCAATAGGTTAATGATTATATACCTAAAACAAAATGAATGAATGAGAGGCAGAAGCAAAATTATACTATATATACGTGTATAGTAGTATTCGTATATTAGCAAGCGAAGTGTATTTGTAAAGTTAGTCCGGGATAAGAGTTGTCTTGATACTGCCTCCGGTGATTAGTTAGATGTATCAGAGTAGAACATGGCTAAAACGTTAATATAGATAAGTCATTTTTTTAGTAATCTAATCTTAATCTAAGCATGTTTACGTCTTGCGTGATGTTATTTAATTATTTGTATTTAATGTTCGATAGCGGGTTGTCAATAAAGTACGGGTACTATGTAGGTACCCTCGAGTTAGTAGAATTTTAAATACGCAACAGATCTGTTTTTAAGAGCAATGTTTTTGTTAGTATTTTATATAAACAAGGTTAAGTTCTCAATGAGTAGGCAATTAGTGTATTGGTCTGTTTAGACATTATTGTAATTTAACAAAGCTTATTTAACTCTTATTTTATCGCTCTTCTTTCCGCTTATTGCATCGCTCGTTTTGTGACCTCGGCCTTAGTACCAATTATCCGTCGCGCAATATCTATAACAATGATTGTAGATAGTATTCAAAGGTCAACGGAAAGGAGTGCGGAAGGAAGCAAAGAATAAAAAAAACCTTATTTACTATGATTCATTTATATTAATTATTATAATCGCCCTATTCCTTGTTGACAACCGACTTAGGTAATCCACATTCTAGATGAAAAAACATAAAGATGTTAACGATTAAGAAACTTATAAGTACAGTTATAACCAGACTTTAAAAATATAACAAGATGAAACCAAATGTATCAAAGCTAAGATAATTGTCTTGGAATTAATATGTATATGACAGTGAATTTTGAGTTATGGTCGTGTTATTTTAAATCGATTTTGTTGTTTGACAGACAATATGCTGATCTGCATGCTACGGAAGTATTAATTAAACACATGCTTTCTAGACAAAGTGGATGATGTTTTTTGAAATGAAATAAACAACCAACGTTTACGTTATTTCTCATCTCTTTGACTATTACAGTTATCACATTTTTGTCGACAAGTTTTTGTCTGAAGTTCGCTCGGTCAGCATCATAGCAGCGTTGTCATCTCGAGATTCAAACGTGACACCTCCACGTGACTTCGTAATTGTTCTTAGCTAGTTACTTGCATCTAGAACTTAATTGCTTAACTGCCGACCTACTACTTATTACTATTAGATTAATATTCTCAACTGCAGGTAAACCTACATAATCCAGTCAATAAGATATTAATTGCCAATTAGCCCATGTCTTTCCACTAGATAAGCTCGTCATTGTGGTCTTTGCACACATTATTCAACCCTCATCTGCGATTTTTATGCCATCTTACTGGTCTGGCAATGATTATTATTATTAAAATACTATATTGCACTTAAATTACAAATATTGTCATAGGTGAACTTAAAGCAATTTAGGCTTTTTCTACCAGCTAACCTTTGGGAGAGTGAGACAGTATAATAGGGTGCAATGTTTATTTAAAATTTTAGTAAACTACATATATAGTATGTGATGACTACTTAAATACTTATTTACATGTTAAAGATATATATGAAGATAATATAATATTAGGAAGTAGAAACCTTCAAATTTAAAATATATTGTTCTGCTTGTTAAATGATCCTTTGCGTGTTTAAAACATGTACATTTTAAAATATATGACTTCGATATGTGACATCACGCCGACCCTCGAAAGACGAAATTTCCAAGAATGAAGTTACTTTCATATGAATAAAATTGTAGCTTGCAAGTACGAAATACATTGTTATTTTTATTATAATATGGTCTTAAAGATATCTCGTTACCCAGTACGACGTTACAGAGAAGATGTGTCGTTTGAAACTGTCGCAAACAATGCATATTTTATAATCTACAAACAAATCATTTTACAACTAAAAGGTACTCTCCAGTACCTTTTACAGATACCACACATGCTTTTATAAAATCCTCAATATTTAAATTTAAAATACATTACAGCCGGTTTTCCACCATAGCTATAGGTGGTGTAAGGAAAATTAACGTTGCGAGGATGCGTAGCAAAGCTGTGAAACACTACATAAATAGCGCAGTACTGACTAGAAGTATCCTCGCACGCATCACTCGCACATACGAGTATATTTTTATTTATTTAATTAGTTACAGATTTATCAGCCCTTTAAATTAAACCTAGTCTACAACATTCTCAACTACAGCCAATTAATGAATCAATAATAATAATATACCGCGTGATTTTATACTACGTTAGACTAATGAAGCTCTTCTTTATTCAGTTTTAAACGCACCGAAATATCTGAAGGACAAGTTTGCCTTTTTCTCATCTTATCACGACAATTCTCTTCATTCCTCCCACAACTCTCTTCTTTGTGTCCCTTCCCATAATTCTAGTTTTGTTTCAAATTCATTCGTGGAATAATCTACCACAAAATATAAGACAAGCATCTACTAGATTAGCATTCAAAAAAATGGTTTATTCTTATCTCAACGGTTGTAAGTATATTATTAATATATATATATGTATATATAATTATTATTTATGTATATATTTATATGTAGTTATAAAATATAACTAATAATTTATATTTTAATAACCTACTTTTCATTTAAGTGTTTAAAGTTGTCCCAATGGTTGTCTATGATAGAATGTCTCGCGGCATTAAAGCCCGCCTTTGTCTTTGTACATTGAAGTGTTAAATAAATAAATAATATAATATTATATATATATATAAATAATATTGTTGTTTTATTGATAGAAACAATCAACATTTCCTAAGAATTTTGGGCATAACTAGTGGACACTAGAGGTGCAATAAAGATTTTTTTATGTGCAAATACCTCGCACAGGTAGCCATTTATTATCATAGAAAAACATATTTTTTTACTAGAATAACATGTGACTTTGCACCCACCTGATAGTAAGTGGCGTGCAAGGTCCATGAATGTTAGCAACTGGAATCAGACACTCATGACTGACATCATTCTCTAACACTATGCAGACTTGACTGGGCATGACGGCAATTCGAGCCTGATCCCGAAACGTGTCGATACAATTTTCAGGGTTTATAGAACATCAGTCAGCCTACCACCTATTTGTTGTTCCCGTGGAAAGTATGTGCCATTTGCAATGATGTCAAATGCCAATTTTTACTTTAAAGGAGAACTAATATTGTAAGGTTGTTATGGTGATATTTATATAAAAATAACACCGCTTGAAACAAGACTCTAGTGGAAAAGCAGCGTAACAATCTATAAGGCACTTTGTAAAGCAAATTGTATTTAAAACGCATTATAAAACTTTGTTCGCGTTATCAGCCTAGGGGGAGTTTTGTTAATATTTTATTTACTTGATCATGTAAAGACGCCTTTATAGTTCAGACTATAAAGCTCAGCTTACACTAGTTATGAGGCTTTTACCATCCAGTTCGAAACTCGATTAAATTATATTTTATATCCATTAGTTTTTAAATTAAATTTAACTTAAATACTCGTAAATATAATCGAAATTTGCCTTTCTGAGAAACAATAATTTATTTAATTTAAATGTATTATCCTCGCCAAGCCGTCTGGCCAGCGTGGCGAGTGTAGGTCTGGAGAATTTGTCCACTTGTTCTGGAAGCAAACAAGCAACAGTGGAGGTCTAGGACGGTGCGTTTTACGAGCTGTAATTTTGAATTGTATTAACTTTCCGGTTTAGTATGCTATCGACAACCTTTATGATATTAGTAGGAACTTACTAGTTTGGTAAACTGAACTTATCTTAATTATTTAAAATTTTAATCAAAATTTTGTTAACAATATTTATACAGTCATTAATGTTTTGTGTTACTTAGTAATTGTTTTGTAAACATTATTTCATTAAACATTGTTTGTCATATTAAGTGTCGAACTAAACTTGATAACGTTGATCAATATATACAAATATATTGCTATAATATTCATGTTTTTTTTTGGTAAGTAAGGCTGTGATCTATAAAGCTTTACTAGCCGATGCCTATGATAAACTTGTTATTTTAGGGTTGCGAGTATTCCATCGCTCACTTAAGTGCCTTCAAACTGAAATGAAGTCACTTAAGACTTTTGATCAAAGTCGATCAAAAGTCTCTATGGTTGCAATAATCGAAATACCATACATTGTATATCCAATCATGAATATATGCATAACATGATGAATGTTGAAATACGAATATATTGTATATGGAATAAGGATGTGTTTTGGTGTGGGACACTGGCTGCGTCGCACCTCAGGGGGACAGCAAAGGGGTTGCGGTTGAAAATGCGGAGTCCGGCAAACATTGCAACTATGTATCCATAATGAAAGATTACATATTGTGCAGTTTGCTGTAGACACTCCGTAGAGTCCAAGCGCTAAAAGTTTTAAAAATACATTACTTCACCAACCAACTGAAATGCAACCAACGTTCTTACCATCATTCCACGCGGAATTTCTTATACTCGTATCCTTCATTCAATATTATATTTGGAAAAAAAACATATGTGAAGTTGTCGATGTGTATCAGGCGCAGATGATTATTAAGTACAGCTGGTGTCAACGAGATGACGGCTTCGATGTAGCTATTCAAATACCCATAATAATGTCGTGATGGTGACGCGACTCGACGGCGGCGGTGAACAACCGAACTTAGTCTAAAAAAAGTTATCATCTAAAGAATTATTTACCACTACTGTTAAGCCCAATGTAATATAGTGGCCGGTAAAAACCTAAACATTTTGTGATCGATAATAACGTCTTACTCGTATACCTATTAACTTATGTCTATTCCAAAAAAACACCTTTTATTGAAATCGCAATAGGACCAATACATAAAGACAAACATAGATTTATAACATTGGATGTTCATACTAAAATATACTAATATAGAAGTAATAATAAGGTTAGAGATACCTATTATTCAGCCTATAAGCTTGGTTTTTCTGGAATTTGATGATGACCTCATTAAGCTATACAATATTAATATATATTACGTCAGACTTGGCTGTAAAGGCTAGACCCTTTGCCTTCTCAATCACCTTATTCATCATCCAACGGGAGAAGAGAACACACAAAGAATAATCTGCGCGTTCGTTGCGGACATTAAATCTGATATATACATTGCCAATTGTCAGAAGCAGACCGGACGATTTACCTTCGATGCCTGCAGGCTGACGAGGCATGAACTTTATTTATTTATTTATATTTGCTAACACATCGTCTCCACCAAACCATTAGAAATATATACATATAAATCAAGAACAATAATAATAATAAGGATGAAGAAGATACGAAAGCGATATAATAAATTATAAAGACAGATTTAAAAGAAAAACAGTTTCAATAGGTAAAAAAGTGAAATTAATGGAGACAACAACTAAAATATCGAGTAATAATACAATAAGTCTCCCTGGACAAAACATAAGTATCGCTACAACATGTTGCGAAGTCCTTTTTTAAAGGCTGCATATGAATTACTGAAAAAATCGATATCAAACAACTTGCTATTATAAAGTACATGCACGACGCAGATAAATATTTTACAATACTAATCTGTAGGAAATACCTAATTTCATCAGCTCTACGAGTAGGTATATCGATGTTGATGTCTGTGAAATGTTGTACCCAGACGAATGGCTATAAGAGTATAGGCGTAATTCTGGCGCTTTCGACTTGCGTGTCGGTTCAAAATATTTGAATGAAAAACGACAGATCTACATAGAAAATTGACAGTTTCATTCGAGCAAATCAAGCGGACATGAATGTCGAAGGCGCAAGAATCGGGGCCCAGGTAAGAGCTTTAGGCCCGTATTATTATATTATCAAATGTCAAATCAAGAAAGCATAAGGAGGTAACTTGATCTCAAGTTTGTTTAGGTTTGCATAGCTCAATGGCTCTGTTTGTGTAACTTATTTAAATATCAACCATTAGTGCCTATGTTATGGTGTTAGCCTCTACCATATCAGCCACGGTAGCATGGGTTTTATGATAAGGTAAAATATGACAATAAAAGTTCTTTTGTCACGGTTGAAATGTCAAATAATTACGTCTTACGGCCGATTGCAAGAAGCTTGATTATATTTAACTTATTAGGCATGTCATTGGCTGAAACTACCAAAGTGACAAGCTAACTACCTATGACGTGGCGTATATCAAAATTTTGATAAGGATTATTTCAATCATCCTTTCTACAACCGGCTGTTACCATAAAATATTTGTCACAAGTTTTAGTGGATGTGACAAGTTTGTGTGATTTGAAACAACTATTATTTGTACACACCGCAGCTGTCGTGCAACTACACAAAAGAGTCCTACTAGAAGACTGAAGGTGCAATGATGCCTTCAGAATTCTGTTGCGACAAATGAATTAGTTTGTAGATTTCAGATTAATTACTAACATAGTTTTCTTTAAGTCATTATTGTTAACACGATATGCTTTTTATATTGAAATAATAATTATTATTAAAACCAAGTAGGACATAATCTGGTATTTTGCATTTACTATGTAAATTACCCTTCATTTAATTTCCCACGATGTCTGTCGTCAGTAAATTATGTATTTGATAAGTTTCCTCATTTTCGAAATATTCGTGTATAAAAATTACTAATAATTATAACTTAGTGACATATGATGGGGTTGAAACAATATAATCACTAGATACCCACAAATTTCTGCTGCCAGCAAGTGTAGCGTTCCAAATTCCATAACTACCTCAAACAAAACGTGGTAAGCCCTTAAACCTCCACTGTACTACTTAGGAAGTTTGTCGTCGCTGAAAATGTATAGAAGCACTTCGATTCTTTGTGTAACTTGGCCTTTCTCGAGCGATTTCCTATCGAAGAAAACACGAAGCGTCCTCGAGTGCATAGTCACCTCTTCGGACTTCGATCAATTTTGACATGTACTTCGCCGGAGCAACTTCGCGAGTAGTGCAGTTGAGGTTTTAGATTATTTTATGGAATAGTTTTTGTTTAGTTTTAGCAAAAACATATTAAAGATGCTCCGTAGTCTAGGGGTAAAGTTCGTGGATTTAGACTCGGAGGTACCGGGTTCGATTCCTGGTCGGAACACAAAAATATTTATTAATGTAAATTAGAAATTTCTCGAGTTTGGTACGCTGGAGACATCGACGAGCTTGCCACTTAGCCTATAGTAAAGTTGGCTAAACGTAAATCCGCTTATTTATAAGCGTGGTTTCTGACCACCCCGCAAGAGAAACGGTTGTGATGATACTTTACTTTTACTTAATGTTAAAGTTGTAATATTAATGTTTTAGTTGCATTATTATAAACAATTTCCCAATTATAAACTAGTTTTAGATTAATTTGAACTTTGAAAACAAAATACAGCTACGAGGAATAATAAATCCTATATTATTGACACAAACGTAAATTAAAGAAACAGGAAACTTTTTTATCTTGTTATTAAATAAAATACCGGATATGTTGTAAACAAGAAAATAATTTCAAAAACACGTTTTTTTATTGCTGAATATACAGAGTAGGTTCCTATATTTAAAATCAACTACTTATATATATATATATATATTCTTATATAGTATCAGCAGCTCGCCAGTGAATCCGACTACGTTTTTATTTTATAAATTCGTAAAGCACCATTAATCATTAACGAGCTTCCAAGACGGCATTAACGGAATCATACAGTATTTGGTTGGGTAGGGAGAGAAGTAGAATGGTGGATGGTGAGCGTATTAATGCGCAATAAAATAAAAAAGGAAGGCCTCCTTTTCTCTTAAACCAGCCTATTGTCGGTCGCAAGCCCGAGACACCATTCTTTTCATCTCTTACCCACACACGATGGACCCGGCACCCGCACGGTGAATCCATGGAATGCTTAGAAATTTGTCTTCCGTCTTTAAAAATTTGCTTACCAAATACTTTTACAAAATCCAAGACGAATCTACTTAACTTGACAGAGTCCGTATATTGTGTATTGTATATTGTGTGCATTATAGATTGTATTATTTGTACATTTATTTTATAATAAGTATAATTATGTGTTATTAATCAGTAGATTAGTACCGTAGCCTATTTTTTTAGTTATAAGCTGGATTTCTCTATAAAAATATTTGGCAGACATTAGCGGTCATGCACCCACACCCTGCTCACTTCTCCTAAAGGTTAGCTGTTAGATAATATTTTTAGACATTAAGCTCGCCTATGTACTGTAAAATGTTTTATTTTCTGTGCGATAAAGAATTTATCTATCTATCTATGAGGTGCGACGTAACGGAACTACGAATTCGCAGCTCGAAATAAAAACTAAATTCATTAACCTGATATCTTTGTAGCTTCTAAAATATCATTATTTATATTTTTATTTAGCCTGTATCTATCCACTGCTGGATAGACGCCACCCCGAGCGATTTTTTATGGGAATCTTATTTTAGCATACCTATTGAGTTAGGGAACACAAATTCCAAGAATAGAAGCATTGTACCTCAAAATATGCTAAGTTTAAAAAGTAGTTCTTTTCATTATAATAATTTAGTTTGAAAGACATACTGTTTTTCTTCCACCACCGGAAACCGTGTACTCACATAGATTAACTTCGTCTGTACTCTGCACTTATAACAGCTGTTATCGGCTTTTGGTCAAAGCCAAGATATTTCCCTATAAGGGCACAGCAAAACTTGATATTGTTACAAACATGGCTCTATAACTCAGCTAATATTAACCCGGAAACAATCAAAAAACCATGAAACTGGGAGGCCATATTCTGGTGACTTTCGACATCACATCAATCGTAATTATGCAATTTTATTCATAATAATATTATGATAGCTCAATTTTAATTGTTTTCTAACAATCTCTTTACAGGGAATTTTAGCAGATCCAATTTTTTTTTGTTTCATAATTACAGCCCTTGCAATAGTCCTACACCTCCATTACTAGAGATGGGCCTTCTAGAACATATTTTAGATGAATTTGGATTTCTGATGTCAATTTATTTCTCTCAAACTTTACAAATTATACTCTTTCAAACTTTTTAAAAAGTCTGCAACCGAGACTGATACGGCTTAACGTGCTCTCCAAGGAAAGGTGGTGTTGTAAGTTAATGATAAATCTACGCAAGAAACGCAATCTTTTATTTATTTTAAGGAAAGCGTTTTAACAACCGGACCACCAACAGTATATGAAGAAATATATATATATATATGCATTTTTGGATAATTATTTTAACAAGATTACTTTTTGATGATTGATATTTAGATTTAAGTAGAAAAAATCCTTTATTTTATTAGTGTGAAAAATATCTAAAATATCATCATGACAGTTCTAGTACTAAAGGACTTGATTGATACGAAAAATTTTTATGTTATTTTTTTAATAAATTAATTGCACAGTAAATAGTAAAACGACCAATAGTCTTATTATTAAGAGTGTTGAAACTACTACAGTGTAAATTCCATGTAACGTCGAAATCAATTGGCTTTGGTTGGTTTAGCTTGTCTTCTAATTCTGATTTTTTCTTCTCTTCATTTAACGACAACTTTCTATAACGCCATAAAATGCACAGTCCCTTCAGTGTCGTTATATAGAGTTTAAACTGTATTTACATTTTTTTACACAGCACAAGTAGTGCAAAAATAGCCAAAATTAATAATGCATTTTATGGTTGATGTGACAATGATTATTTTTGTCTTTTGTAAAGTTCATCAACTTCAATTATACCCGTAAATCGGTAAATAATTAATAATGATATAAGTAGGTAGTGAGATTACGGTTCGGTGTACTTGTTTGTAGCAAAATATATAATTGACTTCATTATCGATTGTACAAACATGACGTCTCATTGTCCGAATCAATATAAGAAATACCAGAATGCCATATATAAACCCTATGATTTACCAATTACGATTGTATCTTTGGTATGGAGCATGGAAACCTTTTACTCTATAGGAATCGAGGAATCGATATGCGACGTGCATGATAGGTAAGAGTGATAAATATTTCGAACTTAAACTGCTCAGTATATAACAGTGTACAGTTCTCCCAAAGTGATAATGCGCATAGAAATCTTCGTCACTGTTCGGCAACGGTCGTATTCCCCGAGCGTTGGAAGACGATATGTATATAGAGTGGTTAAGTGCATTTTCTTCATGCATAATTTAGCAGAATTATGTGTTTTGTGCTAAAAGAGATAAATATTGATTTATCAGTAACAAAATTTGATTCGATAATTCCATGTAAGTAAATAGCGAGGTAAACCACACGATTGAGAATATGCTACAATCTTTGTTGGATTGATTTACTTCGAAAATTTTATAGTACTGTAGTGACCTCCTTTAAATATAAAATCTCTGCCTGTGTCAGACAAACAAGCAATTGTCAAATAAACTATTTAAATAAGATAATTAAAGTTGAAATTAAATTCACCTTTGAAAACAAAACCAAGAAGGGTGTGTGTGTAATAGCAGCTCTATATAATTCCACACAGAGTGAACACGTGCAGTCACCGCCAAAAAAACAAAAACAAAAAAACGACTGCCTGAATTGTTTTCGATTGTGTACTCATGATATTGACTTCTATTTCTTTGGAACAAGGTGCAAAATGCAAGTGCATTGTTTAGGGCTCTTACGATTCAATGATTCAGGTGTTTCCGGGAATACGACAATTAGCGAAGATCTGTATGTGCATTATTAATTTGGGAATACTGTACGATAAAAGTGTATTTACAAAAAAATATCATTAAATTTCAAACTACTTAAATAAAATTAAATAACTATAAACTAAACATAATAATAAAAAAACTATAAATGAAAAATTTCCTCAAGAGACGTTCCATCAGAGATAGTCCCAAGTAGAGTGGCAATATTTCCCCCTGAATAGCGAGGCTAACATGTTGGCAGAAATAATTGCCAGCCTTCCTGTCTCTAGATTTCTCCATGAGCCGTTTGGACAACTCCTTTGTTAGACGCTTGGCTGAGGGTCCTAAAATGGCGCAAACTCGTAACCTGTACCAAGGTTGGCGTATTTGCGCAGCTTGAGGTTTTCGCGCTGAGGTTGCCTGGATGTGAGATGGTGCTAAAGTGTCTATACATGTCGCATCCCACACAATAGACCTGCCAAGTTTTCACGGTCCAAAATTCATACCGTCGGGTCTCTTGCCATCACTCCGCGCAATCCTAAAGTGTTCTAGGATTATGGAATTTGCATTACAATAACAATATTTTTATGATATAGGTCTTCTTCTAATTTCATATTTACAACATTTGACTTGTAAAATAATGTTCAAGTATAGAGAGAAGGCAAGAAGACATTGCATGGTATCCCACACGGGTCCAGTGTGGGAGAGAGAGGAGAATAATAGTGTCTCGGGATTGTGAATGGCTATCCTCCTCCTTGCGTCGTTTTCCTCAATGCTGAGGGTCGTGACCCCCTCCTCGGATCACTTTGTCCCGGACTATGCTGCGCCATCCGGGTCTGCTCACGGCGGCGTGCAGGGCCTCGTGGACTTGGGTGTGAAGTGTGGTGCGGATCTGGTCTGACCAGCGTGTCGGGCTCCGGCCACGGGGTCTCTTGCCTTCAATTTTCCCCGTGATTACTAGCCTTTCCAGATTGCCAGAGCTTTTACGGGCTATATGACCAAAATACTCAAGGTCTCGTTGCAGGCAGATGGAAGAGAGCCTGGTAGTGAATGGCTATAGGCTGGTTTAAAAATAATATATAACAAGTATATAATATATTTCTAAGAATCTAAATTTAGATGTATGTTGGATGAGGGTGGCAAGAGATTTCGTTAGTTGGAAAGCCTTGGAGGAGCCGTACAATCAACTGTGGAGAGATACAGGCTGATGATGATGATGAAATTTTATTGAAAAACTAATAAATAAATAAACATCTTCGTTATATATTGACCACGAGATGGGTCTTGTTTTAAAAGAAAGGGTTTAATATGATATTTTATTTAAAATAAAAGTAATTTATAAATAATATAATTATATGTAAAGTTATATGCTCCGGCCCTATTATGTCCGGTTGAGTATTATTTATTTATGAAAGAGTAACTTAAACAGGTAGAACGAATTTTAATAACCATAACCAGTTATACCTTATGCTAAAAAAAGTTTAAATTTAAAGGTATAGTTGGCGACATGACGCGACTCTATTTCTTCAGTATACCTAATAAGGTCAAAGGTACTAAAAACTCATGGCGACTGTACATATATAAATAAATTAAATATTAGACAAAACTGGTTATTTAGGGGATAGAGCCAAGATTTATTATTATTTTCCTGTACAGTCATCGTCTTATATAACCTTCATTTATAACTGAATTTAAAACTAATGTAGATAAGTATTAATTATTTGTGTCAACGCCTTTTCCGCAGTACTAATATTTATTCTTATTTGATGTTATTTGGAATAAAACGTCACTACTAAAGTAATTCATGTTTATATATTAATTTAATAATAGTTACAATTACATTTTAAAAATACATTTTAATCTATTATAAAATCGTAAGACGCTTAGTCTCTCTCTCTCTCTATCTCTCCCTCTGTCTGATATCTACGCGATTTGATCATGAACTCATGGATAAATATAGTTTAAGGACGTCAAGATCTGATCCCGGCATATTGTGTCTTTACGGCCACCTGAAGTTATTGCCTATGGCATTATGACACAGGTGAAGCCGTGTCAAACAGCTAGATTTTTTCAAGACGGAGGGTTAGATAAACTATAAAATTAGAATACTAAACATGAGTGAAAGGTCAGCTGGCCACAATTATTTGCGAGCTCAGTTCGGAATGTGAATAACGGTAATTAGATTGGGATTCCCCTTTACCAAACGACTAATGGGGGATTACATGGGTCGATTTTCTCCGTGCGTCTAGTCGCCGACCGAATCGCCTGACATAGCCGCATCAATATGCCATTTCCACAGTTGACAGAAATAGCAAGCGACAAGGTAATTTTCTTTAGTTTATTTTTGCGCAAAACACCAGGCTGCGGCCGGTAGCCGCGTGGTCAAAGTCGAATACTACTCTACTTTGGGGCTTGCGAATTTAGTTACTTACGGAGATTTAGACGTCCGATTTTTGTCATCAGCCATGTATCAATAATCGACCAGTGTAAACCCCTTAAAAGATAAGTAAAAAAGTCTACGACATAATTGGTACCAGCCGTCAACTTAGCTTATTTAAATTATTAAATACATATTTTATTAATACTCCATTTTTTTTTAAATCAAAGGACGATTTGAGGCATCGATAAACGGGGCGGGGGGGGGGTCAAAAATCAAGCTTTTAAAGAAGCCGATTAAAATTTAACTGACTTTACTACAGGCCCGTATGGCCAGCGTGGCGAGTGTTGGCCAAATTGTCCAGAATTATGTTCTGGAAAACCCATCTTTAACAGTGGAGGTCTGAACGCTGCGTGCTGTGGCTGTAATGAAAAAAAAACTACAAGCCCATCATGATAAGTGGCAAGCTCTTCGAAGCCTCTAGCGTACCAGAAAAAAAAATTGAAACCTATCAAAAATAAATTGACTTAATAAAATAAAAATAACAGCTTAAAAAGTTAGGGATTTTTCTATTATTTATTTTTTTGACTGATTTAATAACATGGAGTCATTAACCAATGTGCTCAGAGCCTCCCATAGGTTAAGGACCTGAATTCAAGTTAAACGACCAGACGTCACCGTGTCTGCTCTACTCGTATTTAATTCGCCTTCACGCCTGTATTATTGAAACGATTTTGATGAAATTAGGCAGAGATGTTGATCTTGAAACCCAAGGTCAAAATCTAAACTTTACAGGTGGATTGCTTTTTTTTTCTTTGACCACACAGGAAACCGAGCCGGTTAATTAACTACTAGTAAATGCATCAATGACGACTACGTTTACTGTAAACTAAAATTTTTAATACTACGCAACTTAGGCTGACATAAGAATATACTAGGTAAGCAAGTTTTTTTATTTTTATTAAAACATTATTGCACTATGTACAAGAGGCGGGCTTAATGCCGCTAGGCATTCTCTAGCAACCAACCTTTGGGACAATGAAACGATTTGTGTTGTGAGGTAGGTGCAACCATTAAATAGATTAAAAGGTAATTCAAGTTAAATCTAAGTATTATATCTATATAGACAGATACATACTAATATGTACACAATACTACATATACTACATACTATATATATATATATATATATATATATATATATATATATATATATATATTATACACTACATATAATACCTACTTACACTGTGAGGAACTGTTTAAATAATGTGAGTATACCATCTTTTTGAAAAGTGATCTGTTTGGCACTTGACGAATTTCTACCGGCAAATTGTTCCACAGATTTGCGGCCACTACTGCAAAAGAGTTAGACTGAAAGCCAGAGTGATGAAAAGGGATAGATAGAACAGAATTATGGGACGAACGGAGAGATCTGTTATGAAATGAGGAAAGATAGCTAAATTTGTACTTGAGGTATTTCGGTGTCGCAGGTTCATTGAGAATAGAAAAGAGTAAACAGAGGATTCTTAGATTCCTGCGACAACGAATAGGTAGCCACCTTAACTTTTTAAGTTTCATTTAAGTTTCAGCCTGAATACTTTACCATAAAAATACAACTATTTCAATAAACTGTAATGTGTTCGTAAAAAGTTCAACTATCTAAAGTGTTTATAAAGAGCGGGGCACTCAGGCATTACGCTATAATTATAGTTGGTCAGAAACCATGCTTTTAAAGAAGCGGATTCACATTTAGCCTACTTTACTATAGGCCCTTCATGACAAATGGCAAGTTTCTAACGTACCAAACTCGAGAAATATGAAAAATAAATTTATTAAAATATTGTGTCCAGAACCAGGAATCGAACCCGGAATAACCGTGGATTTATCCATGGACTTAACTGCCTTTTTATTGACATAAAAATGTACTATTAAAAACTATACCTCGAACATTGTGTAATATAAATGTTATCTATTTTTAAATAATCGACACCTTACCTATTTATTAACACTATATATTTTTTTTATTATTTATTTAAGTAGTGTTGGTATGGGAAAAAATAAAGTTGTTAAATTATGTTTTTAAGTTTAATATCATGCAGTATAAAATGAACTTTCTGAATTGTATTTGGAGTTTTGGACGTTTAAAAAAAGGCCTCCCTCTATCACCTCACCATCCACCATTCTGCTCCTCTTCCTATCCAACCAAATACTGTATGATTCCGTTAATGTCATGTCATAAATAAATAATTTTCCCTTAATAATAATCTATCCTTGGCACTTTGACAATTGGCAGCGATGTGAAGCATTTTTTAAATTTATATTATTATTATTTTATTTTGATTTTCCTTTATTTTTTTATATTTTATTTTTATCTATAAGATATACCAAACCGTAAATACTGTCAAGTCAATAATGTTATTAAAAACCCTATTTAACTATTCATATGTAAGCATTATGGTGTAAGGCCATTTGTTAAGGTCTTAAGTTCATGACTGGTTTTTGTTTATAGCGTTCTAACCCAAGTTAATTTATTACTGTGTCTATTTGAAATTAATTATCATTTACGATTTTGAAAGACGTTTTACGAGTTCGTTTTTTCACTATTTGGTTAACCTCGATGGTTGCAGCCCCTAAATATAAAGTCGTAGATCTCTTCTTATGTAACATGGTAGGATGTTAATTTTATTTGATAATTACTTAACGAATCTACAAGTACGGACCGAGACCGAGCGCCGAGCTGCCATCAGTCAATTTTCAATAAAAATATTTAGAAAATATAAAATAAAATTAATACTAAGAATAGGGATATAAGTCCCGTCCGCGTGGAATGGTGGCAAGGACGCTGGCTGTATTTCCCCGCTGAATTGCAATACTGATTCTTTAGGCGAAGAAAGAGCCAGCCCTTTTGTCACCGGAGTAAACGATAAGACGCGGTGTTGTCTTTTAAAATATTTTTTTCCATGGGCTCAGAGTTTCTACAGCAAGCGGTATAAACATGTAATCTTTTAATGTACGTAACATAGTTGCGCCGCTTGCCGGACTCGCATTTTCCGCCGCGGCCCCCGCTTTATGCGCGGCTAGGGTGTCGACGAGCGTGGCGTCCCACACAAGAACACGTCCTCGTTCCCAGGGGACCAACGTCATACCATCGGTTATGTTGCCATCATCTCGGATAACTCCAGCAGGCTCCAGAAGAGCTGGAACCTCGATGGTGGCTAGAGCCCTTTTTATTATTTTATTTTTAAGTCTTTTGTAAATTTAAAAATATCGAATTATTCAGCTGACCTTCAAAATTCATTTCGTTATTGCGAAGACATTTTAAACTTTCATGGTTACAATTACGGATATTAGATTTTGATTCAACTCAACTTTAAAGCGTTCTCCGAGGCACAGGAATGGTGGTGTTGGAAATTTATAATAATTGTAACTATTTCCATGTTGGGGTTCGAACTGCGGTTTTTTTAGATTTTAAGGAAGGCATTCTAACAACCTAACCAAATTTTTTCTCTTGTATGTTACAGTTACCCAGATGAATAACAAGATTGCTACAAAATTACACGCAATAAGGAAAATACAAAGAAAAAGAACGGCTACTTGCAAGTCTTTCCGTACGTGGTTTACTTCATTGCTCGTCGGTGCTACGACAGAAGTGTCCCATAAAAAACTTTAATTCCAATTAAATTGTTTATTATTAAAAAATACTTATTATTATGAGCTGTGGTGGCACGATTATAAGAACGCTTTCTTTAAAATCCTAAAAACCCCGAAATGTACCAATTCCATAATTACTTTTTTTTTTTTTGTACGTATATTATATGTATACATTTATAGTTACTGATATCTATGTAGTAGTATGTAAATACTACTAAATATTAAACGCTATTAAAACAACTTAAAATTTCTAGTATAGCACTGCCAGGTTTTCTGTCGTCTGTACATACATAGTACTGTCGAGCTCTACGGAAGAATCATTAACCCATCTTTGGGTTCCGTTGAGCCATCGTACTTTTCAGATGCCAGAGATGCCTGGCATGCTCAAATGTTTCGATTCCAAATTCACCAAAAATCCAACGACTATGGGACGAACCGCTCTCCAAACTGGTACAGGAAGATATTTCATCTGACAGTAACATGAAAGAGCGTGCTCGCCTTATGGCTGTTTCCATTCGGGTCGGTTGGCACACTCCTTGAACGAAATACACTGACCATGGCGGTATGCCTTCGTCTAGAAGCCCGGACTGTTCACCCGCACTAGTGTCGATGCGGAGAACCAGTCGATTATCTTGGACACCACGGGCTTTCTTGTTCAAGAAGCGCTGGCCGCTTTCCTCGTCACACGACTCTCAACGACATCATCCGAAGGGCTCTTGTCACTGCTAGTGTACTCGCAATTTTAGAACCCTCTGGGATTGTGCGGAGCGATGGCAAGAGACCCGACGACGGAATGACTGTTGGGCCGTGGAAACTTGACAGGTCTCTAGTGTGGGAGGCGTCCTGTGTAGACACATTAGCTCCATCTCACATCCAGGCGATCTCGTCAGGCGCTGAGAACCGCAAATACGCCAACCTTGGTACCGGTTACGAATTTGCGCCGTTTGGGGTCGAAACGATGGGCCCTTGGGGACCAAGGAGTTGTCAAAGCGGCTTACGGAAAAGTCTGGAGACAGGATGGCTGGCAATTATTTCTAGAGAACTTTTTAATTTTATTATTTAGGTAGTTTTGAATTTATATTTAATGTATATTAATTTAAATCGAATTTAAAATATTCATACTTAAAAGTTAAAATTGAAATAAATACTATAAACTAACCTAATAAAAAATTACCTTTAGAGACGACCTTTCAGAGATAGTGCTAAGAAGATTGGCAACATTTCCCCTTTACGAGTACTTTGTATGTTTATATATAAGTATATATTTTTTATTTCTAATGCACCCGCGATCCTTTATTTCTCCCAAAGGTTATCTAATATAAAATACTGAAAGTTTGCCATTTTATACATAACTGTAAGGTATTTATTTGTAATAAATAATTAATAAATAAATAATATTAACTATAATAGCGTTGATTTTTTTTCTTTATTAAAGGAATCTTTATAATGTTTGCAGTCAAAGAACAGATGCTGAAAGATAAACCAAATATACTAATAGAAGGAATATTAAATTTGACCATAAATGGATTCGTCAATGTCTGCCATCCATTGGCCGACAAACAAAAAATATAGATCCTCTGTGCGATAGGTTTACTCCCAGCATGTAACGGCGCAAATCTTTAATCTTTGTGGAGCTCAAAATGAACTTTTTACTAATTGACGTAAACACAATTATCCTTGTTCAAATGTTTTTGTTTCAATTGCTTTTAAACACGTTCCGTTGAATATTGTCGGGTTTTTCTAACAACTGCTGTGGTTGGCTTGATAAAAAAAATGTATAATTTATAAAGATAAAAAGATACAGGTTTTAGTCTAAATAAGTGACTTTAGTTCTCCACGATATCTACTATATGATTTATAATCTTATTTACTTACAATTTATTTACTATTTACTTATAATTAAATAATCATTATAAAAAAATACCACATTCAAAAACCGACATACATAATTAAAAATAGGCAAAAAACCTTTTATTTTTTGTATTTTTTTTCATTCATTGTAAATCTATAAAAAAGGTGAATGTAATGCCGCAAGACATTATTTTCCTATTAAAGTTTGGGATATTGGGAAAATTTTAAATTGAGTACCTACGAGTATGTTGCAAATAAATAAAAAACAGTAAATTATTATCACGACCTTCCGGGGTGGTCAGTAAATACGCTTTTTAAAGATGCGGATTCACATTTAACAACTTAATTTTTTCTAGCGTGGAAGACTCGAAACTTATTATAAATAAATGGAATAAATTATTGTTTGACAAGGAATTAAACCTGGTATTGGGCATCTATGTATATCTACAGTCTTAACCGTATCATGGAGACAGTAAATGAAAACAAAAATCAATAAAATTATATTTTAAGGCTAACAAAATAAGCAATAATATATTTCTATATATGTATATTTAGGGAAATAATAATAATAATAATAAAATCATTTATTGTCACAAAAGTATACAGATGTACAATAGGTGAACAACATAGGGTGATGTGTTTGTGATACCTACACGAGGTTGCCCTGCAGTGCGGGATATCGGTGCTCTTCCGTGTTATAATGTTACAACAATAAATGATGTATGTCCTCTCTATGTGTTCGTGATATATGTGTGAGTGTGTGTGAGAGGGTGTGTATGAGATTTATATATGTATAATAAGTATTTAAAAACTGTGCTCCTTAAATAGCAGATGCCACAGCGAAATTTATCAAAAAGTAAAACAAATATAAAATTACGTAGGTACATATTATCCCTTTATATAATTACCTTTAAAAAACATTCCGTATCATCATATGACTGAGTGTAAAGCCAGTCAGTGACTATTTTGCAGCAGTTAAACTTTGAGTGCGAGTATATTGAATGAATCCTGTTAACTTTAAAATACACATACTTAAAATCTTAATGTATAATAACTTTAAGAAATATGTATCATTTAAAATGTATCTACACTATGTGTGTTACATACAATATTATAATGTAGATATTCTATTTTATGTCGGTGTTGCCAATCATCATAAAAAACAATATTACGACATTTAAGTGTCATTGTTAATAACTAAGTAGTACTTATAATGTTAAATGAGAATTATAGGTAGCATCAACACTAATTTACAATAGATATATGTAGATTTAAGTCTTACACTAGGACTAAATAAAGAAAGGCACTATAATTATTAAAATAATACCATTATTATTTTGTTAGGTATGGGTAAGTTATGTACATAGGCTTCTATCTAGAATTAATTTGTGTGCTTCAGTTAAACCCTTAAGAAAGCCAACATGCTTATCAGTGCCATCCATCTTCTATAGATAGATCATCTAGGTATAGAGGGAATTCGTTTTGCTACCGTGCAGCTAATGAATTTAAGAAACTGGTTGACTTTTCGGAGTTGGATCTATTCAATTCAACTACAGCTACTTTTAAGAATACTCTGTCAAAACATTGGTTTGACAGAGTTTCTTTGAGTGTTTCCGAAACTACCTAAACTGTTATTCATACTTAATTTATTTCCTTACTACTTACTTTCTTTATTATCTAAATTTTAGCTTGCTTTAATAGTTTCCTATATGTGAAAACATATTATTGGTCTGTAGATATATGCTTGATTTTGTAATTAGTTATTGAGTACTGTTTGTTTTCCAATAAAATAAAATAATACAATTAAATATACAAAGTTACAAATATGTCTTATTAAATTATCAATATGCAGCTCCAGCATGTACAAACTCCGTTATCTAATCAAGTACATAAAGTATGGGATTTTAGACAGCGATATGAGGTGAGTGGTAACGAAACTACAAATAAAACATTTACAGTTGGACAGCTCTGATATAAAATATTCTTTCTAGCTATATTTAATAGTCACCGGTCCCGTGAATCGTTAATAAATTGTCATCAGATCCTCGTCTACCCGCCTGACCAACGCGGTGTGTGTACTCGTAGGTCTAATTCTCCAGATATATGTTCTGGAAAGCCCATCTTCAATAGTGGATATCTAGGACGATCTGTAATGATGGCATGCCGGGGTTCAAGCCGCGCCGCGCCCTTCAGATTAAAGACCAACGTTTCTAACAACATGACCACCGCCGCTTAGAAAATATAGTAAAAGTTAACTTGTTTTAATTGGGGCTTTTATAAATGGACCGGATGACTTCAATTTACCCATTGCTTAAATATTGAATACATAACGGTGAAAAGGTAGGTAAAGGATGTTTTGCAATGCGCACCTTAGATTGATGTCACTTCACTATAGCCCGCACACTGCATTACAGCGCGTGTTTAAGAAATATATATATTATGATGGTATATATATATATACACACACAAACAATGCATTTTTTGAATTTAAAATGTTAGTATGTATTTGTATATGAGTGTGGGGAATGATGACAGACATCAGCAATGACCAGTTTACCGACTGGACTCCATTATTGTGTTCCCGATCAGGAATCAAATACGGTACCTTAACTTCTAAAAGGTTAAAGCATTAATTTTATAAAGACTCGACTTTGTCACAGCATTAGTCAGGACTGTGACATGTTGTCGAAATGTCCGGAAATTGTGAAAGATTGGAATGGGTAAATGAGCGAACGATTTTCCAATCTTTACCTCCAACATAGTAACTCACAGCTACTGCCGCTGCCATACATAGGCATACACCACACGCTGACCCAAACTTTTATTTTTAAACTTTATTTATTTATTTATTCTCAGAAATCAATATTACAATAGGAATATACGAGTAAAAAACCTACAAATTATCACTGATAGTATCAAGTTATTTTTTATAAGTAAATTTTCAATCTGTTATATTAGATATATCCCAGTAGCCCAGTAGCGCAAACGTTATATAGTGGAATCGGTTAACTAACGGATCCACGGCGGCTGTCAAGGTCGAGTGCTTATAGAGTTGAGAATTGAATAATATTTTGTAATTATGACGCAATCTCTGACGTTAATAATGAAATCCACTAATAACGTTTGCGACTAAGTAACAGAATTGGGCTACTAATGTACTAGATGTTAGAGATTGCGTCATAATTACAAAATATTATTCAATTCTCAACTCTATAAGCGCTCGACTATGACGAATATCAACTTTAATAGCGTGATATATATATAGTTTACGGAATCCAATATATAACGTTTGCGCTTAAGTAAGAAAATAGGGCTGCAGAGTGTTTTCTCGGAAGTTGAAAAAAAATATTCCTAATGAACTTACCGTTCTGTGGGAATTAAATATTCCAACAGACCATAACAGGAAGTCCAACAAATTTTATGATCTTACAGTAGATGATTAGGAACGGATTCAAGACTACGCTTTACACAGTGGAAGATGGTGCCAGAGGAATGCCAGAGGAATTTCAGTAAAAAACTTGCACAATTACTAAAAACTTGGGCCCAACCAGGTCAGCCGTCAATTCGTTTATGGGTCGAGCTTCCAAGACGGCATTAACGGAATCATACAGTATTGGATTCGGTACGAAGAGGAGAAGGATAGTGGATTGTCAGCTTCTTGCTGCTCGATCAAAAAACCTCCTTTGTAAACCAGCCTTCTCCTCTCTCTTGCCCACACACGATGGGCCCGGCACTCGTACGGTGAATCCATGGAATGCTTAGAAATTTGTCTTCTTCTTCTCTTCATAAGTCATTTATTAATCGATATTAAAAGAAACAAACATCCAAATTACAAGATTTTTTTTTTTATACTAGCACATGTGGCGCGCGAGGTCCATGAATGTGAGCAACTGGAATCAGACACTTATGACTGACATCAGTCTCTAACATATATATAACATATACAACGTATATATAACGTATACACTTTACTGGGTTTATCTGGGTAAATTACCACCATCAGTAACCACCGAATAATGGGATATAAAATGGTCGCTCTTTTAGTGGAGGCGAAACATACTTATAGAGATATTATGAATTGACAATGATGTTGATAATGATTGTAAGAACAACGCGTAGCCACGATGATGTGGCCTTAGTAAAAAAATATAAACTAGGGGTCATTCTTTTGCTATAATTAATCATTTAAGAGTAGCAATTTTCATGCCAAATTAAAATTCGTTTAGGGCCTTTAAATTATGCATGGTCTTATAAAAAAAAACGGTTACTATTGGTCCATCGAAACACTTATTAGCATACACGTATAATCTTGATGATTAATCTAGAATGTCAGGTCGGCAAGGCGGGTGAGGTGGTAAAATCATTTGGTCGAATTTAATCATGTTACGGCCACGCTTGACGTCAGAACAACAGAACTTGTATTTTATTAGACATCGTAATAGCATTGACCCATAATTCAATGAAAGGCGCGAACTTGAGACACATTCTAACAAAAGATGTTTCAGGAAGACTAAGGCTAAGGTCTATATAGCATGAATAGACCTTGTCTAACAAAAACATATCAATTGCAGTCCCGGTTTTACCAACTCCAATTTGTAGAATGAAATTGTCTTGAATTATCTCCAGGCCGGTGATAGAGCGGTAGCCCTGTAGTATAACAACGCTTTCGTTAAAATCATCAAATATCACGGTTAAATACCCGGGTTCTACCGATGGATACACGTTCATTATTTTATTTTTATTTAAATACTTTATTGCACAAAAGCTAAAAAATTGTGTACATAGGCGAGTTTAATGCCAGTTCATCATCATCAGCCTGTATCTCTCCACTGCTAGATGTAGGCCTCCCCCAAAGCTCGGCACTTAACGCGATCTTTCGCGACGTCCTTCAGGTCATCCGTACATCTCTGCGCCTTCCCGTACGTGGGCTCCACTTTTTGCCTCATCGTTGATCATCGTCAGTGTCCGTCTCTGCTCTGTACGATATTACCGGAAGGACGCATTGGTTAAAAACCTTCGTCCGCAAATCGGAGTTGAGAGATGAATTCTAATTCTCACACATTTCATACGTACAATTGTCATATATTTACAATCCAAACCATCTGGTTGGAGTGGCGAAGTTTGGCGAGATGTATTATTTAGCTATATGCTCTGGAACACCCAGTAGTGAAGGTCTAATAAGACTCTGTATAGACGTCACCGCTGATGGCCAACATCAACAAAAATATTTTCTAAAAGGCTTATAATTATAGCAGTTGAGATTATTGTTATATTTATTATAGTGCGGAAGTTTGACAAACCAATCTTAACCTTATCTTAGAATCGTGCTTCGATGATAACGTAATTGACTTCAGAAAAGTGCGTAAGTTCTTGTTAATCGTCAATTTATTTATTTATGTAAAACTTTTGCACTACTTATGTTTAAACCTAATGCCGACAGACATTCTTACTCGATCAACCTTGGCGACATTTTGAACATTTACGTGTAGCTTAAGCTTAAATTTTCATTTAGAATGGTATTTTAATTTATTAAAACATGTCTAAAATGCCTCTTTGTTATGAAATCGCACAGGTGTCTAAAATATTGATTGCCCGGGCCGTCAGCTGCTGACCCAGTGATCTCGAGAGTTCACGAGCAACCCCTGGCAAACGCACAGCGCCATCTAGTGCGGAAGGAAGTAAACCAGACCCGACATTAACTTCAGGAGGGTGCGAGTGTTGCCACCGGGTTCAGTTCCGAGTTCTGTATTTTCATTGTACATTGCGTGATATTTTGTAACAAGATTGTATTTCGTTAAACATTAAAACACAATGTATAATGGATATATTAAAACCGGTGTTGTTTAAAAACGCGGATCTTTGATAGGAAATTAGACTGATAAGCGATGGCGTTTTGATAAATGTGGTAACTTGGTCCTAATGTGGCAACAACAAAAAAGTATATTGCCAGTATTTTAAACTTATAAATATAATTATGAAATATATTTATATTGCGGCAATTGTCTCCTATCCCTGGTAGGTCATCTCTAAAGGATATTTTTTATTAGGTTCAGTTTATTTTTTTTATTTAAAGTACATTTTTACTGAGTTTTAAGTATGTCATTTTTTTTAGCTATACAGGGAGTTCGTTTTACACGGGCCACCACTCTATGAAATGGGAACTTTGTTGAATGAATGACGCGAACTAGGACCAAGTATCAACATTAGGACTTGTGTTAAGGAAATAATGCCCATTCAGCATAATTAATTATGTATTTATTTATAATTGTATCATTGATAGATTTTGGGACCGACGCTGCAGTTACTGGATGTGTAGCCTAAAGGTGATCACACACTTGTCCAAGCCGAATGTATTCAAGGAGTAAGATTTCACAAATGACTTTAGAACTATATCGAAAAATCGTCCGCTTTCGCTCAGACAAGTGTGCGAGGTGTCATATGTTTTCATACAACGAATTCTTAAATTCGATTCTATCAGCTAGTTCTCCGCGGACTAGTGTGCGATTACCTTAATACAATTTTATTGTCGTATCCAAGCATGAGGTTTCCGCATAATATTTGGTTTAATTGTAAGATAATTACTTAAAAGTAACAATAACAAGGAACCCGGTCAACGTGTCCATTCACTTTCGTTGATGATCGCCAAAACTGGAGCGCTGAGCCAACTGGTTTGCAGAAAAATACTTTATTTTCAAACAATCGTATTCATTTAAAAGGCTATATATGGTTGTTTCTTACAATTTTTAAGTAATACTGCTGTATTTATTACACCTCTAAATGTATGGTTAACTCGTATGTGCCCATATTTATTAATTTAACTTAAGCTGGATTGCACCAAACAAACATTGTTTGTAACATTTGACGGCCATTTTAACATATTGTAAATTGGTATCCGACAAAAACAGTTTCGGCTTTCAACCTGCTCGGTCCAGCCTTTTTCTGCCTCGCCATTCAGTAAATTTAATCAAAATTAGTCTTCGATGGTAATATTTAGTACCTTGACGATGGAATGTAAGTGGAAGGCTAAGTTCTGTTTAGAGAATTTAATATTATACCTACATATTTTCAAAATTTAGGGTTAATACTTAACTTCGCTAAATAAGAGCTTTTTATTGGCGATAAAATGCATAAATTAAATTATACGTTAATTTAATCATATTGCACGTGAGATTACATTTACCGACAAACATTTTTTATCTCTTTTATCGGTTGCTTGCTTATTGTAGATGTAGAATGCTCTTCCAGCCAGTATGTTTCCCCAATTCTATAATCTATGTTAGGCCGGCATAATGGAGGAGTCTGATGTCGGACTACGTGTTTATGCACAAAATTACAGTGCAAACGAAGTTCTTTAAAAAACTGCGGTGTGTGACAAGGGAGATTTTTTTTTTTAAAGTTCATATTTTTATTTTCTTTATAACAAAATTGGCTTAGAAGTTTTTTGTTTTTTAACGATAGGTCCGTGGTCTGGAGAGGCTCTGGCGTTCTCTCGTGAGCATGGGGAAAAAGTAGAGAATAATTTGCTCAAAGAGACGGCCTCGCCGTTCAACGGAGGAACGCAGTGAGTGTCCTCGGCCACTACGCCAATCGGACGGTTATAATATATAGTATAAAATATATATATTGTTTATTTTATTTATAATTAATTGTTTATTAATATATAGCTTTGTAAAATTTTACCATATAAAAATCATATAATAATACAAGTAGGTATCCGTAGTATATGTAAATGATTATAAATGTCTAAATATATAAGGAATTAAACTTGCTGTGGTATTTCTCGCTCGCCCAGTTATTTGGGATTCACATACTTTAAGGTATCTAAAACAAGTTTAGAATTAATTCGCGGTTGCTTCGATTTTAGCACAGGTGTCCGCACCGTGTCAAGTTTATTATTCAAATTCTTTTTCTCCTATCATAAGTAAGAATAAAATTGTTCCATCTACTTTACGTACGAAGTTTTTGTATAAATTGATCATTTTTGCTAGTGGCACCTTTATTTTCAGATTCGAGATCGCCATAAGTGAAAAATATGTCTGAAAATGTCATATAGCTAAAACCAACCTGCTGTTCCTTGGAACCCAGAAATGGACATTGACTATATATCTAAGCATGGCCATGGTATCCGAATTCTGTTTATTCTAGCGTAAACGTTAAATAAAGCTTTAACCAACGGATACTTTGAAAGTCAACAAAAAAGTATATTTTGTAAATTTAAGCTCGGTGTTTGCTCGGCTGAGCTCGCTCATTAGTAACCATAAAACAGTCAGTAAAGAAATAAACCTATGTCTTAATATGAGTGAAGCCGGGTCTATTTTTTTTTATTACAACCCCTAGACAGTGTCCTAGACCTCCACTGTTGGAGATGGGCCTTCCAGAACATATATCTGGAGAATTTGGCCTACACTCGCCACGATGGCCATTCGGGTTGGCGTGAATCTGATGTCAATTTTTAATGGCAATTTATTAACGATTCCACGAGTTTTACGTGCTCTCCGTGGCACGGAAACGGTGGTGTTGTAAATCTATGACAAATATACTTAAGAAAAGTGTATTTCTCATTGGTACATGCCGGGTGGGTTTGAACCGACCTTTGTAGGATTTAAGGAAAGCGTTCTTACAACCGAACCACCACCGCGTTACCACACCGGTCTAATAACTTGTACCAAATAAATATTAAATTATGTTTATAATAAAAAATACATATTAAATATAAACTAATAATAATTATATTTTATTTCATTTTAGTTCTATTTTTATTTCTTAAGTAGTTTTGTTTTATTATTAATTTATATGTTTTAACAGTTTACGATTAATTAATATATATATATTTTTTTAATTATTGTACTACTATTATGCCTATAATATGAATAAAAAGTTCAAATATAAACTGTGTAATATATATTGTTTGAAATTAAATAGAATCTATATATAACAAGAAAAAATCATAAGGTACTTACATTTGTTTATAATTGTATGCAAAAGTATTTTATTGTGACAAGCAATTTGGAAGTGCACGTAAAGGGAGTAATTTTGCGTTCTAAACGATCGCGTCGCGGCTTGCATACGATCACCAATTAAAGTATTGCTACATTATTTCTGTTTACCTTACTTTCAAATAGTGTTTCTTTCCTGGTTATTTAAAAGCTGGTAACCCTGGCTCACGAGGTTAAGACGTCAGGAAACCCAATATTTAGACCTGATCAGATCAACTATCGACTACAAGACCACCCTGTTCCCTCGACAAAGAACGTGGCCGATAATTAAAATAATATTATTTTGTAAAAACCACAATCATTAAAAGGTATCTTATATCAATATCATAAAGGCAGCTTTACACTTATCGGCTCTATCCACGATCGGCTCTTCGTTCTAGTTTCAACTCCACTTTTATCTCCTATTTTTTTGCAGTTGGTGCGTCAAATCTCTGAAATGACTAATTTAAAAGAAGTTTCGAATCGAATAATCTTCAAAAATATGGTATGTAGGTACTACTGTCTCAACTTCTCTATTCTTATGATTGGTACACTTTCATGAAATATCGGAACGCTTAATAGTAAATATATTATTCGAAGGAAATTAATATACATTAAATATAAATTAAAAGCTACCTAAATAATAATTAAATATATTTCATTTGCAGAAACAACATTATAGTTTTTATATTACTTCCCTCATCGTGTAAGTGGTTTATTTATATAGGTATTTATTACATATATTATTACTTATTTATGTTTGTATTAGTAGGTAAATTTTTGACTTACTTAATTCATATTGCACCTACCACCTACCTATACTGTCCAAAAAGTCCTGTTAGAGAATGCCTAGCAACTCCGTCTTTGTACATAAATAAATAAATAAAAGGGTCACTTAATAGCGGTAATAGGACGAAGGCTGTTATACAAAAATTGACCGCGATTACAATGGACTGACAGCTTTACACAGGATAGGTTATACAAACCTATAGTCTAGCCAAATGTACCAGCTGACGTTCAAAATTAATCTAGCAAATTCGACGCCTTTTTTAACTTTAATTGTAACCATTACAGAGATTTGATTTTGATGCAACCCAGCCTAAGAAGAATGTTATAAGGAGACGTAGGAAAGTTTTGGGAACAGACGAAAGACCTCGTGATTTCTGGTGGAGCGGATGGAGGAAAAGTGTAATCAGGGGAGGATCCAAGGAAGTTAATTGTCCATTGATATCATTAAGAAATACTCTGGAGAAGGCGGTACTGATGATGTAGTAGTACCTAATACGAAGATCACAAGAAGACGTGGATGAATTACACCTCGACATAGACACCGACACTGGTTCAAAAATTCAAGCTCACTTAGCGAGCTATGCTTGTTATTTCTCTGATGGATAGAATTCGAATCGTTGATATTCGTCAGAGAACCAAAGTTACTGAGCTAGCATTTAAAATTAGCAAGCTTAAGTGGCAATGGGCCGGACACATCTGCCGTTCTGCGACAACCGATTTGGCAAGCGGGTTCTAGAGTGGAGACCACATACAGGACGACGCAGTGTGCGACGACAACCCGCCAGATGGACGGATAAACCAAAAAAAAGGTTGCTGGTGTGGGTGCAAGCCTTGGGGGAGGCCTACATCCAGCAGTGGATAGACACAGGTTGCTGATAATGATGTCTAATATTTATTTTTATATATGAAACTGACATCCATTTCCGAAACAACCATTTACAAATTATGTAATAACAATAAGAGCATGTCATTCCTTATCTAAATATTATCGAATGTATTGATGAGTTTTTTGTTAAATATTTAGTTATCAAAGTGCAATGGCCCCATTATCGGCTCGTAAAACTGATCATTAAAAAAAAACAGAATATATCATTTCACCAGGAATTTAATAAATAAATCTTTATAACGAATTTATTATATTGACTTAATAAGACCCTGTTATGTTATTATTGTTATTGTAACTTATAAAACAACGGTCTATTAACATCTAAAAATTTAATTAATTGTGTCAGTTCAAGATGTCACTATACTACCTAATAACGCATATTTTATCGCAATCTACTCTATATTAGTGTTACAATTATAATAATATTAACTATTTTTTGCATTTATTTTATATTTTTATTATTCATACACAAGCAGTTGTCTTTACTGTATGTCTGTTTTTTATCGTCAATAAAATAAATAAAAATAAGATTTGAATAAAATATTTAATAATAGGTTTAAAGTAAGCTGTCATGTTTTTTTACCTTCGCGTGGTTTCTCCAAGATTGAATTATACGAGTATATTGAGCGTTAACTTTTAGATTATAAGAACGTATAACGCAAAAGATAAACGTTTATTATATTCTAAATACCGGCGTTGTTAAAGTTACAAAGGTGTAGGTAGTCTCATAGTTCGAGGTACCTGCACTTAATATTAGAAAGGCCTTAAACTATGTTAAAGGAAAAAACAAACATAGTAATTTAATATGAAACCAAATGTATGATAATTTACGCTGGATATTGTGCAATTAAGCCTTGTAGAGTCTGAGAGATCTGGACGGATGAAGGCTACACCGATCCACTCCCAGAAGTTAGATCTATAACGCGTTTTATATACTTTCCAAACACATTCATTTATGACCGAATCTTTTTTAGTATAATATAGTTTTCTGTAACAAATCACACCTTCTGTGCCATCCCCTACTGAAAGTCATCATATCATTATGTTATTAATTATTACGATATTTTTCATTGAGCATGAAACCCAGCCACTTATTGACTACATATCTGTCTTCGTGGTCTAGCGATTAAGTCCATGGATTTAGATACTGAGGCACCGGGTTCGATTTCTGGTCAGGACACAATCATTTATTCGTGATATTTCTCGAGTTTCGTACGCTAGAGACATCGAGTAGCTTACCATTTGTCATGATGGGCCTATAGTAAAATTGGCTAAATGTGAATGCGGTTACAAGCGTGGTTTCTGCCCATACCGTAAAGGATAAGGTCTTCAGACCACTTTACTCAATGACACCTTGTATATCCTTATTGCCGGGGATAGACTTTATTATTAGAATTAGTAACATTCAGTGGTCAAAAACCACGATTTTTTATGCAAGTCAGACGACTTTTTAAAGTCCCATCATAACAAGTGGCTCGTCGATGTATCTAGCATACTGGACTCGATAAAATATCACAAATAAATGAAATTTAGTTTCGTAACCCGGTACCTCTATGTCTAAATCTTTACGATCTTAACCGCTAGACTTCGGAGGCAGTCAGTGGTACTTCATATCCACGTTTTATTCTTCCTTATGTAAGAATTTTAAGATAATAATTATAGGTCCACCCGATATCTCTCTTCTTTCCACGAAAAATCTTTACGTTCTTCTCACAACTCTCTTCTTTCTGTTTCCTGACATCATTCTGGATTTGTCTCCAACTCCTTCGTAGTAGCTGCCACACAATTATGGAATGATCTTCAAGTAAACATAAGGCAGGCAACTAACAGATTGTCGTTAAAAAAACTGGTCTATTCACACTTTATGAATAGCTCTAAACCAAGTTAGTAAGTTGTATTTGTGTATATTTATGTACAATTTTGTGCATGTATTAGTATTTAGTATATTGATATTATAATACTTATAGTATATTAATGGTACTTTTATTGCACCTATAGTTGTTGAAATTTGTATCTAAGGTTTGGCTGTTAGAGAATGTCTACGGGCATTATGTCCGCCTTTGTGCTTTGTGCAATAAAGTTTTTAAATAAATAAATAAATAATAAGCGTAGAACTTGAAGCGATTAAGGGATAAAGGGGAACAAGCAGTACATTAGCTAATAGCAAATATATAAGGTCTGCATAAACCATTATTGTACTAACTCAAGGAAGACACTGACTCCTAAAACATACACAAATAGTTCGCGAGTCAGGGCATGCTAAAATTGTATACAAAGCATTAATCAATTAAACTGATTCAAATATTTATTGCATAGATTTTTTATGACAATAAAGTATTCTTTATTATTATTATTAAATTCTTTATTGCACGAAAAAAAATGTACAGAGGCGAAGATTAATGCCTACAAGGCATTTTCTAACATCTAACCTTTGGGAGAGTATGAGATGAAGGGTAGAGCTGATATAAAAAATAATAAGGTAACAAACAATATACTACATACTAAGACATACATACATACACTAAATCCTAATGAATACATATTATAAAAGTATATATTTGCCAAATATTTATTGTGAGCCCGATGCTTGTTTGTCAAAAAATAATGCAGTAACCAAGCTTTTGAATACGTGGACTGACGGTGCGTGTCTAATAGCCAGTGGCAGTTTGTCCCACTGGTGGACTGCAGACACAGTAAACGAATCTGAATAGCTAGTGGAGTGGGATATATCAATAGTTATAATTTTAAGTACTGAAGCTTATCGTCCCATTTATTATATTATTCCTTGATGACTCTACACTAATCAGACTTAAAGTCACATGTCGAACTTTAGTGCCCACATAAAAACCTCTATCATATGAAAAAGTGAAATTTGCAATTTGCAACCATTTGAAAGTTTTCGTGGTGAAATTACATTGTGCAAGGCACAGATTTTTATCACCTTTTTATATATATTGCACAAGTTATTTGCGAAATGCAAATTGCGAACAAGTGCAGTGTTAATGCATTATTTTAATGTTAACGAGCTCGATGCAGCAATACCAACTTTAAAGTATTTTCTACTGTAGCTCATAAATTATAAGCCTCAGAGGTTAATCGTGACAGGTCGACATTGCAATCTTTACCTAAAAACTTCTAACACATGTAGTAGTACTGTACTCTTATTTGTCAATACTAAATAGTACTCGGGGTTAAGGTGGTGGAAATAAATTCCTTATTTCTTAAAATCCTCTTGCACGGACATCAAGTGCAAGTTTTTCGTTTAATAAATTACATTACTGTGGATATATTTATAGTTAGTTTACTTTGTAGAATAGTTTTAATTTCATAGGTATTTTTAGTTTAGTTTTATTTATAATTAGTTTTTAATTTATTTTATTTTAATATTTTTTATCTAATTCGAATAAATATTTTTCTATAAAAAAAAATAAAAAATACTAGTGGTGTTATTATGTTTAATAATGTAGAACATTATATCTATATGTGAATAATTATGGAAAACAATATATTTGACACTAATAGGGCACAGGGTCTTCTTGCAGTCCCATATACCTGACGTGTTTGGGTATAATATTGACGCGAATCACTCCAAGAAAAGCTTGAAATTCTGTAACACTTTATGAACCTGGTTATTAACAAATATTATGAATACTGATTATTATTATACTAGTATATAATACAGTGGTGAGCGGTGGCGGCTCAGTTGTAAAATCGCATTTCTTAAAATCCTAAAAAGATCGCTTTGAACACAGGTTCGTATCAATGAGAAATACACTTTTCTTACGTAGATTCGTCATAGATTTATTACAGTATTTGGTTGGGTAGGGAGAGGAGTAGAATGGTGGATGGTAAGCGTATTATCGCGCAATAAAAAAAGGGAGGCCTACTTTTCTTAAACCAGCCTATTGTCGGTCGCAAGCCCGAGACACCATTCTTCTCATCTCTTACCCACACACGATGGACCCGGCGCCCGCACGGTGACTCCATGGAATGCTTAGAAATTTATCTTCTGCCTCAACAACTTTTTCGTATTTCGGAGAGTACGGTAAGCCGTCGGTCCCGGTTGTACTAATACCAACTTGTGGCTTCGTTAATAAAATATATTTTAGAAAATACTGGAAAGCCCATTTCCAACAGTGAAGGTCTAGGATTCTATGTGTTCTAGGGGCTGTGATTTGATATAATAGAATATTTTTTTAAATAATTTGGTGGTTTAATTAAAAAATCAATAACCTTCATAGACCGAGCGATTCTTTATTTGTAAAGTATAGCTTTATATATGGCTGGCCGTATAATTTATCTTCCAGAATCAATGTGAAAGGCGTGAATGGCACAGTAGTCGCTGTCATCCATAATTTTCGTATTACTAAAATGACATTGGACAGCGACTATTTACTATGACTAAAATCATTATAATTTGTGCACCTAATTATAGTACTAGTATGGTAAAGTCGCATCAACATAAGCGTGTTTTTATCATTATTATTATTACAGCTCCAAGTGAGAGAACCCCATTACTGAAAACATTTCTGCATAAATAACGGATAGCGAGGGTGTTGTTACTCCAAATATTTAGAAGATACAAGGCAAGACGATATTCTATCACCATCACAGCCCCTAGAGCAGAAGGTCCTGGACCTCCACAGTTGGAGATTGGCTTTCCAGAACTTTTTGTAGAATTTGGCCTACACTCGCCACGCTGGCCAGTCAAGTTGTTTTATATTCAGGGACAATATTTCTTAGAATTACTTGATTATGCATTTGCTTGCTATCACTAGATAAATTTGTCAAATAAACGCAAATTATTCAAAACTATTTTATAATCAAATTTAGTGTTGATTTTGCCACAAACCGAGAAACGGTTACGCTATTACGTTTTAAAGATCATACACGAAAAAATGGTAATACCTAATTTAAAATTATGTCATACAGTTTTAGCTCGGTCGGTACGCAGACATTTTGTTCCCTCTCTCTCTAATGTAGTTTTTCATAAGTGAAACAAGGTGCGATGTATGTCTCGAATTGCTCTGACTACAGCATCCAAAGCCTTTTACTCTCATTCGTCCCACTGGCCTAGTGCGAGACCAAACAGACCAGTGAAAGTTACAACTTAGACTTCTGCTATCAATAAACATTATGCAATCTGTCGGTAACCGTGCATAATTTAATGTAACTTATTTATTGACTTTATTTAGGCTGTATTACCTATTGTCTAAGGCGGTGGTGACTCGGTTGTAAGAATGCTCTCCTTAAAACCATACAAAGATCGGTTTGAACCCCCTCGGCATGTACCATGAGAAATAAACATTTCTTACGTACATTTGTCATTGATTGGATGGTGAACGTATTATCGCGCAAACAAATAAAAAAAGGGAGGCCTCCTTTTCTTAAACCAGCCTATTGTCGGTCGCAAGCCTGAGACACCATTCTTCTCATCTCTTACCCACACACGATGGACCCGGCACCCGCACGGTAAATCTATGGAATGCTTAGAAATTTGTCTTCCACCACTGATCTTGTCATTAAGCCGTCGGTCCCGTTTCCTCTAATACATAATATTGTTGAATAGTTAAAAAAAAAATGAGATTTTTGCCAACCCGTCTGGCCAGGCGTGGCGAGTGTAGGCCAAATTCTAGAAGGTTCTCCAAAAGTTTTACGCTGTGCTCTAGGCCCTAATTCTGACGCTTTCGACTTTCATGACGAATCGATATATTCGAATGAAAAGCGACAGATGTTCATAGAAAACTGTCAGTTTAATTCGAGTAAATCGAGCGGACTTGCATGTCGAAGGCACGAGAATCGGGGCCCTGTAATGATGCTGATGACCTATTGACTTTTTTCTATGTATAACTTAGTATCCAAATTTACTAAAAAAGCATAATTAAAACATTACACACTAGAGAAGACTAATTTCTAAGCATTCCATGGATTCACCGTGCGGGTGTCGGGTCGATCGTGTGTGGGAAAGAAAGATGAGAAAAGTGGTTGTGTCGGGCTTCCGACCGACAATAGCAGTATTATTGAATAAACAATTGAATTAAGAAATGGATTATAATCTTATATATCTTATTAAAATACGTTTTACATCTATTTACAGTAAGTCTTTTTATTTTTATGTAAAAAATCATTAAAGAATTGATTTTCACATTTTTTCCTAAGAAATATTACAGATAAATTATTTATTGTGTCCCGACCAGGAATCCTCCAAGTATAAATCCACGGACTTATCCACTAACCTATACCTGATATTATTTCCTCATAAAACAATTCGTGTTTTTATTGTAAATTATTTTAATAAACAGGGGGTTATTAAATAACACATGTTATATAGTTGGCAAATTAAAACATTTCGAGTTGTACATCAAGTGGCTGGTTTATGCTTTATGTGACAAGAGGGCTGGCAGTATTCTCGCGCAGCAAATCAGGATTGCTGTGCAGCGGGGGAATGCTTCAAGTGTTCTTGGCACACTGTCACATTAACGAAACTTTAGTGAACATACTATAGTTTAGTTTTAATAATTTTTAAATACTTAATTAAATACATGCAATTTAATTCGCATTGCTATATAAATAAATTCGCACAAAGCATTGCATTGCATATGTATAACTTATTATTATGTATTACTTTAGGGCTGAGATTAATAAACACTTTGCTAAAACTTTCCCAAACAAGGGTTAAATGTTATTAAGGCCAAGAATTCTATGAATTGGCAAAATATTACGACTTTTTTAGGTGTTATATAATATAATTATCGGAAATCTGTGGAACAACCTAGCCTTAGATATCTGACAGGCGCCAAATAGAACATTGTTTAGAAGGATGGTCTTCACTCACTTCTTGAATAAATCCCAACAACTGTATATTGCATTAATATATATAAGTGTGGAAAGTATATATTCGAAGTTTATTATTATACATTAAATATAAATGAAAAGCTACCTAAATAATAAAATTAAAAATAAACTAAACTATAAATAAAAATGTCCTCTAGAGACGTCCCATCTCCAGAAAATGCCGCTCTCCCTGTGCCTGACGAGGTCGCCCGGATGTGAGATGGAGCTAATGTGTCTACACAGGTCGCCTCCCACACCAGAGACCTGCCAAGATAACTTCTTTTGTTTAATTTCAAATAAAACAATGTGGAGTGGTTGATAACGCGCTGAAATCTCATTACACAGTCACTTAAAATCTGTAACTTGCCGAAATATTAAAATATACATATTTTACCTAATTGCTATTGATACTGTCATTAAGGTTTTTTATTTTTTTGGGCATTATTATATAAAGATTTATTTATTTCATACAAAACCCTTAAATTAAATAAACTATATTACAACAAAAAACTAAATTTCACCTAAAAAAAAAATACCATAGTAAATAAAAATTAAAAAAACAAAAAAAATAGCTCCTCCAAATCGCTGTCTTGTGACATGGTGCCCGATACACTAGCAGCATTTCCCCTTTGAGTTATGATACTTAATTATTGTGAGAAAAATTTGAATGTATGTTGGTCGAATGAGTTTTTTCCGATCCTTTGCGTCTTTGATATACGAGAATTAGATAATTAATTTGCAATACGTAATAACGAGGAGGTTGTAATTCTCAAAAATATTATTAGGTGATTGTCGATGAGTTACACAATAGCCCCTTAAGACACGTATTAAAAGTAGGAGTAGCCTCAGCAATTAGACGAGTTGCTAATATTTTTCGTTTAAGTGCATCCGAATGTGCACGCCTTTTTGTCGGTGTGGCTTCAAATAATAACCACTTCCCATAACTACGAGTAGGTACATTAGTAAAACTATAGACTTTTAATTATTATTATTATTCTATACAAGCTTAGCCCGTGTAATGAGCGACACGAAATTAATTTCGTAGCGCATTATTTTGATTTTCCTATATCTCCTAAGGTTTTCATTTAATTTGCATAAATAGTGTAAAGGGAAAAATAATCTTCACGAAATGCTCAATCCAACTAACGTTTTTAAAATAATTAGTATTAATACCGTTTGTGTAAATAGCTTTCCAATTACCGCTTTATAATTGCCCAGTTTTTATAGTATTAAAATGTATATAGTATGTTACTCTCAAGAGATAGACATATGCCATCGCGAACTTCTTTGTAGTGAACATTTTTATTTATATATATTTAAAATATCTAAAAAATAAACGGGGTTTTTCGAAGCTTAAAACGTCGCCGTTTTTTTAATTGGGCTTTGTACGCGGTTCCTGTATTTACATTGTACATTGCGTGTTATTTTGCAACTTTTTAACGATAGCACGCAATGAAAATACAAAACTATTTTATTGCACCAGGAGGCAATTCTCTAATGCAGTTAAGATGTATAGAATCAATTCTATCACTTTGATTTATTAGAAATCTTTAAGTATTAATGTTCAATAAAATAAAATATCTAGTTCCACTCTGTCTCTATTCAGTCCAAAGTGCAAAGGTTCGATATCGAGTTAGTTTTTTTATGTTACGATTAAATTGTGATTATTTAATACCGGGGCACACTGGAAGCATGTACGGGCAGTTCTATGGCGGACTTACCAGAAGAAACTCTACAATTCAACGTATCCGGTGTAGCGAGGGTGTTAGAAATTTACAATTATTAAAGAGGTCCATATTTATCCCTATCAATGCGCTGTGGACTTTTAAACTATTGGAACACTTATCTATACTGATAGTTCCCTAATTATTGTTATCTTAATTTCTTTGTCGAAGATTCTCGTCTCAAGACATGTCAAACTGATTATGCCCTATTTCCTAGTTTTTATTACACCATTTTTATTATTTATCTTAGCTCTTGCGGCCTAAAAACTTTTATGATATCTGACGAAAACCGTAATAAATCTTGTTTATTTTAATGTTATAAACATGTTAATTTTAAATATGTATTTGGATAAAATATTTTTTTATATTTATATTGTTCAGGACTTCGACTAGATTAAGGTAGCTTTAGACCAAACGAATGAATGTTTATTGTTTTTGTGTAGAGCATTCATTTGTTGTTCACCTTTGCTCGCGAAGATTCTATGGAATATTCTAGGAATAAACAGTTGCTATACCATAGAGCGGTAGTGGCTTGGTTGTAAGAACTCTTTTCTTAATATCCAAAAAAAAAAAACGATTCGAACCGCTTCATGTACCAATGAGAAATACACTTTTCTGACGTATATTTGTCATAGATTTACAACATCACCGTTCCCGTGCATTGAAAAGCACGTTAAGTCGTAATAGATTACGTTTTAAAAAATATTTTAAATAATACACTCGCCAACCCGTTACAAAAATTCTGCAAAATATATGTAAGACCTGTCTCCAATAGTGAAGGTGACTCTAGAGTTCTAGAAGCTGTGATAATAATGAAACAGTTGCTTAAAACGTTATTGTATGTATGGACGTGCTCGATTCTTTAAGCCGTTTCGTAGTGTTCTAGTTGATGAATGAGCATGAAGCACTCGTTTGCGTGATCTTGATCATTCGAGCATGTGAAATAATTCTTGCATGTATGGACGTGCTCGATTCTTTAAGCCGTTTCGTAGTGTTCTAGTTGATGAATGAGCATGAAGCACTCGTTGCGTGATCTTGATCATTCGAGCATGTGAAATAATTCTAGCTCTATTTGTTCTCATTTTGCTCGTTTACACCAAAAAAAAACCCCAACCCTCTTATTCTGGCTCTAGCTTACTCATTACCTAGGTCTGAACCCACCTTAAAACTATTACAGTCACTGCTGAAGTGCCTTCTAGAACATAATTCTTAAGTATAAGGCTTACGCTCGGCACTCTGGTCAGAAGGGTTGTTAAAATGATTCGTTAAACAATAATATAATCTATTCTGCGTTATATTATAATATTGATATCTAATATAAATGATTTGAGATGATGACCGATGCCTCTGATCTTTGTTACCAAAGCACTGACTGAGTAGAAGATAGTTAAATCTAAAGAGGAATAAAAAGTACTACGTGGGCATGTAAAATTGATTTGCTCTCGTCCAATGGTCGCGCCCGAAGAAACATCTTTTGTACACGTTTTTTTAACTCTCAAACCCGAGCTTAGTAATTTCCGGTTTCTCAATGTATAAGTTAAATATTATTTAAGACTTTCAAGGCTTTTTTCCAGCAAAAAACAACGATTTCGTAAAATTTCGACGCGTCTTCCATGTACAGTTGTACAGTCAACGTAATTTTTAGCACTTAATTATGTATTTAAAACTAGAAAGTGCATCAGCGCGGTGTACTTAATGCCGCCAAACAATCTCTCACAGATTATTCTATGACATATAATTGTCCTCGTAAACACGTCTGTCTGACTGTTGCGGTGGTGGCTAGACTGTAAAAACGCTTTCTTTTAAAAAAAAACTTAATGAAAAAGGTCGTTTCGAACACATGTTACATAGTAAAACAAAAGTAAAGTATCATCACGACGGATTCCCTTTCGGGGTGCTTATAAATAAGCGGATTCACATTTAACCAACTTTACTACAGGCCAATCATGACAAGTGGAAGTCGATGTCTCCAGCGCAAGAAACTCGAGAAATATCACAAATAAAATTTAAATGTATTTATTTACATTAATAATTTTTTTTGTGTCCCGACCTGGAATGGAACCCGGTACCTCCGAGTCTAAATCCGCGGACTTAACAGCTTGACTACCGAGGCTCTTAATTAGTATTTTTTTAATTATGGCTAACAATGAAAATTTGCAAGGCTTTTTAAGATTCAAATTTTATACCATCATCATCACAGCCCCTGGAATACAAAGTCCTTGAACTCCACTGTTGGAGTCATATCCAACACCAACCTTCCAGAAAATTCTGAAGAATTTAGCCTACACTCGGCACGCTGGCCAGACGGGTTGGCGAGGTTCTGATGTTACTTTTCAAAAAACACTATTGAAAATAAAAAATCCTGTCACATTTCTAATGACAATTTATTAACAATTCCACAAGTTGGTATAAGTGGAACCGGGACCGACGGCTTAACGTGCTCTCCGCGGCACGGGAACGATGGTGTTGTAAATAACGGAAATGTCCGTAAGAATAGTCTATTTCTTATTGGTACATGCCGCCGTTAAAAATATAATTTGTTTCTAATAAAATTGTAGTAAGGGGAAACCTTGTGAGAAATTAGGAATTTTTATTTATTTGATCTGGCAATGCAGACGGTAGAAAGTTTGATCGTTGTGGTGTAGTTCTGTTTTATTTTGTAAATCTGATATAGCTGAGTTTTCCTTGCAGATTCCTTTCTCAGTCAGATTAAACATTAACAGGTCACTGGAATTTGCTAAGCTGCTGGTCTTCTGCTAACAGCTTACTTATTGGACCACTTTGCTGCTTAGTCTTCTACTAGCTGGAGTAGAATCATTCAAAATAATTAAATTAATGACGTTTCATAAATGCCTGTAATAGGTTTACGTGAATAAAGATATTTTGACTTTGACTTAGAGAGTCTTTGCTCCCTGGTATACTTAAGCTCTTCGAGCACAGAAATGTTAATATGTCGTGCGGTTCAAGGGATTCTGAGCGACGAAAAGTTCCGAACGAAATTGTAATTGTAAAGGATTTAAATTATTCCGTTAATAAATAAATAAAATATGTAGGATATTATTCTTATTGTGATTTGGCGATACTTTTATAGACTGTATACTTGGGAAGACGAAAACGTCTTCTAAGTGACCGGTGTCACTTACAATTATTATTTAATTCAAATTATTACACAAAATTAAATTATTACGAAAATATGAAACTATTTGAAATAGTAACTATTTATCGACGTTTGCTGTAGAAACGATGGGCCCGTGGGGATCGGAACTTAAAGCCTTTTATAAAAAAATTGTTCCAAGGCTCATTGACGTCTCTGGTGACAATAGGGCTGGCAGTTTTTCTCCCAAAAATTAAGTATCCTAATTCAAAGGGGAAATGCTGCTAGTGTATTGGGCACCATGCCACAAGACAGCGATTTGCAGGAGCTATTTTTTTTTGTAAGTATGTATTTTTATTTTTTATGTATTATTGTTATTTTTTAGGTTAAATTTAGATTTTGTTTTAATATAGTTTATTTAATATTGTAATTATTTTATATTGTTTGTAGGTATATTATTTCGAATAAAATATATTTACTTATTACTTAGAGGAAAACTTACATCAACATAATAGATAGAGACAATTGGAATAATTAATATAGCTTTCAAATATATAAACGATAACAAATTATTGTTCGCCGTCGATCTAGCGTGATTTGAATAATACTAGAAATACATTGTGCGGAGATTTCGCCTAATACTATGTATATCCAAATCCTATAAAGGAATTTGTATTCGTAATCTTATATTTTCACTAAAGGGCATTAAGAAATATGAAAGAAATACATTTTTAGTTAGTTTACTTACAATGTTATACTGGAAATACTAAAGTACTTTGAAAGTCTATTAGATACTAGTACGACGTATTTTATAGTCTCCAAGAAGGGTGGGTGGACATTAAACAAAATGAAAAATTTTTACTGCTTGAGACTGTACCTAATGTCTACATTGTCTGTAAGCAGCCGGAGATATGTATATATACGGTACCGAGATCAATTCCTAATGACACATTTTTTTAAACTGTGTATTTTACTTTGACGAGCAGTTTAATAGGGTCAGTAGAGCTATTTTGGCTAAACTATTTTTTCTATACTTCTGAGTACAACATACCTCGGTCACCTCATGGTTAGCTTTAAGTGATGTCGAAAAATGGCAGCAAATTATGCCAGCCACTACACAATACACCATTACCATTCCTGGGGTGTATCTGCCATTTTATTTTATACAGCTTTAGCTTTATATACCATCACGACCGTTTCCCTTTCGGGGTGGTCAGAAACCACGCTTATAAATAAGCGGATTCACATTTAGTCAACTTTACTATAGGCCAATCATGACAAGTGGCAAGCTTGTCGATGTCTCCAGCGTACCAAACTCGGGAAATATCACAAATAAATTTAATAATAATTAAATGTATTTATTTACATTATTAAACATTTTTGCGTCCCGACCAGGAATCGAACCCGGTACCTGCGAGTCTAAATCCACGGACCTAACCGCTAGACCACGGAGGCAGTTCAAATTCAAAAATTATTATTATATATGTATAATTACAAATAAAGCTTGATTCATATTTATAATATTAGTATGAATTCATTATGAATATACGGTCATATTGATGATTTAGGACTACTTGTAGATTAATATTCTTTCTATAAAGATTTAAGTCATTGATTTAATAAAGGTTCTGTTCAAAGTTAAGCAAATTCTCGCCGATCAAATTTTTCGCAGCACGACCTTGGAACTAAACTCTCTCCCAATAGACGAAGAGCCCGGCGTCGTCCACCTTACCTCATGATTACAAGTTAAGACTAGTAGAAGGTGATGTATATAACTTGGCCTAGAAACTAGAACTGGAGCGATTTGCGCAGTCGCCAGTCTTAAGTAATTTTTTAATCCAAAATTCCTTATCGTGTCACCTGACACCTCATATGTGTCTTATAAAAAAAAAAACATCAAAAACAAACTAGTTCGTTTAATCCTAACTGCTTCTCTTTTATTGAAACGTATTCCTATTATATACGTAGCTGGCATTGGAACGCATCTCGGTGATGACAAGCAAGATAGTTGTGGACGCTATACGAAGGAGATATATTGTTAAGCTTGTTAACTTGGATACTTAATTAAAGGATACGTTATTTCATCACCCAGTTTTTATTACACTGACTTACGGCGACAGTCCATTAGTTTGAGCGTAAACGTTACATTGTCAGAGTCAAAGCCATAATATCTTTATTTACGTAAACCTATTTACAGGCATTTGTGACACGTCATTATTAAAGACTAAGCAACTAAGTGGTCCAAAGAGTAAGCTGTTAGCAGAAGACCAGCAGCTTAGTAGATTACTGTTAATGTTTAATCTGACTGAGAAAAGCAAGAAAAACTCAGCTCTACTCGTATAAGATTTACAAAATACAGCAAAAGGTACAGAATTACATAACATCGATAAATTAATATCATTTTAATTTCAGTTATTAGTACATTTTAACCTAGTACAGTGGGTACTTGCTCGCCTCCAAAAGCCTACAAAACCTCTGCTAAAGTAATTAATAAGATATATATATATATATTTTTTAAATAATTAATTCTCATACTAACGAAACAAATGTATGCTTAAGTGAGTCCGTCTATGTACAATATTTTTAGTGCAATAAATATTTTTTTAATTTGAATTTGAATATATTTAATGCACTGCACTGATATATTCTGGGGTCGGTTTCAAAATCACCTTCTTTTCTCATCCTTATATGTATAATTACTGCAATATGATTAAGAAACCGCCTCCTAACCTTACCATAGGATTGGTGGTAAAAATGGCAAACTGTATGCTTAAATTTTTGAGATGAAGTCCAGATCTTAGTTGTTTGTATCTATTTATATTTTGGCATCTTGTTATGAGCATCTAATAAATAAATAAATTACATTAAAAGCTGTCCTAGGTCCCGTGCTGCTGTCCCCCGAAATATTGAATTAATTTATTTACTGATAGTTTTTGAGCTTACGACAACATATGATTATTTACATTTATCGTATATTATCCGTGCGTTCCAGACACAAAACTAAACTAAGCGAAAGATTAGTCTGTATTAAAGCACTCAAACTTAATATTAATGTGTACTTGTATAGTGAAGTGTAATGTGATTATATAATTGTGTAAGGTATATTAACTATATAAATTCTTGTAATTTTATTTAAATATGTGTTTAAATCAGTATTTATAATTAGATATACACATATATACTCATACATAATTTAAATTTCATATTAGTATTTATACCTATTATATTAGTAAAGTTATATATATGTATATACCGCGTGTAATTGTCAACAAAGCAAATAAATTTTTTAGGCTTCAGATGTCATTAGTAGCACCTCTATTTGAAATAAAAAAGGTCACTTTTTTTTTAAAGATAAAAATCATTATCCGAAAAATAAAACACTGCATGGTGAATAGGGCCGCGTCTCATAATCGCGATAAATACCTGAAACGTGGGGAGTATTATTATTAATTGATCTCGCCCACAGCCGAGAGACAAAATAGAGAGAGAAAGAATTACGTAAGTCAACGTTCGTCGACCTTAAGCTTTGTATGAGTGGCGATAATTTTAGGAAAACTTCTCTGCACCGTAACTTAGCATTTTATTACTGAATAACTAAAATAAAAAATACGTGGTTCTTTATTTTTATTCTAGATTATAATATAAACATATTTGCTCTTTAATAAATTCCACGCAGTATATGTCCTCGGCCTGTTTTAATCCGCATCTTGCGTGTGCCTTAGCGTTAAGTTTAGCCTAAGTATGTCGTTAAGATGACTTTTAATTATATTTTAATATATAACGCTATAATTTTATTGTTTTTTTGTTATTATCCAGCCTTGACACTAATCTTTATTCCAAGATTATCATTATGTTATTAGATGTCGGTTATAAAAGATACAACTAATTAACTTTAATAGTTTAAATTACAACCTTACAGAATAGAACCATGGTCGTATTTCGTGAGTAAACGAGTTTATGTACTTTCATAGTAGACCTTCTGAAAATCATTGCACCGGCTTGACCGACTTGATTATTTTAAGACAATTTTATAATTTACCTATATATTTTATGCAATGTGACTTTGTATGCTCTTACTTTAAACTGATATATGATTCTATCGATAGTGATAGTGACAATTTTATTTTTTTGGCTATTTTAAAATAAACAGTTTTTATGGAATAGCTATAAATTTTGTCAATTTCTATCAATAGAATCACATAAATCTAAAGTAAGAGCATATAAATAATAAAGGTAAAGAAAGTCAATGCAATATAAAAAAAAAAACAATACTTTAATGTCGTTCATTTTGGGATATTATAAAGTAAAAAGTATCATTACGACTATCAGCCAGTTAGTTACTCGAACGTATTTTTGGTACTTAATTATTACTTAAGTTAATTTTTACTTAAGTAATAGTTAAGTACCGAAAATACGTTCTAAAAACTGGCTGTATATCCCTTGCTCAGAAACCACGCTTTTGTAACGAGCGAGTTAACATTTAGCCAACTTTACTTTAGACTCATCATGACAAGTGGCAAGTTCGTCGATGTAAATATCACTACTTTTTTATCACGACCAGGAATCGAACTCAGCACCTCATCTTTTAAATCTACAGCCTTAACCGCTAGACTATGAAGGCAGTATATTATTATAAATAATATTTTTTGGCTGTATAGCTGTTTTAATTTTTTACTATTTAGTCTACTCTTGCCACCCTGCCTGGAGGCGAAGAGACAAAACCAGAAACCCTCCTTATATTTACTTAAAAATAAATACTTATTTTCTACCGCGCTTTAGCTCGTATCGTCTTAACCCCAAGCGATGCGAACGTACATCCTTTACCTAATATAATACCTACCCTTAACGTGGAAAAGTCGGGTTTGGTGATTAAAATTGTTTTGAGATTTATTACCTTTAAAATTACATACAATTTATTGCCTCTAGCAATCAGCCATGAGCCTGTCTCGGTCCTTCTAAAATTAAATACTGAACGGCCTGTATGCGTATACGCAACTACTTCTGTAAAGTATTTTTGTTTTATAATCCGTGTATGTTTGCTTTATAACACGCAATGTACAACGATAATACCGAAGAATAATTGAGTATTTATATATACATTTCACTCTAGGGTAAGGGTAGATACTGGCAGCCATCGCTCTAAAATATACTAAACATACTCAGCTTGCAATTCTGAGTAGGAATAGCTGAATTATTTAGTTAATAATAATTATTATAAAGTTTAATTCCCTTAACTGCTTAGCAAGGGTTTCTACTGAATTAAACACGAGCTCGCCTAGTAAGGGTTGGTGGATATTATGTATTTTAAGTAGTTTTTTTTCATTATTTACCATATTTATTTTGTTATTTATATAAATTTTTAACTTTATATTTAAAATAATATATATATTATATCGCAATGAAACTCTTAAAAATAATAACTAAATTAATTAAATATAATAATAAAATAAATAAATACTTACCAAAATGGATAAAATTCTCTGCTAGCGGCAAGTCCCGAAAAAATATCCAAAACTCAATTTATTTATTTTTGGAATACACTGCACTGTCACTTTTAAAAAGGATTACCGCGTCGGGTAATTTATAAAAAAAATATTTTTTATTTATTTAAATTCTTACGCGGTTAATTTTTCTAAGCCATCAGCCTGTGCGTGCTGCCGAAGCGCGCTGTATGGGCCGACTACTTTGCTTTGTCTTGTACCCCACTAGCGTTGCTTAACTTGCAATGTAGTATTTAACGATAACACGCTTATAAGATGCAAGAACTCATTTTAACCTTTGATCTGCGGTTATTTTTCCCCTTAAACTTACGGCCGAACCCTTACGTAGGTGGCTATGTACTTGGGCAGATGCAGTTTCAGTGCGATGTTGCGACAGGCTGCGTTTAAGGCATGTTCGTTCGCATTCTATTAAACTACAAAATCGACTTCTTATTTTTTTTTTATTATCAAACTATATCCTCGGGCATCATTATCCGAAATTAATAAACTTTCTTTATATTACTTTATTTATCGATTACTTAATTTCGTAATACCTATATTATCAGTAGGTATCGTATCAACTCTGGAAGGTAATTAGAAAGTATGATAAACTCACAGTGGTGGAAACTTAACCACTTTGCTTAATATCAGTTGCTCCTATTTTTGGACGACAATGTGCGACCGTAAGTTCTTGCAGGGTAGTCAGACATGAGCGCAAGCGCAAGCGGTGTGACGTTTTCAGGCGTATGTACAATAGGAAGCGGGCTACCAGCGCCGATCTCCCTTATGTATGGGCTATGTAGATTTTCTTTTTTATTACTAAGCCCGACTTGTGACATGGCGCCCACCTGATGGTAAGTGGAACGCGAGGTCCAATAATGGGAGCAACTGATGCCAGCCACAGACGGCCGATATCAGTCCCTACCACTATGCTGGTCTATCAAGATGCTTTTACTAGTTATAGGAATAGGGAAACTGGCTGGTAGAGTATTCCACATATTCCGAGTGCGACACATGTAAGACTCCCTAAATTTATATGGACGCGTCTATCTGCTTTAACCCGCAGTCTTCTCATGTATATTGTAACAGCAGTGCAACAGGCATGAATTGCACAATAGTCACTGTCAAACATAATTATAGTATTAATACAATTATGTTTGACAGTGACTATTGTGCAATATACACCTGTCGCATTGCTATTGCAAAAAAATATCATCACGACCGTACCCCTTCCGGGGTGGTTAGAAACCACGCTTCGAATGCAGGTTTACATTTACCCAACTTTAATATATGCCTATCATGACAAGCTCGTCGATGTTTCTTGTGTATCAAACTCGAGAAGTATCACAAATAAATTAAATAAGTTTCTATGTTCCGACGAGAAATCGAACCTGGTACCCCTGAGTTTATATCCGCGAGTACCGCTTACCTTCAGATGGGCGGGTGGTTTCATTTCGTGATCAGAATATTTTTAAAAAAGGCAGACCCTTAATTAGTATAAACTATAATTATTTATTTATTATTATATATATGATAATAATAATAAAATTTATTCAAAGTTAAAAGTAACATATTATTTTAGAAGTTATCTTTAAAGACCTATCGTCTGTGAACTGGCAAATTGTCCTAACCAATTTTTACTATCTTTTATAGAGAAAACTTTTACGTAAATAAAAAAAAAGTACATTTATTGACAATTTTTTGGGTTCTTTACCACAAAGAAAAACGAATAATTTTCGTAATTAGAGATTACTTTGTGGTAAAAATAAATATACATTTTTTTATTGAAGATAAAATTTTGCGCCTATAATATTTTAATCAACTCAACATTTAGTTGAGATATTTTCCAGTTTACATACGATATAGTGGATACCCAAATAAGAAGTAAAATAACAACTTGCAAAATAAGACGTTTAAAATAATTATAATTTTACTTGTCATGGTACCGGCTCTTAATTAGGTTTACATAAGAAACCCTGTTTAGACACACGTCAAGTGTTCGCTTAAACAACGTCACGTGTTGATGCACGGGTGTGGCCGGGTCTTAAGTCTTAACTTTACCTGGAAAAAAACTTATTGCATCTTAATAATAATAGCAATATACTCCCGTCACATCTGCATGTTGCAAGCAATTTACAAACGTTCTAGCAAAATACTTTATTAGCAAAATCGACAATAGTGTGATGAGGTATTTACGCGTAAGCCGACATAGTGTGACTATGGCGTCTGTTGCTCCCATCCTTGGAGGGTACAACTTAATATCAGGTGAGCGCGAGTCGCTTGTCAATCGTTTATTTCAGAACACTCCTTCCGTATCCTTCTTACACTTAATTTTGGAACATTTTTTATGATTATAGTAATTTGATATTCTAATTTTTTGTTCACTTGATCTTCAAGGTTAGCTCGTGAAGCGTGGCGTTAGCTTTAATAGCGTCTCTAAAACTAAATTATAGGATTTACAGCAATCCATAAGTTATAAATTAGTGGAATCATACAGAATTAGGTTGGGTAGGGACAGGAGCATTGGTGGATGATGAGCGTCTTGTTGCCCAATAAAAACGAGGAGGATTCTTCTCCTCTCTCTCCTTCACACGATGAATCCGGCGCCCGCCCGGTAAATTCATGGAATGCTAAGAAAATCATCGTTAGTTATCTACTATTTTTATTCATTCATTACAATCTTTATTGTACTATATAATTACAAATTTATTTAATTATAATAATAACAATGTAAAAAAGTTTATAGAATTAAAAACCTAGATACGTAGACAGTATAGAGAAAAAAAAAAACACTAAAAAAATTAACTTGTTTAATTAAAGAAATACGAGTATAAGAACTATTCAATTTATAAGAATGTTATACATTAAAAAATATATTGAATTTTCATGTGACGGCGTCCTAAAGTGCATTTTAATAATAATGTCATTCACGTCATGTAATTACGCGCAAATGAACGAAACCTCTCACCTCTCATAATTAATCCGACGCATGGACCAGCATCAGATCAACAACTGTAAAGATTCCATCATCCTGACTACTAACACTGACTTATCTACTAATATTTAGGGTTCTGAAATAACATATCTGTTTTAAAAAATATCATCATCAGGCCAGGAAACCAAACCGTATGAGAATCCTAGACCAATCGGTATGGAATGAATTAGTATATGACAGTCATTGATCGAGTACGACGTGCACTTTGAAATAGATTAGTTTGTTGTTTTACAGACAATATGCCGACCTGCGTGCTACAGAAGTGTAAAACACGTTTATCTTTGACAAGAGAACCTCCATCAGTTTATATTCGTAACAAAATGTTTAAAACAATTTTTTTTAAAAATTAAAATGGACGGAATATTTTAGAAGTTTTTATCAATTAATAGTGCCGTACTAGATCATAGAATGCACTGCCATAGATGCACACAATTAAAGCCTTAAAAACATTAGGTTGAGAAAGGCTCTTATTTTTGCTCCAGACCATTGGACAAAAGAGTTCCTTTAGTCGATCAAAGATTTTTATTATATATAGTTGCACATAATTATAATTCCAAAAACATCAGCCATAAGGTTGACATTAGATACATGTATTGCTGAGTAGATATGTTTTTTTAAAACTTGTTATCTATAAAATTTAGAACATTGGTTTATGTTTTTCAATTAACTACTTGTTATTTTTTTCAGTTTTCTGTCGGGTTCAAACCATAGTTTTTAGATTGTGTTGAAAATTCTGTAACTCGTTCTGTAAAAAGTTGTAAAACAAGTGGATGAATTACATGTCTCTATAACAATAATATACATAATATTATATATTGACAACTGTTAATATCAAGCTATCGCAAAAATGTAGAGAATATTGTATATTTTATAATATTTATTTAAACACAGTCATAGTGTTTGTTTCGGCTATTATTTCTCCATGCGAGTGGTATCACAGTACGTTATTGTGGACTGATCTAAAGTGGAAGTGGCAAATTGATTGATGACCTATAAAGGTTTCTGGATGGGGATAGATGAGAGTAGACGAGAACATCGCATGCGATAACGAGGCTTGAAAGAAAGGCTTTATGTACTGATTTTTGCCTAAATTGTATGAAAACCATAGAGCAACGAGAAGTCGAAGGACTTTCAAAGTAATAAAAAGGGACATGTCAAACATAGGGTATTATAGAGCTGCAATGCAATTCTAAATGTCATCGTCGAATATTGTGTTTATAATAACGCCTTATTTAAAAACACATTTCACTATACTGCTGTGAGTTACCTACCTTTCAAATTAAGTTATTTTATATAAAAACAATGTAGTTTTCTTATAAATCCTTTTTTTTATATATCAAGACATTAGTAACTTACTTAGTTAGGTATTTTAATTGTTGAACAATTATTTATTTACAAGAAGGATAAAATGAAGTTACAAACTAAGTAGGTAACTAGAAAAATAGAAGTTTACTTAGTAAAATATACGAGTAATGCAGCTATTTTATTATGTTTTATTTCTATTGCAGTCATAATGTAACACACGAGTAGGTAGTCCAAAATAAGCGTTGTTCTTTGACCTTAATACGGAGCAACAAATCCCAAAGTAGACGCTGACTGTATTGACAAGGTTTATTGAGAAATATTTATGTTATTTATATTTTGTATTAGTGTGAAAAACCCAGTAATAAACCGGATTACTTGCGGACGTGCCTGGGTGACCGTCGACGACTCAGCCTACCTTGCAAAATAATAGCGCCTTGAACATAGCCAGAACCGAGGATTTTATCGTTACGCACCCACTATCCTGTGGGGTCTACCTTTAACGTATTATTATATATTATAGAATCTTTCCTATTTGTCACCAAACTTGTATTTTAAAATTACCGATTGTGTTATGTGCTATGGAAGAGGTATCGAATAACACATTTTCCAATTGCTCTTTGTCCCGCATCTGCATCTGCGGCTATTGTATTTAGAGTAGGCTATCTATACCCAATCTACTCGAAAGTGTGCACTCAGAAATAAATAAAACATTATATGAGCGATACATTTGATCGAACTGTCAAAAGTGATCCGTTTATTTATTTTTTTAAATTATAATACGTTTCTATTGTTATTAAAGAAATAACATGTAGAAAGATTTACAAGTAAAAAATCAAAAAGACTTTCCGTGTAATCATCATGTTTATTAAATATTTATTAAATTTATATTTATTAAAAAACATTTGCAGTCGAAACGATGGGTCTGATGCGGTCTGAGGAGGCTCTGGCGTTCTCTCGTGAGCTTGGAGAAAAACTCCGCTTGGCGACGGGTGACTCTTTAAGTAGAGAATATTTTGCTCAAAGGGCCTCGCCGATCAACGGGGGAACGCAGCGAGTGTCCTCGGCATACTACGCCTATCGGACGGTTATAATTTTAGTTTTTTTTTTTAGTTTTATATGTAGTGTAGTTTATTTTATTTAATGTTAGGGAATTCTTTATAATTATTTAATATTGTAATTATTTTATACTTCGAAAAAAAATATATACGCTCTCTCTAAAATATATAAAATATATATAAGTATATGCTCGATCAGGCATACGCAAAAAAATGTAGTTGTAATTTTTTAAAATAAACGAATTTAAATACGTAATTTAAAAAAAAAACCCCGATCAATTGTATCTGTCAATAATGTTTAATATCGGATTATTCTAAGAATTAAAATATTTAGAATATTAAAACAAAACATATTATTAACATACCTATTGCGACAGTGTACGAGTAGGTTAATGTTTTTTCTACACCGTATCTGTTCGAATGTTTAGAGTAGACCGACACGCAGAATGGATAAATTCTGAGAAAAGGATTTTTACGAAAATAAACTCGCTATCCTCCATTTATAATTCGTCATGAAATTAATAATATCGATATAAAATCCTGAAACACCGAGACGGTAAATCCATGGATTGTCAAAAAAAAAGATACCTATTTAAATTGGCTAAGCTAAAGATACATTACTCTAAATTATCTCTGTCTCAGGGTGATAATTATGAATGTTCCGGAAATAGTAGCTTGTGATTAAACCCCGGCAGCCACCATCTTCAGGCTCTTTGTCCATCTGACGCGGTCGTCCCTCTGTGCGTCTTTTCATACTCGTATACACTCCCCACTCTGAAATCCGTCTACTAGCTTGTCCTGTGCTTTTGCCAAATTCCGTAAAAAGATATATTTCTATAATCGTATTAATCATACATAGATACGAGATTAATGCGATGCAAAATATATCATATCGCATCTCTGTAGAACAGAATGTAGAAGCATCAGAAAGGGCGAGATGACATTTTGCGTGTTCGACTTGAAAACAAATTTCATACAAAATGTTAGTTACATTATTTTACGCCAACTATTGTTCACTAGCAAAACTCAGACTTTTATAGATAATAAATAGTTTAATAAAAAGACATGTCTGCTGATAATTGTATGGAGCTAATGTCAACCTTAGAGCAACTGTTTTCAAGATTATAATTATGTCGAACTATAATAGCACTATCTATGATCGACTATAAGAGCTTATTTGTGTGCTTAACTATGCAATAATTGGAGCCAATGTCAACCTAATGCTCTTCTTATATTTTAAACTGGATTTGATGTTAATCCTATCCAATTAATTTGCGACTTTATATATTAAGTAAAATAATGTCATGGGCCTTAAACGATAAAAAACTGTACGAGTATAAAACATTAAAAACTGTCTCTTACGACATTTTGGGTTGATCGTCATTGAGCTGCGCCTACGTGCGGATAATCATTGACGATACAGGATCATCCAGTCACCTCACTCGTGTAAAAAACTATTGATTTTTTTCTATAATTATCTCGTAATTTATAATACAGAATTAATTTGCTTGTCTGTGATCATAAACTTTGTGATGTCATTTTAACTGTCCTGGAGCCAGTAAAAAATACAAGGAACTTAAATTGTATTACATGTTCGAACTACAAATAGTAGAGGTATAATATAATATCAATAGTATTTAGAAATTAAAATATAGCTAATAAGGTACACACAATTAAACTAATTGAACACTAGATGTAGTCACGAAACTGCAATACGTGGTGGTGGTGAGCTTGCTTACTTTTATAATAAATTCTATGAGCCTACTCGTCAAAGATATGATATATATAATAAGATGGGGCTAAAAGCCCAACGGTAGGAGAATCAAAGCTAGGACAATCGTCAAAGAATTAATTAGTGCACTTGGACTTTAAAATCTATTTTTTTGTTTGACGAACAATATGCTGACCTGAATGCTATATGCACTGTCGCAAACAGTGCGATCATGGGATCATGGGATGCTGGCTTCCTGCATGAGCGCAGCATTCGTGTCCTTGTGGACGGGAATGCGTCTGATCTCATGTCAGTGAACGCTGGCGTACCGCAGGGCTCTGTGTTATCACCAACACTCTTTCTTCTGCATATCAATGATATGTTGTCTCTGGGCAACATTCATTGTTATGCAGACGACAGCACGGCCCACGGGAGGTATCTAAGTCCCCGAGCTTTGGGAGGTAGCCAACTAGAGGAATCACGGCGTATTATGACGGCAGAACTGGACGACACCCTTCACAAAATATATTTGTGGGGTGTCCAAAATCTTGTCCAGTTCAATGCCAACAAGACCCAGGCATCGCGCTGACGGCCAAGAAGTCTCCCTTCTCTCCTCCCCCCACTCTTCAGGGCACCACGCTGGATCTACAGCCCAGCTTCAGCATCCTCGGGGTGGAAATACGCTCAGACCTTAACCACCGGAACTACATAGAGAGCTTCACCAAAACAGCGTCAAAAAAGCTCGGAATACTGAACAAGGTGAAGCGGTTTTTCCCGCCATCAATCAGACTGTTGCTGTACAAAGCACAGATCAGATCATGCGTGGAATACTGTTCACACCTTTGGGATGGTTCAGCCAAGTACCTCACAGATGCTCTCAATGTCCTACAAAGGCGAGCTGTTCGAATTGTGGACGATGCCACTATATCTGGAACTCTCGAATCCCTGCAGCTTCGCCGAGATGTAGCTTCTCTGAGCGTGTTCTACCGGCTATACTATGGTGAGTGCTCTGAAGAGCTCTATAACCCCATTCCGCAACCGAACCACACGCACAGGTCAGAATATGCACCCACATACCGTAGTCACTATCCCTTCGCGTACCTATAAATTTGGTGACTCATACATCTGTCGCACAATAAAGATGTGTAATGCTCTTCCAGCCTCTGTGTTTCCACTTTCCTATAACCTGGAGTCCTTCAAGCGAAGTGTGAAAAGGCATCTAGTCAAGCCGGCATAGTGTTAGGGACTGATGTCGGATATAAGGGTCTGATTCCAGTTGCTAACATTCATGGACCCTGCGCGCCACTTACCATCAGGTGGGCGCAGGGTCACATGTCGTGCTAGTATAAATAAAATAAAAAATAAAATAAAAAATGCTTCTACCTGTCCTCCTCCAGGACTTCATAAAGGGTTGGGATGTCATTATAATGTATACTATAGTGTTAAAGTAGCTGCCCACCCATAATGAGGTTTTCACAGAGATGAGATCATCCACAGCGACATGGAATCGCAGGAACGTCGTATGCTTTCCGTATGTGTATATCACTTTGATATGCTCTGCCAACTGCCGTTACAGAAATAAGGCTGTGCCATCTCTTGAAAGTTAATAGTATCAACTAAGAAACAAAATATCAATAAATAGAACAAAGTTCTTCACTACACTAATAGATGGCGTCAGTAGTAACTCCGTATAACTACGATTGTAAAAGTTGTTTGTCTTATAACTTAACCATGGATAAGAAGATATTTAAATTAGTCGTATATAATAGCAGGTGATTATGAAACTTTTTTATTTTGAAATGTGGTTGTTGAAAAGTAGCTATTAGGCCAGGAGCCCATAGTATAATATTATTACTCACTCAAACAACGTACTTATAGACTATTAAAATTATTTTAGGATTTTTATTATCTAAATTAGCAGTCTTTTATCTATGCCAGCATCAGAAAATGTTCTGTGTTTAAGGTTGAGTTACATTTACAGCGATTTTTTTGGTACAACCCAGTCTAAGTTAACATAAGCCTGAATTAATAACGTTGTTTGTAAAGTAAAAAAGATAACGATGTTTGTAAAACTACTTTTAAAAACTACGAATAGGTATTTACAACAAATGTAAGTACTTCTTTTGTTATGTCGTCTGGACAATATATAAAAAAGTACTCTTTGGTCTGGACAATCGACAATGAGACATTTATCTGTCAAAATACATACAAAAAAATGTTTCCACTTGATATACCTAAGTATCGATAGAATTTGACATTATCTCTACAGCCCGAGAATTATTAGCTGTCAATGCAAGGTTTTGACTAGCGAGAGAATCATACCGTTGGCTCCTATTCTATAGGGGATACCAGTAAATAAAAATACCCTTCGGAAGAATTTATTTTATTCGTAACATGGGATTATTTTTAACATTCAATATTAATTATATTCACAAAGAAAGAATAAACTAAAACAAAAACAACAAAAAAACCTACTTACAAAACATAATTTAAATATAAATAGTATCCGCGCGGCATGGTGACAAGAACGTTGGCCGCATTAAATAAAATTTATTTAATGCTTTTGAAACATAAACGGATGTATGTAGTAGTAAATTTATTAATGTAGGTATCCATTAGAGCATAGAAGACTACATAACCAGGCAGTTCAATGCAAGAATAACATATTTATATATCATAATGTATTGCCCTATGAAAAGATGACATGTTTATTTTATTGAGTGAGAAAGGTTATTTAATATAATACGAGTATATCGCATTCCATTACTCTATTATCTCAATGGAGTGTATCAGGCAAAGCTTTTTATAGATGTCGCTAGCGGCAAGGGTACCTTATTTTGCACCTATATCGCATCATTTTTTAAATGTTTTTGTAGTTTTAATTTTTATAACAGAATAATGTATTTTAAATTAATGTTACCTACCTTAAAATACGAAGTAAGAAAGCGAACACCGTCTTTAAAAAGAAAAAAAGGTTGAATTAATAGAACGGCAATTTTCAGATCACCAATCTTTAATTACGCTTGGGAATTTCAATTTGTACACTTAAAAGCTGCTCACTTCGGCATAATATCCAGAAAATATTAAATTTCGTAATAAAATTGAAGTTTTCTATGCAACTGACAGTTATATAAGGTACCAACTATCATACGCCATCTATTGTGATAAAAAGTTAGTGATACACCTCATTGGTCAAGATTTATCCATCTCTATGCTATAGTTATATCATTTCATCTATATCCTAATTATGATGGGTCTCATGCTCTCATAATATTATATTCACAATTTAACAGCCCGCTTATAAATAAGAATGGTGGCTTTCCATTTGCAGAGGGCAATAGAAAATTGTAGGGATATTTGTGTTGTTATTGTGGCAACATCGTTATTGCTGTTTTTCTTGCCATGCCCGCTGATCGACATGACGAATACCGTTTTGTTTATGTAAACTTTAAATTAACTTGCGTTTCTGTATGGCCAAGTCAGCGTAAATTTCTATTCTACCTAGCTCGTTTCTTTATGATATAAGTGAAGAACTAAAGTACAATGTGAGTGTCAGTCGTGCGGTGCATTTCAAAACAAGCGCAGTGTTTTTGGAGGTTTTGGTTTTTTGCTAACAGTTGTTCGTGTGTGTTTCTGCATGTTTGAAAGTGGTTTTTATTCTAAATAAATATGTGTTTTGTATTTTTATAATGTCATCGCAGAACAGGGTCCAGGCAATAAAGAAGAAATTTGAAGAATTAAAAAAAGAAGACCATTCGTCGAAACCGCAGAAACTTGCAATAATATCTCATCTGTGCAAACAAGAAAGAATCAATAAGACACATACAAATAATTCGAACAGTCAAGTACAGTCAGCCGAGGTACACAATGTTATAAAATCTGAATCAGATAGCTCTAGTGAAGAATTCTTGCCTGCCCCTAACAATAGTTACTTGTATGCTAAAACACTCGTCTGCACTCCTAATAAGCAAAATGTCATATACCCAACCAATGATTCCAGTAAGAAACTCCAACGTAGCCATGCTTTTCGATGTGACAAAAGCCAAAAGATTAACGGGCCATCACAACACAGCAGTTTTAACAGCAGATCTGATCATGATATATCTCAGAAACATGAATTAGCATTTAACATGAATAAACCAGATTCAATAGCGGATAAAAATGTGCCGAAACATATATTGGATCAGTACGCTAAAGTTTTAAAGCCTTCCAAACAGGATCTGATGACAGACAGCGGAGTCAGCTCTGAGACAGAGAACCAGGAAGATTGTTCTGATAAAACAAATAGACTTAAACAAAACAAGGCACAATTTGAGACTGAAATTAAGACTAAATTTAATAGAAATGAGAAAATATGTAAAACTAATTTAGAAGTTATGACCGGGAACGACTTGTGCTCCTCAAGTTCTCTTGAACGTAAGAATCCAGATATAGATCTGACTGAGACTTTAAAGCGAGCTTTAAAACAGCCTTTACCTCCGGGACCACCACCAAAAAAACCACCAAGAGTGTTTCAAACATCCCCGATTACTGCAGATCTTGAACAGCGCTCTAACACTAAGCACATGTTAAAAAAGTTGGAACAAGTCTTTCTAGAGAGGGAAGAAAAGAAGTCTCCTCCTAAAATCATAGAAAGCAGTAATAAGGAAATCCACTATTTATGTACAGAGATCTTGGACATAACAGCCCGCACATTACTTCCTAATACACAGAAAAATGATACTTTTGGTTGTTTAAAATCTCTAAATTGTTCATCTGTGCCGGCTAAATCCACCTTAAGTTTGCCATACACTCGCTTAAGTACTGGATCTATTAATCCCAATTCTTTGAGTAATTTGTGCTGTGCTTGTTCAGCTGAGAGCTTGGACAAGCCAATTGAACAGAGGCATAAGTTTAGCACCTTTTTTGCTTTACAACCTGATAAGAATTTATGTAAAGTATGTAATTCAAACTTTAATAAAACTGGCAAATTTCAATGCCATATAAATTGCAATTGCAAAGAGTCCAGATTTTTTGTTCCCAAGGAGCATATTTATGATGAACCAAATCTTGATATCGATGAAACGGTTAAGAGACCTATTCGTTTATCCCTGCAACCTGATTTACTGCAAAGCATAAAGGAATCTGATGTAAGGGAAGAAAAGTATGGAAGTCTAAAATCCTCAAGAATCAATAGTCATAGCCGAAGTATGGAAGAATTAAGATTCAACAAGTTGCAACCCATGGTAAGTCACAAAAAGTATATTAATAACACAAGTATTTTGTCATTACTATCCTTCTATATAATTATAATATATATATACTCATACTTCCAACATTAATGATCAACATTTATTTCTCAAGGGCAGATAATTCTTACAGAGTTTATATCTGTGTTTTGGAAAGGAGACCTTATTAAAGTCAAGGTAAAAATATTTCTGCATAAGATATCAATCATCTATTTGTCTTTTTATGAGATGGATATGGGAGATCTAAGTTTAGAATTGGAATGCCAGAAATGTATGTGGGAAATAAATAAATCTCCACCTATGGTGTTGTGAATTTTTTGATCTAGCTTATCATTGGTTTGTTCTCTCTCTTTTGCATAACAGTACAATTAATATTATGATGATAAATGTGTATAAAAATGTATAATTTTAAACTATGACTTAACCAAATGCCTAAAAGGTCTACCCAGAGGCTTGGAATCCCACAATGATTTTCCTAGTAACATCGAAAGCCTACCAGCGACTGACTCCAGTTGATACTTATATTTATTTATCATTACATTATGTGGAAGACAGATTCCTAGATCTCAACTGCAAAAAATAGGCCTACACTGACCAGATAGGTTGGCTATATTTATTATTGGATATAAATACAATTTTATTAGCAAAACAGCTAGGTCCATCACGACCTTTTTTATTTATGGCACCTGTCTCCTCTCTCTCTGCTCATAAACTACAAGGTTTATTAGGTACAGGATATGATGTGTTTTCTCAGCTTATCATAGTAAATATTGCATATAAATCATATAAGTTGCATGAACCCGCCTGATGGAGTAGGTTGATTTTAATTTTGAATAATGCTTACTAATTGTATGACATATCCATACTGGGTATAAAGATTATCTGTGTATATTATTATTATTGATACATGATTTTATATAGTTATTCACTGTATTATTGATTCGGTATTAAGAGTTATAGTTTTTTTCAGTTACAACTAACAAGTATTCTACTATTAATTTGTATAGTAAGCTTCGTTTTGACAGTTATACATACAAACTGCGTCTGTTGTCTAGCGGTCAAGTCCGCGGATTTTGAACTACAGGTACAGGGTGCGAATCCTGATCAGGACACAATAATTTATTTGTGATATTTCCCGAGTTTGGTATCGACAAGCTTGCATGTCATTATGGGCCTATAGTAAAGTTGGCTAAATGTTAATCCTCTTCATAAAATAAAATAAAAGAGCGTGGTTTCTTACTACCCCGGAAGGGATACGGTCGTAACAATGATACTATACATACAATAAAATAACTTGGGCTGGGTTGTACCAAAACAAAGTCACAGTATGTAACGATTACTGTTAATAAAAAATAGCGTCGATTGTATCAGTATCATTGTTAAGTTAAAAATTGTACTTTCGGCGACATTTTTAATTATTAATGTTACAATTACAGATTTGGTACAACTCAGGCTTAATCTGAACGAACAACGTATTATAGTTGACAAATCTTCGAAATGAATGAAAACTTTGTACCTATCAAACTTTTGATCAAATTTTATTTTGTAAGGAAACCATCTTACACATATCGATGTTTCACATAAATTTTAAATTAATCAAATACGCAATATGATAATATTCGAAAACTTCCTAAATATCAACAGATAATTACTTTAATATATTTGTGTTGTTTTTAATTCTTATGCAAGTGCCTACAATTTTTTTAAAGTTTAGTTACTTGTCTGTGATTCCCGGAGCAATCTTCCCACGGTTTGTGAGGCGTGACGTGTCAGTTACAGTGGCGACCTGTCGTCATACACCGCTGACCACTGACGCTTTTAGGTGGTCCAAAATCTACCATTAATCTAGCCATTTTCTACCCTTAATTCGTCGAGTGCAGAAGCTTTAATCGCAGTAAAATTCCCTATAATATTTGAGGTAGGTATATTGTTATTAATTGTTGTTTGTTAGTTACAAAGAAGTTTGCCTAATTTACCCCGAGACAGGGCGTACAATATTAATTGTGTGGTTTAATAATTTGGCATTAACCTATTAACAATTTTACCAATTATTAGGCTTGCAATAAATAACCTTTAAATAAAAAAAACGATAATAAGAATGAATTCCTGAATATTTTACCTAGGTAGGTAGTTTGTAATTTTTCGTGGTAGGTTTACGGCCGGTTGCAGAATGGATGAATTAAAATAATCCATGATCAAAATTTTACGCCACGTGATTACTAGTTACTAGCTAGCTTGTCACTGATTTATTTTAATTATATAAAAATAGGCTCTCTGCAACCGGCCGTCAGTCAAGTAAATCTCTAACGCTGCTACATATCTCATTGGCAATGGAGCGAGATTTATTAGAAGTGACAAGAAGGATTGCTACCTTTCAAAAGAAGCAACCCCGGATATTTGTGAAACATCGCAATTATTTTGCTATAATAAATTAAAACATATTTTTAGGTAGGTATTATTAATTTAAATTAAATAATTGGCGTAACACAAATACGACTAAATACTAGCTTGATTTTAAAACCTATTTTTTTTTTGTATAAACTCTTACCAATTATTTTGCTATAATAAATTAAAACATATTTTTAGGTAGGTATTATTAATTTAAATTAAATAATTGGCGTAACACAAATACGACTAAATACTAGCTTGATTTTAAAACCTATTTTTTTTGGTATAAACTCTTACCAATTATTTTGCTATAATAAATTAAAACATATTTTTAGGTAGGTATTATTATTTAAATTAAATAATTGGCGTAACACAAATACGACTAAATACTCGCTTGATTTTCAAACCTTATTTTTTTGGTATAAACTCTTACCAATTATTTTGCTATAATAAATTAAAACATATTTTTAGGTAGGTATTATTATTTAAATTAAATAATTGGCGTAACACAAATACGACTAAATACTCGCTTGATTTTCAAACCTTATTTTTTTGGTATAAACTCTTACCAATTATTTTGCTATAATAAATTAAAACATATTTTTAGGTAGGTATTATTATTTAAATTAAATAATTGGCGTAACACAAATACGACTAAATACTAGCTTGATTTTAAAACCTTATTTTTTTGGTATAAACTCTTACCACTTGAGTTTACCTTGAGTTTAAATAATTATAATTAATTATTCATTTTTACAATTAACTCTAATAGTAATTGACTGATAAGCAATTTCGTTCGTCTATCCATAAATTTACTATCGAGAAAAAAATGCGTTTAACAAACGCTCGCCACCCGGAATTATTGACGAAACCCGTAGCCTGGATACGATCTATACCTGTAGACTTCAGACCAAACCTGAAGGGCTGGCAGCCCTAGTACTAGTAGACAGAACACATTTATTACCTGGTTTAGTCGACAGTTATGCATTCTCAGAATTCATTAGCAAGGCGCAATAGATCGTACGGAGTTATGTTCAATAGCTAATTGCCAATGGTATATTATTGTTCCAAAGTACTTCCATATTAAAATTTGGTCATGGTTGTTTCAATATAGCGACTTGTTCCTAAGGTTTAGTTATATACAATACAAATGATATTGTTTGAGACGACAGTTTTCTGGAAACGACTTATCTTTATGTTTTATAGCATATTTCGTAAATAAAATAATTCCATGCGACTCATCCAAAAGAATAGGGTATTCTAGATATAGGTGCACGTCTCAAATCAATAAAAAAGTGGTAAACTATACCGATGATATTGTTTTTATACGTCATAGCTCTGTCTTATTCGAGAATTGGTCCCATGATACTCCGCAATAAACGACATAGACCGGAAATCATACCTCCGCTCAGACCAAGAGAAGGCCATGTTTCGAAATTGCTCTCTAGTGCCGGTCAATGACCATAAGTAAACAACTTCATAGTCGTTTCCACTAACTCATAGGCTAGGATTATAGATAAATTCATCTTTTGCACTTACTAACAAATTTAAAAATGATATATTTATTTACATATATAGAACACGCATTAGCGCATATATTTCTTTTAAAAACTTTAGTAAACCAAAATTAACCTAAAATAACAAAACTTACCATTAATAATAAAATAAAAGTATCATCACGACCGTATCCCTTCCGGGGTGGTCAGAAACCACGCTATATATCTTTTTTTATTCAAGCGGATTCACATTTAGCCAAGCTTATCGATGTCACTAGCGTACCAAACTCGAGAAGTATCACAAATAAATTAATGTGTCCCGACCAGGAATCGAACCTAGTACCTCTGTGCCTAGACACTTTTTCGTTAGGCTTAAGATCATCATCATTACAGCCCCTAAAACACAACCTAGACCTCCACTGCTGGAGATGGGCCTTCCGGAATATATATCTGGAGAATTTGGCCTACACTTGCCACGCTGGCCAGACGGCTTGGCGAGGATATGATGTTAATTTTTTATGACAATTTATTAACGATTCCTCAAGTTGGTATTAGTGGAACCGAGACTGACCGCTTAACATGCTCTCTGAGGCACGGGAACGATGGTGTTGTAAATCTATGACAAATGTACGTAAGAAAAGTGTATTTCTCATTGGTACATGCCCGGTGGGTTTGAACCGACCTTTGTAGGATATTAAGGAACACGTTCTTACAACAGAGCCACCACCGTATAATAATATTTTTTTTTTTGTAAATATAATGTTATTTATTTACTTGACAAATCAATAATGTCAAAGTATAAACAAAATTGAAGTATAAAAATATTTATAATTAAATAAAAGGTAAAGAACTAGGTACAAAAGGTTAGGTCTTGCTACACCTTCGCGTCTAAATCCACGAATTTAACCGCTAGACCACGGAGGCAGTTCAAGATATATGTTCTGGAAAGCCCATCATTAGCAATGGAGGACTAGTACTGTAGTCAAAGAGCTGTGGATCAACGATGGATTGCACATCACCGTAAAGAAATAGGTTTTCACAGCAAAAAACTATACTAAAATATCCATTCTGTTTGTTCTGTTCATTACACATAGTCTTTGAATTCTAATATTGAATCAAAATAAGGGTGGTCTACAGATTATTATTTTAAAAATAGAACACAAAGCGCGGGAACAATTTTAAGCTTTCTATTTTCGACCAATAATTTACAACTCACCCTCACATTAAGTGAAAGGAAAGTTCTTTTATCTAAATTTAGAACTTTATTTCAAAGCTAGCTTGTTGATCCGATTTCGCTTGTACCAGCCGACAATTTTGGCAAAATTTATTAAAATCGCTTCTGTAGTATAGTATAGGCAAGACAGACAGGCCGTGGAGTCACATGTCATATTAAACTAGTATGTCGAGAACTACTGGTCTGATTTACTCGTAATTTGGAATGGTTATAGGTCTTGTTGACCAACATGTACTTATCCAAAAATATACAGAGGTAACAAAAATTCGATATATACTTATAACGCTTTATAAGATGTTTTATTCATCAATACGTACAACTTTGTCAGAGCCATATCGGAACAGTACGTAGTTTTGGAGATAGTTCAAGTCATCTACTGTAAGGGTTCGATATATATGTATATGACAAAGTCGTACGTATTGATAAATAAAACATCTTATAACGCGTTATAAGTATATATCGAATTTTTGTTGCCTCTGTATACATCTTGCGGTCTTGCTAAGATATCGGTGGTTTTACTCTTGGTTTTGCAAAAAAGCAAAATTAAGCAAAATATGTTTTTGTACAAGCTAAATCCAAAGAACGGTATATTTCATAAATAAATACGATATGAAGATATTATGCACCGAACTAAACGCAAGGTGGCGAAGTGCACTTGTTGATTGCATTATTGCATTGTCCTTCGTTATCGGTCACAAGTCGTTGCGCTCAGTGTCTCCCTAAGATGTTGGCGTGACCACGTGAGCAGGGCTATTGCGTATCACAAAGGCGATCGGCATAGAACATGCTAGCCAATACATTTAAATCTTTCACTTTTCTTGAGTGGCTGACATATTAATGCGTTATAATTTCTATCAGTTAACTTTAGGGATAATATGAATTTACGAGTATTTAAACTAAAGACTAACGGCCAAAGCCAATATTCTATGTACGAGTATCTTTGGTTTTAATTTATGTAGTTTGAATTTTGACGTTTGTGGCCCATGTGATAAAGTATCATCACGACCGTATCCCTTTCGGGTAGGTCAGAAACCACGCTGTTTTAAGAAGCGTATTCACATTTAGCCAATTTTACTATAGATAGGTCGATTAATGCAAGTGGCGATCCCGTCGATGTCTCCAGCGTAACAAACTCGAGAAATATTACAAATAAATCGAACCCGGCACCTCAGCGTGTAAATCCATGGACTTAACCGCTAGACCACAGAGGCAGTTATTTTATTCTTAATATTGAGCAAATGTGAGCCGTTTAATAAACGATACGCGAGGTCCAATGGAAGTAATTAACAATGAGACTGTGGGAAACTGGCAGTCTTTACACTATGCCGGCTTATTAACACTTTGCATAAAGGATTCCACGTTATAGGAATTGGGAAACACACAGGCTAAGAGAGCATTTCACATCTTCAGCGTGCGACAGATGCAAGTTTTCAAATTACATATTCATATAGACGTAGTGATAGTAGCTACGGTGTCAGTAAGTAAGCCAAAAATAGAATATTGGAGTTGTTCGTTAAAGTGGGTTCAATTAAATTATATTTATTCTAATAATGCCTACTTGTAGATTCCGGCTTTGGTTATGAACCCGAGTTTTGACAATATAGAAATTCGTTGACATACGAGTAAGTACTAGGAAATAAAGGATCCGTTCTTTCGTCCCGGGATTAGTTATTGAAGGAACCAGGAGAATAGGGACCTTTGGGTATTTTTTTAACCCAACTGCTGTTATTTTAATTTTAATACGTCTATAGTGTGTAGGTAATAAAAACTAGATTGTATTATTAAAAATATATATTTATTAAAATTCACCAAAACAGAACCATTACTCTTCTTAAAAAAAAGAATAACAGAAGAAAACCTGTTTCCGAAAAACCGGTTTCTGACCTACTTTCTGACTTGCCTGATGGGTTACTGCAGCACCAGGTATTGTATTCTCATAGGTACTGATAACTAAATTTAAAAGGTTATTAATTGATCGTTGTGGTGCAGTTCTGTATATGTTTAATTTTGTAAATCTGATATAGCTGAGTTTTCCTTGCAGATTCCTTTCTCAGTCAGATTAAACATTAACAGGTCACTGGAATTTGCTAAGCTGCTGGTCTTCTGCTAACAGCTTACTTATTGGACCACTTTGCTGCTTAGTCTTCTACTAGCAGGAGTAGAATCATTCAAAATAATTAAATAATGACGTTTCATAATAGGTTTACGTGAATAACGATATTTTGACTTTGACTTTGAAAAAAAAACAAAAGACGTAGGAGTTGATTCGCCAGCGCGGATTTTATTATATAACTTTAGACTTTAATGGTAATAACCTACACTATTATTATAAAGAGGAAAGATTGTTTGTATGTATGTAATCAATAAACTCTTACTACTATACCTATTTTGAAAATTCTTTCACCATTAGAAAGCTACAAGATCCCTGAGTAACAAAGGCCACTTTTGCCCTCATTCGCTCAAAAAAACATGTAGCAGCGTGGTTACCCACGCTGGTCGAACTTCTCCTCCTCCTTGCGTCGTTTTCCTCAATGCTGAGGGTCGTGACCCCCTCCACTGATCCACTTTGTCTCGGACGATGCTGCGCCATCCGGGTCTGCACACGGCGGCATGCAGCGCACTGTGGACTGGGGGTGTCAAGTATGGTTCGGATCTGGTCAGACCGAACGTATCGGGCTTCGGACACGGGGCCTCTTGCTTTCGATTTTACCCGTGATCACCAGCTTTTCCAGATTGGCCGAACTTTTTCGTGCTATATTACCAAAATACTCAAGCACTCGCTGCAGGCAGATAAAAGAGAGCCTGGTAGTGACTTTGAGCTCCTTGAGTATTGATACATTGGTTCTCCGCGCTGTCCACGGAATGCTCGAATGGTCGAACTTCTAGTTTTAAATAAAACCTTGGTAAGAAACCTTTTAAGATGATATCTGAGCGAGGAAACTCAAATTCTTAATTTAGGTGTTTACATTTCAACTAAATCCCGAACGAAGTTGCTAAGCTGTTAGTTTTCTGCTAACAGGTTACTCCTTGGACTCCACTTCGCTGCTTAGTCTTCCATTAACGGGGGTAGAATCATTTTAAAGAATTTTATATTATGACGTGTCACAAATGCCTGTTATAGGTTGAATAAAGTTAAATAAAGATATTTTGACTTTGAATTTGACTAACGTCCGAGACGAGGTTTGGTCGTCCCGGTTCTTTAGTCTGCATAAAATCCTGGGTATTCCCGGGATTTTATGGACCGGCATTTCCCGGGACCATTCCCTAATCAATCATCAATTCATACCTACATTGCATGCTGAAGCTCAGTAAGACATTATCATAAGGCCATAAATATAAATATTAATTTATTATTGTTGTAACATATAGGTGCAATAAATAAATATTTTTAACGCCAGCGTGTTCGTGCAATATTTAAATAACGTCTATTTCTTAAAAGCTTAAACGAGTCAAATTTCAGTCTCCACCTGCACTGGCTCATTTACAAATAGCTTACCTTGTTTTCTAAGTATATGATAGGTATACGAGGAAAAATATACAAATAGGTACCTAATACCAATAACTATAATATAATAACTATAAGTAGTTCGTACTCAGTACTTATGTGACACTTAATATAATTTGCTTGGCCTTAGCATGATAAAGTCAAACCTTATCTACTCCTATTAAAGTTACTCATAGTACCTACCTATAAAAGGTTCAGAATAATTATTTTGCTTCTACACTAGTTGGCTAATTATAAATTTTAAACCTACCATTTTTGACCACTGACTATTAATACTGAAAACTCACTCGCGGTTAAATAGCGCTTTTTGTAGGCTCTAATAAGGAGTGCCATGGTATAGAGACGCCCTAAGGGTGAGTTGCACCAAAAACAATTATCTGTAGTCGTAACGCTTTGTTCGAAGTAAATTAATATACATTAAATAAATTAAAAGCATTAAATAATAAAATTAAAAATAAACTAAACTATAAATAAAATATGTCCTCTAGAGACGTCCCATTCGAGATAGTCCCAAGGACAACTCTCTCTCAACTGGCCACATTTCCCCTCTGTATAGCGAGGCTAATACGTTGGCAGAAATAATTGCCAGCCTTCCTGTCTCCAGATCTTTCTGTCAGCCGCTTTGTCAACTCCTTGGCCAAGCGCCTCGCTGACGGTCTTCATGGGCCCATCGTCTCGACCCCAAACGGCGCAAATTCGTAACCGGTACCAAGATTGGCGTATTTGCGCAATTTGAGGTTTTCCGCAGAAAACGCCGCTCTCCCCGCGCCTGATGAGGTTGCCTGGATGTGAGATGGAGCTAATGTGTCTACACAGGTCGCCTCCCACACCAGAGACCAGCCAAGTTTCCACGGCCCAACAGTCATTCCGCCGGGTCTCTTGCCATCGCTCCGCACAATCCCAGATGGTTCTAAGATTAAAGTTAAAATGTACCAGTCTAATTTTGAAAGTCAGCCGTCAGCTGGTACGATCTCGCTAATTTAAACTTTAATATTACAGACTCTTGGTTTTGGATTGAAAAAAATCTATAGAGTCTGTGAGACGCTTAACGGAACTTGAAGGTTAAATGAGACTTATTGATGTGATATATATATTTATTTATTATTGGTATTTTTTTATTTATAACTCAGAACTATTTATAGGTTCGTATTTATTTACTAGAGTACTGAAAGATAAAACTTTAAATCGCAAAGAGTGTACAGTTCGCAACGACAAACGAAGGATTACGGGGATTTGACTCTTTGAGGGATTACTATTTTTAAAAAGGAAAATGAAATAAAGTTAAACGTTTCAACGTAATTTTCTTGTGTAAAGTATGTATATATTATATAGTAAGGATTACATTTTTATTGGTTTTTAAGTCTGCAGAATATTGGATAGCGGGTCATTAAGGTTGAATACCATTTCATCAAAATCAGTCCAATACTACAAGGCGTGAAAGGGAGACAAACATACATGCACATACCTATATACAAACTTATTTCACATTTATAATATTAGTATGGATTAGAATTAATTACGTTTTGCCAACTTTACTGGGTAAGCTATGTCAAAGACGATTAAAGTCATAAATAAAATAATTTATGTTTCAGTCTAAAAACTAGTACTACTTGTATATCAGTTAATAAACATATATATATAATGTGCTAATTTAATAAAATCCAGAAAGGCTGACAATTATTTTTTCCAACGTATTAGCCTCGCTATACAGAGTGGAAATGTTGCCAACCTCCTTGGGACTATTCCTGATGGATCGTCTCTAGAGGACGTTTTTACTTATAGTTTTTTTTTTTATTAGGTTTATTTTATATTTAATTTTAACTCTTTAAGTAGTTTTAATTATATTCATTCGAATAAAAAAAAAGATAAAAAAATAACCAATCATTCTTTTTTACTACACCTAGTGGTGTGTGTGTGGTTCTAACTGCGACAAAATAGTATAATCTAAGTACTATATTAGTAAGCAATTAGAGTAACTACAATTATTTTCATGTTCCTTTCACTATCCATTCTTACAATAATTAGCGAAGTTTAGCGGCCATGCAACTACGAGTATAATTGTCCAATACATAAATAAGATTTCGTATTTCAAAATAGAATAAACGATAATTACACGATATCGACGGACTGGTAGTTTTGTACAATTACCACTAAATTATTTTACACTGTCTTTGTGGTCATCGTTATCGTCGCCGACATTGGTTATCGTTCCGATATCGTCGGACGACACTGCCTGCCCGTTCCCAATTATCTGAAAATGTCAGGTGCTCTAGTAGCTTTACAATTTATATAAAGCTGGTCACATTTATACGACAAAAAATAATAATAGGGCTTCTTGTCTATTAAAGATGTGGTAGGAAAATGAGCAGTGCGCAAGGTTAAAATCCACCAATAATACCGCTTTATTAACACACCACGTCATAATGAATGGATAGTATTGTTGAAATTATCCTCGCGCGTCGTTCAGTTATGTTTCGTTTTACTCGTTTTTGTTGATCTTAAAGCATCGAAGATGTTATATTAGCATGAGGGTTTCCCATGCTATAAAACCTTAATGATATGACTCATCAATACTGTATGTTATTTGCACTAGCGAAAGTCAATAATCCATTGTTTTGTTCACGTACTTAGCTCGCGTGTGGGTAGCCAGAGAAAGTAAAACATTACTTAATATGGCAGGAGGAAATTGATAATCATTATTCTATTTGACGGACGTTAAACTTATATCGACCATTGAGACAGGCTTAAAACAAAGACAAATTTCTTAGCAGGCCATGGATTAACAGTGCGGGTGCCGGGTCCATCGTCTGCAGGGTAGAGAGAAATAATAGTGTCGCGTGCTTGTGACCCTTTTTTATTGCCTAATAACACTCTGCATCGACTATTATTGGCAGCTGTCTCGACTGTACTGTTCTATTTTGACAGAACATACAAAATTTTCTAAATAACTAACAAAAACCAATTTCGACAAAATTATTTTGTTTTAAAACCTAAATCAAATACTTGTAGGCTTATAGCATGAAAAAAAATATACGAACTAAGTACTTACTGAAGAAGTAAAAATAAAATTTCAAACTACATACTTAAATAATAAAAATAATTAAATAGAAAAAAACTAGAAAAGGGAAACAAAAAAACTTGTTCCAAATCGGTACCTATAGGCATAGTGCCAACGACACTGGCGGCATTGCTGCGTTGCATAGCAATGCTGATCCTTTGGGCAAAATATTTTCCAGCCTTCTTGTCTTCTGAGGTATTGATGAGCCGAAAGTTTAATTTCCAAACTCTGCCCAAAACACATGTTCAAATAAGCCTTATGTATTGCAGTTTGAGGTTCTCTGCTTGTAGCGCAGCAGCGTTTGGGTTCTTAAATGTCGTGGAAAGGCGCCAGGGTGTCCATACAGGTGGTGTCCATTAATGGTAGACTCATTAAGGTGAAGCGGTTTTTCCCGCCTGCACTAAGACTTATTCTGTATAAAGCACGGATAAGGTCATGCGTGGAATACTGTTCTCACCTCTGGGATGGCTCTGCTAAGTATCTTGCAGAGGCGGGCAATTCGGATAGTGGACAACACCAGTGTCTAAAGCCCTCGAATCACTGCAGCTTCGCCGTGACTTTGCCTCTCCGAGCGTGTTCTACAAGCTATACCACGGTGGGTGTTTTGAGCAGCTTCATAACCTTATCTCTTCTTCTCTATTCCACAACCAAACCACACGCACAGGCCAAAATATGCATCCACATACCATACCTACTACCCCTACGCGTACTCATAAATTTGGAGACTCTTACATCTGTCGCACGCTGAAAATGTGGAATGCTCTTCCAGCCAGTGTGTTTCCCCACTCCTATAACCTGGAGTCCTTCAAGCGAAGTGTGAAAAAGCATCTTCTTAGGCTTCCTATCGTCGCGGGCCATGCTTCTAAGATATCTGGCGACCCCGCAGACACAAGGGCCCAATGAAATTGAGGCTGGTGTGCCTTAGGATGCGGCCTGCGCTTTAATCCAAAAGAGGCAGTGGTAACCTAAATAGAAAAAACGTAGAAAAAAATATTTTAGGTAAATAACAAATATAGATTTTGTTAACGCGCAAATATTTGATAGAAGTATTGATATCGCGAGTATAATTAAAAGTTTTTAAAGGTAGTTACAGTTTTTATAATCAATTATTACTGTAGAACATATAATTAATGTCGTCGGATAATTAAGAACAATGGTATCTTTCGTCTTCCTCATTATGTCTGCCATACACGATCATGTAACATCATATAGTTAATACTTAGAGCTTGTAAAAGCCCGGAACAACTACTTTGCAAATACTCACAATGCATTTTAAACTCCCCGGATTCTCACCTCATAAAAAACTATACAACGATATATTTTCTTACGTTTATTACTGTTTTCAATTTTATTATTGACCTTATCTTCATGATCGACAACTCATTAGACCCACTGTCACTTTACACCACTGTTCAGTATGACATTTAGAAGCAGGCAGACAGATAGTGGGGTCGTCAAGGCCCGTATGGATAATGGGACACTTTTTTACCTAGGCAGCGGGCAACCACCGGCCGATAATTCATACACTTTTTGTGCTGGGCGCCGTTTTTTGTATATATGGCTTATAAACCTAGGGGCTAGGTTCGACTACTTCAGCTCTCCCCCAGGGGCACTTCTCTAGGAAGTGGTTTTCTATTGGGGGGCCGTGCAGAAGACAGAGCGATATTCTGGAGTAGCTTAAAGTGTCCGCTGTCGGCCCATACGTCTAGTCAGGCCGACGACAAACTCTTCAATAGTAGATATCTCCAGATCTCGAGTTACGACGGAACCACTCGGCAGACCACTCTGACCGATATGTTGTGGATCTTGCCCCTGTTGGTCTTCTCCAGCTGGCGCAGCTAAAGTAAGACTTTAGAAGCGCGAGCTAATGCTTAGATCCGACTATTAATCCGGCCCTAACAATTTTGATGTAGGGCGCCAGCAGTTCAAGTCTGAGGACATTTGCTCTACGTCACGTCGACGTATACATTTTAAGTTATTATTTCATACCACGACTGCTGTATTATACTACTTTAAAATAATAGTCTTATATTTACAGACCGGCTTAACACATCGGGAAAACTCGAGTCTAAATCGGAATACTACGGCACCCAAAGTATCAATGAATTATTGTATTAAATGAGTGTCATTTTTATATCCATGATATATAATTTTCCCTGTTAGGTATATCTTCATGAATATTCGAAAACCTTTCTTTGAAATGGAATAAAAGTAACCTAGACCTAGGTCAGTTTTGAGGAAAGCCTGTCTAGCGTGTGTTAAACGCAATTAATTCCAACGCGTTATATCAAATTGATTTCATTTGCCCGGTAGTTTCGTATGTTGGTCTATGACTAATATAGTCGATGTTTCACGTGTCCCAAGGTCAACATTATACGATTTTGTGGCATACTATTATCTCGTTATCATTAAAATATTATCTTTCGTGCGCTGTTTCTACATCAAATCTTTTGGTAGTAGGTTGGCGGTTTTGTTTGTGCTAAGTGATACCTAAGTTATTTATAAATATAATGCACAAGGTATATTATATTTTACTTTCTTCCACATACTTTGCAAGTTATACTTACAATAAGCTATACAACTTTTTAATCGCTATGTACTTACCTGTTAATTATTTAGTTTGGAAAATACGGCATCATCGAGTCCTGAGACGGAATGTAAACGTATTATCAAACAGGTTCTAACTATAGATTCAACAATAAACTTATCGCAAATAAAAAAGTGTATTAAAAAAAAACATTATATAAACATTGATATAAATATTGTCGTATACAGTATCGCCAAGGAAAATTTAAAAAATATTCTTGCTCTTTATTTTATGTATAATGGCTTTTTAATTAAATTGATTTTTAATAATTGAACTTAAATCTAAAAGATCTAGAATGACAATGGTTCCAAACTATAGAATGCATTTTAATACTGACAAATAAAGATATACCTCAGTAGTGCAACCACTTAACATGGAAATATGTTTTTGTATTTCCTATACCCAATCTTCTTGTAGACACGAGCGCAAATTTATTTATTTATCATTTTGGAAAACCAACAGTTGATTATTTTATATAAATATTATACAGTAAATTCCCTAAGAACTATTAAATGTTTTTACATATAACCTTAAAATTAAATTAACAAGCAAAGGAAGAAATCGCTACACAAGAATATTAACAATATAAGTGATTCACAAGTTACTAAAACTAATAAATATTATACAAACATGTTAATTATAATTGATGCCTGCCATTGACCGATTCAACATACCAAAGATTAACCAAAAAAAAAAAATGTTATTAAAGCAAATAAATAACATTAAAAAAAAATGTTACTGTTTGTCTGTTATTTTATTTTTATTATCTTTGTCTATTTTGTTATAAAAAAAATAGCGAACCTGGATCAAGTAATATTTTCTTCTGTTGTTAAAGTTCGGTAAACACTGGTTTATTTCTTAACATTTCGTCTTCGGGCCTGATGAATGCCGTATATGTATTAATCATGATACTAAGTTTATTATAATGTTAAATAACATTATTAATAAATATTTTCGCCAAATCAACTCCCTATTATATTGACAAGGAACAAAATAAACATTTTTTACAAAACTAGGTTGAGGTAAGTTTAGTGGAATGTATATATATATGAATTTAAGTGTTAAAGTATATTCAATTTAAAGTCCTGTGGTTGAAATCTTTACTTGTTATCCACCAAGTGAGATATTCAAGCGACCTAGCGGATACGTTCAGCTACAATCTCTGTACAATCAGTGGCAAATGTTTATTTAAAGTTAATCAAAATTATATTTACCTATCTTAAGTGTTTTGTTTTAGGTACCTAGCAAATATTTAAGCCAGTAATACTTGTGAATGTTTACATGCTCATCATTACAGCCCCTAGAACACAGATAGTCCTTACATGGGAATGTTGGAGATGGGCCTTCCAGAACATAACTCTGTAGAATTTGGCCTACACTCGCCACTCTGGATAGACGGGTTGACCAGGAATTCAAACATAGTAAAGTACCATTACGACCATTATTTGGTGGACAGAAACCACTCTTTTTAAAGAAGCGGATTCATATTTAGCCAAATTTACTATAGGCCCATCATGACAAATGGCATGCTTGTCGATGTCTAAGCCTAAACACGAATCACAAGTAAATAAAATGAAAAAATGTGTTCAGACCAGCAATCGAACCCGGTACCTTCGCGTCTAAATCCACGGACTTAACAGCTAGAGCACGGAGGCAGACATTTATACATATACATGATCAATCTAAAAATCGTTGTACAACAAGGGTAATTTAGGAAATTCCTGATGTAGTTAAATCCACCGCCAAGACCATATTTACATTGGTATCAATAAATTTTGACACTAACCAATATCTGACAACCATATTTCTCTAGTCGATATCAGCTTTAATTTTGAAAGCTAATACCTGGAAACTTTGACAATAGAACAGTAATACCTAATATAATATATAAAATGGTTAAAAATTTAATAATAAATGATTGACCACATTCGCTTATATTATTCGTGCAAAACTATATCATTAAAAACAAAATGGAAATTAACAATAATGTAGGTAGGTTACTATAAACCTATTTTACTTTTGACCTTAACTATACTTTAGCCGTATAACCTGTATTTGCAACCGCTGCCGTATTGTCTCCATCGTCTCTAGCTATACTAATTGTTTATAATAAACCCTATTGTATTACAATAAGAAATATAATAGCTTCTGTATAGCCTAATATGTTGTATTCTCTACAATTAAATCACTTGTAATTTCCGTTCTAAAAACCAATCTATCGTTGTTATAAAATACGAAGCCCTTTTATTCCATAGGAAGAAATTAACTCTGTAATGGGTTTCTTATAGCTTTGTATCTAAAAGGCGTAATCACTGCTAATATTAGTAACATAAAATTATTGTTGAATAGATAAAACATAAAAGAGCGATAGTGGAACGTTTTCCAATACAAATTATTCGTGCCTCGAATCCCGGCATGCACCAATGAGAACTAATTTTCGTACGTAGATTTGTCAAAGATTTACAACACCATCGTTCTCGTGCCTCGGGCCACGTTAAGCCATCATCCCGGTTCTACTAATATCATATTGTGGAATCGTTAATAGATTATCATAAAAATTGACACCATACCCTCGCCAACCCGTCTGGCCAGCGAGACAAGTGTTGCCCGAATCCACCAGATATGTTCTGGCAGGCCCATATTCAACAGTGGACGTCAAGGACTGTTCTGATTGTTGAATGGGGAAATCTACTCAAAGCATTAACACGCTTTATCGATCTCATAGAATTACTTTTTTCCCAAGATTAGGACTAATATATACACTGTCGTAACAAGCATTTTTGATGAATAAGTTTTACATAAAGTTAACCAGCAGATTTTCTATCAAGTTTAACCTGCATGCAAGATTAATTTCTGCGTAGGTACAAGCAGCTGTTAAACCAGCCTTAAAAAGTGAAACTAATAGATATGACTTGATATAGTAGTAATTATGAAAACAAGTGTGAAATCTTATGTTGCCAACTGGTTGCTAGATAGGATCACTTACAAGCCCAGGTCAAAATATGCATTCCTATAGCGTAACTACTATCCCTACGCGTACATGGAGAGTGGAAAAAAAAACAACTTGTTAGGCCGACATTAAAAGGTACTGATGTTGGTCGTCAGTTCTTAGACCAGCATACTCGTACATCTTACCATCCGGTAGGCGCGGTATGACATCTAGTGCTTATAATAAAACTAAATTAAAAACACTCACCATCTTAAATTAATATAATAATAATAATTATTAATAATTAATATTAATTTGCCTAATTGAACATTAAATTTGCTTGTACTTTATTTGAAATTTGATGCAAGATCAAATTATATAGTAATATATCATCGCGACCGTTTCCCTTTCAGGGTGGTCAGAAACCACGCTTATAAATAAGCGGATTCACATTCAGCCAACTTTTCTATAGGCCAATCATGACAAGTGGCAAGCTCGAGAAATATCACAAATAAATTTAATATTAATTAAATGTATTTACGAGTATATACATTAATAAATATTTTTGTGTCCCGACCAGGAATTGAACCCGGTACCTCCGAGCCTAAATCCACGAACTTAACCGCTAGACCACGGAGGCAGTTTATAATATAATATATATATTTTGCTATTCCATTAAACAATTGTTAATTTGTATTCGGCATTTTATTGGTATCCAAGAGTCGCAGTTTCAAGCAGCTGTGTTGAATGCACTAGTGGGGAATACCATAGGTGCATATCCATGCCGTCTTGTAATTAGCAATTTTATCACATCCCCTAAAACACAGACCTTCATTGTTGAAGATTCCTTCTTCTTCCAGAAATTTCTGGCCTACAATCGCCACGCCTGGCCAGATTTATTAACGATTTCACAAGTTAGTATTAGCCGGGACCGACGGCTTAACGTGTTCTCGAGGATGTTAAGGAAAGCATTCTTACAGACGAGCTCCACCGCTTTATAACTTGTACTTTGAAATTTGCACCAGAACTAGAATCTGGCAAGATTGGCTAAAGTCTCAAGTGGAGCAGTGGAGATCTAGAAGTTAGTGTTCTGTGTATGGGATTAAAAAAAAAATGGGGCAAGCTGTAATCCCCCACGTTGGCGTGGGAAATTCCTGACTATGTTTTCCTATATCAATTATTAAAATTAAATATTTAAATATTTTTGATTAAGGTATTATTCCTAATGATCTTAAATTGGGTTCCCAGTCTTTCATAATGCAAGTTGTTTTTTTATAAGGCTGCAAATTGTAAAAACAAATATAATCGATTATTAAACATAAAATTACTTAAGATTGCAATTCTCATAAGTTGATAAATTCACGTGCACTATTCTTGTTCAGTTTTTATATGTTACATTAAGAATTTTAATTAAAGCTTGCTTAGCACATGCTCTGCGTACGTTTTAGCTTTACGCTACTTTGTTCGTTAACGTTACATTCGTCTGTGAAGTAAAATTTATTTAGACGCATGTGGTTATAGGTGTGGGGACAGGGTCTATATAAAATTCCCCGTGGTCCTTTGTTTGTAGTTTCGTTTGACATGAAACTTTTTATTTTGTCGTCGGCCTGACTAGACGTATGTTCTATCTGGCCGACAACGATCACTTCAAGCATCTCCCGAATAGCGCTCCGTCTCGCGCTCGGCCCCCCAACGGGAACCACTTCCTAGAGAATAAAACTTTACAAGTACACCTGTCAAAGCTAAATGTCAGTCAGTGGCGTCGTCCAGGCCCGGATGGCTTATTGGGTCATTCCCCCGTTTTCCCCGGCAGGATCTTAGCGACCTGGTGTAACGGCGCCAGTGTGGGTCACGAACCCAGGGGGTCTAGGTTCGACTACTTTAGCTCTCTTCCAGAAGCACTTCTCTAGGAAGTGGTCTCCCGTTGGGGGGCGTGCGCAAGACGAAGCGATATTCTGGAGATGCTTGAAGTGTCCGTTGTCGGCCCGATAGACCATACGTCTAGCCAGGCCGACGATAAACTCCTCAATAGTAGACATCTCCAGTTCTTGAGCTAGCACAAACCACGTCGATTGGGATAACACTCTGAGCTGTTGGTCTTCGCCAGAAGGTGATGCCTGGTTGGTGCAGCAGCGTAGATGAGACGGGAACAGTTGAATATTTCGTAGACCTTGATTAAGCACGCAAGCTGAGTTAACGGAGGCACTTATGATCAGTTTTAAAAGCGAAACTATATTTTACTTTAAATAAAGAATGCTTTAAATGATTTTATTATAAATCGATAACAATTTATTTTTAAGAATAATCCTTTAATCTACATAATACGTGACCGCTGAAACCGCATTATTGACACCTTTTTGCTACCAGTGTTGACGAGTTCATTCACCTTTGTCTCACATCGCTATTATGATTTATTTGCACAAATTAACAAGAGTTTTAGAAATTGTCAATTAAGATAAAAAATTAAAAAATAAGATGTTTAACCGTTTTATTTTTTTTGCTGAAAATATGTTAAAATGGTGTCATCATTTGTGCCTCAGGAGGGCAAGGCAAATATAAAAAGTAAATGTCCTCTTTTTACTCTCACCCCCCTCATAGCCCCTAGAACACAGCGTCCTAGACCTCCACTGCTGGAGATGGGCCTTCCAGAACATATATCTGGAGAATTTGGCCTACACTCGCCACGCTGGCCAGACGGCTTCCTCTTGACGTCCTCTTTTTACTAATATAGAATAAGCAAACACTATGTTACTAACCCCTATGGATTATCTGCAACAAATAAAGTGTGTTTCTTACTTGGTAAAATATATAAATTGAAGCTATAAAATTTTATTGCCAAATATTTCGCCTCTCTTTGGAGCGGCGTCATCAGTGACAGTGTAAACAATGGATATATATACCCCTATACTATTCCAAAATAAACGCATTTTTTTTTTTTTTTATTATTGTCATGAGATATTTAACCAGACTCCTGTCGTTGTAGTAATTGCCATTCTTCTTTGTTCTCCGCCAAAAAAGCAATTCGTATCCCTATGCTAGATGTAAGATTTTCGAGTACTCGTACACAGTTTGATTCCCGGTCGGGTATTAGTTTACTATGGCACGCAAATTACATTAAAATTTGAACTCCCTTGCTTACAAGAAGGGTTACGTTTACGTTACGTTACGTTACGATGATTGTGATAATACTACTAAAATTTGCGCTACTACATGTGAAGGGAAATCAAATCAAATATTCAGTAAATAGGCAATATTTTTAGCACTTTTACACGTCATAACAGTTTTATTACATTTTATATTTAAAATTTTATATAATTTACATAATCTATACAAATCCCTGTCCACTCTTCTAGCAGATATTCAGATTCTCTTACCGTGTCTGCAGCTCGTCAATGGAACAGGCTGCCTCTATTCATCAGACAGGCACCGTGTTTAAATATATTTAAAAATCTATTATTTACACACTTTCTTAAAAAACAAAATGAAACCTAATCTTCATTTCTTGACATGTAATATATTAGTATATTTATTCATATAAGTATTTATTATGTGTATATATATGATGGGTGTATGAGATTTTTTAAGTAAATGTAAATATATTAGAATTAAATAATTAATTACGTAAAACTATAAATACTTATTACATAAATTCGACCTACACAAATACTTATATACCTAAATACAATCTATATAATACTTATATAAATAAATATAATAAATACTAATATGTCAAGATGTCGAGATTAGGGTATATATTGTATTTAATCATATATTTTTGTAAATTATTACTTTTACATAAAATTCTCTGACTCTGCACCCATCTTATAAATTTCTCACTCTCCCAAAGGTTAGCTGGTAGAGAATACCTTCATGGTATTATGCTCGCCTATGTACATCTTTTTATTTTGTATATTTTGTGTGCAATAAAGAATTTTATTATTATTATATTTACTAATGATCAAAACAGAAACATAATATCAGCTGAACGACTCAATAATTGGTAATGGATTTATAAATTACTGGTCAGGAACAGTAACAGTAGATTATACGAGTATCTCTCCTATTAACAAAGAGAATGAAAACTATGTTTATTCTCAATATGCAAAATAAATTTTAGGGACAGAAAAAATAAAACTGGTACATTGTTGTTATATAGTAGCAAATTTTATCGGGTTATATTTCGTACGTAACTGCTAAGCGAAAATCAAAAGCTCAAATTCTAGCTACAAACTGGTAAATTTGTAATAAATATGGCTGCTATCATGTTAAGAATATTTACTTTAATAGCTGCTTAAAATTTTGTTACTCACACACAAATGTCACTTTTTGACATTTTAATCGTGAAATAACAGCTGTTTATGTCGTATCTTGCCTGATCTTATAGCCCGTGTTACCTACGTACACAATTATATTAAAAACATACATATTAACCTTCTTTTTTGGTATATCGAACGTTTCTAAAATCGTAATACACAGCATTTATTAAAATTATGAGAAGACCTTTATGCATTGATTTTTGGAAAGTTCATGACTTTGTAAAGTTTTACTTAATATAATACTGACAATGACGCGGTGAAAGTGCAACCGAATTGATGACACGTACAAAATTTAATAGTTATGTAGTGAAAGTGATGGATTGTGAATATGATGGTACACGCTAACTGTAAAAATTACGGAAAGATATCCTTAATTTGCGAGAGGCTGTAGACTATGCACACGGACCTAAATCATAAGATCGCAGAATCGAATCCCATTGCTGGCTAGTAATAATAATAAAGAGCGGTGGTAGCCCGATTTTAAGAACAATTATTTAAAAAAATTGCGGTTCGAAGCTCACCATGACCATGAGAAATATACTTTTCTCACGCACAGTTGTCATAGATTTACAACACCACCTGTGTGCCTGGAGAGCACGTTAGGCCGTCGGTCACGGTTTCACTAATACTAACTTGTGGAATGCCTTTAAAATTTAAATCAAGAACCAAACTCTCCAGAGGTATAGGGCTCTATATTTTAGCGACTGTAATAATGAACAATAATAATACTTTTGTTTGATAAAAAATGGTCGCGCTTCGATAAAGGGTAATAGATATCGTGAGGAAAATCCCGCGTATTCCTGCAGCATGCCAGTATGGTGGCCAATTAACATATTACAAAAAGAAGTGTAACTCCATACAAGAAATGTGTTCTAGTTTTAGCAGCGCTACTACGGGTACAAACCGAACTAAAATTGGCGGGAAATATATAAGTTTTTTTTTGTACTTTTGTTAATTAAAGCATGTTAACTTAATAAGTGATCAATTTATTAATTTCAATAGTTACTATGAAAAAATCAATAAAAGTACAAATTTGACGAACAAAATTAATAGTAGTACAATTACTAAAAATGGCGGAATAGATACGTAACTAAACTAAACACAAATAATATTTTAAATTTATTTATGTTTTTATTTATCTTTTATTTATTATTATTTAATTTATTTACCTTTCTCGATTCGTGTTGCACAATTTATAAACATAAATTTAAGTTTCAATTCCCGAAAACAGACAATAAAATAAATAAATCGGCTTCGTAATAGCCAAAACTCCAGTTTAAAAATATAAACAACAAAACTGAGCAATAACGCAAAAACATTATTCGTCCCTCAAAAAAAATAAAATGGTAACTCGTGATATTTCCCCATGCGGGAACCAGTGCAATGTATAGAAGTGAATAGCCCTTGGTGATGGATATTGTTTTGGATTTTGCTTCCTCCAGCACACTTAGGGAGTGTTTTGTATTGAATGAGCTTATCTATTTACATCGATGGTGACATCCCGGTAACGTATGGCTCTAAAACTATAAGCTTATATGAAAAGTGAGATACGTTATAATGCCTGAAAATCTTTATATAAAATAAAAATTGTACATGTAATCAAATTACATAAAAAAAAAAAAACAGACGTTCAATGATTTTTATGGTTGAATATCTGCTTTCCACCAGCTTCTTCAAAGCTTAAATATGACAACTCATACTCTATACCTATAGGTCTACACGACGGTATACATGCTATCTCTGGGCAATACTTGTGCACCTTCCTACTTAAGCGATCCTTTCAAATATCTGTGCGACTCACATATTCGTTCTCTTCGTTCCCCGCACAACAACCAACTTTTCAATACCTTCTTACTCCTCTAGCAGATATTCAGATTCTCTTACCGTGCCTGCAGCTTGGCAATGGAACAGCCTGCCATTATTATTCGAGGCACAGTCTCTAAATATATTCTAAAAACTTTAATTTATCACCTTCCTAAAAATCAAAATTTAACTTAATCTCCTCACCTTGACATACTAGTATAATATATATTTTTTAAATTAATATACATATGTATATATTATTATTCGAATTTATTGCATAAGTGTATATAACTTACCGTTCTGTGGGAATCAAATATTTTAAAAGACCACAACATGAAATCGAACAAATATTATGATCTCATAGAAGAAATGATCAGGATCGTGTTAAAGAATCAGCTTCACGCAGTGGAAGTTGGTGCGAGAGGAGTTTCAGCAAAATCCAGCCTATTGTCGGTCGCAAGCCCGGGACACCATTCTTCTCATCTCTTACCCACACACGACTGACCCAGCACCCACTCAGTGAAGCCATAGAATGCTTAGAAATTTGTCTTCTGTGTTCCTATTTACATTTTAAGTATTTCTTATCTGCAATCATAGTATTAATTCTGTCACTCTCCCAAAGGTTAGCTGGTGGAGAATACTTTCATGGTATTATGCTCACAATGTTCATATTTTCTTTTATTTTTTTTGTGTGCAATAAAGGATTTTATTATTATTATTGTTATTACTTCTTGGCATTGCTTCATATTGGAACTGGCGTTGTCCTTTCTATTGCTTTTGCATCTTAAAATTCTCCTAACTATACCTATGTACTGTTTTACTAAACAATATTTGTGGTTAAACCTAAACGCATATTTTCTGTTTTCAGGAAGAAAAAATCTACGATGAGCCGTGCGAATTGTCACGCTCACCATCTCCAGAGTTCCATTCCGCAAATCCACGACGCCACTTTGAATCTCTACGTTTGAATTTTGAAAATGGATTTAAAAATCCAAATTCTCAAAAACCGCCGATAAAAGAAAAGCCCCGACCGTTGTTAAAAGGTTTTAGCGACTCCAAACTTCGTCCGGCAAAATCCATAGAAAATTTTGAAATGGCCAAGAAAAATTTGGAGAAGAAATTTTCTACTGAAGTTCGGCGGCCAAGGAAAAATTTAAATGTTAGTCCACCTGATAAGAAGCCCATTACCAAAAAGAAAAATGAATACCAGCTCGACGTTGATCGTGAAAATGTGAGTATAGTATTTGTTGATCCCCTTAACTTGACAGAGATTAGAGCAATTTAGTTGGTCTAACCACGTACTCAATTCTCAATTAATTTCGTATTTTTATACTATAATATTGCGCGTCATTGCACTATAAAAGTTACTATTCCCTCTTCCCCACACACAGCACTCGCTCGGTGAATCCATAGATTGCTAATAAATTTGTATTCTTTTTAGCATACAAGACCCTAAGGCGCTTACGAAATAAAACCCTATAAATCGTCTCTCTTTCACTGTTGGCCCTGTGGGCATTTACAGCTAAGTCTAAGTCGTGGCTATGGAGTGAAGGTACTCGTTTGCCGCGGGATTTCATTATATAATGTTTTCGTTTAAGTAACAGAATAGGGCTGTTGAAATGTTTCGAAATAAGGATAATAATAACAATCCTTTACATCTAAATAAAAATCCTATGTACATGTTTTTCTATTGGAGACCCATACTAAAAGGGAGGCCGGTATTGTGGGATGTCAATTATACTAAATCTAAAATTGACATAATCAACGATAACATTAACTCTACTCGTAAAGCTGCTTATTCACCAGTAATATGCTATGAATTTTTGCGGTACGCGAAGTAAAAATCTACCGTTGTAAATTATGACGGAATTGTATTGAACTAAGTTTGCACAAGTCACACCCTATAAGGGCCCTGAATGACGCATGATATAAAAATAGCCAAACATGCTTTCGGCCGTTCACGAAGTTTATTTTGTTTGTATTTTTTTATCAAGGCCTTAATATTATTTGCAATTTTAAGAGTTGAACAAATCTCTAAAAATTCGAGGTCTAGGACTCACTTTTGAAGATCACAATTGTTTTTATTTATATTTGTACCATTATTATTTCTTATTTCTGTTACTTTAATTGCACCTACAGTTGTTCGAATTAGTCCTAAAAGTTTGGCTGTCAAAAAATGTCTACGAGCATTAAGTCCGCCTTTTGTAATTTATGCAATGATGTTTTGAAATACATACATATTTGGTGACACAAAATCTCTTCTTATTGTAACATTTTCTTTTGGAGGTTTGTCGGCTATCATGGTGGCGAAACTGTTTTATTCACTGCTGTCTGAAACAAAGGTCATGTCAGCTGCTAATTTAAATGATTTTAGGTCTACTAATATCTCGCCAGCTTCAGCGTGGCGAGTAGGCCTAATTCTCCAGATATACATTCTTGAAGGCCCATCTCCAACAGTGGAGGTCTAGGACTCTGTGTTCGAGGGGCTGTCATTATGAATTTCCTCGAAAAGCTTTTTTCTTCTCATTGTGATCAATGTCTTTGCAAATTGATAGCGGATCTGATAATAGCGTATTCACGTTTAATGATCTCTCAGAGATTAAGTGCGTGGTTTGAATTTCATTGAGTTTATTGTACAATACGTGTCAATATTAAACTAATCGTACACATGGTTCCAAATACCATGTAATGTACAACTAAACCCTCAATTCTGATTATGGGCTCAGTCGTCTCAGTTTCTGGCAACTGGCCAATTCTATACATCGTGTCGATCTTGTCACCTTTGGTATTAGGCTTGAAATACTTGTCGCCTTTAACGTTGCTTTACTGACACCTCTAATTTCTCCAAAGATTAATATGATAGTTTATTTTTTTAGTAAGAGCAGTCCAAAAAGGTCGCTGTTTAAATCTTGGAGTGATGAGAAATACCTACTATACATTTTTACCTACATTTGTCATAGATTTATATCACCACACTGTTTCCGAGCATAAGAGAGCACGTTAAGCCATCGGTCTCGGTTCCACTTCAATACAACAAAAAAGCGATATCAGACCTCTGGCAATCGTGGCGAGTGTGTAAGATAAATTCTTCAGAAAAAAGTTCTAAAAGGCCCATCTTCATTAGTGGAGGTCTCTGTGTTCTAGGGGCTGTGATGATGATGAAGTAGGTATTATTAGATTACAGTACTAAAAGTTCGATGTCTCTGTATTATTAACAATAGAAGATAGATGGCGCTGAGTTGAACGTCAGTCAGTAGCGTTATGCTGTTCTAGACTCTATATCTGTGTGTTGTAGGCTCTGTATCGTATCTCTTGAAATTATTTAAATTTATGTTCATATCTCACAGGGCTATTTAGATGTTCCTTTAAACTTAACTTGTCTGAATTATGTTGTACCATGTAGCCCACTATTCTTGGCCTGTACATCAAAGTAACAAAAATGTATTTCGCTTCAGGTTAACAGGGAATTGGCCTCTTTGATCGTGTTCTACGTCTGAAACATTTAAAATTATGCCAAACTAGCGTGCAATAAGGTTTTTAATTATAAAATCAGCTCTTATCTCATCTCATTAACGTTAATGTAATGCTGGAAAAGGACAAAAGATACAATTTAAATGAGTATGAAAGAGTTGGATGTTTGTTTTAATTAGTTTTGTTCATAAGTAGATCCATTGTTGTGTACACTCATTGTATCTATAATGTATGCATTAAGGTTACGAGCGGTGTCTTTTTGGGTTACTTGCATCTTGTTTTCTAAATGTTTTCTAGGAATTCAACCAAATTTAATGACTACTATCTTTAGCAAAATAATTTTACAAATTCAAATTGAGCCGGGATTGTGGTATCGACTCCCATTTGGTCCTCACTTACCGCTTACTATTTGGACGCGGGGATAAATATATCAAAATACATATAAATATTAACTAAATTAAAGGAAACTAATATCTATGGTGTCCTAATTGTCAAGTTTAATAATTGTATGACGTTTTTTTTAAGTACAATCAGAGATAAATATTATCTAACTGTACCTAACTCTGAATGTTCCGGTGAATCACTGTCGGAGGAAAAAAGTATGCTACTCGACATAGTGTGGGATTACATGAAGTAGGAATTCATAGGTTGCGTTGTTATTATAATTTGTATATTTTTATTTATCACCATACGAACCTATTAGAACACTTAGTTACGACCTAATTAAATTTAGTACAATCACAATATAAAATAATATAAAAACAATATATATATATACAATACAATATAAAATATAGTATTCAACTGATATCGTAACAGCAGTGTTTAATTTTAATAACTTTAAAATCTTCATTAAAGTACATCGTACAATGTATATGCAATAGTGTTTTAAAAAGACTATCTATTATTTTAATTACCTCTCTAATTTAATTTTCTTTGTTTATTATTAATTTTTTGACTATCTAAAGTATACAAGTATTAGAACCCTTGTAGGTTCGACAACAGTTATGTTTTCATTATCAATTATCATTAACACAGAGTCCCTAGACCTCCACTGTTGAAGATCTTCTCCAGAATTTTCGGGAGAATTTGGCCTACACTGGCAGTTCGAATTTGGCGAGGGTATGAAGTAAATTTTTAATGGCAGATTATTAACGATTCCACAAGTTGATATTAGTGGTGTCTCGACCAACAGCTTATGGGCAACAAAACATGAATAAATAATATAATTATTACATCTAAAAAATATATATATTTTTTTATATTTTTCTTTGTTTAAGCTAATTTTTTATTTTTATATAAATCAGCTGTAAATTATTTGGACATTATAAAAGTTCATTCTTTGACAATCTTAATATTGTTATGCAAAATATTTAATTAGTCAGCAGGATTGGTTAGCAGGGATACGGGATACACCTACTCGTACAAAGAGAGTGAGTGTGTTTGCTAGACTTTTATTATTATTATTATTTATCTGCTTATTGAAATTAAATAAACATGGTTCACTAAATGCAGCCATAATATTTAATTTACTATTCATAAATAAAGTAGTCCAGGTATAACAATGGGTAATGCAAATACAATTTTGGTTGAGAAATTTATTTATTCTGCTCACATAAATACGAATACTTTTTAACAGATTAAATGATACCTATAAAATGGTACCAAAACAAACTGATACTGTTTCGCGTAAACTAATAATAGGTCGCGTTAGTACGCCCCATGTAAACCATGCGTTACGTTGTCCAAGGTTCCGAGCGTCACGCAAAACTTACAGTGGCGTTTAGAGCGACGGCCTAATAACATCTTGTTGGGGAAAACAAAACAATTATTTTTCGATAAAATTATAAATGAAACAATGAACTCTGAAGTTAGAAAAATTGTGTATAAAAAATAAAAAGCAAGTGACTTTTAAGTGTGTTATATGCTTGTGTGCTTCATGGCTTGGTTCATAGGTTCGTATAATAGTTAATTTTAGATGTGTCGTGATTTGGTTTGATTTCTGTTTGGTGTGATTTGTGTAATGCGTTACAACCCTTAGAACATAGCTTGCTAGTTCTTCTGGACAATTTTGCCTACTCTCGCCACATTGGACAGACAGGTTGGCGACAAAGCTCACTAAATATCTCCATCTAAAGAACACATCTAATATATATCTGCTAGACAACAATACAAAAATAAAGTATACACGCAAATTGTACTGTTTAAAAGTTTCTAAACCCATTCCTAATAGTAATAGTAAAGTATTATCACAACTGATTCCCTTCCGGGGTGGTCAGAAACCACGCCTAAGTGAATTCACATTTAGCCAACTTTAATGAAAAATGGCAAGCTCCTCGATGTCTCTAGCGTACCATACTCGAGAAATATCACAAATAAATTAAATATATATATTTTTTTCAATTTCCGGAATTGTTCCGACCAGGAATCGAACCCGGTAACTCCGAGTCTAAATCCACGGAGGCAGTTCTTAATAAGCTGGAATATTAACTACAACTGGGTCCTTTGTGACAAATCATCGATATCTCTGGCATACAATGTATTTATTTATTTTACGATATCATAGTAAACAGATGCGTACCTAATTATTTACTAGCGGCTAAGAAGAATGATGTTGGTCCGATAAACGGAATGTTTTCGTCGGCGCTTTGAAAAAGAGCTTAGGTTAGTTTCAATAAGAATGTGTTAAATTATTTTGCACCATAAGAAACTATGCCGGTATGGTATCATTTAAAGCTAAGCGTGTTAAAATCTTCCGTATATAGTGTATATATCATATACATATAGTGTATTAGAATTTAAAAAATGCAACGCTTCTTTAGGTGATAATTAGTACACTGAGCCTAGCAAAGCTTTTCCGTCATTCCCAGCCCATAATATCCTAACTCTTTGTTTAGTAAAGAGCAAAGCTGTTTCGTGTACCCCAAGCCCATAATATCCTAACTCTTTGTATAGTAAAGAGCAAAGCTGTTTCGTGTACCCCCAGCCCATAATATCCTAACTCTTTGTATAGTAAAGAGCAAAGCTGTTTCGTGTACCCCCAGCCCATAATATCCTAACTCTTTGTATAGTAAAGAGCAAAGCTGTTTCGTGTACCCCAAGCCCATAATATCCTAACTCTTTGTATAGTATAGAGCAAAGCTGTTTCGTGTACCCCAAGGTCATAATATCCTAACTCTTTGTATAGTAAAGACCAAAGCTGTTTCGTGTACCCCAAGCCCATAATATCCTAACTCTTTGTATAGTATAGAGCAAAGCTGTTTCGTGTACCCCAAGCCCATAATATCCTAACTCTTTGTATAGTAAAGACCAAAGCTGTTTCGTGTACCCAAGCCCATAATATCCTAACTCTTTGTATAGTATAGAGCAAAGCTGTTTCGTGTACCCCAAGCCCATAATATCCTAACTCTTTGTATAGTATAGACCAAAGCTGTTTCGTGTACCCCAAGCCCATAATATCCTAACTCTTTGTATAGTATAGACCAAAGCTGTTTCGTGTACCCCAAGCCCATAATATCCTAACTCTTTGTATAGTATAGAGCAAAGCTGTTTCGTGTACCCCAAGCCCATAATATCCTAACTCTTTGTATAGTAAAGACCAAAGCTGTTTCGTGTACCCAAGCCCATAATATCCTAACTCTTTGTATAGTATAGAGCAAAGCTGTTTCGTGTACCCCAAGCCCATAATATCCTAACTCTTTGTATAGTATAGACCAAAGCTGTTTCGTGTACCCCAAGCCCATAATATCCTAACTCTTTGTATAGTATAGAGCAAAGCTGTTTCGTGTACCCCAAGCCCATAATATCCTAACTCTTTGTATAGTAAAGACCAAAGCTGTTTCGTGTACCCCAAGCCCATAATATCCTAACTCTTTGTATAGTATAGAGCAAAGCTGTTTCGTGTACCCCAAGGTCATAATATCCTAACTCTTTGTATAGTAAAGACCAAAGCTGTTTCGTGTACCCCAAGCCCATAATATCCTTACTCTTTGTATAGTATAGAGCAAAGCTGTTTCGTGTACCCCAAGCCCATAATATCCTAACTCTTTGTATAGTAAAGACCAAAGCTGTTTCGTGTACCCAAGCCCATAATATCCTAACTCTTTGTATAGTATAGAGCAAAGCTGTTTCGTGTACCCCAAGCCCATAATATCCTAACTCTTTGTATAGTATAGAGCAAAGCTGTTTCGTGTACCCCAAGCCCATAATATCCTAACTCTTTGTATAGTAAAGACCAAAGCTGTTTCGTGTACCCAAGCCCATAATATCCTAACTCTTTGTATAGTATAGAGCAAAGCTGTTTCGTGTACCCCAAGGTCATAATATCCTAACTCTTTGTATAGTAAAGACCAAAGCTGTTTCGTGTACCCCAAGCCCATAATATCCTAACTCTTTGTATAGTATAGAGCAAAGCTGTTTCGTGTACCCCAAGGTCATAATATCCTAACTCTTTGTATAGTAAAGACCAAAGCTGTTTCGTGTACCCCAAGCCCATAATATCCTAACTCTTTGTATAGTATAGAGCAAAGCTGTTTCGTGTACCCCAAGCCCATAATATCCTAACTCTTTGTATAGTAAAGACCAAAGCTGTTTCGTGTACCCAAGCCCATAATATCCTAACTCTTTGTATAGTATAGAGCAAAGCTGTTTCGTGTACCCCAAGCCCATAATAACCTAACTCTTTGTATAGTAAATAGCTAAGCATTTTTGTGTATCCCAGCCCATAACTGCCTTACCCTTTGTATAGTAAACATCAAAGCTTATTTATCATCCCCAGCCCATATCTACCTAACCCTTTGTATAGTAAACATCAAAGCTTATTTGTCATCCCCAGCCCATAATATCCTAAACCTTTGTATAGTAAAATGGCTGGAGTTTTGACTAGCTCCTTTGTCTTTGTCCTTATGTTGCTACGCTGCTGGCTTAACGGGTTAAATCTTAGGTCTTATTCCACCTTTAGGCATTCTATAAAACTCCATGGCATAACAACGTTAAATTAAAGAGTTTATTATAATTTAATTAGTAGAATTATAACACTTGATAGACGTTACATACGTACAAATTTACAACTCTACAACCTTATCCCTTATTCTCTGTTCCGCAACCGAACCACACGTACTGGCCAAAATATGCATCTTCATAACGTAGCCACTATCCCTACACGTACATATAAATTCGGAGAATAACATCTGTCGCACGCTGAAGGTGTGGAATGCTCTTCCAGCCAGTGTGTTTCCCATTGCTATAACCGGGAGACCCTCAATCGAAGTGTGATAAAGCATCTTGATAGCCCGGTATAATGGTAGGAACTGATGTCGGCCATCGTACCTTACCATCAGGTATGCCATAAATTATGTAATAGTATTTATCTTAATGTACCACAATCCTCTACCACACTCACAAGGTGTTACTGTAATAAAATGCCGACAGCAAATAAGTTAGTATTTGTACATTACTTTTAAGTTAATAGTGCAATGAATAATTAATAATCTAGTAATTTTAAATACAATACTCAAACGCTACACCCGAATTCATCTGATAAATGCAACGCGATTTTAATTCTACCACCAGTGTAAACATAAGGTGGCTTAGCGGTTTGGATTTGCAATGCAACTGAAAGCAACTGAATCCAAGATAAGACTTTTACTTGGTCTTTTCTTACAACCAGAAGGTTCCACTAATTGGGGGGCACGGCATTGCGCTCACCTGATGATAAGTGGCGCGCAAGGTCCTTGAATGTTAGCAACTAGAATCAGACATCCATGAGTGACATCAGTCCCTAACACTCATTCATGACTGACATGGCATGACGGCAATTCAAGCCTGATCCCGAAACGTTTGGATACACTTTACTGGGTTTATACTACTAGACAAATTACAACTATCAGTCCGCCTAACACCTATTATACCAACTTATGAAATCCTTAAAAAGTGGCAAAAAAATAATTTGTTTGTCAACTGTGTCCAGCGTGGTAAAGAGTAGGATATATTCTCCAGAAAGATGAACTAAAAGTTCTCCTTTAGCAGTGGAGATTTTAGCACTTTGTCTTCTAGGGCTGTAAGGTCGTTTTTCATATTTATAGTATGCGTGAATATCTATAGATAATATATAGCAGTAGCATTGTAGTAAGACCTCCTGCCAGATATTAGATATATATGTAAAAGGTTGTGGGGTTTTGGATGAGGGTGGCAAAAGCAATAGTGATATATATAGGAGCTATATGCAACTGTAGATAGACATGTTATCGTAATGATTAACACTAAATAACAGATAAGTGTAAATGGGTAATAAATTGTAAGGCATTGCTGGCATTTTATTTTCACTTATGTTTTAGGTTAGGTTTAGCGTTACTCCTCACAGCAACCTAACGTTTTTACATCATTAAAACTGTGTATTTTGCTATATGAGAGAAGTCACGTTAAACTGCTAGTTACTTTATAACAATAAAAATTCGTAAAACAACTGCAAATGTCATAGTTTTTGGCTATCCCTAACAGTGATTATCTCAAATTCATTCGATTGTACATGGGATACGAAACTGACAATTTTAACCTCTAATAAAGTTGATATTTTAATTAAATATTATTTATATAATCTTGGCAAAGCTCGCGCCTATCTAACGGTAAAAGTGATTGAAATTTGCGTCTAAAGAAACAGACTACGGTCACTGACGTGGTATACCATAACATTATTGATATTATTAAATCCAATTTAAAACCCTAATAACAAAATTTGCAATAAATAAAATGTTATTTTGAATACTTTATTCATGTATCACAAATACATTTAAAGTTTATCTGCAACTTGTCACAAAGTATATGTTACTTTGTAAATACATGTACCTACTACTCATTATCTTCCTTACTTGCACTTACTAGATTTTTAATTTAAACACCCATAATACCTAAGTATATATTTCAATTATAGTAAATAATACTTGTACCTATAATGTTATATGTAGCGTTTACTAAATCACTTCATTGATTATAAACTTGATTCTGTAAATTTCCTTCACGCGAAGACGACTTGATTTATTTTTGGCGCGATGACGTCATGGCAAATGGAACACCGTAAAATGATTCATGACTTACAAAAGGGATTATAGAAGTCGTTTGTTTTGTAAATATTGTTTCCTAAAGAACCTTCATGCCGTTCCTGTGCAGTATTTGTTAAACAACTCTCATAGTTACACGGGTTATAATGTAGCAATATTTATATCATTAAGGCTAGTATCGATAAAGCATTATTATACTTTGCTTAATTTTTGCCTAGATTTTCTCATTTCATTCATTAGCCTAGAAGACAGCGTCCTAGACCTCCACTGTTGGAATATAATATATATCTGAAAAAATTGGCCTACACTCGCCACGCTGGCCAGAGGGTATGATCTAAGTTTCCGACGGACCGGGACCGACGGCTTAACGTGCTGCTCGAGACACGGGAACGGTGGTCTTGTAAATCATGTATATGTCTAAGTGTTTTTCTCTTTGGTACATGCCGGGGTCCGTTTTGACCTTTATTTTAGTTTAAGGAAAGCGTTTTTATAACTAAGCCACTACCAACTGAACTCTGCCATTCAGCATACATATTAAAGTTGGGTCGTAGGCGAGGAGATTCGTCGAGTTAGGAAAGACACTTTTTGCTTTAAAATAATTAATTAAACTTTAGCGTATCTTAAGCAAAGTCCAAGCACGTCTAAGGGCGCGTTCCTACAATGCTGTGATGACAGATTATCGTGTCGTTTCTAAATGTTACCATTATCACGACTTCTGTACTTGATAGTTTATCGTCATAGTCGTGGAATACAAATAATGGTAACGAGCTGAATGTGTAAAGCTGGACTAGTATCGACTTTCTTAAATCTTGCCTTGACGGGCTCCTAAATATAGTTCTTAACGCAAATACCTGTCAAAATTACAAGCCCTAGCGAAATCGATAAGATTATTGTCTCGCGGCGATACAGCATTGCGTTAGAACAATTAAGGCCCAGATCGATGCGAGGTGTGCTAGTATAAACAAGCTTTGAATGGGAGAAACTGACGTCAAACATAAATGGTTTATTAATTAGTTTGCTTTGTCATAAACCCGAGGGAGTGTTGTGTGTTTTAATTCCATGCTAAATGACCAGCCTACGAGTACATACACAATGCTGAATCAATATTGCTGTATCTCCGCAGTTCGGAGACTGATGTTAGATTGCTGATGCGAGAGCTTTTTTCTTCCTCTTTTTCTTAGTTGTTGAAATTGTCAGATTGGTCGTGGTCATTATTCAAGCTTTAGTGGCACGCTTAACTTTTTTAGAACCTAAGTACACACATCAAAAGTGTCTAGGGATCAACATATATTTTTGCAATAACTTTTCTCCTGATTGATATTCATTAAAATTTTCTTTAAGGATTGATCAAATAAAATGTTTTCGTTTGTCTACAGCAGGGTTGCACAGACTTATTAATACTAGGGGCCACTCGGCCAAATCATGAACTGATAGCGGGCCGGCCGCCAGAAGTAGGTATAGGTAGTTAAAGACAATAAAGAATTGATAAAAATTTATTAAAATTAAAAAAGAAATTATTAATTTGAAGCGTGGCACTGCATAGTGCTTACAATCTTTTTTATATTTGGCTCAAATTTACTTGTAGCAACACGTAAAACTGCTTCCAAACTTTCATTTGCAAGGCGGTTTCGATTTTTTGTTTTATTATTATTTAGTATTGAAAAAGTTTGTTCACATATATAGGTAGAACCAAATAAGCTGGCACATTTCAGAGCGTTTATGCGCAACTCTTCGTACATATTTTTATCAATGCAGCGGTAAAAGTTCAGCAAGTCTCCTTCGTTGAATTTGTTGCGTAAATCTTGGTCATTTTGAATGTCGATAATTTCTAACTGCATTGACTCTGGCGCATTTTCAACTGAAATAGTGAAAGGATTGCTGAATATGTCCAACAGAGGTTTCACTTTTTTAAACTCCGAAAATCTGTCTTCAAAAGATTGAATCAAAATATCTAGCTTTTCTACATAACTGAAATTAATCGCAGTTTTGTTGAATTTTTCAGCCATTTTCTTATAATTCGGAAAATGATTATAATTTCCAGAATTCAATTGTGATCTGAAAAGTGTCAGCTTGCATTGAAAGGATGTTACATGAGCATAGAGCTGGGATATCAGTTGATTTTTGCCTTGAAGCCGTGTGTTCAAGACATTCAAATGATTTGTAATGTCAACTAAATAAGCTAAATCACACAACCAATCAGGAATTTTAAGTTCCGGGACATCCCTTTGCTTTTCCGCCAGAAATATTCCAATTTCTTCTATTAAATTTAGAAATCGTTCCAGTGTCAATCCACGACTTAGCCACCTTACTTCTGTATAATACAGTAAATCTCCGTATTCGCTTTCGATGTCATCAAGGAATTGTTTGAATTGTCTGTGATTGAGTCCTCGTGATTTTATGAAATTTACAGTCGAAACTACTACTTTCATTACATTTTGAAATTCATTTTTTTTAGAACAGAGGGCTTCCTGGTGTATAATGCAGTGAAACTGCATGAGATCTTCAGTGTTTATGTTTTTTTCTTGCAGGTGCTTTTTCAGCAAAGTAACTAGCCCGGAATTGATACCAATCATGGAAGGAGCACCGTCAGTCGCAACTCCCGATAACTTAGATAAGTCCAAATCAGTTTTTGAACACTCGTCCAAAAGTCCATTGAGTATATCAACTCCTTTGGTTTGACCTTTCAATGAACACATTCCTAATAACTCTTCGAAGACTTCAAAATCTTGAGTAACACCTCGTATGAATATGAGAAGTTGAGCTGTGGAACTAATATCAGTCGATTCGTCGAGTGCTAATGAAAAAAATTCCATGATCTTAGTTTTTTCAATTAATTGTTCCGCAATATTACCTGACAAGGACATAATTCGTCTTTGGATAGTCATACGATTCAGTTGAATTTTCTCAAACTTTTTTGCTGCTTCTGGACACATTTTCTTAGCGGCAATTTCCATGCATTCTTTTACAAAATCGCCATCATTGAAGGGGCGACTTCGCTTTGCTATCATTCGAGAAATTTCATAACTAACTTCTGTAGCCGTTTCTGAATCTTGAATGTGTTTTGTAAACATAGCTTGCTGACCAATAAGCTCCCGTTTTAAAGACAACATTTTTTGCTTTCTTAATTCGCCTGTAAACTTGGTAAAAGAAGGATGCTGCGTTTCATAGTGCCTTTTTACATTATAATCCTTTGCAATCGCAACAGAATTCTTGCAAATTAAACAAACGACTTTGTTATGCGACCATACAAAAAAGTATTTCTCAGTCCAAATTTCTTGAAACTGCCGATTTTCATCTTTAACCTTACGTTTTTTACTAGGTCCTGGCTTCTCCATGTTGCGTTCTAATCCTGGCTAGGATTAACACAGCACCTAAAAACAATTACAGTACCCACTTAAATTACCTATCCTTTTTTAAATTATCAAAAATAATTGATTAAATATTATTTCTCAGAAATTTTAAGATTTTTATACAGATTTTATCTGAAATAATGACGTAATTATTACAGTTAGAGAAATTCTTATAAAAATAGTAATTTCTTTGTTTATTTTAATATTTAGCCAACATTAAAGCTAAATTTGATTAAAATTGATTAAATAGGTAGGGAAACACTTATTAATAACAGAGTTTTACTTACGTTTTCACAACACAATTATACACGGCACTTGACGGGTTAACACTGCAACAGGAAATCTACGTTGAATGTGGATCAAAATATATGACACCGGCTAGTCGAGTTAAAATCTACACTAGAACTATTGCCTCCCAAAAACACTAATAAACTGCACTTATTCTCAATCACTTATTACTTCGCTTTGTATTTTCGCGCTTATTTCTTTCTGTTGTTGACACTTCACTCAAATGAAAAGCGAACTGTTCGGCCGTTGCGGTTAACGTGATTTTTATACCGCGCAAACGACTCTGGAAGCTTCGTGTAGATACGCGAGCAATCGGGAATACGGGACTATATCTATCTCGCTTGCTCACCGCGCTAGAAAATTCTTGATTTCTATAGCGAGCGATGTTACTTGACTTAGCAATTTTGGGCGCTAGATTCAAATTGCGCGCGCGCGAGTTTCACATTACTTTTCGAACATATATTTTTTTTGTTTTATTCTGGAATAGAATTCAATATTTTTCGAATGCACGAGAGTATTATTTTTGCTGTCGGCGGGCCACCAGTATTCGACCCACGGGCCGCATGCGGCCCGCGGGCCGCGGTCTGTGCATCCATGGTCTACAGTAACGATAAACCAAGTCACCTTTGCATTAGTAAAAAAAATTGCCATTTTCCTAATAAAGGGATTTTTGACATTTGAACCACTAACATTAAAGTTCGAAAAAAAGACTGAAATAACAGTTTTTTTTTAAATTTTATTGGGTAACTTAAACAATTAATAATCCGTGTTTCTACTGCGAACACTAACAACACAAGAACATCGGTTTGGCATACTCAAAATGAGTTCATCCAAATCACGCTGTGGAATGGCCGCCCACGTTCGTTGCAACAACAAAAAAAGGTCTTCTTGCGACTGGATACCCTCCATATTCGGCAGAGCTCTTCTCTGAAGAATATCCCATGCATGCTCAATCGGGTTCAAGTCTGGCGACTGAGCAGGCCAGGGCAGGACATTGATGTTAGCTGCGGCGAGAGTCTGTCTTACAACTCTTGCGGTGTGCGGTCGTGCATTATCATGCATTAACTGAAATAAGGGACCGATATGCACTTGTAGAGGAACGATGACGTCTGATACAACCGTCTCAGCATAAATTTGAGCGTTGAGGTGGCCTCTGATCCAAATCAACTCAGTTCTTCCGCCGATCGAAATACCCGCCCATACCATGATGGTTCCACCACTATAAGGATGGACTTCCTGGCAGGATTTTAATCGCTGTTGGCGTCCAGGGGTTCTCCAGTGTCGTATACTTCTTGTATCCGGCCTCATACCAAAACGAGACTCATCAGAAAAGCACACGAAACGCCATTGTTCTTCTGTCCAATTTCTGTGTTCAAGAGCCCATTGATATCGAGTCCTACGATTGTGCATTGCTATAGGTGGTACCCGTAGCGGTCTTCGGGAATGAAGGTTCACTTCATGCAAGCGGTTTCTGACTGTTTGGTCGCTAATTAAGTTCCCTGAAGAGCGATGAAGGCTCACGGCTAACATCATGGCGGTTATTGTTGGAGTTCTTCGAGCTGTGATTTGAATGTATCGGTCTTGTCTCCGTGTGGTGCAGCGATACCGTCCTCCATGGCGCTCAGCCACGGTACCAGTGGTTCGGTAACGTGTCCAAAGTCGACTGATAACACTCTGACTTGTATTCAGAGCTAAAGCCACAGTACGTTGCCGGGAACCAGCTTCTATCATTCCCACGGCTCTGATCATTTCTTCCCTGCTTAAATGACGTCGCCGCTCCATAATAACGTTGGTTTTAATCAGTAGTAGGGAAACAGTAGCACTAATAATGTCTTCAATGCGTCTTATGTTTTTATAGGGAAAATATTGACAGCTGATTTTCATCTTTTACTCGAATTTGATTGACAGTTCCTGTTTTAAATTATGAAATGCACCAAAAAGGATCCATATAAATTTATAAAATCATAAATTTATTACAAAGCCACATCTCAATCACAAGAAATCCGCATAAACATGCTTGATCCCTAGACTTTTTTGATGTGTGTATGTTTGAGATATATTTATAAACTTATTGCACAAACTTTAGAACATTTAGACAGTATAGATGGTGGGTGCAATCATCAATTGAGTTATTCCTAACAGTATTAATAAATAAATAACAATATTACATACTAATATAGAAATAAAGTAAAGACAGCTTTACTTTTTTAGGCTCAATCAACTCTTCTTCTAAGTCAACCCTTTCCATCCCTTCTCATCACACCTTTTTTGTCTCTAATTTGTTTGGTGTTGCTGTAAATCTTCAATATACCTATACTTATTTCTGAGAAAAAGTAAAAGCAAGAAAGTGTCATCACGATTATCCCTTACGTTGTGCATCGCTATAAAGAAGTTGCCCATTATGACGAAATATATCACAAATAAATTATTGTATCCCGATCAGTAATCGAAATACGCGTCCGCGACTGTACTTTTTAAAGGAGCGGAGCCTTAATTCGTTTTTTTATTTTTATTTTTTGTATGACTGGCAATACGGGCCTGATCCTGATTGTGTGGATACACTACAGGGTTTATCGGCACGAACGGAGGATACTCCAGCAGACAAAAAAATACCACCAACAGTCCGCCTACCACCTATATGTTGTTCTCGTTGAAATAAATTGCCATTTGCTACTAGTGTCAAGAACGCTGCAGGCTGCATTCCCCGCTGAATTGCAATACTGATTCTTTCGGCGATTCTGAATTTGGGATTTAAATAATATTAAATACAAATACATATTACAAAAGAACTTTTATGAATTAGACAACTATACAATTATTTATATATAATTTAAATATTTATAGACTTTAAAAGCAGAGCACAGTAATGAGCACATGGTAGCTAGATAACGAACGTAACAACTGTGTAGGTACTAAACGAATAAAGTTTTTGAAAATTGAACAAGTTATGTTTTTTGGCCTAAAGTAAGCATAGGGCTAGCAAAGCTTTACAAACGTCACCCTAAGACTTTAGTACAATTATTATTGTTGTTTTCTTGCGACCTATTTGCGTTATTGTACTATATGATATCCTTAACAAAATGCACCAGCTAATAAATCTATTTTTTCCTTCTATTGCATTCAGTGTAAATATGTGCATTGCCTGAGCATATTGTTTATTTAGTGTAATTGTTTTCATTTAAAATTTACAACATGGGTCATTTTAAAGGTATTTAATATTAGCCAGTTGTTTTTGTGTTCTATTTACGTATCCCCCATTTGTGCAACGGCACGTTCTTGAATTTACTGTTTATAAACTATATTATTGTGTTTTGTTGCTAGCGAGGTTAATAATAGTTTGTGATTCGAGTTATCCAGGTATAGCCTGAATTTAACCGTTAGGCTGGCATAGTGTTGGGACTGATGTCAGTTGCTTGCACACTTGGACTTTTCGCTTGTATTAGTTTCAAATTAAGCTACCTGCCTGTGCCAAGTTGCGTTTATAAATACAAACTTTTTGATAATGTTTGTTTAATCAAAATGTCACTACGTTAGATAAATTACTAATTCAATAAAAAAAAAAATAACTAAGGAGCTAGCATAACTTTGACATGTAGCATAACAACTGTATTTGTAACTACTATAAAGGGTATAAAAGTATGAATAGATTAGAAATCCATTGATTAACCGTGCGGCGTGCTAGAGCTTTATAAATGTATTATTTATTCATTATCAGTATGTCTCCTGGTTATATACCTCCTCCAATTGCACGCTATCCATGCCACCTTCTTACATTGCCCACCTTTAGGTCATGTGAACAAAGCAGTAGTTTGATATTTAAAACGCTTTGCGTAAAAGTACCTAAGGGTTCTAATATCGTCATGCACCAATAAGAAATACATTGTACATTTGTCATAGATTTACAACACCGCTGTCGGTTCCGGTTCTACTTTTACTAACTTGTGGTTTCGATAGAAAATTATACCCTGGCCAGCGTGGCGACAGAAGGTCTAGGACTCTATATTCGAGCTAGAGCCTGATGATGAAGCATGTCCTTGTTTGAGATCTGTCCAACTGCCGTCGTCCGTGGTCTCCACTTTAGAACCCATATATATATATATTTCATATGTCATTCCAGCTAAACCGTCTTATGAACGAGATTTACGAGACTGTGTCGGCAGCCTGCAGGATGGACGAGCAACTCAAACCTACCAGATTCCCGACTGATTCGTCCGATGGCAGCAGCGAAGGTAAAGAATTAAATCAATAGAATCAGATTACAAAAGTGCTAGTAAAGTATCATCGAGACCGTATCCATTGCGGGCTGGTCAGAAGTACTACCACCATAAGGCTGTTATTTCACCAGAGATGTCCGATAGAATAAAGCAGTGGACAAGGAAATATCGACCATACCACATATTGCCACCTTATGATATGATTTCTGGTGGGAAAGAAAGAATAATGTTATTATTGTAATAACAATAAGGTAAAATACAGTACAGTTTTTTAACGAGTAAAGTTTCCAGATAGTGTTTCATTAAAAGCTAAATTTTTTGACGACAAAAAAATAATAGAAATAATTAATTAATAACATAAGTAATAATAATAATGTAATGTTAAGTTTTAAACACTCATCGCTGTTTTCCTGTGGATTAGGCAAAAGCAATGTTTAGAATGCTGACCCCTAATTCAGGTTGAAGCCCTGATATGAAAATGGGTATTTTCTGTCGTACATCATCATCATCAATAATACTATTAAAGATATAGCTAGGTCTAGGTCAGACCTCCACTGTTGGAGATGGTTCTTCAGAAATTTCTGTGGAAATCACTCGCCACGCTGGCCAGACGGGATGGCTGGCGTGGTTCTTTATTAATTATTTATTATCTTATATTTACAAACCCCTCGATGAGCACGTTAAGGCAGGGCCCGATTGTACTTTTGGGAAATTTAGACAATCTGCTTTTAACGATATAAAATGACTGTCATTTTAGACATATTTTACACTTTCATATACCTAGTTAATAATAATAATAATAAACGTTTATTAACGTAAAGTAATTCACTTATATAGAACATTTAAAAACAGTGCAGAACAGAACATTAAAATAAAGTTGATCGGCCTCTAATTAAACTGAATCAGCCTGGCCCAGGTCACTCAGCTATTTGTTAACACATTTTAAAATATTTTGTACTTTCAAAATAATGTCAAACTGCTTTTTGTTAAATAAAATGACTGTAATTTTAGACATATTATTTTTCACTTTCATATACCTTTAATTTGCGACGGAGAAAATAGCAAAAGTTTTATAATGAATTATTTCTTTACTATAACAAAGCTATATCTTTAATAGTATTATTATATATATGTTTTTAATTTAAAAAAGCAGTTTTTGTACTTGTTGGTGTTAGAAACATATATATTATTATATATATATATCCGGTTCGAAGGACCAATTTTATGTTGTGTGTTAACCTAATGTTATTGACGCGTGCGAACCACAACTCGCTCAAATTGACACTAATGACAGATCATAGACTTTTCATAGATCTGACATTTATACTTTTTAAATTATTACAATATTATTGCCCATTCAGCAAAATATTATTTATGTTTCTAAAGTGAGCGCGAGCATTCTCTAGAAATAAGTTTCGAAACACTCATCTTGGGATGAGGACTCTGGTTTTAAGGGCTCGGTAATTAGACAGAAACAATTGATAACTATTTGTCAAGCTCATACTTCCCTCTCTCTCTCTCGCCCTGTTCTCATGTTGTTTTGTTGAATACTTAAGCCATATTGTGTTTATTCCATAATAATAACTAACATAGCAAATTTCTATTTTTAGATTCCGTAAAGCTAACTCGCAGTCTGACTGAGAAGCGCAAGAACTACGTACGTAGGGTCTCGTCGCGCGCCGGTTGTCTCGATAAACCTATCAAAAACCGATTCAGGCATCAAACCTCAGTGTGCTCATACAATTCACAGAAACCAGAAAACCACTACGCTACATTCAGATCGTGGAAAGACTTTCGCCAAGAAAATCAAATGGCAGCTAGACGAGATTCAACCGACTCCAAGTTCAACCTAACCGATTCCAAAGGCAATTTGCTGTCGTTGAAAGATGAGTTTTCCGATGATTTGGATAACTTGGATTTGGATGATAAAGCTGGGTGCTTGGATCTGGAACTGCCGTTTGAGCCAAGAGAAAGGGGGTTATTTGATATCTGTCTGCTTGTTGGACTTAACCATATGACTGGAGAAACTTATGTCAAAAGTGTCTTTCCCAATCAGGTATGTAGTTTTATATATAACACCATAAGCGAATTTAATCTGAGTCGATTTTTCTGGACCAGCATAATTACAGCTGAATCAATATAATATTATTATTTTTTATTTGAAGTGCACTTTTATTTCAAATTCATAATTAGGAAATAATTTTATTTCCTTTCAAAAAAATTATTATTTTATATTTTTTTTAATCAGCGCCGGTTGTTGGATCCAGTACGTCTGAAAATGCACTAGATCCAGCAATTGCAATTTATAAATATAATCATAAAACTGTATTCGTAGTTTTGTGGTTTAGTCATTGGATTTTTTTGAGAAAATATAATTTGTGATATTTCTCGAGTTTGGTACGCTAGAGACATCGACGAGCTTGCCACTTATCATGATAGGCCTATAGTAAAGTTGGCTAAAAGTATTTCATATCACCTCGGAAGGTCTTGATGATACTTAGTTTTAAGGTATTATAAAAACGAAACCGTTAAAATTACTGGTGTAAATCAATTTGTAATCAATACTATATTACTGTCGCGGTCGGTAATGGCTACGTTTCTGTTTTAGCCAACAGTAATAAAAATCCATTATTGTTAAAGTATGTTCACTATACAAAGCTGCACTTTTGAAAGAAAGAAAGAAAGAAAAATAATTTATTTGCCACATACCAATAAACACAACTTAAACAAATAAAGACTGGTAGTATACACAAGATGTGTCGTGACAAATAGGGAATCAGCTCAGCATGGAGCTGCGACTCTGGGCCACAGCGCTGATTTTCGGCTAATCCCTTGTTAGGAGAGGTGCTAATGGGTAAAGCTTTTGGCTTTGAGCGCAGTTGCAGGCCATCACAGCGCTTATTCGAGAAGCGCGGAAACATCTACTTAGCTTATAGAAGGTTGTCAAAATAATAATGACCACATTACTAGCCTCCAAGTAAAGGAATTATATCGACAACACTTTTGAATAGGGATCGGGTCTGAATAACTGGGTTTATATACTTGACTGACATCAGTCCCTAACACTATGCCGGCTTGACTGGGCTTGACGGCAATTCGAGCCCGATCCTGATAAGTATGGATACACTTTACTGGGTTTATCGGCACAAACGGTGCATACTTTCCCGCCCCGGCAGACTGGGCAAATTACCACCATCAGTCCGCCTCACATCATCATTACAGCCCCTAGAACATTGGAGATGAGCCTTCCAGAACATATATAGGCTGGAGAATTAAGGCCTACACTCGTCACGCTGGCCAGACGGCTTGGCGAGGATCTCCTGTCAATTTTAATGACAATTTATTAACGATTCCACAAGTTGGTATTAGTGGAACGCGCCTCAGTCCGCCTACTACCTATTAATTAAATCCAGGTTTAGGTTATTCTTAAAAGTTTTTTAAGTTAAGACTTTATTTTAATATCATACCGGGTTCGATTCCTGGTTGGGTCACAAAAATATTTATTAATGTACATAAATACATTTAATTTATATTTAATTTATTTGTGATTATTCTCGAGTTTCGAGCGTACGCTGGAGACATCGAAGAGCTTGCCATTTGTCATGATTGGCCTATAGTAAATTTGGCGAATTAAATCCGCTTATTACAAGCGTGGTTTCTGACCACCCCGAAAGCGAAGCGGTCGTGATGATACTTCACTTTACTCTATTTTCTATTACAGGTAAAAGTCCCGCCACACATTGGAAATCTGATATTTCCGGAACGTTTATCCGACGATACTAAGCCAGAATATGACTTGGACGCGAAACGAACCCAGAACTATTCCTTGGTGCTGACCAATGAGAAAGGGGAGAGAAATTTCGGGTATTGTCGTCGCGTGCTACCTGAAGGTGCCAATTACTGCCTACCCCTCTGCTACTGTATCATAGGGCGTTATAGAGCACCTGGATTCTATTACAAGGTACATTTTTAAAAATATATTTTTCTAGGTAGCATAAGACGTCTCATGTCCTAGGTATGGCGTCTACAATTCGTAATTTTGATCTATTCGTAGAGGATCGTAGAATTCCTTAGACGGTCAATTAGATCTAGTAAATTCAGAATACGACGTCGTTAGTTGGTCACTTTAGTCAGTCCAGTAAACATTTGTCTTCAGCGGTGTACGTCGTAGTAACCTATAACACTAACGTCATTAAGACGTTTTGTGGTTGTGACATTTGACTGTCCTTTCCTGTGGACTAGACTAGACACTTTTAAAAAATTGGAACAGTTGATATCTGTCCTTCCTACTGTGCAGGCTAGACAAGACTCATGGGCAATTAGAATTAGTTTTATTCCGATTTAATTCATCAGTCCACTTACCACATTTTAGCTTCTTTGTAAAGCTTTGGTAGCTGTACTTAGTAACGTTTTCCTAACTAGGGCTAGTAGAATATCTCTTCTGTTACAATGTTCCAAATATAATTACGAAGTTTCGTCGTTTAGCAAACAGCGCCGCACAAGTCAATTTGACTCGTGGAACACTTATTTAAATTGAATATAAGAAACTTCATGATCTAATTAGTGATAGGTGTTGTAGATAAAATTACTAATTATTATGAATAATAAGAAGAAAGAAAGAAAGAAAAAAGTTTATTTGTCACAAAAAAAACCACAAGCAGTAAAAAATAATAATACAACAAACAAGATAGTGTGGTGACAAATAGGGAATCAGCTCAGCAATAAGCTGCAACACTCAGTCACAGCGCTGATTTTTAGCTGATCCCTCACAATGATATACCTAAATATAAATAAAGTCAAAGTCAAAAGTCAAAGTCAAAATATCTTTATTCACGTAAACCTATTACAGGCATTTATGAAACGTCATTAATTTAATTATTTTGAATGATTCTACTCCTGCTAGTAGAAGACTAAGCAGCAAAGTGGTCCAATAAGTAAGCTGTTAGAAGATTCCAGTGACCTGTTAATGTTTAATCTGACTGAGAAAGGAATCTGCAAGGAAAACTCAGCTATATCAGATTTACAAAATAAAACATATACAGAACTGCACCACAACGATCAATTAATAACCTTTTAAATTTAGTTATCAGTACATATAAGAAAACAATACCTAATAATAACATAATAAATAAATATAAAACTACCAAAAATATTCGTAACTAAATTAGATCATAAGGATTCTTAACTGCAATTATACAGGGTGTTTGGAAGGGTCAATATATTGGGCGGGGGTAGGTAGCAGACTATCCCTAGTTTCTACCCTAGGCGTATGTACAGCTCCCTTCCAAACATCCTGTATAATTATTTTTTTTAGTCCTGTATAATGAGTACATTCACGTATCTTCACGCCAAATCCCTTGCGGGGTAGGCAGAGAATTGAGCGCCACTTGTCACGATCACGACATACCTCTTTCGCTTCTTCAACATTTATCAACCCCTTCATACATGTCCCTTTTGATTCGCATGCTTTTTAATGCACCTTCAGCTATTGTTTTATTAATCTGATCGTGATGAGTGAGTCTTGGTCTGCCAGGGCCTCTTTTACCCACAACTTTCGCATTATATATCTGGTTCGTCAATCTCTTTTCGCTCATCCTTTCAACATGCCCAAACCATCGGAGCATGCCTTTCCTTATTTTTGTCCCTATGACGTAAAAAGGTAGGTATGAAAGAATTTATACCTACCTTTTTACGTCAGCTACCTACATCATTACGTATGCGGTCCCTTAAAGTTACGCCGCATATCCGACGCAATGACCTCATTTATACTGCATTAACTCTACTCTCATGCGTATTCTGACATATCCACGTCCATACATAAGTGCTACCACCATGGTATTGTGTATGGCGAGTCGAGCTTTGTCACTGACATTTCGACTGGCCATCAGTTACCCCAGGGCACCGTTAATACTAATTCCCGCGTTCACTCTTCTTCCAACATTCCCTATCATACTTCCCATCCGCTGTGAAATGATGAGTCAAATTTAAATAATTTGAAAAAAATAATAAGCTGGTTATGTCAATAAAATTTTAGTTTAAAGAAATTCACATCAGTCCAAAATATTATACGGTTAATTTTCAAACGCAATTTATTTAGACCTTGGTATCGGTTACGAATTTGCGCCGTTTGAGGTCGAGACGATGGGCCCATGGGGACCGTCAGCGAGGCGCTTGGCCAAGGAGTTGTCAAAGCGGCTGACAGAAAGGTCTGGAGACAGCAAGGCTGGCAATTATTTCTGCCAACGTATTAGCCTCGCTATACAGAGGGGAAATGTTGCCAGTCTCCTTGGGACTATCTCGGATGGGACGTCTCTAGAGGACATTTTTTATTTATAGTTTAGTTTATTTTTAATTGTATTATTTAGGTAGCTTTTAATTTATATTTAATGTAAATAATAATAAATAAATAAATTTATAAATATTAAATAAATAAATAAAATTAATTAATGTACTAATTAACTTCAAAAAAAATATTAAAAAATAATCGTGAGACTTCCTAATTGGAATGGACTATACCACTTCGATTCTGAAAGTATTTGTAAACGAAAAGGTATAGGTATAGTTACTAATCGGACAGATAACACAGGAAATGTATTACTTGCTGCCCGTATACACAATATAATGAATAATAAATTAATAAATAAAACCCTTTCTTTCCAGGTGCTTCAAGAAATTGAGTCTCAGCACGGCAGCTCCGAATTTGAACTAAACTTTTTGCTTCGCCAACTTATAAACCACGAATTTCCTTCACCCGGACAAGAAATTCATGTCAATTACACCAGCAGCACAAACCTACAGAAATGTTTCCGTAATTCCGTTAATTTGGGAGATATTTTAAAATCCAAGACTTTACAAGCCAAGTCTGAAAGTTCGGAGAAGCTATTGAACCCAAATACGATTCCGGAGTATTATGATATCGAAAATAACAACAATAAAAAGCATTTACTTGCTGATGTTGGGAATAGCAAGGGGTTGAAACGCAGCATTGAACCGAGAATGGATGAATTTAATGTGTCAGTGTTAGTGGACTCTCTGGGCCCAGGGTTGGTTGTAAAAGTCTTCGGCTCTCTGCTAATGGAGCGTAAAGTTATTCTCATCAGTGATAATTTAAGGTTGGTATATATAAATAATAATTTAATGGTTGGTAGAACCTTCTAGCAGTCGCAGATTATGAGAAATGCTCTTTTCTTAAGTTCTGTTAAGCGGTCTCAGTTCCTCTTAAAACAATCTTGAGGAATTGTTAAAAAATGTCAAAAAAAAACTTCAGATACATCTTCAGCCATTTTTTATTTTAGGGGCTGTGATAATGATGACGGAAACTTGGAATGCCTTCTAGAACATATATCTGGAGAATTTGGCCTATACTCGCCACGCTGGCCAGACGGGTTGGCGACGATATCATGTAATTTTTTAATGACATATTTTTAACCATCCCTCAAGTTGGTATTAGTGGAACCGGGACCGACGGCTTAACGTGCTCTTCGAGGCACAGGAACGGTGGTGTTGTAAATCTATGACAAATGTACGTACGAAAAGTGTATTTCTCATTGGTACATTCCGGGTGGGTTTAAACCGACCTTTGTAGGATCTTAACGAAGCATTCTTTCAACAAAGCCATCACTGTTTTCTATTTAAGTCGATTTAAACCTAAGTAACATGCCAAAAACTTGGAAATACAGTAAAAATTTAGTATTTTCAGGTACAAGTAGTATCGAATCTATATCTGTATTTAACACATTTTAATTTTATCTGAAAAAGTTGATATCTTTAAATCGTACACAAAGTTAACTATACCAAAAAATGAAATGAAATTTATTGTACGTATTAATTTCTATTATTTTTTGCAACTGCCTCTGTGGTCTAGCGGTTATGTCCGTGGATTTAGACTCGGAGGTACCGGGTTCGATTCCTGGTCGGGACACAATAATATTTATTAATGTAAATAAATACATTTAAATAATATTTAATTTATTTGTGATGTTTCTCGAGTTTGGTACGCTGGAGACATCGACGAGCTTGCCAATTGTCATGATTGGCCTGTAGTAAAGTTGGCTAAATTTGAATCCGCATATTTATGAGCGTGGTTTCTGACCACCCCGAAAGGGAAACGGTCGTGATGATACTTTACTTTACTTCATTAAATGAGTAGTTTAATTTTACATAACGGCCGGTTAAAAAACCGGTTAACTAAGGTTTAGCATATTTTTTAGGTTAGTGCACTTATACAAAATCGTTGTGGTGCAGTTATATATATATGTTTTATTTTGTAAATCTGATATAGCTGAGTTTTCCTTGCAGATTCCTTTCTCAGTCAGATTAAACATTAACAGGTCACTGGAATTTGCTAAGCTGCTGGTCTTCTGCTAACAGCTTACTTATTGGACCACTTTGCTGCTTAGTCTTCTACTAGCAGGAGTAGAATCATTCAAAATAATTAAATTAATGACGTTTCATAAATGCCTGTAATAGGTTTACGTGGATAAAGATATTTTGACTTTGACTTTGCATTAAAATAATCTTTATTTTTTAGTCAATTGTCATCTTGTATGGAGGCCCTTCAGTCAATACTATATCCGTTGGTTTGGCAACAACCACTAATATCCACTATACCGGCCGAACTAAGCAAGGATATCCTCGAAGCACCATTGCCTATATTGGCCGGCATGCTTCGACGTTACAACGAAACCATGGACTATATTACTGATATGGAGTTTAGGGAGGTAGGTTATTTTAGTACATTGTAATGGTTGTTTAAATATATGTAACCAAAACAATGCATTTGGTTAATATTAATTACTAGTTGGACGGCAACAAATGGCAAGCAAGTATTTCAAATTATCATGACGACTATATCCAATCATCTACTTCACTTATCTTACCACTACCCCAGTCACCACCCTTTTTTTTTCGGGTACACATCATGATGGGTCAATAGTATAGTTGGCTAAATGTGAATCCGCTAAATAAAAAATCGTGGCTTATGACCACCCAGGAAGGGATACGGTCGTGATGATACCTAAAAATTAACCAGCAATTTACCTGTCATATAAGAATAAGATAAACGTTTGATATTTTATTGATATGTAATGTATTTAATTTTTGCTTGGCACAAAGATCACTCCCAAGTTGGATAATGCCAATAATAATTATTAATTTATTTGTGATATTTCTCAAGTTAGGTACGCTGGAGACATCGACGAGCTTGCCACTTGTCATGATTGGCCTATAGTAAAGTTAGCTAAATGTGAATCCGTTTATTTATCAGCGTGGTTTCTGACCACCCCGAAAGGGAAATGTTTTATAAATTGTCATTTTATATCTATTATTTACTACTTACCATGAAAACTGTCCTAACGTCCTAAAGGGTGTTTATATGTATAATATGTATATATTTACAAAAAAAAAAAAAGTATAATATGTAGTTTATCAACCATCTAGTTACCGTAACACAAGCCTCGTAGCTTACCACGGAATTAGATGGCGCTGTGTGACCCGTCTGGAAATATTATTATTATTATTATAAAGGGTTGGCTGTCAGATAATGTCTAGTGGCATTCAAGTCCACCTTTGTATATAGTGCAATTAGGTTTTAAAATAAATAAATAACAATCGAACCACAACCACAGGTTCGAATAAGCACCCACATACTGTAGTCACTATCCCTACGCGTACGTATCAATTTGAGGACTAGTACATCTGTCGCACGATACAGATGTGGAATGCTCTTCCAGCCTGTGTCTTCACTTTGCTATAACCTGAAGTCCTTCAAGTGAAAAAGTTTATAGTCAAGCCGGCATAGTTTTAGGGACTGATGTCACACAAGGTCAGATGTCGTGCTTCTAGGTCTAGGGGCTGTGGTGGATAACCTTTTAAATTATATAGCCTTTATATGTCAGCTCATTAGGTTTAATTGTATATTTTTTTTGTTTTTCAGGGAATGCTCATCGATTTATCGAATTCGAGTACTAAATTAGTTTTCTATCAAGGAGATGAATCATCCATTTTGCCATCGATTTTCTATAAAACTCTAAAAACAACTTTGCAAATGGAATCTTCAAAGAGTAACCAAAAGGACCCAGAAGGAGGTGGAACACGAAATGTCATGATTTCTGAAGCATTCTTGCGATTTTTTGTTGATGTTTTGAGCGATTTTTGGAACTATTTCTCCTTTGGTGAAGTGAAAGAAGGTGATTTGGGGAAAAATGGCGTTTTATTTGATGTAAGTTTCATTTAAAATTTTTATTATCACCTTCTGCCTCCGTGATCTAGCGGTTAAGTCCGCTATAATATATTAATGTTCAAATTAAATTAAGCAGCTGTAAAATAGACTTGTCAAAATATATATTAAAAATTATTATGATGTCATAATCTATACTAGTTGTAGACCACTGTATAAGGGCCTTGTCTTATAATATATATATATATATAAACTAAAGTATATTATATCATATACTTCTTTACTTTATTGCGCAACAATGCACTTACCATCCACCATTCTACTCCCCCCTCCTATTCAACCAAATACTGTATGATTCCGTTAATGCCGTCATGGAAGCTCTTTCCATAAATGTATTGACGGCAGACCTGCTTAGGCCCAATTCTTTCAGTAAGTGATGCAAAGATTTTGCTGGAACTCCTCTCGCATCAACTTCCACTGCGGAAAGCTGAGTCTTGAACCCGTTCCTGATCATTTCTTCTGTGAGATCATAATATTTATTCGACTTTATGTTGTGGTCTTTTGGAATATTTGATTTCCACGGAACGGTAGCTCATCTGGTATCCTATAATGATGTTTAAATGCATCCATGAGAATATTCCAGTCTAATGCGGGGTCAAGTTTTTTCGTTTACGGTTAAATTTTTGTGATCAAATTTTTTTTTAAGTCATTCCTTTTCCAACTCTGGATATTATTACCTGGATAAAATATGTAATAGCTTTATAATTATTTTCAGCGTGATTCATTCCAAAAAGACGCACCACCTAAACAGACTGATTTTCTCCAGTGGTTTACAGAAACGGCCATGTTTAACCATTTCATACAAAATATGGCTCTCTGTCACCCGACCAGAGACAAGACTACAACCATAGACTATTCCACCATAGAGGGGATAGTCGACGTGCCACTACCAAATTTCTACGAGCTATTCGACGAAAGGGTGACGCGTAAACTGAAAAACTCGAAAAAAACACTAAACAATAAAAGTGAGCATCCAGTGAAAAATAACTACAAAAGTGCTATGAACAATAAAATTAAAGTTCTGAAGAGTAAACTGAGAGATTTAGTTAATTAATACGTGTCATTATGGATGCAACTTTATGATGGGGTTTTTTGCATATTGTATATAACGTGTAAGGTTTTGAAGTCAAATCTTTTGTTTTGCTTACTGGTGATCGAAATTCAACTTTGTAATTTAATTTCGAACAATTATTATCTGTATGCAAAACCAAAGATATATTGGGTTTGATAATAACGCGTGGATGTAATGGGTTTGACCACAAACATTTAGATAAGCCTTACGTTTTGATTTGTTAGTGTCCGAGTATATACGGGGTAATTTTGTATGGTCTTACGTTGGACTATAATGTGAATTTAATGATAAAAATAAACAACTCTTCCTAAGAAACCATATGTCGGAAATGACATTTTTTTTTGTCATTCCGACAACAAATTCTAACGTATGACCATACATAGTCACCCCATATTAACTATCGGCAACCTGTCAAACATGTAATTGTGATTATGTAAAGTTCTATAGAATTTATATGTGATTCACATATAAGGTTGCTGTTGATTGGCAGCTATTTCATATAGGGTACCTAATATAATAATAATATAGGGTACCTTATAATATATTTATATACCCAACATCATAACACAAGAATAACTTATAAATAAAAATATACATTTAAAAAAATGAAATAGAACTAAAAAAAAATTTTTTTTGTCACCTTTAGAAGCGAAACAAAACACTTGTTTAAGAAATTATGAGCTACTCGTATATTGATGGTTTGAAATGTGCGAATACTATTTTTTTTAAGTAACGGTCATGGAAGACGTCTATATGATGAAAGCCGTTATATACAATAATGCAAGAAAAACCAAAATCATTAAGTTGCTTTTAGTTTATAAGTAATATGTGCCTTGTAGTTATAACGTGCAAATAGTATTTAAAATGTTTACCCTTCTTAAAGCTAAAACTGATATTTACGCCTATTTTTTTATTATTTCATCAGCTAGATATTTATATAAATAACTATACTGTGTGGAATTTATTAAAGAGCAAATATTTTTATATTTTAATCTAGAATAAAAATAAAGAACTACGTATTTTTTATTTTAATTATTCAACAATAAAATATTAAGTTACAGTGCAAAGAAGTTATCCTAAAAACATCTTACTGAGCCTAATAAAGTAGGTAGCGAAAGGTCGACGATCGCGCGATGTTGATTTACAAAATTCTTTCTCTCTCTATATCGTCTCAGCTGTGAGTGAGATCAATTAATAATAATACTTACTGCCGATTTCAGGAAGCATGATTAAAATAATCTACTATCAACATTTTGATAGATTCCACGTTAGTTTATCACTTTGTTATTTAAGGCAATGACGCGCTTCATAGGCATACGTTACACATGTCAAATAATTATCCTTTCTGCAACCAGCCGTGTAACTCCCCAGCTGTTAGGCATTTACCACGATAGATAACGTAATTTTCAGACGCGACCTTATTCACCATACAGTAGTGTTTTGTTTTTCGGATAATTATTTTTATTAATAAATAAAGTTACCTTTTTAATTTAAAAAAAGTGTTCTGACAATGACATCTGATACCTTAAAAAAATATTAGCTCTTTGGCAATTTCACGCGGTATACAAAAAAGGCTAATATTATAATTCCGTAACGCTTTAATTTGAATAGAATTTATCTTTATGAAAAAATAACAATGAATATAAAATTTAATCAATATAATATTTAACTTAAGATGGTTCAACCCGTTTCCTCGCTTGCACAATCCTATATTTTGAGAAATGCACTGTCAGCAGAGTCCACAATCGTCTGAAAACGTATCGTCTAAGATCGATTACGTCTGTCAAAAATGTCAACTTTTGACATTTCTGACACAAAATTTATCTTAAACGATACGTTTTAATATGATTGTGGACTCCGCCTCACCCCGCAGTTGCAGGAAGGCGTCTTTTGACATGTTTAACGTATGCTTATGGGACACGTCATTGGATAAACAATCAAAGTGACAAGCTAACTACCAAGCACGTGTCGTATGTCATAATATTAATCAGAGATTATTTTATTCATCCTTTCTGCAACTGGCCGGTTAGTTAAATTAAGAACATTTTGGAGTTATATTTATCATATATTTTTTTTAGTATATAGGGGAAAATCTTTGTATTATTTACTATTTGTCTCAAGCTAAAATTATGTTCCAAATGTCCGTAATTTTATTTCCTAGAAAGTTAATAGACTACATTTCGCAAAAGTGCAATCAAAACTTGAAAAATGTTTGAATATTGATTGTGCGAGCGAGGCGGATGCAAAAACGTTAAGCCCTATAAACCTAAAATTAAAACAAAAGGGGAAGTTACGGTACGGGAACATTACACGTGGAACTAGCAAACTAGGTCTAACTGACTCACTAGAATCTATAGTAACGGCAGCAGTAAGGTAGCAGTCGTAAGAACGCCACACGCACGTGCATTCTGTCTTGCTCGCGTCCAATTGTGATAAATTTTATCTCATTCGTTAACGACATTGTTAATACAACTGTGAGTATGTTACGTACCGTATCTTTCTGTTTTTTTTTATTAAAGTGAGAACTTTATTTCGCGCGCTTGGTTGGGACCGATTTCGACCTTACGTTAGAACAGCGCGGCGGAGAAGGGGAAGAGGGGCGGATAGGCACTCGCGTATAGCCGCTGCCTCTCTCACTCTCTCCCGCTCCTTCTTTCTCTTTTTTAAGTATGTTTAGATTTAGCTAACCGACTTTAACAACTTATAGTAATATTCTTATGACCAAAAAAAAAAACTACATATAGGTACAGACAGTAAATATCCGTGGGACCAGCTCTCCTAGCTTAATAGGGGAGGCGTATGCATCCCTTCCGCTCGCACAATATATATATATTTTTGGGTAAAAAATTACGGATGTTTTTGACATGTTTTCATTTACATACACCAAATTGTAGACATAATAATAATAATCTTTAATAATGTTGTATTGGGCGAGCTAGTTTTATATAAACGACCGTTTCCCTTCCGGGGTGGTTTGGTACGCTGGAGACATCGACGAGCTTGCCACTTGTCATGATTGGCCTGTAGTAAAGTTGGCTAAATGTATATCCGCTTCTTTAAACGCGTGGTTTCTGATCACTCCGGAGAGTATTTGGTCGTGATAATACTTTCCTTCGGCTTAACACAAATTCATTTTGAAATAAAGTAATTGTTCCTTCGAGTAAAATTTGCTATCTTCAATATTTATTGTACATCTTCTTTTGTTGTACATTTTATTTATATTTATGTCCCCAGGTCTGTACCAACTTTCAGCTTTATGCAAGTTATTGTAAATTAAAATGTATAATATATGTTAGTATTTAAATTTGTTAGGTACAATGTTAACGATTGTGAAGTCGGTTATCAAAGGCTGAGTTTAATTTGAGGCTTACATTTAGATCTATAAACAAAAAATATATGAAATTATCATAAGAATCTCATTATAATAACTATTATTTACTTTTTTATTTTTATTTATTATATTATTTAGGATAGATTTGTATGATATGGAAACAACTTTTATTTTATTTTATTTTGTATTTTATATGTCACCAACATAGACGAGCTTGTTATTATATACTAACTTTGAATAAATAAAAATCCTTTTTTTTTAAAGTGTGGTTCCTAAGCTTTCTGTATTTAAAAAATATTAAAAATATGATTTTCTTGTTATTTATAAAAGTTGAAATATTTTTAATAAAGAAAGCTTAGGAACCACTCTTTTTAAAAAAATGGATTAAGAGTTGAAATTTGGTAAATTATTTATAAATATATAAATACGTATAAAAGTCTCATCCGCTCATCCGCTTGGAATGGTGGCAAGAACGCTGGCTGCAATACTCTGCTAAATAGCAATACTGATTCTCTGAACCCAGGTGCGGCTGTCTCGACAATTTAATAACGATCGGTAACTTAGCGATTTAAAGTGGCCTTCCAACAACCCAAATCGAGTGGTCACTTTCCAAAACTTGTGTACAATTGTCGAAAACGTATATTGCTAAATAATTAGACGCTATTTGAATAGATTTAAACTGCTTCCGTTGGGATATATAGTGAGTACCTTTAGTCATAAAAATGTCGGAACCGTATCGAATTTATAATAAATAGCGATTTTCGCAAACTATTAATATATATAATAAATAAATGAAACAAATTTTGACAGCCCGCAAAGTTATCGAATATTATCGATACAGTTTTACCATGTGACAGCAGCCAGCTGACATTTTGACATTTACTTTTAGTGTTGCAAAGGAATAAATATTTTTGTCCATTGATATAATACACATTATAAGGCATAAAATGAGATAAATATGGAGTTTTTAATAATATAAGTTCTCATATTAAAATATTACCGTGCTTTGGGACTAATATTGATCAAATCATCTTTTAGATTTTGTAAGTGGCAACATTTTTTATCATTTATTATGACTTGCCGACCAAAATCGCTAAGATCTGTCGATAATGCCGGCCCAGACCTCTTGTCACCGGAGGAGAAGACGAGTTGTGGTGTTATGTTAAATTTGGTTAGTTGTCTTCGTATATACATTTTTATCCTATAAAATTATAGTATATATTATATAGATAGTATGTATATATCAAAATGCGCATAATTTTAATTAAATAAATACTGTTGAACAGTCGTTGCGCTTAGAAATCTATTGAAGTAAATATATATATTTTTTTACTTTTCTACATTCCTTCCATATTATATATATTATATATATATATATTGTACAATAGTAATGTAAGTTTTTAATTATTATTACAAATCATATTTTTACAAATATCGTTACAGCGAAACAAACTATTTTTTTTTTGTAAATTCACTTTTTTACACCATTTGTTTAAAAATATTCTGCTTTTTCCATTGTTAAAATCGACTAAGCACTGTGACGCTTAGTTTTGAAGATAGTGGGTCTTAAAAGCAATAACGAACGATTTTAGCCGAAAACTCAAATTATATAGCATAATAATATAATGCATAATATTTTTGTGCAAAAATATGTTTTCATTTGTTTTGGACATTTTTTATTACGCTGATTGCCGATTGTAGATTCTGTGAAATTATTCCAGCGCAGTTTATGAGCGTTACAGCAGGGTTTTTTTTTACACAAGTACGAGTATAGCGAGCAAAAAAGTTTTTTTAATGACCCAATATTCTTAGTTATAACTTGGATATGTCCTCATTGTTAGAAAATTAAGTTTTTAGATGCCAGATTTTATAGCTAACTGTACAAAATACTGTGTCGACGTCATCGCTCATAAATCGTGCCCTATTTGTCATTAATTCAGCTACTGAGTAAATTAAACTTATTTAATTTTTCTTCAGTTATAATTTTAGCCAATCTCATAATATCAGTGTTACTATGCTAAATTCTAAAAGAAAAAATAATTCTTTAATAATATGATTTTATTTAACTAGGTATATACATATTATTTTAATCTCGCATGTTTGAGAAATTTTATGTATTATTTGATTTAATTACTAACTAAAACATGTAAATAGTTGAACTGAATTTAAAATGTCAGAAGATCAGACAAATGTTGACAATTTATTAGTGACTGAAAATAATCTCTATGACTAAGATTGGTGATGTTGCCAGTAGCAAAAACTGTTTACAAGGTCTTCCATGTCTCTGTTTAAAGCCTGGCACACACGTTTGGTTCCAGATCACAGACACACAGTACTTCGCGCCATTTTACACGGACATGTCAAGTCCATTTTTTCTTTATTTAGCTTACTATGGATATTGTAAAAGTGGTATTATTTTGTTTAATAATGTTCTACAAAGTAAAATTATTGAAAGCATACAATTCTGCAACACTTGGAATTTGATGATCCCAACTCGCTTATGAACACTTTATGAACATATGTATGAATTTCCTGCTTAGGACTGATGTATTCTTTACAATGCCCTTTAAATAATTAAGGAATTATCCAAACGTGTATGCCAAGGTTAATATAACGATATTACGCATGCCACATTTTTACTTCACTATTTAATCTAAAAAGCATGCCTACTAACTCGAAATGTGATTATTTTATTTGTTTTAAATCAATTTTTTATTATTGTTTTTTTATACATATAAATATTTAATCTATCTATAAATCAACTTACTATAAACTATTTTTAAGATTTGTGTACATCGCTTTACTTCTGTCAAAATATATATGTGAAATCAAATTTTAGGCGATTCAAAAAAATATACAACTGATAGATCTTTGTAAAGCGATTTAATATGAATTTGCGTAATGTGCCTTATGTTATTTAGATTATAAGTACATGTGCCTAAAAGCAAATGCGAATTTTTGTTCGAATAAATAGATAATGAACTCTTATTACAAATGTGTTTTATTTTATGAATATCCATTCCTACTCACCATTCCTCTTTTGTCTCAAAGTCCTTTGCAGTTGTAGGCTCTAGAAACGGTTACCCGTAAAAATTCGTCAGGACCCAAATATGGCTATCTTTAAAAAACTTTTATATGCCCACTTCATGAAGACATGAAAAAACTTAATTTGTTTCTGCCGTTGTTGAAGATATTACTTGTATGTGATATGGTTATAAGTAGTATATAATACTTTTTCTTATTGTTTATATGTTTTTTTCTAATTTGGTAAAGTGGAACCGGGATCGACGGCTTAACGTGCTCTCCGAGGCACGGGAACGGTGGTGTTGTGAATAAATGACAAATGTATGGTTCGAACCGAGCTACTCGTATTTAGGTTTTTTTTTTAAGAAAAGCTTTCTAACAAGCGATCCACCACCGATATTTGTATACATTTAAATTAATGAGGTGATTAATCAATAATTCGAAAGACAATAATCAAATTAAATAACTAAACTAGACCAAATAAAATGTCTTTAAGAGACGACGCATCAAAGATAAGTCCCCTCTGTATAGATGTAAAAAAATAATTAGATATATTTTATTACAACAATTAACTTCCTATTCGATTATTAGTATTGAGCCCAAAGGTAAAAAACATATGTTTGTAACAGAAGGTGAATCGGGGTGGCAAATAAAAATCACTTGCACTTTGCACTTGGTTTAATTCGGGAACGTATGCGTGTGTTTGTCGAAGTTACGAGTGGTCTGCCGTGCTCCGCAAGAAATAACAATCATCGGGCCTCATTTAAGATAAATAATATTTGGTAAGTACGTGGAGTTACAAACAATAGGGTTCTTATGTGTTGGCCAACCAAGGCATAACCCAATTAAGTTATTGTAAACAAACACGAGGTACTAATTTTATAACATGTTATTAAAGTATTATCACGACCGTTTCCCTTTCGGGGTGGTCAGAAACCACGCTTATAAATAAACGGATTCACATTTAGCCAATTTTACTATAGGCCAATCATGACAAGTGGCAAGCTCGTCGATGTCTCCAGGCGTACCAAACTCGAGAAATATCACAAATAATTAAATGTTTTAATTTACATTAATAAATATTTATGTGTCCCGACCAGGAATCGAACCCGGTATCTCCGAGTACCTCCGCTAGACCACGGAGGCAGTTAAAGGTAATTGAATATAAATAAATGTTTGCTTTGTTTAGATAATTAGCATATTATAGGTAATTAGATGCGATTATGTAGTCAGTGGCTGCGTGGTCATTGTGCGTCAATCAATGAATCAAGTCGCATCTAGTAATTGGATTACTCAATCGTAACAAATAATAATGTAATTTATAAACTTACTGCCGGTTTCCGAAAGAGTGATTAAATATTATTTATGTATTCGTACTGATATATTATGGTACATACGAGCGTGTTATAATTCATAATCATACTTGGCCGTATGCCTAGACGTTTTTTTATTAGGCTTCTAGATTATCATTACAGCCCCTACTTGACCGCCTCCGTAGTCTAGTGGTAACAAACGTTGCCGTGAACTCGGGAGGTCGTGGGTTCGATTCCCACCGGGGGCAAGTTGTACATTGTATAATTTGTCTCGGTCTGGGTGTTTATATGTATAATATGTATATATTTACAAAGAACAAAAAGTATAATATGTAGTTTATTAACCATCTAGTTTCCGTAACACAAGCCTCGTAGCTTACCACGGAAACTAGATGGCGCTGTGTGACCTGTCTGGAAATATTTATTTATTATTTATTATTAGAACACAGTATCCACTGTTGGAGATAGGCTTCCAGAACATATATCTGAATAATTTGATAAAAAATAAATTCATTTGAAAATATTATGTTATTCTATTTTCTTGGCAAAATCATGTGTCAAAGTATAAACAAAATTAAAGTATACAATATTTAGAATAAAAAGGTAATAAACTACAAAAGGTTAGGTCATGCCACACTCTTTAGGATAAAATTTATCGATATTAATATAATTTCAGCCTAAAATCTCCACTGCTAACCATGCGAGCCTGGAAGACCAAAACATCGTCACAGCTTCTAGAACGAAAGATCGCTAGTTTTTTTTTTTCATTTATTACAGCCCCTAGAACACAGCGTCCTAGATCTACACTGCTGGAGATGGGCCTTCCAGAACTGGAGAATTTGGCCTACACTCGCCACGCTGGCCAGACGGCTTGGCGAGTATATGATGTCAATTTTTTATGAAAATTTATTAACGATTCCACAAGTTGGCATTAGTGGAACCGGGACCGACGGCTTAACGTGCTCTCCGAGGCACGGGTACGGTAGTGTTGTAAATCTATGACAAATGTACGTAAGAAAAGTGTATTTCTCATTGGTACATGCCGGGTGGGTTTGAACCGACCTTTATAGGATTTAAGGGACGCGTTCTTACAACCAAGCCACCACTGCGCAATGAGCAATTCAGAACTTTATCATGGCTTCTGTAACATAGTTATAGACCTTCACTGTTGAAAATGAGGTCTATCAGAACATACTGTGATTATAACACAGAGTCATAGACCTTCATTACTAAATATGAATGTTTCAGATCATTATCACAGCTCCTATAACGCAGAGTCATAGACCTTCATTACTAAATATGAATGTTTCAGATCATTATCACAGCTCCTATAACGCAGAGTCATAGACCTTCATTACTAAATATGAATGTTTCAGATCATTATCACAGCTCCTATAACGCAGAGTCATAGACCTTCATTACTAAATATGAATGTTTCAGATCATTATCACAGCTCCTATAACGCAGAGTCATAGACCTTCATTACTAAATATGAATGTTTCAGATCATTATCACAGCTCCTATAACGCAGAGTCATAGACCTTCACTACTAAATATGAATGTTTCAGATCATTATCACAGCTCCTATAACGCAGAGTCATAGACCTTCATTACTAAATATGAATGTTTCAGATCATTATCACAGCTCCTATAACGCAGAGTCATAGACCTTCATTACTAAATATGAATGTTTCAGATCATTATCACAGCTCCTATAACGCAGAGTCATAGACCTTCATTACTAAATATGAATGTTTCAGATCATTATCACAGCTCCTATAACGCAGAGTCATAGACCTTCACTACTAAATATGAATGTTTCAGATCATTATCACAGCTCCTATAACGCAGAGTCATAGACCTTCACTACTAAATATGAATGTTTCAGATCATTATCACAGCTCCTATAACGCAGAGTCATAGACCTTCACTACTAAATATGAATGTTTCAGATCATTATCACAGCTCCTATAACGCAGAGTCATAGACCTTCACTACTAAATATGAATGTTTCAGATCATTATCACAGCTCCTATAACGCAGAGTCATAGACCTTCACTACTAAATATGAATGTTTCAGATCATTATCACAGCTCCTATAACGCAGAGTCATAGACCTTCACTACTAAATATGAATGTTTCAGATCATTATCACAGCTCCTATAACGCAGAGTCATAGACCTTCACTACTAAATATGAATGTTTCAGATCATTATCACAGCTCCTATAACGCAGAGTCATAGACCTTCACTACTAAATATGAATGTTTCAGATCATTATCACAGCTCCTATAACGCAGAGTCATAGACCTTCACTACTAAATATGAATGTTTCAGATCATTATCACAGCTCCTATAACGCAGAGTCATAGACCTTCACTACTAAATATGAATGTTTCAGATCATTATCACAGCTCCTATAACGCAGAGTCATAGACCTTCACTACTAAATATGAATGTTTCAGATCATTATCACAGCTCCTATAACGCAGAGTCATAGACCTTCACTACTAAATATGAATGTTTCAGATCATTATCACAGCTCCTATAACGCAGAGTCATAGACCTTCACTACTAAATATGAATGTTTCAGATCATTATCACAGCTCCTATAACGCAGAGTCATAGACCTTCACTACTAAATATGAATGTTTCAGATCATTATCACAGCTCCTATAACGCAGAGTCATAGACCTTCACTACTAAATATGAATGTTTCAGATCATTATCACAGCTCCTATAACGCAGAGTCATAGACCTTCACTACTAAATATGAATGTTTCAGATCATTATCACAGCTCCTATAACGCAGAGTCATAGACCTTCACTACTAAATATGAATGTTTCAGATCATTATCACAGCTCCTATAACGCAGAGTCATAGACCTTCACTACTAAATATGAATGTTTCAGATCATTATCACAGCTCCTATAACGCAGAGTCATAGACCTTCACTACTAAATATGAATGTTTCAGATCATTATCACAGCTCCTATAACGCAGAGTCATAGACCTTCACTACTAAATATGAATGTTTCAGATCATTATCACAGCTCCTATAACGCAGAGTCATAGACCTTCACTACTAAATATGAATGTTTCAGATCATTATCACAGCTCCTATAACGCAGAGTCATAGACCTTCACTACTAAATATGAATGTTTCAGATCATTATCACAGCTCCTATAACGCAGAGTCATAGACCTTCACTACTAAATATGAATGTTTCAGATCATTATCACAGCTCCTATAACGCAGAGTCATAGACCTTCACTACTAAATATGAATGTTTCAGATCATTATCACAGCTCCTATAACGCAGAGTCATAGACCTTCACTACTAAATATGAATGTTTCAGATCATTATCACAGCTCCTATAACGCAGAGTCATAGACCTTCACTACTAAATATGAATGTTTCAGATCATTATCACAGCTCCTATAACGCAGAGTCATAGACCTTCACTACTAAATATGAATGTTTCAGATCATTATCACAGCTCCTATAACGCAGAGTCATAGACCTTCACTACTAAATATGAATGTTTCAGATCATTATCACAGCTCCTATAACGCAGAGTCATAGACCTTCACTACTAAATATGAATGTTTCAGATCATTATCACAGCTCCTATAACGCAGAGTCATAGACCTTCACTACTAAATATGAATGTTTCAGATCATTATCACAGCTCCTATAACGCAGAGACATAGACCTCTACTTTTGAAAATGAGCTCTCTCAGAACATCTTCACAACCCCCTATAACATCTTTACTACAAAAAATGAACCTTATATACGAGTGTATTAGGAGAATTTAATAATGACGGGTTGGTGAGGATTCCTGAACATTATTCCTGGAAAATGAAACTCATGCCATGCTGCCAAGACATTTCTGCTGCTGCTTCTGCATACAAGGGTAACACATATAGGTATAAATAATTTAGTTATAAATTTAATAAAAAAAAATGAACAAGCATGTATCGTGATACCCTTTGACATTTGAGTAAAAACTGAAGCACTTTAGTAACCTTGCACTTATTATAGAATCGGTGTCAACCAAATTATAATATTTTTATTATATTAGTTCACATTATCCAATATTTATTAAGTATTAATAATAATCATCCTTGAATATATTAAAAATAAAGGAAATTTTTGCCAAAATTCATAGTCTAATGCTAAATTGCGTAAAACGACATTGACTCCGTTTAAAATTCTTTACAGTTTTGTGTCTTATGTTAATTTAATTAATAGATTATTGTGAAATCCGGAGACGAAAACTCGTTGGGACTAAAATTTTCTTGCACAACTTAAACTATTATTTATTAAACCCTATTAATTTTATAATATATCTTTACATTAGTCTACTTCCGAAATTATACCTGTACATATTTATCAATCATTACTACAACACAGCATTCTAGAACTCCACTGTAATGGGTCTTCAAAAATATAGATTCTCAAGATTCATTGGACCGCACGACGCACTAACGTTTCGGTGCTCGAAGAGCTCAAACTTGCCAAGGGACAGACTTTCTGCCGTCTGCTTTATCCGAATTCTGCAATATTTTGGCCACATTGCTAGAAGAGGCGCCGACAATCTGGAAAAACTCTTAGTTACGGGAAAAGTAGACGGTAAAAGAACAAGAGGAAGAAGCCTCAAACGATGGTCTAGTCAGGTGAGTGACCACCTAAACATCCCAGTACACCAAGCCATCAACTGCGCTGAAGACCGCAGCCACTGGAAACGACTTGTGAATGGACTGCGACAATCCCCAACAGTGGGGTACGGTTTAGGAAGAGGAGGAGAAGGCCAGACTGGTTGGCGGTGGGTCTGATGTAAATTTTAATGACAATTTGTAAACCGCGACTTAACGGGCTCTGCAATGCTCTTAGTAATTCTTGAGAAATGTACGTAAAAAAAATATTCATTATTAGTACATGCCGGGCTTTGAAAAGAGTACCTTTTTGGATTAAACAGCGTTCTTACAACCGAGCCACCGCTGCTCTTATTTATCTATACGGATCTCCGTGGTCTAGTGGTTAAGTCCTTGGATTTAGATATAGAAGTACCGAGTTTGATTCCTGGTCGGGGCACAATAATATTTATTTATTTAAATAACTGCCTTCGTGGTCTAGCGGTTAAGCGGATATAGAGGAGGTACCGGGTTCGATTCCTGGTCGGGACACAAAAATATTTATTAATGTAAATAGAGACATCGACGAGCTTGCCACTTGTCATGATTGGCCTATAGTATAGTTTGGCTAAGTATGAATCCGCTTTATAAGCGTGGTTTCTTACCACCCCGAAAGGGATACGGTCGTGATGATACTTTACTTTAACTTTATTTAAATAAATTTATATCCACTACTTTATAAGCGTGATTTCTGACCACCCCAAAGGGAAAACCGTCGTGATGATACTTTACTATTTTTTTCTTTTACGGATTTACAAAAGGCTATTTTGATTTCGGCAGTATAAAAATAATATTTTAAAAAGAAATACCTCTCTTTTGCTAACATAATCACAATGACTTTGAAATAGTCGTTTGAACCATTCAATATGATGAAGTATCAAATAATGCTAAAATATAATGTTATGCGAAAATATATTTGCATATCCTTGTAATTTTGTATAAACGCGTTATTCATTTTTAATAATTTATTGTTACAAAATGGCGTCGCAAACCTGACTCTAAATATATGTTCTATCTAACTTCACGAATAATATTAGTTTTGCGTGTCCAGTTAAGATTTTAAACCAACCCATAGTTAGTCGCAAGCCCGAGAGACACTTGCAGTTCTTCCTCACACACAATGGATCCGGAACCCGATAATGAATCCATGGAATGCTAAAAAATATTTGCCTTCTTCTGTCAGTAACTGCCTCCGTGGTCTAGCGGTTAAGTCCGTGGGTTTAGACTCGGAGGTACCGGGCTCGATTCCTGGTCGGGACACAAAAATATATATTAATGTAAATAAATAAATTTAATTAATATTTAATTTATTTGTGATATTTTCGAGTTTGGTACGCTGGAGACATCGACGAGCCACTTGTCATGATTGGCCTATAGTAAAGTGTAAATGTGAATCCGATTATTTATAAGCGTGGTTTCTGACCACCCTAAAAGGGAAACGGTCGTGATGATACTTTACTTTACTTCTGTCAGTAATTTGTATTTATTTGAAAAGATAAGTTAGACGAATATTAATTAATTAATTATATAAATATTATATATAATTTAATTAATAAACAATAAAAATAATTACCCTATTACCATAGTAGTTACCTTATTAAATTATGTATTACCAACCTGCTTTAAGCTCTGTTATTCGAAAGATGTCCTTGCAAAATATGGGTTGATATTGGTAAAATAAAATCACGACGCAATCCCTTGGGACAAAAATCGGTTTTGTAAATACTGTAAATTTTAATATTAGTTTTAATTTCATATACCTACTTATTAAATTTAAATTCTGTATTATTTCTTTTATATAACTTTAAATAAGAAGCGATTGTTTGGTGTATGTCAATTACAGTCTCCTGGCTTTTTGCGTAGACAAGACAGTAAGTATATTTTTTCTTCTATTTTTATTTATTTTATTATGTAGTTACGAGATCACCACATTTCTGGCAGTGCCGAGTGTGTAATATATTTCGCTTATAAATTAGTTTTTTAAATTTTTATTTTTTATTTTTAGTAATGTCATCTTAACAATTCGATCTATAAAGAGTTTAAAAGTATATCCATATTAAATGTTTGTTACACTGAAAAAAACAAAGTTACCAACATAGGCATCATCAAAATTAGTGGCATGTCTGTCGCAGAACCGATGTACGATGGAGTAGATGGTTTCTGAAGTGGAGATCCCGTGCGGTTATAAACAAGGTTTGACGACCTCCCGCCAGATAGACGGATGACCTGAAGTATTTCGCTGGTTTGGGCTGGATGAGGGTGAAGTGGCGAGTCTTGAGAGAGGCCAACACGTATATTGGTAGTGGAGAGACGGATGATAATTAATCCCTCAACTTAATAGGTTCACATTTAGCCAACATAGCATTTCATTATGACAAGTCGTTTGGAGGCGGGTGTAATGTCGTGCTTCATATATAAAAAGAAGCTTTAAAAATATTAGCATCACCATAAATATAATCTATTAGGTTACCTACCTATACATATAAAAAGTTAATCTCTTTAAACGATCATAATTTATTTAAATTCAAAAGCATTAGGTGTTCGACATTATTTGTATTATTATAAGTCTAATAATAAAAATGACAAAAAAGCGAGATCCTTGAACTTTTTTGCAATAATTTCTTAGATAATTTAAAATGTACAATGCTACTTTGTAAAGTTCTTGAATTTGGTGCTAGGGTTCCGTAGATTTTCACATTATACTATACATAACTTTAAAAGATTTTTGCATTATCTACTAATGTACGATTTGTTTTGTTTCCGGCGTTGCTGTAATTCAACGCCTTTAACCGAAATGTCTGCGGAGCGTAGTTTTGGTAAAATACGTGTCGCGTGGTGAAAGATGTTAACAACACCACATTTAATAGTTATGTGTAAAATGTGCCACTGTCGTTCTTTAAAAACTGTTGCGATAACTAGATTCGTCTTCCTCCAGCTTGCTTGACCTGATTGACAAGAAAGAGATAACAAAAACGTTGGTTTGCTTTTGTGATCATAAACAGGCTGTTCTCACTTTCATATTTGGGGTCATTTGCGGGCTGTAAAGATCAGAGATATAGAATACAAAGTCATTTGCAAAACACGACATAAAGGTACATATGTAATTAGTGTAGCATGTGTAAACTTAGAGTGAGGTGCAATGAAACGACAGAAGTTATCGATATATTTAGCAGCAATATATTAAAAATTAATAAATATTACAATTATTTCATTAAAAAAAAAGTGTAACATCAAGCCTAGTTCTTCGCAAATCTATTCAATAAAACAAATAAAAGTTTTTCTTCGTAAAAAAACTATTATGATCAACAGACTAACTATTCGATACCTACCTAACCGAAATATTAGAGCCACAAACAATGAAATGTCGAAATAAAACAAAATATCGATAGCTATCGATCGATAAAAAAGTTAGTTAGAACCAAGCCCATTAAGCGCATTGCACAGTGTGTTGCAAATACTCTTTTTGGCAAACAGCAGCTAAATAAGATTAACTACACAGGTTGCAGTTAATTTTTTTCCGGTTTTCCCACGTTGAAAACTCCCATATACCCAAAGTATTTGAGCGAGTGACTCCAAAGCAAAAAACTGTGTGACATCTGGAATATGATAAATTTATTAACTCATAAAAAGAAATATATCGCCGTGTTAGAACTAAACCAACTAAGTTAGCCATTTTTGCACATTTAATTACTTTATAATTTGCGTTTTCGGCTAAAACCGTTCGTTTAATTGCTTTTAAGACCCACTATCTTCGAAACTAAGCGTCACAGTGCTTAGTCGATTTTATCACTGGAAAAAGCAGAAGTTTTTTAAACGGCAGGTGTATAAAAGTGAATTTACTAAAAAAAAGAGAACCAAAGTTACCGATATAGCCTTCAAAATTAGTAAGCTGAAGTGGCAATGGGCTGGGCATGTATGTCGTAGAACCGATGAACGATGGAGTAGACGAGTTCTGGAGTGGAGACCACGTACGGGAAGACGCAGAGTGGGTCGACCCCCCGCTAGATGGACAGATGACCTAAGGAAGGTCGCTGGTGGGGGTTGGATGAGAGTGGCAGGAGATCATGTGAAGTGGCGAGCCTTGGGGGAGGCCTATATCCAGCAGTGGAGAGACACAGGCTGATGATGATGATGACTAAAAAAAATAGTTAGATTAGTTTTCGCTCTAACCCGGCGATATATTATGTTAGACTTGGTATATGGGCTAGACCCTCTGAGAACTAATAAAAAAGTATGTGACTTAAACATCGCTTTAAAAATGAACGATTCGTTTAAAATGCCTTCAATAGGTTTAGAATTTGTCAGCACTTATGGAACCCTAAAACTTAACGCTATGGTCTTTACGTTTCTGATTTATTATGTACATTTTTCTGATTACAATCTATACTTTTTAAAAGGTTAATGTCCGAAGTTTTTGTTAGTTTTAGATTGATCCTATGTAATTTATAGTGAGGTCGCTTAGCAACTACTTATATTCTGGTAATGTACCTACGATTTTGAATCTAATTAAATAATTTAAGATAAACATTTTCAATATAACATTAAATATCGTCTTCTGCGCAGGATCAACTTGTTTTGCTTTTAGCTGTTTTTAGGAAATTAAAAAATCCAATAACAAGAATTTAGTAGGTAGGATGTTTTTCGAGTTTTGGATGTTGTCAGAAACTAAGCTTTTTAACTATAGTCTAATCGTAGAAGAGCGATCTTCACCGATCTGTTATCCGAATTAAATTATTTTTTTATAGATATGGTCAATTTATGAATGTCAAAAGTTCTAGAGCGTAAAGTGATTGTGACAAAATGGATATTTTTAATACGTGAACGCAATCTTAAAAGTTGCCAAAGTTATCTTATCAAAAATATTTAAGATGTAATATTTACGGCCTTTCGAGGTTTGGAGAGTTAAAAACTAAGAATTATGAGGAATACCGTTTACAATGATCCTTTGACAGCTGGAAGGAATAGTTGAGTGGAGCCGCCGTTGAGAAATTGTCTGAGGTCTGGATTAATAGTTATTGCTCCGTCAGTGCTTAGCACGAGTCTTTGCTCAGAACTCCCAAAGTGACAGATAATAATATTTTTTAAAGTAAAAACTGTCTCTTTGACAGCTCTGAGCAATTTCTCGTGCTAAGCACTGGCCGAGCAACGAATATTAATCCGGACTTTAGATTACGTGTTGTAATTTGTATTCGTAAAGTAATATTTACAAAAAATATAATAATTTATTATTTTTTAGATAAAATAATAAATAGAAACTACTAAAATAAAATTAAAGTATTATTAAGTATTTGTTAAATGTAAAGTACTCTAAAAACCGGTATGATACATATCTTGCTAGGATACCCAGTAAAACCCAGTCTTCACCAAGAAGAGACGGTAAAACCCCGTTTAATAAAAATATTGTTTATTGTTGTAGGTTTTACCTTAGAATACCGCGTGATGTTTAAAAATACTCGTATCACATCTGCGGTATATTTAAATTTTTGTAATAAAACAATGATGATACCTTGCAGCTGGACGTGGAAAAAATTAACTACCTATGAGTAATTTAGAGATGTTTTACCAAATATTGACGTAACTTTATTTCGCACCTCTGGTGCTGTCTAAAGTACCATACTTCATTTTCTCGATTCAAAGTCGAATGAAATAATTAATATGTGCGTTCAATTTTATTCCAATAAGAGTTAAACTAAATGGATTTAAAGGTAGATGGGTGTATTTGCATGTTGTGTAATCGTTTTGTGGTGAGGGATATCATAATTTAATAAGAACATTTATTTTATATTTATTTATTTTATTTACTATTACAATATATGTATTATATAAGTATTATGTTTTATATATTTATATATGTATTTAGTTGGTAATTTACGCATTATTTATAAACAAAACATTACCACATTAAAATTTTGGTATGTTGGTAAGAATAGGGTAATCATGCTCAACTTCAGCACGGGGTCACCTCGCGAAGTGTGCAGACACATTACTTACTTCACTCTATCGTACAGAGCTATTTAGCATGTTATAAAAATATGTACTTATATCACAATAAATATATTTGATTTGATTTGATTTGATTTGTCATTGCATTGTAATATGTAAAAAAAAGGAAAAAGTATCATCACGACCGTTTCCCTTACGGGGTGGTCAGAAACCACGGTTATAAATGAGCGGATTCACATTTGGCCAAGTTTACTATAAGCCAATCATTGTAATATGTATATATTGTAAATAATGAAATGATCAAGTTGAGAGAGAAAGGAAAATAGAAGGCTGCTTAAGTTTAGGTTAAATGCTTTTGCATCCTTCTCGCTCGCACAATCCAATATTTTCAAAAATGTTTCATATCTGAATGTACTTTTGAGAAATGTAGTCTTCTAGAAAACAAATTTTCGCTTACATTTATCTAATACTAGCTGACCCGGCGAACTTCGTACCGCCTGACAGTCAATGAAAGTCATTAATAATAATAATAATACTGCCACAAAACTATTTTGAAAACACATCACAGACAATTTAGCGACGTAAAAGTGAGACCAATCGATTTGATAGTTGTTGTTTTTTTTGTCATTTGTTCTATTTTAAGGAGTTTGATTGTTCAGAAATTTATTCTGAATGCACGCCATCACCAACATTGTTTGACCGGTACGAAATCCACGAACATTTTGTATGGGAAAATGCTTTTTTTTATTATTTTTTTTTTATCAATTTCCAATATTATTAATAGTTATTCTGCTATTCGGGACGGAGACAAATTCAACAAATCAAAAACCATGAAAATCGGTCCAGCCGTTCTGGAGTTATAAGTGTACTAACAAACGAAGTAATATACAAACAATATAAAATAATTAAATTATGAAAACTAATTATAAATAAAAATACTCACCCATGATTTGTTCCTGTGGCAGTGTGCCAAGAATACTTGCAGCGTTCCCCCGCTGCACAGCAATGCTGATTTGCTGCGCGAGAAAATTGCCAGCCCTCTTGTCACATACAGCATTAACCAGGCGCTTAGACAACTCTTTTATTACGATTAGACAGATTAATAGTAAAAACATTTATAACATTTTCCTTAATTTAACTAAAGCATATATATCCAAAATCCAGACTAGAAAAATGTTTGAATATATTCTATTGTGCGAGCGAGAGAGATAATAAGTATTAAACCCTATTAAGGCGTTTTATTTACCATCTATCGAACTGTACCTACAGCCCGCCAAGGCCGCCCGACGTAGCAAAGGCTTTCGCTGGATGCGCACAGATGAAATTTCAAAGCAAGATCGAGCTTATTCACGGTCGTTTCATGAATAGAGCATGACCTCCAGGCTGTACAGCAAGGTGGATGGTGTATAGGCCATTAAGATTCCTCGTCATGCGGCTCTCAGCGACATCATCCGTAGGGCTCTGGTTACTATTAAGGTACCCTATCCTAGAACCCTGGAATTGCGAGCGATGGCAAGATACTCGACAGCATGACCGCCAAACCGGGCCTTGGCAGGTCCCTGGTGTAGGATACGACATGTAAAGACAAATTAATCTCATCTCACATCCAGGCAACCTCGTCCAGCCCGGGGAGTGCGGCGGTTTGTTCTCAGAACCTCAAACTGCGCAAATTCGAGTCTGCGAGTTTGCGCCGTTTGGGGTCGAAACGATGTGACCATGGGGACCGTCAGCCAAGCGTTTGGAAAAGGAGTTGTCCAAACGGTTGACGGAAAAATCTGGACACAGGAAGGCTAGCAATTATTTCTGCCAACGTATTAGCCTCGCTATACAGAAAGGAAATATTGCCATTCTTCTTACTGCGTACTGTAAACTATAAATGTTGGGAATTCTCAGTTTCAACTGGCTAATTACTACAAACGTGTTTTTTACAATGACACAAAATTTAAGATTCTTACGAAATAAAACAAGATCAAGGAAATATTGTAGGATGATCTAATAACATGATTCTGTACTTAAAAACACATATTTTAAGAATAGAAGGTTAAAATTTGAATCTAATATATGTTGTTAACCACAATCGTGCACACTCAAACTATTATATTCAAAACGATATGACATCAGCGCAAGACAATATATTCAAATATTTAATAGTAGGTAAACCTGTAATTTTGATTTAGGTTTATATTTTTCTACTATAACTTATTGGCATACTCGTATCCTCGTACCATTTTGACAAAATGGAGTTACAGAACAACAAGTGGCCAATTGAAATAGCTTGATTTTATGTCGTATTCTACTTGGAAGCAGCTATTCCATACTATAGACCCTGGTGCCAACTTAACTATAGGTCCATCATGACAAGTGGCAAGCTCATCGATGTCTCTAGCGTACGATACTTGAGAAATATTACAGATAATACCGACCAGGTACACCGCTAGACCACGGAGGCATCTCTACTGAAAATATATAAAATGTGAAGATTAATAATATGATGTTCGACGACCGTGGCGGTTGTTATGTTTAATATGATCTCCTTTATAGAATAGAAGATCCCGCTTGATGCTTATGGTATTGTTGGTTGAACAAAATAACAAGTTGTGCACGTATATAAAAAAATACCATCTGTTGATTAGGTGCGCATTTCATACCAGTCGGCGGCTCTTTACATGTATGTTATGACGGTCAAAAGACGTTTCTCTTCATATTTTTTCCACGTCGTATTTATTGCGACGCAGATAAATTATTTATTGTAATGAATTCGCCACTATACCTTATTTTGGAAATACAATTCAGACTATTGTTCTTTTTAGGAGTGAACAGGAACTATTTAAATAACTCAAAATTGTAAAACATCAACATCTGTCGTTTTACAAAGAAACTACGGTAAAATACGGTATGCTCTTATAATTTAAAATTAGTTTACCATAATTTATTTCATGGTCGAGCGGTTAAGACCGAAAGAATTAGACATAAAGTTACCGGGTTTGATTTTGATCGATAACTGTAAGAGTGGGGTTCTCGGATCTGGTACGCGAGTGACATCGTCAAGTTTACCACTGGTGATCTTCGCTATTTAGCCACAAGCTTCTTTAAAAACGTTGTTGTTCACCCTACAAGAAAACCGGTCGTAGTGATACTTTTGCTCACTGTAAAATTTCAAAATTAGCAAGTTAAAGTGGCTGGGGCCGGACACGTTCGTAGTAGAGCAATTAGGTAGATTGAAGGATACTACTTCCTAGGGAAATCTAGAGAAAAGCCCATACATTAAATGGACTATGTTTAAAGATCTATGTTAAAAACCGTTTGCATTTATTTTCTGTAGATTAGCACGGCATTTGCGCTCAAGCACGCATAAACTCCGTTGCGTATAGTTTTACTTCCGAAATGCCAATTTGTAGTTCTGCTACGTCGCTATCCAAAGACTTTACATATTTAACAATATAGAACAATAATCCAAACGGATTAGAATTAGAATTAAAGCTAAAACAATCGTCGAAAAATTTATTAGTCTATGATTGCATTTTAGGTTATGGTCATGTTTCACTGACATGCATACTACGGAAGTGCACGTCCTTCTTCGACAAGAGAAAAACAAAGATTGCGTAAATAATCATGTAATACTCGTACATATTTTGTATATCCTCGTTAATAACAACCTATGCCCGCTATTATATAAATATCTTATAACTTATTAATATCTTTGGTCTCAGCCATCCGTTACTAACACAAAAAAAAATCCCGCAAAACCAATCGAAATCGCAAAAGTCATGTAGCTGCACCAACAGACGCGAACTAGCAAGCGTAGAGAGCGCTTACTATAATATTTTTGTTTGTGACAGAATTTCCAATAAATATCGCATGTGACATTATCTTTGCTTGACAACTTGGTTTCAGAGTGCGTTTCGTATTGAACAGGCTTATCTACGAGTATATACATCCATGGTCGCACCTCATGGCGCTGTCTAAAATTCCATAATTCATGTTCTAGATTCTATAACGAATTTTGTGCTTTGTAGAACTACTGTTGCTATCAATATGTCGGCATTGTAAAAAAGTGAGAGTGTTATGTGTTAAATTTTATTGTAGGTATAATAAGAACGGCTATCTTCCATGTCAAAGTGTGTCGAAGGCTTGTACAATTGACAATTATACACTTACGTAAATTTGTCATAGATTCACAACGCCTCAGAGAGCAAGGCCGGTTTGAGTAATACCAACTTATGAAGTCAAGAAATTGACATCAGGCCCTCGCCCGTATTGCCAGTGTGGCGAGTAAAAGTAAAATTCTTTAGAAATAGGTTCAAAAATATATATTCAGCAGTGGAAATACATATAAGATTTTGTGGCTGGCAGATGCGTAACATCCGTGATCGGGTTCTGCTGTGGGCGCCTTGGAGCTCTGCCGAACACGTTCAATTTATTGTTCTTAAGTTAGCAAAGGTTTTGTCGTTTTCGGGTTGCAAATAGGCAAGTAGTCTATCTTCTGACGTTCCTTGTGGTACCCTACAAGGAACGTCAGAAGATTGTGTACCAAGCATTGTAATAGGTATTTATAGCTAAATTTTATAGGTTATAAATCGATCGTTGTTGTGTAATTCTGTATATGTTTTATTTTGTAAATCTGATATAGCTGAGTTATCCTTGCAGATTCCTTTTTCAGTCAGATTAAACATTAACAGGTCACTGGAATCGGCTAAGCTGCTGGTCTTTTGCTAATAGCTTACCCTTTAAACCACTTTGCTGCTTAGTCTTCCACTAGCAGGAGTATCAAAATAATTTAATTAATAAATTTTAAAATAGAATTTGACCGAAAAAAATGTTTTTTCAACGTTAAACCAATATTATTATCTACCCTATTAACCTATGTAATAACTAAATTGTAAAATGTGCATAAAGATTGTATAATGTATGTAGTAGTATGGTGCCGCAGGATTCTGTAAAGCAATTTTAATAATTAATAGTATTCCATCTAAAGAGTTGTTTTATCAGAAATACCGTTCAGCGTCAAGAGTAAAGAATTTGCGGCGGGTAGGTATTTTGATAGACTACACTCGTAAGTTAGAATAGTTCGGAAGTGGACAGAGGGAAACATTTCGCTGGCGAATATAATTTTAATTAATTCCATCCCTATCGTTTTAAACATTACTTATACTAGTTGTCCTGCAGCCTTATTCTATTACTTAGTCGCAAACGTTATTAGTGGATTTCGTTATTTGCGTTGGAGCTTGCGTCATTATTACATAATATTATTCAATTCTCAACTCTATAAGCGCTCAACCTTGACAGGGGCCGTGCAAATATGAACTTTAATAGCGTGATATATATAAAGTTAACGGATTACATTATATAACGTTTGCGCTTAACTAACAGAATAGGGCTGCTGGTTTTTAAATAAGAGTGATACAGGCGCCTGCGAACTGACAAACGATAATAAATAATTCGGGCCATAGACATAGATACGAGATAATAATAATAAATAAATAATAAATATTTCCAGACAGGTCACACAGCGCCATCTAGTTTCCGTAGTAAGCTACGAGGCTTGTGTTACGGAAACTAGATGGTTGATAAACTACATATTATACTTTTTTTTTTGTAAATATATACATATTATACATATAAACACCCAGACCGAGACAAATTATACAATGTACAATTTGCCCCCGGTGGGAATCGAACCCACGACCTCCCGAGTTCACGGCAACGTTTGTTACCACTAGACCACGGAGGCGGTCATCATCATAATCATAAGTAAGGTTAGCATAACTTTAGTTAGCTTTGATATGTAAAAATAACAAAATTTAGGAGGAAGTATATTCAGAAATAAAAGACAATCATGATTTCTACGTATTATGATATAATTCACCCTAAAGTTATAAACTACTAATGAGAGATTAACTACTAACAGCATTACATCACAATTATTCAGCAATGATAACCTTTAATACAGTTTAGACCAAGAGTAGTACGATTTTTATGCTTTAGTTAGTTATACCAGTTATAACTACACAATTATTATATATAGTTAGATATCAATTTGAGGTTTACTATTTTGTTTCTAAAAGGAAGTATAAAATAAATAAATTATATTTTAAAATTTTTTAAATTTTTTATTTTTTAAATTGTTAGTAAACTTATTATTATTCACTATTGCAGTAAAACACGTTATAATAATTTAATCAAAGTACTTAAGTGTCTGTTCGAAGCAGCACAAAACCATAGCTGGGCACCGTTAATCAAAATGTTAACTTCGTTAATTAACGATTAACGGATTAACGAGTTAATGCCCAGCTATGCACAAAACACGCTAGTGTTATTACCCATTTTGAAGCACCGCCGAAACTGATGGATTCAAAATGATCTTCCTTGTAATAACCTTTATAACAGTTTAGACTAACAATAGTATAATTAATATGCTTTAGTTACTTATTACAGTAATAACTAGAGATGAAAAGGATAGTGGTTTGGCCGGATACCGGTTACCGAATATTCGGCAAGCTACGAGGCCGGAGCGCCGGATATCCGGCAACCGAATATTCGGCCCTTTATCGCGTTTATGACGAGACCAGTTTAATTTAAAATTATTATTACCAACAAATGCAGAAAATTTGATATTCATTCACCATAATTTGCCACTTGTTAATTTTGAGTATTAAGCTAATAAATAAAATAATATTTTTTTTCGAGTGATTATTAAAATAAACTGTGTCCATAACGTAGTGTATATATTTCCTCGTATAAAATAATAAGAATGTTTTGAATATAACTATCCGGCATCCGACCGGATACTGAGTTACTATCCGGTATCCGGCCGGATAGTAAAAATAAGGCCGGATAGGCCGGATATCCGTTTCATCTCTAGTATTAACTACATGAATAATTATAGTATAGTTATATATATATATATATATATGGTATAGTTAGGTCGAGGGTATTTTTATTACGCACCAGTTACATAACTTATTCTTATTCGCTGTTGCCTAACATCAGTAAAACACGTTCTAATAATTTAACTAAAGTACTTAACTATCTGTTCGAATCAGCACAACACACACTGGCGTTGTTTCCCGTTTAGAAGCATCGCCGCGCCGCCAAAACTGATGGTTCCAACATGATCTCACTTGTTCAACCTTTACAACAGTTCAGACTAACAATATTAAAATTAATATGCTTTATATTTAATAATAATAATAATAAAATACTTTATTGAGAAAAACATTTTACACAACTTATTTTAAAATACAATAGTAACTTAAGCAAAAAATATAAATAAAAATGTTTTACAAATAAAAATTGACATTTGCTTTGAACCTTATCTCCCGAAAAAGTAGTCTGTGTATCAGGAGATATGTACTTACAGCTGAACCTTATTATACTAGCATAATTTTATATTTAACCTACCCATCACCAAGCATTATTATTTTTGCATATTGCATAATAAAAAATAAATAAATAAGTAATATAATATATATATATATAATAAAATAAAAATATTAATAATACAATAATTAATAATTATCGTTTTCATATTGTGTGTAACGCATGAGTGTTGTGTATCGGTGTAAGTTTCAATGTGTGTGTATATGTGCGTTAATGTGTATGTGTAGTGTGTATGTTTTATTATTTTATGAGACAGTTTTTACAGTAACAACTACCTAATTTATTACTAACCATAGTTAGATATCAGTTTGAGGTATTTTTGATTACGTACCAGTTACAAAATTTATTCTTATTCCTATTGCCTAACATTAGTTAAACACGTTAGATTAATTTAACTATTTTTTATAATAGGAATAATAGAATATATAATATTTTTTGAATATGTTTCAGCTTAAGATTTAGTTATTTGTATAATATTTCGTTTTAATATAATTATTGTAATATTTATAATATTGTATTTTTTTATAGGCCATACAGGCTACTGTGGTAAATTCTGATTTAGTGCAAATAATTATGTGACGTTAGCACTGTTGGCTACCGTATTACAAATAAATGAACTAAAGTACTTAACTGTCTGTTTGAAGCAGCACAACACACACTGGCGTTTTTCAATTCATTCAATAATTCTCCCTTGTACCTTTATAACAGTTTAGACTTGTTATTCATTACGACTTGACAGTTATATAAACTATACATAGCATAGCTTTTATATATCGATGTTTTTAAATATTAATTATAACCTTATACCTAACCATCGCATATCCTATAGATAATATAGATTAAGTTGCATTATGAGAGGCACATGAAGTCTACCATCAGGTAAAAATGCATCTACAGAACCTCAAAGTAAAACGATAGGATCATTTCAATCAAAAAGTCGTCCATTTTTGGCGATAACGTTGCGAACTGTCGCGTGGGTTTGTAAGTACCTTTGTTCCAATGACACATTCACCCAAATATCCTTATGAAGTTCGCAGAATCGGGAGTTACGCGGGTAACGAAACGATTGTTGAAGGTATCTTTCGTCTTAGGCCTGCAGCTCAAGCATATGCAATGAACATACGTACCACAACTACGTCTTGACTCGCGCCACAACAAATATATAGATACTGGGATAAGGAAAATAATACAATAATACATAATACAGCGACATTAAATATTTTTAACCAAAAGTATAGCGTTTATGATCAGCGTTTAGTTTCTGCAATTAGATAGATTTGAATCTTTGAACAGCGACATTAAATATTTTTAACCAAGAGTATAGAGTTTATGATCAGCGTTTAGTTTCTGCAATTAGATAGATTTGTATCTTTGAACAGCAACATTACAATATTTTTAACCAAGAGTATAGAGTTTATGATCAACGTTTAGTTTCTGCAATTAGATAGATTTGTATCTTTAAATTTAAATATAAGAAACTCATTTAAATAAAGAACAACAATGTCAGAAAAAAATAATATACATTACCAAAATAGTTTTTTTAACGTTACTCTAAATGGGAACTGGCTTCAAGATGTACGAGTATATACATATTTCCTTAACCTACGACTTTTTGTACAAGAAAAGTAGGTACTTATGTCAAATGTAAAGACACACTGATACACTAGTATCCTACTTAGTACTAGTACGTTGTAGTAGCTAGTACGGTGTTGGGTATCGATTCTTCGTCTTGTTTTGTTTGTTTTTACGATATACGAGTTCACGTCGGTATAGGAATTTCTCTAACAATTCGGTTAAAACCTGTTTCTCCTTTAAGGTTTTAAATATAATTGTATAAATTAACATTTGACATTTGATTTGAGGTGCCAGTGAGGTCATTTAACGAGTCATTATTAATCATCTATTCAGCATAATAATAAAAATACTTTACAATAATGTAGGAAGTAAAAGAACCTTGAAACTTTTTAATTAATATCATGGATTGATATTTAAAGGTACGCGTGGAAGTTATACCTTCGCCAAATCATCATGAACTTACCAAAACTTTTTTATAGAACACGTCCGTCCGTAAATTAAATAGCTCGAATTAGTGACTCGATTGTAAAAATCCACAAAAGGTAAGGTTCTAACCCAGGTCTGTAACGAATAAGAAATACACTTCTTCAATACCATCGTTTCCGTGCCTCGAAGAACACGTTAAAACGTTCGGTTCCGGTTCCTCTTACATTAAGTTATGGAAAGGTTAATAAATGATGTTGAAACGTTGAAGTAGATGAAAACATGATGATGTCTGGCCAGAGCGTGGCGATTGTAGGCCTCCTTCAAAAATATGTTCTGGAACGCCCATCGTCAATAGTGATAGTCTAGGACTCTGCTGTGAGTATCATTACTCTTAATAGAAGTTAGTGGTTATTTATTTATTTATTTATTTTATTTATTTTATTTATTTTATTTATTTTATTTATTTTATTTATTTTATTTATTTTATTTATTTTATTTATTTTATTTATTTTATTTATTTTATTTATTTTATTTATTTTATTTATTTTATTTATTTTATTTATTTTATTTATTTTATTTTTTTTAGTTATTTTAGTTATTTTATTTATTTTATTTGGTGATCTTATTTGTTCACCTATGTACATTATTTTATATTTTGTGTGCAATAAATAATTATATTATTATTATTATGTTATATGTACTACGCCACGCAAGTAGTGTAGTATATTTTATAGAGATTGCCCAGCAGCCGTATTCCATTACTTAGGCGCAAAAGTTATAACTGGATTACGTATGTATATTAGTAAGCGCAAACGTATTAGTGCATTCCGTATATTACGCAAGCGCAAACTTTATTGGTGGATTTTGTTATTAATATAAGCGCAAACGTTATTAGTGGACTCCTTTATGAACCAGAATTTTGGTATATTTTATAGAGATTGCCTAGCAGCAGTATTCCGTTACTTAGGCGCTAACGTTATTATTGGATTCCGTTATTTATATCAGATCTTGCGTTATAATTAAAAATATAAAATTATCAACTCAAATAGTTACTGTATCCAATAATAACTAATCCTTGATTATTAAACTATTCTAGGTAGGACGTTGCCCCGGGCCACAATTTATTTTTATTGACTTTTCCAAACAGGAATCGAACTCAACAACCACCTAATTTAATTCCACCATTAGATAAATAAAATATGAATTCTTATTTTATTAGGTTTACCTACATACTAAAGAGCTCTTATATTTAACAAAGAAAAATGTTAAATATTATCTTTACACAAACATGCGATTAAATATGAAAGCACACTAAAGTATACATTTTAATAGGTGGTAGGCAGAGGACTGATGGTGGTAATTTACCCAATCTGCCGGTGCGGGGAAGTATCCACCGTTCGTGCCGATAAACACAGTAAAGTGAATCTACACGTTTCGGGATCAGTCACCCGGTCTAGCCGGCATTGTGTTTTTTTTTTTTTTTATTAGAATTGCACAGGTTTTAATATTTAACAATAATAAGATACATTAGATCATGCAATGGGGTGTATCAGGCAAAGCTTTTTGTAGATGTCGCTAGCAGCAATGGTACCTTGTTTTACACCTATATCGCATATTTTTCTAATGTTTTTGTAGTTTTTTTTTTCTTAACACAAACATGTATTTAAAATTAACGTCACCTGTCTTAAAAGACGAATTAAGAAAGCGCACACAGTCTTTAAAAAGAAAAAAGGTTTTATTGATAGAACGGCAATTTTGAGATCACGATATCTTTAATTTCGCTTAGAAATCTCGATTTAAAAACTTAAAAGCTGCTTACTTTCGAATTATATCCAGAAAATAATAAATTTCGTAATAAAAATACAAGATTCCTATGCAACTGACAGTTATATTAGGTACCATCTATCATGCGCCATCTATCGTGATAAAAAGTTAGTGACACACCCCATACCCACCACGTTAACCACATATTTATAATTGCATAAATTTTACAGCTAATAATAATAACGAATGTTGATAAATGAAACGAAAAAAAAACAAACAAAAAACTAAATTAAACAAGTAAAAACAAAGGAGAAAAACATAATATAAATTAAAAAAAAAATCAATAAGAACTTAAAAGCTATTCCTTTAAAACCTTCAAGACACTTGTTCTGAAGGCCCCAGCAGTGGAGCCGATGATGTCAATGCGATTAAACTTTTTATTGTGTCAACTAGTCTATAGATAGGAGAACGCTTTCCAGAGTTAGTAGTGTTAGAGACTGATATCAGTCATGAGTGTCTAATTTCAGTTGCTAACATTCATGGAGCTCGCGCGCCATTTACCATTAGTGGCAAGGTCACATGTGGTAATATAAAAAAAAATCAATAAGTTAAAATAGTTGTAGTAATAATCATACACACATACGTTAGTACAAATAAAAAACTAGTTGTAACAACGCAATTTTTATTTAATTACATTGGGACGGTACTTGTAAAGAACATGGCTGTCGTCCCCCTTGCCTCCCTTTCTCCCTTATCTGGCCTCGTCTGGTAACCATGGCAACATCTCCCCCTGTTTGCCTACGTATTATATATGTTTTAGACGTAGTCGTATAACTTGGTATTTGTATGGATCGCTGGGGCTTGGAGTTGGAGTTTAATTATTTTAGCGACGATATTGTATAAACACAAACATTGCTTAGTAAACTACAGAATTGCTACCTACTAACTGCATTCTTTTTATAATCATTTTATTTATAATAAACTAAATAAATTGGGACAGACAAATGTATAAACAAAAAGATTATATGAATATTACTTATTATAGTTCTTAGATAAAATAGTTAACATTTAATAAAAGCATATTAAACTACGCAGATATTTTCTTGTTCATCGGCGTCATCATTATTGCAGCACCTAGACACAGTGTTCTAGTTCCCCACGGCTGAAGATTTATAAACATATGAAATGCCTTCTAGAAGACATTTCACCATACGTTATAATACACTTCATTCATTTCATCATTATCATCATCATTATTGCAGTCGACAATAACTTATACTACCTTAAAATGCACAGATATTTATTTCATCATAATTACCATTATTACATGCGTAGAATCCAGCGTTCTAAATCTCCACGGTTAAAAATTATAAATAAGGATAGTACCTTATCCTACCTTTAAATGCACAGATATTTATTTCATCATAATTACCATTATTACAGCACCTAGAATCCAGCGTCCTAAATCTCCACGGTTATAAAAGAGCCTTTTAGGACACTTTTCATATAAATATTATAAATAACGATAATACCTAATCCTACCTTGAAATGCACAGATATTTATTTAATCATAATTACTATTATTATAGCACCTAGAATCCAGCGTCCTAAATCTCCACGGCTTAAGAAGAACCTTCTAGGACACATTTCATATAAATATTATAAATAACGATAATACCTAATCCTACCTTAAAATGCACAGATATTTATTTAATCATAACTACTATTATTATAGCACCTAGAATCCAGCGTCCTAAATCTCCACGGCTTAAGAAGAACCTTCTAGGACACATTTCATATAAATATTATAAATAACGATAATACCTAATCCTACCTTAAAATGCACAGATATTTATTTAATCATAACTACTATTATTATAGCACCTAGAATCCAGCGTCCTAAATCTCCACGGCTTAAGAAGAACCTTCTAGGACACATTTCATATAAATATTATAAATAACGATAATACCTAATCCTACCTTAAAATGCACATATATTTATTTAATCATAACTACTATTATTATAGCACCTAGAATCCAGCGTCCTAAATCTCCACGGCTTAAGAAGAACCTTCTAGGACACATTTCATATAAATATTATAAATAACGATAATACCTAATCCTACCTTAAAATGCACAGATATTTATTTAATCATAACTACTATTATTATAGCACCTAGAATCCAGCGTCCTAAATCTCCACGGCTTAAGAAGAACCTTCTAGGACACATTTCATATAAATATTATAAATAACGATAATACCTAATCCTACCTTAAAATGCACAGATATTTATTTAATCATAACTACTATTATTACAGCACCTAGAATCCAGCGTCCTAAATCTCCACGGTTATAGAAGAGCCTTTTAGGACACTTTTAATATAAATATTATAAATAACGATAATACCTAATCCTACCTTGAAATGCACAGAAATTTATTTAATCATAATTACTATTATTATAGCACCTAGAATCCAGCGTCCTAAATCTCCACGGGTAAAGAAGAAACTTCTAGGACACATTTCATAAAAATATTAATAATAACGATAATACCTAATCCTACCTTGAAATGCACAGATATTTATTTAATCATAATTACTATTATTATAGCACCTAGAATCCAGCGTCCTAAATCTCCACGGGTAAAGAAGAAACTTCTAGGACACATTTCATATAAATATTAATAATAACGATAATACCTAATCCTACCTTGAAATGCACAGATATTTATTTAATCATAATTACTATTATTATAGCACCTAGAATCCAGCGTCCTAAATCTCCACGGTTAAAGAAGAACCTTCTAGGACACATTTCATATAAATATTATAAATAACGATAATACCTAATCCTATCTTAAAATGCACAGATATTTATTTAATCAGATTACAGAACCTAGAATTCAGCGTCCTAAATCTCCACAGGTAAAGATGAGCCTTCTATGACACATTTCTTTAAAATATTGTAAAATGCATGTACTCGTATACCTTATCCTACCTTAAAATATAAATAACTTAATTTCACAGTAATATATAGTAAAAATAGCATTATAGGTGCAATAAAATTATTAAAACAACTATTTAGAATTTTTTTATCAGCACAAGTAGTACAAAAAAACCCCAAAATGGTTGATGTCCTTAAATGGGAGCTTTTGCGGATTTATAACTATAAAACTGACAGTAATTATCGTCTGTCAAATGTAATGGAACATTTCAAAATATACCGTTTTGAGTAATTTAAGTTTAAAGTTTATCTAATACGTAAATAATAACTAAAATTCTATTTTATATAACATAATATGTCGTTTGTTGTCAATTAGATCCAAAATTTGTATAACTTCACTATATACGAAAGGCGGGCTTAATGCCGCTAGGCATTATCGATTTGTGTTGTAAGGTAGGTGCAACCATTAAACAGATTAATAGGTAATGCAAATATTATATCTATATAGAAAAATACATACTAATATGTACACAATACTACATATACTACATACTAACTAACTGCCTCTGTGGTCTAGCGGTTAAGTCCGTGGATTTACACTCAGAGGTACCGGGTTCGATTCCTGGTCGGGACACAAAAAATATTTTCTAATGTAAATAAATTGTACATTTAATTAATATTTAATTTATTTGTGATATCTCTCGAGTTTGGTACGCTGGAGACATCGACGAGCTTGCCACTTGTCATGATTGGCCTATAGTAAAGTTGGCTAAATGTGAATCTGCTTATTTATAAGCGTGGTTTCTGACCACCCTGAAAGGTAAACGGTCGTGATGATACTTATATAGGTACACTACATATACGAGTAATACCTACTTACACTGTGAGGAAATTTTTAAATAATGTGAGTATACCATCTTTTTGAAGAGTGATTTGAAGTTCGGCACTTGACGAATTTCTACCGGCAAATTGTTTCACAGATTTGTGGTTAGTTGTTTAATAATAATTTATTTATTAACAATTCCCTACCATTGTGCATACATGATTTTAGACATGTTCCTGTATAGAATTAGACCTACTATATGGAAATTAACTACCATGATTATGGCAGGTAATTATAACTTGAATAAATATAGATATACAAAAAATTAAAAAAAAATGTAGCTTACTTCAATTACTAGCTAAACAACTATTTAGAAAATTTGATATTATAATATCGTATCTAATCGTGGCAACTTATCACCCACGCAGCGACGTAATGAGGTTATAAAACAAATAATGCCTTAAAAGTGTTAAAATTATTGGCTCTTAAGTAAAATGTTTCTATCAAAATATAATTTAAATTATGGTAACGAATAAATAAGCTGATTCGTAAACGAGACCATTAGTGATGCAACAATAACATATGGCTCCATTGGTCCGAGATTGTATTTAATAAATCTTAAACACCTATTTTAATCTGGCTTGATATATTTATTTTTAAACTTGAATTTCTTGATGTCTTCATATCTTTATATTAGTTTCTAATGAAAGAAAGCATAGGGACAAAAATAAGGAAAGGCATGCTACGATGGTTCGGGCATGTTGAAAGGATGAATGCAGAGAGATTGACGAACCAGATATATAATGCGAAAGTCGTGGGTAAAAGAGGCCCTGGCAGACCTAGACTCACATATTACGACCAAATTAATAAAACAATAGCTGAAGGTGCGTTGAAAAGCCATCGAAACAAAAGGGCATGTATGAAGAGGTTGATGAATGTCGAAGAAGCGAAAGAGGTATGTCGTGACCGTGACAAGTGGCGCTCAATTGTCTCTGCCTACCCCGCAAGGGATTTGGCGTGAAGATATGTATGTATGTACTTCGAAACGTAATATAATATTAAGACATTTTTTTTCTAGGAAATAAACGACGGTCATTTTAGACATACTCGTATTTTCACTTTCATAGTAATGAAATCAAATGAAATGAAATATTTATTTGCAGGAAACATGGTAACAAACAATATTAGGTCTTATTAATTTTAAATGGGTAACATATTTCGCCATAAGCATGCAAAATTTTACAACAACTGTTATAGAAGTAAAGTGACTAAAAACTCAGCGTTGCTTCGTTAGTAACTTTACTTCACAAAAACCTTTGTGTTGCTTAAAATAGACATAGTATTCCTCCAAAGTATAGAAACATTCCTGAAGTACAAAAGAGATTGCCCAAAACTAGGCCCCAACTTTTTTGCAGCTTGCCTCAACTAAATATAGTTCAATAAACATAACAATTTATTTTGTTTCTTTTATAAATTTACAACACCTGTTTTATGCAATGCACTATTTAAACGATTATTTTATTATGAGCAGGTACTTTATTATAGATAAAACACTGGATTTGAAAGTGTTCATAATTCTCCAACTATATGGTCAGGATCCAAACTATAGAATTATCAACGTAAAAAAAGTTTTTGTCAATTGTCGTTATGCTAGGGTCAAATAAATAAAATTCATAACAGATTATGAAAACAAATTTGCTATAACAAATTCTTAAAATTATAATTTCCAAATTTGACATTAATATTATTGTATATGTAAGTTAGTATTTAAAAATTTATGTACATAGATATTAATATAATTATTATTATTATATTGTACCGTATTGATAGACGGTTGTACTTGTTACTTATACGCCCTCCGGCAAAACATAGAGTACAACACCAACTACACTGTATAACATCACAGAAATGTAAAACCTATTGTTTATAAGAAATAAATGAAATGAATGAATTATGAAAATGAATATCTTAACTGTCAATTAAAAAAGAAATTATGGCACGAGAACTTTTCATTGGGCTATTCTACTAAAACAAATCTATGAATAATTATTTATCTCTATAGAGTCCGTAATATTACTTCCTAGTAAGTTGGTAGACTACATTTTTTCAAAAGTCTCTAGAACTCTGTCTAGAAAAATCTATAAAATATTTGATTGTACGAGGGAGAGGAGGCGATACTTATATTAACTTTCAATGTAAGTTATCGGTGCGCGAGTAACATATCCACTAATAGTATCACTCCCATGATAATGTGATGTTATATGAAAAATATACTATTGGTGGATCAAACAATGGTAATTTCCTCACACATCATCATGTCATATAAACTAAAGTTAAAATCATATCAGATTCTCAATTAAAGTTATTTTTATCATTTGTTTTGAGTCGTAAGTAACAATCCATACTAATATTATGGATGTGAAAAAAGCTTTGTCTACATATGTATGTCTGGTTGCTGGAACAATTTTGATGAATTTTTTCTGAGATATTTTTTAGAACTTATATATAGGCATAGTCTACATGACTTTTCTGATCATCTGCATATTCTGTGCAAGGCTTGCTTTAAATTTTATGAATAATTAATTATTTATGAGTTAAAATATTTGGATTAAATTATTATTGTTATTTTTGTATTAATTTTATCAAGATGTCGAATTGATTTATTTATATACTTACTCCCTTTTTTTTCTAATATTTATTGTTTTGTATTAACTCTATTATTGATTGATTTTATTATCGTTGAATTTTGATATTTATATTATTATTATTATTACTGTCTTTTCTTTTTATATTCACTTTTTACTGTATAACTATTGTTAACTTAAAAGCTTTATAAATATTATTATTTGTATAGAAAATTAATATATATATATATATATATATATTGACGATCCATTTTTAATGAAAATGTATGTATTAATTATAAGATTGACTGCATGGTAAATTGGGCTTTACTGTTAAGCTATCTAATGTTTTTAATAAATAAATAAATGACGTGATAATCTGACCAAGACATGTGACCTTTATTTTTATCTGTCTATCTTCTTGACTCTTCTTCACGTCTATAGGTTCTACTGGAGCTATGTTAATAAAATTTGGCTGAGATGTTTCTTGGACATTGAGTCGTACTCATATATGACGTTACTTTAAGGCTATCCACAGGTATTTTATACACAGGCAACATCGGGTCACATAGCTAGTACACAAATAAGGCATGCTTAACAGATCTTAGATTAGAAAAATACCGTTTAATTTTATCTTCACATCTTGATAATTACTTTATGCCCCATAAACTAAACAATATACATTTTTATAACATTACTTTAAGCCTAGGATCTATAGTCTGTAGTCAGAGATTCATTTGTTAATAGTATAATTATTAACCTATATCTCTCCAGTACTGGATATATAACCTTGCTATTGCACCCTCAACGATCTCCCACCACTGACCTTGCAGTTTATCATCCACTATTCTGTTCCTTCCCCTACCCACCTAAATATTGTATAATTCCGATAAAGCTGTTAAGGAAGCTTGTTCTATTCGTTCAATAAGTAGAATTCGATAACTTGTCTAGTTATTTAAGAGTTTTAACGCTTGTGCATCCCTCTCTCGCACAATGCAACGTTTTAAAAGTTTTTGCAAGTTTGAGTGTAATTTTAAAAAACGTAGTGTATTAACTTTCTAGGAAGTAAAATTACAAATTTGTAGTTTCGTTACGTCGCACAGTTCACATTTTCAGTCAAGTCGGAACTATATTCCGACTTAGGGACTGATGTCAGTCATGAGTGTCTGATTCCAGTTGCTGACCTTGCGCGTCACTTACCACCAGGTGGGCGCAAGGTCACTGCTAGTATAAAATAAAAATAAACTTCATGTGCTGGAGCTCGAAAGACATACCCTCTTAAGATCAGATATTAAAGATTTGTAATCTAAAAAACACATTATAGATTGGGGTCATAAGAAGATAAATAGTTATAATACCTTACATCTCTTACAATGCAAGGTTACTAAGACAATAGTATCTATAAGATGTGCCTATATACGGACGGAAGGTAATGGCTGATTCATCAGAAATGCGATGACAAAATTTTATTCTGACCTTAGTCTATACAGTGCCGTGACTATTTTAATATCCCTAAATATATTGTGCGGTACATTATATATATTTTTTTATTATATTATATTTATACCGCGTGATTTTGTATGCTCCTACTCTAGACTAATACTAGTATGTTATTCTATTGATGGTACAACTTTTCTAAAAAACATATATCGGAAGAGACAAATATATTTAGCGTCTCCATTCATCACATCCCCTTGAACACTGCGTCCTAGGCGTCCACTGTTCATTTATTTATTCATTTTAGAAAACCAACAGTTGACAATTTCAAATAGGTAAGTAACATTAAACATTCTAAGAAGTATTAAAGATTTTCACATATAGGTTTTAAAAATTGAGTACAATAGCAATAAAATAAGAAAACATCAGTGCAACAATAATAACATACTCGTACAAGATAATACACAAAGTCACTAAATTATAAGAACGTCATTAATACACAAGATAAATAAAACAAGAAAAAAATATACATATTACGTTAAATAAATATAAGTAAATAAATATTTCCAGACAGGTCACACAGCGCCATCTAGTTTCCGTGGTAAGCTACGAGGCTTGTGTTACGGAAACTAGATGGTTGATAAAGTACATATTATACTTTTTTTTTGTAAATATATACATATAAACACCCAGACCGAGACAAATTATACAATGTACAACTTGCCCCCGGTGGGAATCGAACCCACGACCTCCCGAGTTCACGGCAACGTTTGTTACCACTAGTCCACGGAGGCGGTCAGGTAATGAAGGTTGGAGATGAGCCTTCCAGAAATATGTGGAGAATTTGGCCTACACTCCCTAAGCTGACCAGGCGGGTTGGCGAGGGTCTAATGTTTTTTTTAATTTAAATTTCACAGGTTGGTTAATACCGTTGCATTATAGATTTAATATAGACAATACATTGGGCGGAGTGACTGTGTAATTAGTCTGAAGCTGACTAATGAGTTACAGAAAGGTCGGCTCAATGGGCAAACCCACGTACTAATTTAAAGTGTCTTGAGTCATCGAACCTTCGAGATATTCACACCTGGGAATCGATAGAAGAAAATGCTTTATAACAGGGGTGGCCGACTTGACTAGACCCAAGATCTAACTTACTTACTGACGAAACCCTGTGCGATTTACCGATTACATACTTTTTAAAATCGCAAATGAAACAACATAGTTCAGTACACAATTATGTTTTTTTTTTTTTAAATATACTAGCACGACATGTGACCCTCCGCCCACCTGATGGTAAGTGGCGCGGAGGGTCCATGAATGTTAGCAACTGGAATCAGACCCTAATGTCCGACATCAGTCCCTAACACTATGCCGGCTTGACTAGATGCCTTTTCACACTTCGCTTAAAGGACTCCAGGTTATAGGAAAGTGGAAACACAGAGGCTGGAAGAGCATTCCACATCTTTATTGTGCGACAGATGTATGAGTCACCAAATTTATAGGTACAGGAAGGGATAGTGACTACGGTATGTGGGTGTATATTCTGACCTGTGCGTGTGGTTCAGTTGCGGAATGGGGAGGAAGGAATTAGGTTATAATAATAACATTGCTACAATACTATATATATATATATATAGTATTGTAGCAATGTTTATTCTATTAAAAAGGGAAAACATGAAATTATTTTTTGTAACTATTTATATAAATTATGTATTGAGTCTGAGCATCTTCCGCTAGAAATTGCCAACCTTAAAGAATCCAATGTATGAACGTCTGTCAAATGAGAACTGTGTTGATTTTTTGTTTGTTTTCAGTAGGAAAGTTAATGTTGACTTACATAAATATGTTGAACGAAAACATGAATGTAGTTGTTCAACATATTTCTTCGACCGAGACAGAAGACAGCAACACGATCTCCGCCCTGGACTTGTAGTGTCTTTGTGTAGGGCTCGAAAAACTAGTTTTAAATAACAAAAAATGATTAAATTATCTTGAATTGAGCAGACAGCACCCTCTGATTTACAATGCACAACTAGATCCTACAGAAACTAAAAAAGTATAAAAAAAATATCATCACGACCGTTTCCCTTTCGGGGTGGTCAGAAACCACGCTTATAAATAAGCGAATTCACATTTAGCCAACTTTACTATAGGCCAATAATGACAAGTGGCAAGCTCGTCGATGTCTCCAGCGTACTAAACTCGAGAAATATCACAAATAAATTAAATGTATTTATTAAATATATTTTTTTTATGTCCCGACCAGGAATTGAACCTGGTACCTCCGAGTCTAAATCCACGGACTTAACCGCTAGACCACGGAGGCAGTTAGAAACTAAATTTATTAAAATCAAAGCAACGTTTTCTTTTTTATCCAACATGATGACTTGTGGCTTTATATTATGTAAATTAATAGCATAGTACAACTCAATTTACACTATTTACAGACTATGATATTGAATAAATAATAGCTTAAATTGCGCTAACAGTACATGCAGAAGAGACCGAGATACTTGTTAAAACCAGTAGCCTGTAATACGATTTCGTAAACAAAAATATATTAATATAGACCTTTTTAAATGCGTATTTTACACAGGGTTAATCATAGCTAAAATAACACTATTAGCGCAAATGTTAGCTTATAACAAGGTAATAAAATTGCAAGCTCTAGAAGTTCAGAATTGGCAAGTATGTTGGGAACAACGTTTTCTCGACTACCTTCTACATTAAGCAGCTGTTAATTAGATATTGCAACAATAGTATTTGGTTAACCTATTAATTGAATTGTTAAAATTATTAATTACTCAAATGATAAAAGACCTACTCCATGCATCGCTATAGGCCAAACATATATTTTTGCACACTTTTGTCACTAAATCAAAATTACGTTCTTTGTTTATTATTTATTTATGTTTAATATTCTGTTCTTTTATTTCTTAAAACGTGGTTATGTTTTATGTTTTAAAAAGTCTTAACAAATGGCTGAGTGACCTGGGCTTGGAGATTCAGTTTAATTACAGGTGCCGACCCAGGGCGATCAACTTTGTCGAATGTTATATGTAAGTGTATTTTTACGCCAATAAACGTTATTATTATTATTAAATAAACTTTAACTGAGCAAAAATCATCATCATCATCATCATAATCATCTCTCTGTCTCTCCACTGCTCGTTATTTCACACGATCTCCTGCCACCCCATACAAACCCGCACCAGCAACCTTTTTCAGATCATCATTCATCTAGCGGATCAAAGTCGTCGCTTCGGCGCAAAAACACATGATCTATAAGACTGACCTATTTCCGCCGTAAGAGGTTCTATGCTTAAAGTGCCAGGACAGGTGGGAAGGCAACTAGATGTCCTACACTAATGGCATACCCATTGTCCATGGTACCACCTTAATTCCTTTCGCTTGCTTACGTCGGGGTCCATGCCACTGGGTTCTAAAGGCCTGACGAAGGGCTCAATGACGTCATATATTTTTTACAGCTGGAGATTATACATTTTCATTATTATTTTGCTCTCAAATTTCTCACCCTCCCGAGGGTTGATAAATCGATAAGAGGAAAACTTTGAAGGGCGTCTGGCGAGGGGAGCAACCCTATTGGCCGAGATGTAACATACGAAAATTTTGATTATTGCAAACTAAGCACCATTTTGCTTTTTTATAATAGGTTTAATGTAAACAACGTAGGTACGAATAATCTTTAAAACCAAAGCAATCTACACACAGCCAAAATTAAAAAAATATATATTACAATAAATAAAAAATTACAATCTCTAACTACCAAAATTTCGTAATTTAAAGTACCAGTACTACACTGGGTGCGTTTCAACGTTGCACTGTTATAGATATTTTTGTTTTAAAGAAGCATTTTTAGACTGACTATCTCAAGAAACTTCTACCAATTTTGTTCCCAGTTTATCAATAAAAAGTATTGATTCTAAACACCAACGCCCTATTGTTTCTAAACGAAGAAATATTTCGGCGACAGAGCCTGGACAAAAGTATTGACACAAGTCGTATCAATTTGTCGCTATACTGAGGGAAAATGTTGCCAGTCTTCTTGGGACTATCCCTAAAGGGTATATTATTTTTCATTAGGTATACATTATATTTATTTAATCTTTTACTTTTAAGTAGTTTTTTAATCATGAAATAAAGTTGAATATTCAGTCGGATCACTAAATTGTATATTTTAGTTGTAAGTCTAAGTATCTATTTTATTTCTATTTATCTTTTAATATTTATTATTTTACCAACACATCTCTTACGTTTTCATTGTTCCGCATGTTGATTGGAAGCACTCGGCCTGGCCTATAAGCATTCAGTTCGACTTTAATTATTATAGGGGATAATCAAACTTTTATTAATAAGTTATAATATTATTTAAACGATTGTAAAACGTATACTACCTTTATTATCTAGCAGTTAAGATCGTGGATTTAGACGCAGAAGCATCGAGTTTGATTTCTGGTCAGGACAAAATAATTCAATATAGTTGTGTTTTTCTCGAGTCTAGTATGCTTGCCACTTGCCATGATAGGTCTATAGTAAATTTTGCTAAATGTGAATTGTATTTGTTGTAGTATTGTTGTCACCCTCCCCAATGATTGGCATTGTGACATATATAGATATTAGAAATTATTTTGTTTAATTTACTGGTAACAACTGACGAAGACTGCCTCCGTGGTCTAGCGGTTATGTCCGTGGATTAAGACTCGGAGGTACCAGGTTCGATTCCTGGTAGGGACACAAAATATTTATTAATGTAAACATTTAATTTATATGTTATATTTCTCGAGTTTGGTACGCTGGAGACATCGACGTGCTTGCCACTTGTCATGATTGGCCTATAGTAAAGTTGGCTAAATGTGAATCCGCTTATTTATAAGCGTGGTTTCTGACCACCCCGAAAGGGAAACGGTCGTGATGATACTGACTGATTTGTTGTATTCATTTACTCAAGCTTAGTGTAATTGAGAATCTTAAACGGTTGCATTCCCCCGGACTATCCTTTTATTGGAGGGTTGAGATCCCGAATTTCGAGGTCAATGCCAATGTCAAGGCGTTAGCCAAGGATTTGTTTACAAACAGACGGTAATACTGCTGTTCTTTGTTTTGTAGTAGCTTTAGCCTGCGCGTCGTCTTATGCGTTCAATATAAAAAAACCTATACAAAGTTACATGATAATATAGTATCGACATATAGGTGTATACGAGTATATATGATCATCAAAGCCAAAATAAAGAAGCTGCTCCTTTCGGTTTAGCTCGCAAAGTGTAGGCAGTTTGCTTCGGAGTTCACCTAACAGTTTTAATGCATTCAAACATATACAATGCAGTTGCTTTCTTTATACCTGGCCAAGGTTATATTTTACGAATTTTGTATCACACAAAGAGTGCACTATTGTTCACAGTGATAAATATTCTGGTGGCGGGTATAATTTTAGTTGCTTCTACTCTATTGCTATCTTCTATGTTCTTATGTTGCCTGTCTCTGTCCTTTCGGAATAAGACGTGTAGTTAAGGATAATCTGATTGCATTCGAATTATTATTTTAAATTAATTATACTTGCTCATTTCAGAAATCGGCTGTTTACCCCAGTGTTTGCTTGCTATTGCTTGATACAAGAGTACTTTGTTCGGGCACAAAAGTATCTTTAAATTTGTAGTAGTAGTAGTATCATCACGACCGTATCATCAGAAATCAAGATTTTTTTAAAGAAGCGTATTACATTTAGCCAACTTTACTATAGGCCAGTTCTGTTCCTTGTATTCACATTGCACCCTGCAGGCAAGACAGATATTTTAACGTTATATTTATATTGTTTACAATTTTGTTTAAATTATATTGACTTAACCAAATTCCACTATGAATTAAGAATATCATGATAAAGTGACAAGCTCGTCGATATCTAGCGTACCAAACTCGAGAATTATACAAATTAATTAAATAAATTATTGTATCCCGACCAGAAAAACGAACATAAAACCTCGCGTCAAATTCACGAACTTAACTGCAAGACTACGGTGGCAGTTCAAGTTTTTACTACATAATAAATTATTTTATCATAGGAGCCAAATTGTTTTAGTTATACAAACAATATAAAAGAATTACTATATTAAATAAACTATATTAAAACTAAATCTAACCTAAAAAAAAAAAAATACATAGAAAATGAAAAATTAAATACTTACAAAAAAAATTAGCTCTTTTATAAAAAAAATCTTTATAAAAGGCTTTAAGTTCCGATCCCCACGGGCCCATCGTTTCTACAGCAAACGTCGAAAAAAAGTAACTATTGCAAATAGTTTCATATTTTCAACGCTTGCTGATCTGCGCTTGTTCCGCTGCAACACCAGCTCTAACAGAAGTTCCTTGAAAGTGAGAAGGGGCTAGGGAATCCCAACAGATAAAATCCCATACCAGGGATTGACCCAAGCTCCAAGGAACTAATGTAATTCCGTCTGGACGCTTGCTTTTAGTTATTATTCAAATAAACTTAAAAAAAACAATGGGAAAAAATCACTGCACCGATAAGAGCATCTAATGATAATGATGGGCCAAACAGATCATACACAGTAACGACGAAAGATTGAGTATACGTTACGGCTGGAATGGCGCCCTCGACAGATGGACGGATAATCCAAAGAAGGTCGCTGGAGGGTTGGAATAAGGGTGGCAATAAAATTTAATATAAATTATTTCGTGAAGTTTACGTATAGGTAATATCAGTTCATTACATTGTTAAGTGTGCTATGCAAACTATTTAAAGAAAATTAAATAATTATCTATTTCAAATAGAACAATAGTTTTTAAAGTTATAGATACTACTCGGAGTTCTTCCTAAGGGGAATCTGGTTTATATTTTTTTTCATTCCGAAGAAGCTTATTAGGCCAGGGATGTTGCAAATTAGATCAGGGAAAACTAGCTTTAAATTAGTTTCGTGCTTTCGAATCACCACTCCCTTCATCATTGTTATTCCATCTGCTGAAATAATATTGAAGATTAAATTGTTCAGAATAATCATAATAGTATATTGCCCTATATTTAGTCTCGGGCAAACGTACTACTAATTAGTTAGGCAGTGCTGGTCTTTTTTAAACGATCTAGGGCCAATCACCATCGCAAGGAGTAATCTGACTTCAACTAATAACGACTTAGGTTTAACAATATAAATTACATAAAATAGGGGAAAACAAATCTACAATTAGAGGTCTGTAAATACAAAAATATTTATTTTATTTTTTCTATATTTTTTTGATATATTAACGTGTTTGTACACGCTGCAAGCCGCCCGCCATATTATCATATCGTTTCGGGTATAACCGCGCGCGCCTCGACTCTACAAAAAGACTCAACTTCGCGGTGAGCGACTTGCCCAAGGATACAATACACGAGTACGTACAGCATGGTAAGAGTAGGTAGGTAAATAAAAGTAGGCTCATTTTCAGGTCTGGGATTTAGGACTCAAATTAAGACTTAAATTAATATTACTTGAAGTAATTGTCTATGGTCATCTAAGTCAATGGATGGTATTGTTCGAGAAGGAAGTGAAACAGGAAACAGCCGCGTAATTGGTGATTACTCTTAATGTGTCATTATAATTATTTATGAAGATTTATCCTTTCTCGATTGATCATCAGATAATTGTTTTTTTTTCACATCCCTATCAATGAACAAGGATATAGAAACGTATTAGTTTCATGATTATGTATGTATGGCTATGTACATTTATATTTATTGATTTATTAGTAATTTGAACAGCTTTATATACAAGTACATACTATCTGTAGTATAAAAAACTAGTATAGCCTATGATTTCTACAAAAGGTAAAAAACAATAAAAAAACTGTATATCCATTTTATTTTTACTTATATTTGGCTGTTCGTCTCATGTTAATAATTTAATTATCTTAAATAAAGGTTGAAGACCGTTGAACCTGACGCTCTCTGTTAATTAGAAGTGACACCCGCCTTCAGCATAGAATATCATCGCTTTGATGTTCATAATAAGATTAAGAATATAATAATTATTTTAATATTACCTTATTTGTGTTGCTTTTATTTACCATATTTTTAATTTTAATTATATTGTCCCGAAGGTTAATAAGAGAATGTCAAAGGCCAAATGATACGTGTTTATATTATTTTATCACTTACTGAAAGAATCACCATTCTTCTAATCTCCTACCCACACACGATGGACCCGGCACCCGCACGGTGAATCCATAGAATGCTTACAAATTTGTCTTCTTCTTCTTCAATAGCTGCAAAAAGAAAAAAAACATGGTGTATATAAAATACATGCACCAAAAAAAAGACCTGCAGCCCTATTATGTTAGTCGCAAACGTTATTAATGGATTTCGTTATTTATATCAAAGATTGCGTCATAATTACAAAATGTTATTCAATTCTCCAACTCTATAAGCGCTCGACCTTGACAGCGGCCGTGCAAATATCAAGCGTTATATCTATATAGTTAACGGATTCCATTATATAACGTTTGCGCTTAAGTAACAGAATAGGGCTGCTGGAGGTCTAGTAATTTACAACGGTGCTTACACATACATCCCACGAGATAAATGATTTTATACAGTTAAGGCTACATACTCGTAATTACGTAAGGAACTATACTTGTAAATGGGGTGTATCACTAACTTTTTATCACGATAGATGGCGCATGATAGATGGTACCTAATAGAACTGTCAGTTGCATAGAAAACTTGTATTTTTATTACGAAATTTATTATTTTCTGGATATATTGCCGAAGAGAGCAGCTTTTAAGTGTACAAATCGAGATTTCCAAGCCAAAGCAAAGATATGGTGATCTCAAAATTGCCGTTCAATTAATTTAAACTTTTTTTATTTTAAAGACGGTGTTCGCTTTCCTAGTCCGTCTATTAAGGTAGGTAACGTTAAAAATAATTAACCTAAAATACATTTTTCTGTTATAAAAATATAAAACAACAAATAAATTTTAAAAATGGTCCGTCATAGGTGTAAACGAGGTACCAGTGCCGCTAGCGACATCTACAAAAAGCTTTGCCTGATACACCCCATTGGCAGCTCAAATGTAATTACAGTTTGACAGATCGGAAGTAAAACATTACGTTATCCATTATTTTGCATGCTAGGCCGACTAAAAATAGTACGGTTGACAATAAAACCATTATGACTGTAATTTTCAGCAGGGTGGGCAATTATATAAGAAACAAGTCCACGTCTAGCAAACTTTAATCATGACAAGTCGCTGGCAATTAAACTCGTCAATGTCTCAGGGCTAGAAGACTCGAATTAAAATAATTGTCTTTATAATAGCAAGCAAAACAATATATTCGTAATAGGCCAACTTTGTATCATCAAAATTATGGTCATGGTCAATCCAAAACTTACCACTTTATTTGTTTGACCTTTTTATACTGGGAACAAGAACACACCGCGCCTATCTGATGGTAGGCGCATCGCGAGGTTAAAGAATGGGAGCAACTGCAACCAGCCCCGTATGCTTTAGACTTTGGTAAAATTTAAACTTATCAAAGGGCTGGTATGTTCAACGCCTTATAGAAAGAAATCTCAAGATAAAAAATATTTCGACGTTTTCTATTAATTTACGTACTTGGTATTTTGTCTAACTTACTCATATTTTGAATAGATATCTCTACTATCTGATTACAATATAAACGCAATTAAATATATAAACACAATACATGTTTTAAAAGGTCATTACTTATAGATTTATATACTTTTCGTTTTATACTGCATGACAGTAAATCTATTATTAAATAAAACTTTGATTCAGTAATCCGCAATGCTAGCCTTGACTTTTATTAGAGGGTTAGGCCGCACGCAGACATCGTACATTCTCCAAGGGCGTGAATATTCATAAACATTGCATATCACACTAGGTTTTTTTTTATAAGGTTTAGTTTATAGTTATTTAATTAGATGATATTTAGATAGTTTAGATTTTTTTATATTTTTAAATATTCTTACGAATAATTATTATACTTAATATCACACTTGTTGATCATTTGTGAAACAAACTATTTTGTTTTGTTAATTAACTGCTACCGTAATCTATTATAAACTAAACTATGATAATATGTATATGATGTATATATAATTGTCATAGGAGCTATATGCAGATAAACTGTACCCACTTATTTTGGTTTCGTACAATAAATAATTTATTTCTATTATTTTTAGAACTTTATCAGCTTAAAAATACATATAACTAATATATTGATATTAGATTTTATTCGCTTTGTAGTTTGTTTATCAATGAATGCTGGCATATTATAATCATTTACCTACATTTTAACTGACACACGCTAGATATATCCTCCTTTTTAGCTTTAAAAATATACATTAGAAAGTAACTTGACCGCCTCCGTGATCTAGTGGTAACAAACGTTGCCTTGAACTCGGGAGGTCGTGGGTTCGATTCCCACCGGGGGCAAGTTGTACATTGTATAATTTGTCTCGGTCTGAGTGTTTATATGTATAATATGTATATATTTACAAAAAATAAAATAATATAATATGTAGTTTATCAACCATCTAGTTTCCGTAACACAAGCCTCGTAGCTTACCACGGAAATTAGATGGCGCTGTGTGACCTGTCTGGAAATATTTATTTATTTATTTTAAAGTATTATCACGACCGTATCTCTGAAACCACGCTTTTTGTATGGAGCGAGTTTACATTTATCAAAGTTTACTAGAGGGCCATCATGACAAGTGGCAAGTTCGTCGATGTATACCTTATCAGACTCAAGAAATATTTACACATTTTTATTGTTCGTTTTTTCGACTAGGAATCAAACCCACCTTAACCTCTAGAACACCGAGGCAGTCTACATTTTTCAGTTTAAAATTCTTTCATAAAATTTAATCATTCCCTAAGATTTAAGTATCCTTTTAGTGCTAACATTTCCATGGGTAACAAGGCTTTATAGTTAAGGAAGTACGTAGTACACCGGCCCTTTTTATAGTTCAAGCATTATATTCGTAAAGTCTGCGGCCGGCCTAGCACTACATACGCAAGGTAGAATTAAGCGAGATCATCAATGATTAATACATTCTATAAAAAGTAAATAAAGACATAACTGAATTCTTCACACATGTTATCATACATGCGTGCGTTATGCTTTAATTGCAAATACCTACACATCGATGTTTTTTTTTAGTTAAGAGATAAATCTGAATCGCATTCTTTTGTATTTATTCAAAGCACATGAGACTTCATATGTAATTAACCTACCTTATTATGTAACACATTTACTCGAAAACAATACTTTAGCAAAAGAGCAGTGGTGCCTTGGTTGTAAGAACACTTACCTTAACACTCCAAAGAGGTCGGGTTGAACCCCAGCATATGCCAATGAGAAATACACTTACATATATTTGATTTTGGTCTCGGAATGAACTTAGACAAGACAAAAGTCATGTTCAATGATCATGTCAAGCCGAGGCCAATCTGCATAGGAAACGACACTCTCGAAGTTGTGCAAAATTACGTATACCTCGGGCAGACTATCGAATTAGGAGCAGCCAACATCAGCAAAGAAGCCGACAGACGCATTCAGCTAGGATGGGCGGCATACGGGAAACTTCGGCACATCCTCTCATCGTCTATACCACAATGTTTAAAGACTAAGGTCTTTAACCAGTGCGTCCTCCCGGTAATGTCGTACGGAGCAGAGACGTGGACACTAACAGTGGGTCTGGTCCATAAATTCAAGGTCGCTCAGCGAGCCATGGAGAGAGCTATGCTTGGTGTATCTCTAATGGATAGAATTCGAAACGTTGATATTCGTCAGAGAACGAAAGTTACAGACATAGCTTTTAAAATTAGCAAGCTGAAGTGGCAATGGGCCGGACACATCTGCCGCAGAACCGACGATCGATGGGGCAAACGGGTTCTAGAGTGGAAACCACGTACGGGAAGACGCAGAGTGGGACGACACCCCGCCAGATGGACAGATGACCTAAAGAAGGTCGCTGGTGGGGGTTGGATGAGGGTAGCGAAAGATCGCGTTAAGTGGCGAGCCTTAGGGGAGGCCTACATCCAGCAGTGGAGAGATACAGGCTGATGATGATGATGATGATGATATTTGATTTACAACACCACCGATCCTGTGCCTTCTTTAACCTTCAGCCGTAGGTCGTGTTTCCACTAATAAAACTTGTTGAATCGTTAATAAAAGTCATTAAAAAAAAACATCAGGCCCTCGTCAACCCGTCTAGCCAGCGTGGAGAGTATAGGATAAATTTGTCAGTCTTTTCTGGAAGGTTAAAGAAGGCACAGGATCGGTGGTGTTGTAAAACAAATATATGTAAGTGTATTTCTCATTGGCATATGCCGGGGTTCAACCCGACCTCTTTGGGGTTATAAGGGAAGTGTTTTAGTTTTTTTTTTCGAGTAAATGTGTAACAATTCATTTGTAATTGAGGACACTGCAGCAAAAGGGGGGTAAATCCAAATTTTGGCCGTTACTCTTTATTCACCTACTCACTAAGCACTATTTGAAATAGGGCTATCGTTTGATGTAAAACGAGGCAGATCAGATGAAAATAGTAGTTTATGAAACTGTTGCATAATATGGGGTATTATACACCAGTGTGTGTTTAAAAACTGAGCCGTAGGCGAGGTTTTTAATAGTATCACACGAGTGTTAAATAGTATCACACGAGTGTTTTAATAGTATCACACGAGTGTTTTAATAGCATCACACGAGTGTTTTAATACCTAGTTATGTGCAGTTTCAAATACTAATTTATCTACTCTCATACATTGGGATTGAACCTACTAAATAAAAGAAAAGTTAAAAGAGTAAGAAAAATCACACGAAATGCTATACAACAAAACGTATAGAATGGCGCAATTTTTTTTTTTTTTAAATGACCATGATACAGAATACATAAGTCCTAAACAATGAAATGGGACAAAAACCTAGCTTATCACACGCTATGGCGGGCGCATAGACAAGTAAAAATTGGAATCAAAACTTTTTTGTAATGGAACCTTTGCCTTAAAAAAAATAAGTGTTATATAATATGTATGATTATATTTTTAAAAGAATTATAACATTATTTTCTTAGAGAAAAAGTGTTATAATGTGATTCTATTTTTAAATTTAAGCAGTATGTTTATAAAGTATGTCAATATGTGTAAATTAGTTTTTAAATTTGTAATTCGCAATACGTTATAATACCTATGTAAAAATGATAACAATTTCTTTATACATTAGAGCAACAAACAAAAGTTTATTACCTACCTGACAGTCTTAAAACTTGGACTTGCCTCCCTTTATCTATCTGCAAGGACCTCAATTCCATTACATCGCAGCTTATGGCGCTGTCCAAAATCCCATATTCCATATTCGATTCAATCTTCGATAACGAAGTTTGTGCGTGCCAGAGGTACAGATAGAATAATACACAGATTTATTGGAACTTTTGAAAATCAACATTTATTCATAAAGTACAAATAACAATGCTCAATCAATGACCAGTATTAATCCGATTCCGTTATTCACATTCGAAAAACTCTCACAGAGGAATTGGAAAAGCTTGAATATTAAAAAATGGCGAAAAAAACGTCTTTCCGAATGAAATGATTTCTGTGTGTAAATCGGGGAAGCTGGGCGAATTGATTGCAGCAATTTAAAGCCACGTCGCTCCATTAGGACGGCGGTCTTACCGCATCAGGTTCTGTATTTTCATTGCATGTAATTTTGTACCAAGCTCGTGTTTAGTAACACGCCATGTACGAGTATAATGCAAAATCATATGTTGATAAGAAACGCGGGTTATATATGCCTATAAAGTAAGGTGTAAGATACGCAAGCGGTGCGTGTTTGATACACTTGTTCATGATTCTGGATATGTGAAAAAATGGATATGTGATAAATGTAAAATAAAGTAAAGTATCATCGCGACCGTATCCCTTTTTAATCTTTTTAAAAAATGTAACCATTTAAACAACTTTAATAAAGGCCCATCATGACAAGTGGCAAGCTCGGCGATGTCTCTAGCAACCCAAACTCGAGACCAGGAATCAAACCCGGTACCTCCGAGTTTAAATCCACGGACTTAAAAGCTAGACTCCGGAGACAGTCTTAAAGAATATGTGATGTAATAGAAAATCTTTGGTGTAATCATTTTTTTTTTATTTTAACGCGGGTCAGACCAGTTTTTATAAATACGAGTACAATGCCGATAAACTAATTTTAAAACTTCGTCGTTAACTCTCCGTCGTCATTGTCGCGTTGTTTGCCTAATAATAATAATAATTCCCGCCTCCGTGGTCTAGTGGCAACAAACGTTGCCGTGAACTCGGGAGGTCGTGGGTTCGATTCCCACCGGGGGCAAGTTGTACATTGTATAATTTGTCTCGGTCTGGGTGTTTATATGTATAATATGTATATATTTACAAAAAAAAGTATAATATGTAGTTTATCAACCATCTAGTTTCCGTAACACAAGCCTCGCAGCATGGCGCTGTGTGACCTGGCTGGAAATATTTATTATTATTATTATAATTGATTAATAAGTTGTTTAAACAATGCCTTAAAAAAATCTTGTGCTTGTCCCCACAGCCGGAGTGTTTCATCTCCAAACGGTTAAAAAAACACATGCGGATGTAATAATTATAAATAACAATTTTACATTATTTGACGGTTCAAATTTATTTTCAATATTTGATTTCAGACTTGATTAACTTTGCTGTTAGTGGCAGGATTATCATTTAGTATATCAGTGTTTGACAGGGAATCTATTTGGATCAGTTTCCAGTTAAAAATCATATAAGTATTAATAGGTAGCTTTTTTTATTTAGTTGTTAATCAAATTACACAGATGAGTCTCATAATAAACGCTGTAATATTAATTAGTCAACTTAACTATAGAACAATGATGACAAGTGGCAAGCAAATAAAACAGATTTCGACCAGTAGCGCTAGACTGTTTCTTTTAGAGGAACGTCTAGCGAGACTGTGATAAAGAGATAGGTATTTAAAAAAATACCTTCAGACAGTGACGCCAAGCGTATCTCGCTCCTCAAGTAATAGAGAACATTAATTTAGCCGTAAAATAGAATTTCGGGGCATATCGGTACCCGACCCCTAAACTATAATGAACTTTAATTGTTGGTGCCTTATTTCATTAGGGATTTAATTATGCACGACAGTATTTTTTTAAATTTATTGTTTAAATAATTATTGTTGTTTTATTTGTAAATTGCTAAGTGCAACAACCCACCTGTCTAAATGTCGTAACGGTGTGGCTGTCAGAAAATGTCTAGCTTATTCAGCCCGTCTTTGTACATAGTTCAATAAAGGTTTTTAATAAAAATAAATAAATATGATAAGAAAAAATATTAATTTCATTTTTTTATTGTTTTGTAGTTATATTTTCTTTCTATAATAAAAAAAAAATACTTAGATACCAGTGATATTTTGCCACAGCTGTGCCACTGATACCTCAGATATTTTTTTTTTTTTTTTTTAATTACAAACAAAATGTTTTTATACGGACTAATATTTAGTACGGGTACTTACCCACTTTTGCGCTGGAGGTGCATCACCGCATTCACCTGACCCTCTCCCTATGCAATTCTCCTTTCCCAGTCTCTTTGAACCACCTTGCCACCCCCCTTTACAGAAACGCCCTGCCCTACCCTTTAATTATAAAAGCAGGGCTATCGCGTATCTCTTCGGCAAATCAATAATTGCACTTTTCACGAACCAGCTTTCTATAGGTGGATAATTACTTTATTACTGGATCAGTCTACGAACAGCTGGACATTTTACAATACAAAGGAGTCATTTAGGCAGGGTTCGCCCGTTTAGTACCTATATTATGAGCCCATAAATTTGGTGGATGCTATAAAAAGCCATCCTATACACTACAACTAAATTACTATCAGCCAGTTTCGCAAAGGTATTTTTGTTACTTAATGATTTATTAAGTAAAAATTAACCTGGTTATACAAGGAATGCGATTTACAAACATATATAAGGAAATAGTATCAGTATAGTATCATCATCTCGACCGTTTCCCTGTCGGGGTATTCAGAAACCACGCTTATGAATAAGCGGTCTCACATTTAGCCAACTTTACTATAGGCCAATCATGAAAGTCGCAAGCTTGCGATGTCTCCAACGTACCAAACTCCAGAAATATCACAAATAAATTAAATATTAATTAAATGTATTTTTATTTACATTAATAAATATTTATTTGTCCCGACCAGGAATTGAACCCGGTACCGCCAAGTCTAAATCCACGGACTTAAAAGAATAAAAATAAATATAATTAAGAAAGAAACTGTCATTTACACAATTATGTGGGAAGTTATTAATTTTGCGTTTCACAAAGCAATAATAAATAATTAAGTAGAGTCTTAATAACAGTTTTCGGTGCCAAAAAAAATAATTCATTAATTTAAAATATAATTAAGTATTGTGAAATATGTTCGTGAAACCCGATTTAACCTAAAACTTAAAGATTCATTAGCTATGAAATAATTAAGTAGAGTTTCAAGAAACATCCCTTGCTTTTGGACATCTGTGTTTCGAGGTAGTTTTAGGTATGCAGAAAATATGGAACAACTTGCCTCCACCGCTTCGAGACATTCATCCGTTAACATGTTTCAGGTCGGCACTCAAAAAGCATATGTTAATATCACAAAAGTCTTCATAGCAACTTACCAAATCTAATTCTACTTGTTATTTATTGTTGTTGTGTAATTCAGTATTTGTTTCATTTGTAAAAAAAAATCTGCTTTAGTTTAGTTTTCCTCGCAGATTCCTTTCTCAGTCAAATTAAACATTAAGAGATCACTAAAACTTTGACTCATCAACATAATCACAGAGAACACAGAGTCCTAGACCTCTACTCTTCGAGATGGGCCTTCTAGACATTTCTGCAGAATTTGGTCCACACTCGATACGCTGGCCAGGCGAGTTGGCGAGGGTCTGTTGTCATTTTTATTTATGATTATTTTTTAACGATTCTACGAGACCGACGGCTTAACGTGTTCGCCGAGGCACGGGAACGGTGGTGTTGTATATGTTTAAAGAACGAAAAAAAGAAAGAAAAAAGTTTATTTGTCACAAAAAAACACAAGCAGTAAAATAATAATAATACAACAAACAAGATAGTGTGGTGACAAATAGGGAATCAGCTCAGCAATAGGCTGCAACACTCGGTCACAGCGCTGATTTTCAGTTATGTCTCTGCGAATTAAATAAGGTATCAACTTAAAATCAACGCATATATTGACCACTTATTTATCGCAATGTTTTTATATACGACTATAGAACATTTATAGATTTTTTTATTTTATTTTTTGTAACCCTTGTAATTTTGCGATAAATACGAATTTTATTTCTTTAAAATATTAATACTTAATTTACAACAGAAATATTCTGTGGCGGGTATAATTTATAATTGCTTCTACTCTGTTGCTATCTTTTATGTTCTTATGTTGCTTCTTCTTCTTCTCTGTCCTTTCTCTTCGAATAAATAAATAAACAAAAAAAAACAGTAAAAATATTCTCGTGATGTCATCAAAAAGATTTATTATTAAAATTAAAGTTATAAACTTAAGATTTGTATTTTCGCTGTTATTATTATAAGTTGAGAAGTTACACATGTCAATAGATAATCAGCTTTTCTGCAACCATTAGGGTATTATTTTGGAAAATAAAGTTAAATAATTCTGAGAATGCCTACTAAACTATTAAAATTTATGATTTATTCAGTCGATTGTCGATAAGATACGCAATAGCATCCATAATGCACAGTATTTGAATTATTAAACTATATTGCAATATTGTGCTGATTGACGTCGGGAAAATTGAACGTTACATAAGCTCGTTCCTATCAAATTAATCATATTAATTTGTTAATGTTATGCATAAAATTAAATGGTTACATTGTGGAAATAATATTTTAAATAAATAATGTTCTTAACTTGTTTGAACGCTAATGATGTGGCATTTGTGTTTGATCCTACTTATAACCTAGAGTTTTTCAAGCGAAGTTTATAAAGGTTCTTGTCAAGCCTGTGAAAGATATTTCGAGTATAATACACTAGAATTATCAAATATTTTAGCTACAATAACTATGGTCGGCTTTGATATGTAAAGCTAACAAATTTTAGGGGGATAACTATTCATAATTAAAAGATAATCATGATTTATGTATGATGTATTTTAATTTATTTTAAAGTTACTTAATACAATTATTCAGCAATAATAATCTTTATAACAGTTTAGACCCATCATAGTGCGATTAATATGGTTTAGTTACTTATAAATAATTATTAACAGCATTACAGCACAATTATTCAGCAATGATAACCTTTATAACAGTTTAATTAGTCCAGTTATAGTACGATTGATATGCTTTAGTAACTATTATAATAACAAATATAATGTAAATTTATTCGGAGTAAAGTACAAAGATTAATAAATAAAATAAATTATAAATTTAGTAACTTATAAATAACTATTAACAGTATTCAAAAACAATTATTCACTAATGATAAGCTTTATAAGAATTCTGACCAAGAATTCACTATCATTATGCTTTAATTACTTATAATAAACTATTAACAGCATTATAGCAAAATTATTCAGTAATGATAACCTTTATAACAGTTTAGTTTGCGATCCGCAACATAAACGTATTATATATAAATATAGGATATTAAGCGTTATTTTTCTTCTTAACTGTAACTTATTGTTTAATTAACTCCTGTAGTTTTGTGGAAAATACCCTCTAATAAATTTATAAAAAAAAATACTAGATATTTTATAGAAACATAAAATCGCCTATATTATTTTTTATAGGTAACAAAATATACAAACATTAAATGAAAGTTTAGGTTTTGTAAGTAGGTTTTTGATTATTTAAAGTTTTTTTTTATTAAATGAAAGTAATAATAATAATTTTATCAAATAAAAAATAGTAACTAAATTTATTTCGCCTGTTGTAAAATAAACATTTATTAAAACAAAAGGGGGAGCTACGGAACGCGCTATATTGTTTACTACAAAATGCGGTACCGATAGACCTCTACAGGTAACTTGCCGGGACCCACATGTTAGGACTAATTTCTCAAATTAAACCAGTCTTCAATGTTGTATGATTTATTTCCATTGCCAATAATTATTTACAACCTTCACTATTTTAAAGGCGCGCAACGACCGACTCGTCTGCTGTGTTCTTGTAATCTGGCGCGATATGATTCGCGCCATTCATTAAAGCGACTCGTAACATCGTTATTGAACCAATCAGAAATCAGCACACGACTACGTTCGTACACAACGCCACCTACTTTACAAAACCATATTGTTAATCATTCTTAACTTATGTTTAAACACTGAGATAATAATGTAATAATAACTATGTTACATTAAAAGATAACACACAGTTGCATCACCGTTAACGAATGAGAGAATTTATCACAGTAGGACGCGGCTCGATAACTAGATTACTATTGACTTGCTACAGATTCAAGTGCGTCAGTTAGGCGTAGTTTGTTTATAATCTTCAATCTGATGGGCCTTCCGCAGATCATATACTATATTAACCGCAAAAATCCTAATGAAAGGGAAATGAGGATGGCGGTTTAACAATTCGACTACCATCGCTTATTACTTGTATTATGGGTTAACAATGGTGTATATTTTTTTGTATTGATAAGATGTGTATAAATTAAAAAATAATAAATTTATGATTTCGCATTACCCTAACAGACTAGATATCATTGTTATACCCATAGCATCCTGCTGCTAACAAAAGGTCACTACACGGACCTACTCGTAAGTTGAAAATTCATCAAATACCGAAATGTCGAGGTTAGAAAAAAAAACATATAGTTTTTTTTTTATTCTAGCTCGACATGTGACCTTGGGCCCACCTGATGGTAAGTGGTGCGCAAGGTCCATTAATGTTAGCAACTGAAGTCAGACACTCATGACTAACATCAGTCCCTAACACTATGCCGCCTTAACTAGATGCTTTTTCACACTTCGCTTGAAGCACTCCAAGTTATAGGAAAGTGGAAACACAGAGGCTGGAAGAGCATTCCACATCTTATTGTATACGTAAGATCAAAAGAAATATTTCAAATGAGTAATATTATTTTTCCTTTGTACAAATAATGAGCAATATAAATATCGTATCATAACGAACGTATTCTTTCATGAAAAGCAACTTTTTCATTACATCCCCTAAAACAGCGTCCTAGACCTTCACTGTTGGAGATGGGCCTTCCAGAACATATATCTGGAGAATTTGGCCTAAGCTCACCACGCCAGCCAGATGGGTTGGCGAGGATCTAATGTCAATTTATTAACGATTCCACAAGTTGGTATTAGTGGAACCGAGACCGACGGCTTAACGTGCTCTCCGAGGCACGGGTACGGTGGTCTTGTAAATCTATGACAAATGTTCGTAAGAAAAATTTATTTCTCCATTGGTACATGCCGGGTGGGGGGTTTGAACAGACCTTTGTAGGATTTTAAGGAAACCAATACAGTTTTTTGAAACATTTACATCAAACTAATATTATAAATCCGCCTCCGTGGTCCAGTGGTAACAAACGTTGCCGTGAACTCGGGAGGTCGTGGGTTCGATTCCCACCGGGGGCAAGTTGTACATTGTATAATTTATCTAGGTCTGGGTGTTTATATGTATAATATGTATATATTTACAAAAAAAAAGTAAGTATAATATGTAGTTTATCAACCATCTAATTTCCATAACACAAACCTCGTAGCTTACCACGGATATTAGATAGCGCTGTGTGACCTGTCTGGAAATATATATATATATATGTGAAAGAAGCTTTTGTCTGCATATATGTAAGTGTATATATACGCGTATGTTTGTGTCGCTTTCACGCTGATATTACGGAACCGAAATTCGGCAAAATTGTTCCTTAGAACCCTGATACGGACAATGGACATAGGCAATATGACGTCATCATCTGACCACGACATGTGACCACATATCTGCCTGTTAATGTCGTGTTCACGCTAACTATTGGACCAACAATTATAACGAAATTTGTCGGGATATTACCCAAAAACCATGGACGGACATACTCGTGGGTATATGACGTCGATACCTAATCATGTCATGTGACACAACGGCCATTTGAATTGCCTTCACGCCTATACTACTTGACCGTTTTAAATAAAATTACTCAAAGATGTTCATTGGAACCCAAGTTGGGACATGACGTTAACATCTAATCATGTCATGTGACCCTGCGGCCATCTCAGACTTTTTATCACTATATTGCACGGGCAACGCCGGGTCACATATCTAGTAATCCATAATTCCATGCTAATATAGTAAATGTAAAAAAGCTTTGACTGTGTGTCTGTAGGTATGTGTTTGTATCGCCTTCTCGCCTATATTTTAAATATGATAAAATTTGTCATTTTTTTTACTTGAAATATAATATGTGGTCATCACCAGACCACGTCATATATGGTATATGTCAAATTTGTCTGAATCTTAAATTTGCCTTCACGCCTTTATTACTGAAATGATTTTGATGAAATGTGTAAGAAATAACTCAGTCATCTGAACTAGGGCCCCATTATATTACACGGGCCCGCCCGGGGGGCCAAACAGACAGAATGTACATATATCTGTATAATCCAAACTAAAATGTAGTTTGTACAGAAGATAGCAACTATCTTCAATTAAATTCGATAATAAATAGCAATTTGCGAAGTGTGTTTCATTAACGATCACGACATAATAATAATAATAAAGTTTATTGATACATTTAGGTACATTTTTTAAATAAAAGCATAATACACTACACCTACTATAGTTATCTGTAATCTGTAGATATACAGTAATTGTTAATAAGTTCTTTAAAAGACTGTCTAAGCGGCTGGTTAACGCTGTATGTGACAAGAGGGCTGGCAGTTTTTTCACGCAGCAAATCAGCATCGCTGTGCAGCGGGGGAATGCTGCGAGTGTTCTTGGCATGCTGCCACATGATCAGCTCATGGGTGAATATTTTTATATATAGTTTAGATATCAGTTTAAATTTTGTTTATATAATTTTATTAGCCTAATTTTTATTTTATAAATTGTTTCGTGTTTATAGTTTTTAAACAAGGCTTATCGTGTTTATTTGTGTTTTTGTAAGCGCCAAATCAAACAATCGCTTCTTAATAATTTCTAACATAACAACTTATTTTTATAATTGGCCAGACGGGTTGGCGTGGGTCTGATGCAATTTATTAACCATTTCACAAGTTGATATTGGTGGAACCGGGATTGACGGCTTAACGTGCTCTCTGAGGTAATGTGAGTATCTCTTATTGGTACATGCCGGGGTTGGAACCGTCCTTTTTAGGATTTTAAAGAAAGCGTTCTTACAGCCGAGCCAATTACAATATTGAAACACTACTAATAATAATTAAATATTAAAATGGTCCTGATATTATCAATAAATGTAAAAAAAAGCTCATCGTGTTGAAATCGTGGGCAGTCTGCAGCCTTCCGCAACTTCCTCCGCCCTATTGCTCCATCAATGGCGTGTTTATACGGATTGATTAGACCACAGTATTCGGTCGCTCACTTTGGTAGTTTTAAACCCAAGCATTAGTGATCATATGATAGTAATTTCGAAATTAACGATGATTTTAAGTTGGTATATATTGTATTATACTGGTTAATCTCAGCATTCACCATAGGTTTGGCTTGTACAGTAACATATCTACATTTAGAATCAGACGCTATGTGTGTCTGCATCTTACGAGTGGGCGCGTGACATAAATTCAAAGGCATTTTAACTGATTACAAAATCTAGTTTTAGGTATTCAACATTTAAACATAGGTAAATACTATTAACGACCAAATACTAGTAGAAGCTCGTCTGGTACTTTTACACATTCGCCCGCACAAAATAAGTATGTTTCGTATTGAATGCTTGCCGCTCAGGTTGAAAGTCCGAATCTATAAGATGTACATCCATTCTCGTAAGCTGATTCTCTAAGCGAGAAAAGAAACATCCCTCTTATCACCGGAGTTTTACATTTTGTGACCAACGTCCTAGAGACTAGGGTTAGTCTTGGTATTACTCAAAAAGCAAGACCAAGACCAATATTGGCCTTACGGTCCAATAGGGAATACTTGTAACTAGTTTTGGTATATACGAGTATTATGCTTTATTTTTGTAATAATGTTTTTTTATTTAAATATTATTTTAATAAAAAATAAACTAAAACAAAAATAACCTACTTACAGTAGGTAAACCTAATCAAAATATAAATCGTATCCGCGCGGCATGGTGACACGCTGGCCGTGTTTCCTCGCTGAATCGCTATGCTGATTCTCTGGGCGAGGAAAGAAGCTTGCTGCTTATTTAAATTGGTGGTTAATTTATTATTTAAATTTTATTTTTTTTTATTTTTATTATTATTAATTTAATTATATTAAATATTAATATTATTATTATTAATTTAATTATATTAAAAATAAACGCTGCAGCGCTGTTCAAAACGTTTTACTTCTGATTAAATTTGTCGTCTATTACAATACCTACACAAACAAACCACACTCTTGTTTAATGTACTGTGACGTCACAGAAGTGGTGTAATATTGATGTACCGTTTTTGGATGTAATTATCAATCCATTTATCGTGCAAATTATGCATATTCCCTATTGTCTCAAGACTAAATGGCACAAAGTAAACACACCCCCCCAGGGGGAAGTGGGGTATCTACGTTAAGGCAGATGCTACTTCTGGCAGATGTTGCATTCGCTCTCCGTGACTACGGACAGGGCACGGGGTAACCATTAAGGGTTGAAGTATACGACCCAGACGGCTGGGCCGCGAACACGACTTTGTGATTGGCAGCAGGTGACCAGCGTATTGTCTGTCGTTCGGCGGGCGCGCGTGCAAATGGTCCAGTTCTCAAGAGTGTAAGATATGTCGTCTCTGCCCGCACGAATATTCTTAAACCATAATGATAAAAAAGTTTCGGATAAGTAAGAAAAGGACTTGGATGAATTTGCCGTCCGATTAGTTAAAAATACTCTGTAAATAACCATCGCTAACTTTTCCAGTAACCTTTAAAATGTAACATTCCGAACCAGACACTAAGAAATTTTTACGACAATTTATAGATTATTACAAATTAATTAATTGATTAAGGTGCGCCTCCATAATGCTATTATTCGTTTTTATTGTTTTTAAGACAACTTTTCCTTATTCTGTTTTAATAACAATTAATTTAGTTTGGTTTAGACGCAAATCTACCGGGTTTGATTCCTGGTCGGGATACAATTATTTATTTGTAATATTTTTTCGAGTCTGGTGCCGACTCTAGAGTCATCAACCATCATGCTACTTGTTTTGATAGGCATTGCATTGTTAGATAAATGTGAATCCGATTATTTAGAAGCGTGGTTTCTTTCCAGCCCGCAAGGAATACGGTCTTGATGATATTGATACCAATTTACATACAAATTATAATTGTGAAAAGCATGAATACAGAGTGCACGCGATGACTCTAGAAGTTCAAAATGACTGGCTATCTTTGAGCGATTTTTGCATCCCTCCAGCCCTAAAGTGGCGCACACTAATGTACGATTGGTCTCCGACTTTGCTAAAGTTCTACCTAAACGTAAAAAGTGGTGCTGCCATAGGAACTGCTAGACACACATTTGTAGGGTGCGTTACTCTTCTAGAAAAAGGGCTATTATTCACGCCGACATGACAAAGTCCTTGGTGTTATCCGTGAAGCAGTAAGTCTTTCTATTGCAAGAGCCAGAAAGGGACTGACTACAAATAAAACTTTGACCACATTTGTAAAGGAAGGGCAAAGCACGAAAACTAAATGCAAGCCCACCTCGATCCTTGGCGCCGCATCAGACTGGAAAATTCTCATGGATACATTTGAACACCATGATAGGATCCCAGATGAACGAGCTGTATCAGCCTATAGGCCAGACATCTTAGTGTTTTCTCGGAACTTGAAAAAAGTTATCCTTATTGAACTTACCGTTTCGTGGGAATCAAATATTCCAAAAGACCACAACATGAAGTCGAATAAATATTATGATCTCACAGAAGAAATGATCAGGAACGGGTTCAAGACTCAGCTTTACGCAGTGGAAGTTGATGCGAGAGGAGTTCCAGCAAAATCTTTGCATCACTTACTGAAAGAATTGGGCCTAAGCAGGTCTGCCGTCAATACATTTATGGAGCGAGCTTCCAAGACGGCATTAACGGATTCATACAGTATTTGGTTGGGTAGGGAGAGAAGTAGAATGGTGGATGGTAAGCGTATTATCGCGCAATAAAAAAAAAGGAGGCCTCCTTTTCTTAAACCAGCCTATTGTCGGTCGCAAGCCCGAGACACCATTCTTCTCATCTCTTACCCACACACGATGGACCCGGCACCCGCACGGTGAATCCATGGAATGCTTAGAAATTTATCTTTTTGCTTTGTCTGTCTGTGTGTATGTATGTAGAAGTTGTTATGCAAAAAACCGAAGAAATTATAGGTAACCACTTTTTATTTCGCATGACAGCCAAGTATTTTTAATGTCGCGATTACGATCAAGGATCCGATCTTTAAATTTACTGCTACCATTATGAAAGTACAAAATTGCTCTACACTTTGTTATCTTTTTACTTTGCAAGCTATTTTTAAAAGCTTTTAGCCAATTTTATGGATTTCCGTTCAGCTGCTTCGACGTTTTATTAGCACATACAAATAAACTTTTACATATATATATATAATTACATTACATTACATATATATAATAATTATATATATATATATAATAGGGAAAATAGGGAAACGGGGTGGTCAGAAACCATGCTTATATAGAAGCGGATTCACATTTAGCCAGCTTTACTGTAGGCCAATCATGACAAGTGGCAAGCTCGTCGATGTCTCCAGCGTACCAAACTCGAGAAATATCACAAATAAATATTAATTGTATTTATTTACATTAATAAATATTTTTGTGTCCCGACCAGTCTAAATCCACGGACTTAACCGCTAGACCACGGAGGCAGTTATATATATATATATATAACTGTTATATATATATGTTTTGTTCAAATATGTATTTATATTTTTTTTGTGTTTCTCTATAGACTAGAACTAGTCCCTATGCAGAAAGTAAACCAAGGCCAAAGGTAGACTGTAGACAGACAGTGGGGTCGTCCAGGCCCGGACGCCTAATGAGCCTGGTTTGGGGATGGGGATATTCCCCCGTTTTCCCCGGCAGGATCTCAGCGGGTAACCACCCACCGGTAATTCATGCACTTTTAGGAGTGGACTCCGACCGTCAAATATCATGGGCTGCATCATTAACAGGACGTTGACAATGGGTAAAATGGCCTGCCACTCCGTCAATCAGGCGAAGGCGGCCCGAGCCATGTTACGTCCTGTTATGAATTCCAGCTTGCCGCTCAGGTTGAAGGTCCGGATCTACAAGATGTTCATCCGTTCCCGTCTCACCTATGCTGCGCCAGCCTGGCACCACCTTCTGGCCAAGACCAACAGGGACAAGAATACTGACGCTGCCGCGCTGTGATTTAACAAACATTTTTAAGATGGCTTGGCATCTCTCTCGCTCGCACAATCCCATATTTTAAAAGATTTTACAAGTCTGTGTGTACTTTTGAGAAAATTTGTCTTTATTTCCTGAGAAGTTAGATTGCATTTCTCAAAACTTGCCTTTTATTTTTATAAACATTAATATTCATATTGGAAAATTATTAATTATTTTATAAGTAATATTTAATAAATTTCTTACTTTGGGGAAATAACATTATATCTCTATCTCAGGTGGCCACGCTGACAGATATTCTATATGATCCTTGTTCTTTGAAAATTATACTAATTTGACACTTCGGTTGCCGCCGTATTCTGTTTGAGACTCGAGTTTTCCCGATGCATATACATTATGCACTAAATCTATAAACCCTCTTTAACTAATTTTTGTTTTATGAGTAACATTTCACGAGTCTGGCAAAAGAATTCTGCCACCCCGGCCGTGATGATGATTAAGTTTTACTTTTTAGGCTACATTTGCATTATTAATATTTTTCTATCGACAGACACGTTGAGTCAAGATATCAAGGTCTGATGTAAAGTTTTTTTTTTATATTCTCATAAGGTAAGATAATAGTTTTGAAGGGTTATTTATGTGTTCATGCACTAAATTGCCTCCGAGAACACGTAAAAGCGCTAATTTCGGCATTACTATGTAATTTTAAAGCCCTAGAATATTTACTTCGAGAACGAGAGAGTGTCTATTTACAGTCCACAGTTTATCCCTTAATAGTTCAGATACCAACTCCAAAAAAAAAATACAAATTAATAAAAAAACGAAGTACCTAGTATATACTAATATATTTTCTCAGATAAAAATGCATAGGTATGTAAAAGTTTGATTACCTACAACTTTTATATTAACTTCTTTCGATAGTTCTATTTTCTCTGGAAACCGTATAAATCCATTTCTACCAATGAAAGTTCACTTAATTCCCAAGTCGTATTAACTCGACTCGAATTAACTATAATTCTCTCGTGAGCTTGGGAAAAAACTCCGCTTGGCGACGGGTGACCCTTTAAGTAGAGAATATTTTGCTCAAAGGGTCAGCCTCGCCATTCAACGGGGGGGACGGCAGCGAGTGTCCTCGGCACACTACACCCATCGGACGGTATTAATTTTAGCTATTATTTTTTTTGTGTTATTTGTAGAGTTTTTTTTTTGTTTATTTAATGTTAATTTTCTTTTTAATCAATTAATATTAAAATTATTTTATACTGTTTAAAAGTTTTTGTTGTTAATTATTGACTAAAACATACTCAATGATAACGTTAGTAATTATTGTATCTTAATTGCTTATTATTTTCTTAAAATTATTATTATGCCTACTCCTTTAATTTTAAATAATTTGCACACAAAATATTGTAACAATAAAGATTTTTTATACAATCTTATAATCTTAATATTAAGACATAAAAAGATTGGGAAATCATTCTTGAATTATAAAAAGGGCTCTAGCCACCATCGAGGTTCCAGCTCTTCTAGAGCCTGTTGGAGTTATCCGAGATGATGGCAAGAGACCCGATGGTATGACGTTGGTCCCCTGGGAACGGGGACGTGCTCTAGTGTGGGACGCCACGTGCGTCGACACCCTTGCCGCGTCGCATCTCAGGGGGACAGCGCATAAAGCGGGAGCCGCGGCGGAAAATGCGGAGTCCAGCAAGCGGCGCAAGTATGTAAGTATATTAAAAGATTACATATTTGTGCCGTTTGCTGTAGAAACTCTGGGCCCATGGAGTCCAAGCGCAAAAAAGTTTTTAAAAGACATAACACCGCGTCTTGTTGTCTCCTCCGGTGACAAGAGGGCTGGCTCTTTCTTCGCCCAGAGAATTAGTATTGCAATTCAGCGGGGAAATGCAGCCAGCGTTCTTGCCACCATTCCACGCGGACGGGACTTATATCCCTATCCTTAATATTAATTTTATTTTATATGTTGTAAATATTTTTTCGAATAAATGTATATTTTCTTGAATTTACGAATTATATAATTTCGATCTTGATGCTTTTGACATATTAATGATGTCATATTATATAAAAAATATTGCATTTTCTTTATACTATATTTATTTAAGCTGAGATCCGTGACAGACAGATAGTGGGCTCGCCTAGGACGGGTTGGCTATGGGCATGGCTTAGGGATGGAAACATTCCTCCGTTTTCACCGGCTGGATTTCAGCATGTAAACTTCCATCCGTGCACATATTTATTTTATTTTATTTATTTAAATAGGATCACCAACAGAGTACACATTGAATCCAATTTGTATATCGTTTTGCGGATGACATAGTCATAATAGCTAGCTCGCTGGAGGATCTTAGCGGAATGCTGAAGGGCTTAAACGTAGCGTCCCAGCAGATTGGCCTCGGTATGAACTTGGACAAGACTAAAAGTCATGTATAACGACCATGTCGTACCGAGATCAATCTGCGTTGGTAATGCCACTCTAGAAGTTGTGCAAAAATACATTACTATACCTTGGACAGACTATACAATTAGGCGTACCCAACTTCAGCAAAGAAGCCGACAGACGCATTCAGCTAGGATGGGCAGCATTCGGGAAGCTGCGCCACATCTTCCTATCAAACATACCCCCAGTCTTTGAAGACGAGAGTTTTCAACCAGTGTGTTCTTCCAGTGCTGTCGTACGGAGCAGAAACGTGGACACTAACAGTGAGTCTGGTCCACAAATTTGAGGTCGCTCAGCGGGCTATGGAGAGAGCTATGCTCGGTATTTCTCTAATGGATAAAGTCCGAAACGAGGAAATCCGTCGGAGAACCAAAGTTACTGATATAGCCTTCAAAATTATGCTAGATGGACGGATGACTTGAGGAAGGTCGCTGGTGGGGGTTGGATGAGGGTGGCAGGAGATCGTGTGAAGTGGCGAGCCTTGGGGGAGGCTTATATCCAGCAGTGGAGAGACACAGGCTGATGATGAATATCAATAGAAGTAAACAGATAAAAAAAACACAAGTCAATTAATAAAGTCAATTAATAATAATATAACTAATAATAGTAGTTTAAAAATCTAAATAAAAGCTATGACTAAAAGTAATACCTACGAGTTAAATGATAAAAGTATCTTATATAAAAACTTCATAAGCTGGGCGCTGTTACTGGAATAACAGTTCGACTACTCCAGCCTTTAGGACCACTTCTCTATGAAGTCTATTCTCAGCCCGATAAAACATACATTTTGTCAGTCCAGATCTCGGGACTATAGTAGACCACGATAAAATATATGTCCTGCTGACTGTGGTTCTTGTCCTTATTGGTCTTGGTTAGGTTAGGTTAGGTTGGCGCAGCGTAGGTAAGACGAAACAGATAAACATCTTGAACCGAGCGGCAAGCTGGAAGCTGAAATTCATAACGAGATATAGCGACCTCTATATTTTAATACTGGCTGTTTGACCCGGCATTGCCCGTGTAATGTTGTCTACAAAAAAAACCTTTAGGTACCCGATAGGCATGTTATATTTAGATTTCAACGTCTTATATTATTTTTTATTAAATTATTATTATTTTTATGACTTATTAAATTTTTAATATCTATTGACTGGAATGGCCCATTTGAACAATTCAAAAAGAGATCTATATGAATTGAAACAGTCTTGAAAGCAATATGATTTATTTGGATAAGGATTTAAACAGAAGTATAAGTAACATGGTCTAATTTTGGTTTGTATTTCTATCAACTTTTAAAATGTAAAAAGTGGTTATTGTGACATAACGATAATAGTTGGACATATGGTATCACGATGTTTTTTTGTTCTTTAATATTGTAGAACATACTTTTGTTCTATTATCAATAGTTTCCGCAGCGCATACGACGAAAGACGTTTTATGGCATTTTTTTACACCTTGGGTTACGTTACTAAAGTTTTAGTAAGGATCCCTAATCTTTTCTAGCAATATTATAGCTTATGTTACTCATAGTGAACGTAGATGTCTAATGGTGAAAAAATTTTTGAAATCGACTCAGTAGTTTTTGAGTTTATTAATTACAAACACACACAAAAATACAAATCTTTCCTCTTTACAATATTAGTGTAGATAAGGACAACTTGGCCAGTGTTGCTATCGAGAAAACACGACGTCATATGATACGAGCGCCAACGGTTGTGCGAACTCGAATGTGATTTTCCGGTTGGTATTGATTCACTGATACCAGTTTGGATGCAAAAATAAATTGTTTGTAGCGCTCTGTCTAGAAACTGGGCGGTCTGAGATTAAGATGAAATATTTCCTTGTCACGTTACAAACATGTTACACGGAAACTTTCATTTTCTTGTGCAAAGGCTGATATTATTGTTTATGTATCATATTTTGACCATGACCTTGTTTCGCAACATCGGTAGTCCCAAAATGCGTCAGATAACCTTAAAACTACGTGATTCAAGCGGATTATTGAAACACATTCTTTCCTAATTGATTTTTAAAATCCTCATTCACATAACACAAGGATCTCCAATCCATTGTGCGTCATTAAAGGCCTGGTAACACATCTACGGTTTTACCAACTTATCTGAGAACTAAAGGACGTCGTTGACACAGAAATAGGGAAACTCGCAATTAATGTAATAAGCTCGTCGAAGTCTCTAGCGTACCAAACTCTAGAACCAAATAAATTAAATAATAATTAATTTATTTATTTAAATTTATAAACATTATTGTGTCTGTCCCGACCAGGAATCGAACCCAGTACCTCCGAGTCTAAATTTACGGACTTAACCGCTAGACCACCGAGGCAGTTATTATTATATATATATATATAAACCGCAAAAAAAAAATGCAACTTGTATCTAGGAGTATATATATATATATGTATATAGTGAATCGCATTTTGCAATCTATGAAAACAATGCGAGTAGTTCGTTGCGGATAAAAATTCAAGGCTCAGTACGAATCGAATAGACTTTTGCGATTAAGAGCAGTACTGGATATTAGTCAGTCATATTTATGATTTTACTAATATAACTATGATTTAATTTATATTTACAAAATACAATGACTTGGCGAGTGTGCGGCTCGGACTAGGTGCGAGTTTACCATATTAAAAACGTCACACGGCTTGCGTAGCGTAGTAGTCGTTTCTGTCATTGAGTTGCCCATGCACGTCTACATCTGATGTGCCCGAGCCTTTAAATAAAACCAACATTCTATAAAGATGCTGCCATTTAATTATACAACTTGTTTTAATAAAAATATTGTAACTTATATAAAATAAACCCAATAATGTTTTAGAATATAAGTAGCTGTGAAAAGGTTTATCACGTTATGTTAAGGATTTAACTATTTTGTAATGAACTATTTTTATTTTTTTATTGTGTTCTCTTCTACCGATGGACAATGAATGAGGTGATAGGGAAGGCAAAGGGTCTAGCCTATACAGCCAAGTCTGACGTAATATATCTTTCTTTATGTGAGTTAGTTGCGGAATTTGATGCTTTTCTTGGAGTTACTCGCGGTATTATAGCCCAAACACGTCGGGTAAAATATGGGAGTAAAAAAACTACAATTTGTGCCCCATATTTAAATTGCGAGTTATCGTTTTCCATAATTATTCACATTGTAGCATATTATTAAAAAAAAAAACAACACCACTATTGACATACATTACCCACAGTAAATTAATTTACAAAACAAAAACTTGCATTTGACAATTTAGCGCAAAATGTCGCGAAGGACTCTCCTTATTTTTTTTTATAACTCTATAGATAATTGGCTCAGCTGTCAAGTATAGAGTTATTAAATCTATTGCTCTATTTGATAGATTTCGATCATCCATCCTAAAATATAATGGCAAAGATACAAGCTTATCTTACCATCAGACAATACTTCAGGTCATCGACGATATAATCTTTAAAGCCTGTAATACACTTGGAATATTACTGGCTCAACAAGTTGATACCAGTTACTAGTCTAACGATTAAGACCGTAGCCTAAGGCTAGGTTGTACCAATACGACGTCGATGTAATGGTTTAAAGTTGCAAATGGCTTCGATTTTACCAGCGCTATATATTTAAGATACTTCATTTTGGTGCAGCTCAGTTGAGACGCGGTGATACCGTATTCGGAATCGACCAATGCCGAAAATATATTGAATAAGCTGGTCATCGTGAGCCCTCTATTTGGTAGATGTGGCAAATGACAAAAAAAAAATGTTAGCAACTGGAACACACTCATGACTGATTTCAGTCTCTAACACTATGCCGCCTTGACTTACTGGGTTCATCGGCACGAAAGGTGGATACGATTCGGAATCGACCAATGCCGAAAACACAAAAATATATTGAATAACCTGGTCATCGTGAGCCCTCTATTTGGTAGATGTGGCAAATGACAAAAAAAAATGTTAGCAACTGGAACACACTCATGACTGATTTCAGTCCCTACGGTTCATCGGCACGAAAGGCGGGGGCCCCAGCAGACTGGGCAAATTACCACCATCAGTCTGCCTACCAACTATTTGTTGTTCTCGTAGAAAGTATGTGCCATTTGCAATGATGTCAAATGCCAATTTTTACTTTCAGGGAGAACTAATATAATAATGTACTTTGAGGCTATAGATTTGCCTCGTAAATTAATTAACTTTACACCCGCCCTCTACCTACGGTTGCATCCTGATAGAACAAAGATAGCGCTCCATGTCTTTAATTCGCAGTCATTTCCGACAGACTGTAGGCATCGTCGTGATTCAAAATCACGCAGAGATAAATAAATGCACTATGTTATAAACAAAACGGATTCTTATTTATTATTAATTTATTAATTAAAAACATTATATCACAAACGTACAAACATAATGTACTTAACCTTAAGCACAATACTATTTATTAATTTAAATTCTTTAATGCACTTAAAAATAGCACAGAAGCATACTTTACCAGCTAACCTTGGCGATCGAGTAAGGTGATAGGATGAAAAAAATTAGAAATTATAATGATACAGTTAATAAGTTACTTAACTAGTTTTAATATACTACACATTATACCTACACACATACACTATACATACAAGTACATAATATACATTATAACTTAACCCCAAATAAAAATACAAAAATAATGTTTTATTCTGTTATATAATGTATGATATAATATATAATATGTTATATAATATATAGTAGAGTTTTAAGTGATAAGAGTAGGTGCACAAAAAAATATGACTAAAATATATATAAATACATAAACTGCGTATTATTTATAATTTACTTAAAACTTTGTTGCACAAAAGTACAAAGGGCTAACAGAATGTCGTTAAATATTGCTTGTTAACCTGAAGGACAATAAGAGAGTTTTAAGTGACAAGAGTACGTACACAAAAAAAACGGGTGCATTGCGGGACGTACCGCAAAAGTGAGAACTAAACTTGCAGGTTATTGATTTCGTAGTTGGTAGAAATATAGAGATTAACTGAATGCGCGTGGCTGCGTGCACACGCATAGTTGCTTACGCGTAAAGAAAGAAAGAGAAAGACGGAGCGGGAGAGAGCGAGAGAGGCATCGGCTACGTGCGCGTCGCGCGCCTATCCGCCCCTCTTCCCCTTCCCCGTCGCGCTGTTTCGAGAGGAAGAAAGAAACAGAAAGAAGGAGTGGGAGAGAGCGAGAGAGTCAGCGACTATACGCGCGCGCCTATCCGCCCCTCTTCTCCTTCCTCGCCGCGCTTTTTTTTCCCTTGAGCGCTGTTCTGTCGTACGGATGTACGTTTAACGAAATAGGTTCCCAACCAAGCGAGCGCAATAAAGTTTTCACTTAAAAAAATATTTAAATATATATACCTACATATACTCTGTTTATTCTATTCTTATTTAGTTTAAACTTTGTTGCACAAAAGTACAAAGGTCTTATTTCTTTTTATTCATAAGCTATGACCACAAAATAATTGGATACAAAGGTTGTATGATCTTAAACCTAGAAACTCTGCGCTGACGCTGGAAGTCCTTTCATTAAAGGATTTCATTAAATACCGTTAGCGTTACACGGCAAGCAAGCATGCTAGTAGCAGCATAGTGGTGTAGATGCTTCTTAACACGTGAATATGATAAAATTGTTGCGTCACGTTCACGAACTGGCGGCGCCAATCGGTTGCAATGAAAGCGACGCGAACATCGGAGCGCAGAAAACAAGTCTAACTGTACAATCAGCAAGGCAATTCACTATTAACATCGTTTATCATTGGCCTGTCTCGCCACTGCTGGATATACCCTACCAGCGATCTTCTTTGTTAACCAACTTCTGTTTCTTTAACAAAATTTCACGGACGGGCACTTTCAATATCAACTGGTTTTAAAATACATTTTCGTATATTTTTGTAATCTTGATGTAATTATAGTAAGATAAGCTTGTGGATTTTAAATTCAAAACTCACATTTTGCTTTCAATGAGATCCATCCATCTTCAGGGGTTCGTCTCACTTTACATGTGTCGATTTTAGAACTTCGTCGGTTTACATTGTATTAAAAATGTATCAATCTTAAGAGGGTTTTACGCTTTTGCATCCGTCTCTCTCGCACAATCAAATATTTTCAAAGATTTTTCATGTCTGAGTGTACTTTCGATAAATATAGTCTATTAATTTTCCAGAAACTGTCTCTGTGGTCTAGCGGTTAAATCCGTGGATTTAGACTCGGAGGTACCGTGTTCGATTCCTGCTCGGGACACAATAGTATTTATTAATGTATATAAATACATTTTGTATATTTAATTTATTTGTGACACTTCTCGAGTTTGGTACGCTAGAGACATCGACGAGCTTGCCACTTGTCATGATTGGCCTATAGTAAAGTTGGCTAAATGTGAATCCGCTTCTTTATAAGCGTGGTTTTTGACCACCCGAAAAGGGAAAACGTCGTGTAGACACTTTTTTTCTAGAAAATAAACTGTCATTTTGGACATATATTCACTTTCATATACTTATCTAATTTTAGTCAGAGAAATATAGGAAAAACATAATGCTTTTTCTCTATTTAACTATAACAAATTTATGATTAATATGTATATTTTTAAAATGTTTGTAATTTTATTTCCTGGTAACATAAGTTGATAGATTACATTTTTTAAATGTGAACCCGCTTATTTATAAGCGTCGTTTCTGACCACCCCGAAAGGGTAACGGTCGTGATGATACTTATACTTTACTCAGACTTAAAAGAAATCTTTTAAAATGTTGGATTGTGCGAGCAAAAGGGATGCAAAAACTAATTCTAATTTGAAAAAAAAGTTTTTATTCTCGATTAATTGCGCAGATTTTAAAAGTAATCTGAGAATTAAGACAGGCAGCCGATTCTCGTTCTTTAACTCATAGGAAACCAGTAACTAAAGGAATCTGTCATTATTAAAATATTTGTACGTAGACTGTTGATGTCAACCGCTATTTGAGTTAATTTTCATATACTATTGTACGAGTATTTTTTACGTAATCTCATCTATGGTTTGCGAAACTCAAGCTAAAAGAGCCAGTTAATTAAAGGAATATACCATTTTAAAAATCACTAAAATAAATAGGTTACCGTGAAAAATTAAACCCGAGTTGAAAAATTTTTTTTTAAAAATGAGAACGGCATTAGACACTGCGCCAATCTGATGGTAAGCGGCACGCAATGTCCAAGAATAGAAGAAACTGACGCCACGGGCGACCGACATCAGTAAGTACCATTATGCCGTCCTATCAAATGTTTTTTTACACTTTGCTTGTAGGACTCCCGGTTATAGGAATGTGGAAATTGATAAAAATACTGGACCATTTTTACTGGTAATAAAATTACGTTACTATAGGTTGTACATTAAATCAAATTTAATTGTTTACCGTGTAACATCAGCCTTATAATAAAACATTTTATTCAGCGGGAATTCCAAAAGAATATGCTATAGTAAATAATAATTGACATCGTTCGTTAAACCCGCGTCATATATGAATAATGCCAATAATAGGTTCTTTAAATGCGCATCCGGGAACTGTGCCTTGAACTTATGGGAGAAAAATACCTACATCTATACAGAGCATCGTCAGATATTTTATTTTATTTATTTATTAAAACCTTATTGCACTAAATACCGCGTGTAATTAATTGTCAAAAGAGTAAATAAAAAATAAAAAAAATTAAAAAAGATTAAAAAGTTTTTTAAAAAATAAAAAAATATTATTCCCAAAACAAAAAACGTCGAGTCTGAAAATCGCGATATCCATCGTGATAAATGGTACCTAAAAGCTGGGGAGTATTATTATTAATTGATCTCGCCCACAGCCGAGAGACGAAATAGAAAGAGAAAGAATTACGTAAGTCAACTTTCGCGCGATCGTCGACCTCTGATTTGTTGATCTCGATTGGGCTCTGTATAAGTGGCGATATTTTTAGGAAAACTTCTATGCACCGTAACTTGAGATTTTTTCACGTAATAATTAAAATAAAAAAATACGTAATTATTTATTTTTATTCTAGATTATTATATAAAAATATTTGCTCTTTAATAAATTCCACGCGGTATACTCGTACAAGGGGCAGACTTAAAGTCGCCAGACATTCTCTGACAGCCAACCTTAGGGACACTGTAGGACATTAAAAACGTAAGGCAGGTACAATTAGAGAAATATAATTACGTAATATACTTATATGTAATATTAATATTACATTACAGCCCCTAGAATACAGCGTCCTAGACCTCCACTGCTGGAGATAGGCCTTCCAGAATATATATCTGGAGAATTTGGCCTACACTCGCCACGGTGCCCAGACGGCTTGGCGAGGATATGATTTTATTTTTTTATGACAATTCATTAACGATTCCACAAGTTGGTATTAGTGGAACCGGGTCCGACGGCTTAACGTGTTCTCCGAGGCACAAGAATGGTGGTGTTGTAATTCTATGACAAATTTACGTATGAAAAGTGTAATTCGTATTGGTACATGCCGGCGGGTTCGAACCGATCTTTGTAGGATTTTAAGGAAATACTTCTTACAACCGAACCACCACCGCGTCAATAATTTGTATATTATATAAATGAACATTCACTACATTTAATTAATTTTAAAAAAAGTTTTTAAAAGACAACACCGCGTCTTGTCGTCCCCTCCGGTGACAAGAGGGCTGGCTCTTTCTTCGCCCTAAGAATCAGTATTGCAATTCAGCGGGGAAATGCAGCCAGCGTTCATGCCACCATTTCACGCGGACGGGGACTTATATCCCTATCCTTATTATATCCGTATTAATATTAATTTTATTTTACTTTTTTTTTTAAATATTTTTTTATTTTAAAGAACATATCAATATTTGATTACTATTAATTAAAGCTGTACATCCCAAATCAAATTTCGGATTCGGAGTCGCTGAATCAGTCCTGAAAATTAATAATTAACTCTTGTTTACATTATTAAATTTAGATCTCGATCCCAATCTTCTTGGATAATTGTTTCAAATTTTATAAGAAGTAAAAAGTAAAGTATCATCACGACCGTTTCCCTTTCGGGGTGGTCAGAAACCACGTTTATTAATAAGCGGATTCACATTTAGCCAACTTTACTATAGAGACTTTACAAGTGGCAAGCTCGTCGATGTCTCCAGCGCCGTACCAAACTCGAGAAATATCACAATTAAATTAAATATTAATTAAATGTATTTATTTACATTAATATTTTTTTCGTGTCCCGACCAGGAATCGAACCTGGTACCTCCGAGTCTAAATCCACGGACTTAACCGCTAGACCACGGAGGCAGTCAAAGTTTATTAACAGCAATTACAGGTTACACAATTTACAACTTGTGGAATCGTAAATAACCAGCGTGGCGAGCGTAGGCCAAATTCCTCAGATATAATTAAAAATCCCGCAACATTCGTCCAGCAGATGTTTAGATTCTAATACAGTATCAGCGGCTTGCCAGTGGAACCGACTCTTCATATTCGTAAAGCACCATCACTTATATGTTTTAAATATATGCTCACTAAACATTTTCACAAAAAGCAAGCGAGTCTACATAACTTGACTAAATCTGTATATTATTGTATGTATATATATATATATATAAATATATTATGTAACCAGTATATGTATGTGTTATCTATGTATTGTATGTATTTATATTATAGATTTAATATCGTTCTTTTTTTAGTTATAAGTTTTTAACTCAATAAATCTTTTTATCTCAAATATTAGCGGTCAGTCACCTGCTTACATCTTCCAAAGGTTAACTGTTAGAAAATGTTTTTAGATATTAAGTAAAATGTATTGTTTTTTGTGAAATAAAAAATTTATCTATCTATCTATATGTTCTGGAAGGCCCAACTCCAACAATTGGGGTCTAGGACGCTGTGTTCTAGTAATGAAGAATGATAAGAACTTAACACGTAAATTGCACGTAAGCATATGCTAAGCGCCTTAGAAAGCGTAAGCACGCTTTATAGATGTCAACCTAAGACTGCATGCTGTGCACAATGAGCAAACGATCCAATGACACGCAAATGACATAAAACTATGCTACGACTTGCTTCGCGTAAGAACTTAACAGTATTAAACAGGTGCAAAAAAATTAACATTAAATGGCAACAGAAAATTCCAATAGGGTAAATTTAAAATAATAAAAAAATACTGACTGTAATTTCGCGGAGGTTTGGGTTTGATCCTGGTCGAGAATATAATAAATATGGATTTATTCGAAGTAATTAATGTACAATGATTTAAACAAAAATAAAAAAATAATAATAAACTAAAAACTTACATTTTAAAACATAAATGACTATTAATAAAAATAAACCTAATTAATAAATAAAAATACAACTAAAAACTTAAATGAAGAAAAAACATTTTTTTTTTTATATATAAAAAATTTGCTCCAAATCGCTGCCAATGGGCAAAGTGCCAAGGATACGGGCAGCATTGCCACGTTGAATGGCAATGCTGATCCTTTGGCCCAAATATTGCCCACATATATATAAAATATATTATAAATATTTAATTTATTTGTGATATTTCTCGAGTCTTATTTGGTAGAGACATCGACGAACTTACCACTTATATTAAGGCCGTGTTCAACTTGGTGTTTAGAACACAATTTTTTACTAAATTTTGCGTTAAAAGGCGTTCAAGTAGTGTTTTCATTCTCTTCCAAGCAAGGTTCTGTAAACAACAAAGCGTGCTTTGCACAAAACGTGAAGGCGGGGAAAGTTGACTAAATGTGTACTTGTTCCTTAATAAACGTGGTGTGTAAGCTCCCCGCTTGGGATTGCGATGGTGCTATTGTTTTATTGTTTGAAATATTCTATTATTATTCCACCCCTGCCAGTTTGTAATCTAGGAAAAAATCCAAGTATAGAATGCGATAAATAAATTAAATTTTACTTGCCTTAACTTACAGACAATAAAGATTCAATTTTATTTTTTGACACTCAATAGCTATTTTGTTCAATATTTGTATTTCTTAGTCTTAGTGACAATTTTATTGTTTTTAGTGACATCCATCATTGCCAATTGAAATTTTTAGTGACATATTTCTATTTTATTTGTTTAATATTTTTTATATTAGAACTGACAAGGCCCATTTACAGCCAATTCAGCCAAACCTTAATTTATTATCTTTATGATGTCATCACTATCTGGCCAGGTTTTCGACTGTTATATATTGTTTCTTTCTTTTTTTTTTGGTTTTTTCATTGTTCTGTAATTAATGTAAATAAGGACGTAACCAAGTATTCCGATAGGCCCCTATGGTGATAAATAAATAAATAATAAATAAAATAAATAAATAAAATGAAAGATTAAGGTTAAGATCGATTAAGCGTGCTTATACGAGCATAGATTATTCTCAAACTTTTGCTAACAATAAATATAGTAAAAAAGTGTAAAACGTATCATCACATATCCCTTACGGGATGGATTTTTGTAAGGAGATAGTTCACATTTAATATAGGCCCATCATGATAAGTGGCAAATTGTCGGAAGTCTCCAGACATTCCAGACTCGTGAAATGCCACAAATAAATAAATTATTTGTATTTTTTAATTTTAAATCTACTAAATCTAGGCCACGGAGGTAGTTTACAATTATAGTTATTACTATATTATGTTAGCAACAAATATATATAGATAGTAAAATAGATAATTTACGTCAGTTTCTGTTCCAAAACAAAGTCTTTAATTGTAACAATTAAAGTTAAAAGTGACATCGATTGTACCTCGACTGACCTTAAAAAAAAACTTTCGACGCCATTTTTAACTTTATTCGTAAATGTAACTTTGATGAAAGCCACACATGTATGTCGCGACAAATACCCCGAATAGTTAGTATATTCAACAATAATATTTTAAATACGATTTTTGTTGGATTACTTGATGGTCAATCCGTCTGGCCAGCGTGGCTTACATTAATTGAATGTAAACATGTTCTGGTTGGTCAAGCGTGGCGAGTGTCGGCCAAATTCTCCAGAAATATGTTCTGGATGACCCGTCTCCAGCAGTGGATGTCATGTTTAAGTTGTTGTGATGAATGGTTAGTATTATATATATATATAACGACATGAGACTAGTAAAAAATCAGTTAATTTTTTTCTGCTATCTATACGATACGAGTATGCTTAAAATATATAAGCTAATATTCTGCCACCCTTATCCAGTCCCTACCAGCGACATTTTCAAGGTTATCCATGGCGAAAGTTTGACCCAGGGTCTTCCCGACTTTCCTTTATAGGCAATGATCACCTTTACTACCAGTTAGCCTTGACCCGATCTAGTAAAAAAACTCCTAAAAAATAGCACAAAACTTATTACTACGTTCTTGTGAAAGTATCATCACGACCGTATCCCTTACGGCGTGGTCAGAAATTACGCTTTTATAAGAAGTGAGTTCATATTTCCTGTAAGAGGCAACCTTATTGATGTTTCTATCGTACCAAACTAGAGAATACAATAATTATAACAAATAAATAAAATAAATTATTGTGTCCGGACCAGGAATCGAAAGTTTGACTAATAACCAAAACTTAACTTACGTTTTAACTCTTCCTGTCGTTGCGTAAGCTCAGCAGAGGGATATTACGGGTTTACGATAAGTCAAGCAAATTCAGGACAAATCATACAAACAACTTAAACTTCGATTAAAGTCTTCGATTACGATCTATTTAGAAAGATGCATACATTAAATACATCACACATAGTACTCTGAAATGCCGCTACCAAATAAGTGTTCTATATTTAAATTGTGAAAAATTGTCAATGAGCTAAATAGAAGTTAAAAAATCTGATGATTCATTTTTGCATAAATGCAACATTCAACATATAAATAAGGTTGTGGCTACGCTCTCTTGCTATTTGACATCTGCCGCGTCGCGAGGAACGTCCTGAGCCGAGCTTGGCCTTATTTTTTTATAAAATCGAAAAACCAACGAACTATAATTCTTGTAGTGTAGTGACTTTTGTGGAAAGTGGACATTATAGTGACTTTAGCAGTTATTTTTTTCGTAAGTTATTTTATTGTTTAATATTTAAATTTTTATTGCATTTTATTTTAACGTGTTTTATGTGTGTGGAGAGTTGCGTTGAATTATTTTATATGTATTTTTTATTTATTTATATAAATAAATAAAAAATACACAAAATACTAAACATATATACAGTAGAATTACATTCTTCTACTGTAATATTTATTTGTATGTTTAAACTACTTACATTTTACTATATTGGTTAAGACAAGATACAACAATTTAAAAATACAATTAAATGAAACTTATATATTTTATATATTTTCATTTCACTTCATTTTATACTATATCAAAATTTGATGACACGTAACGACATACCGGGTTATGTAACGTTACAACCCTAATATAAATAATTGTTATATTATTCTTACATAAGAGTCCTTATTTAAATTGATAAAACCTAGAATATCTTACGCGAATTAATGACCCTAATATCCTATTTTACTGAATTTTTTAATTACGTTAAATTACTTCATTATAGTTTTCCTAAGTTACAGTTACAACTTTATTCGTTTACAGCAGAATATAGCACAGCATTTTTAAATACGAGATATACAAAATGTTGTATGAAAATTACGAGCTTATAACAAGTCCAGATATGGTTATGACTCCCGTGCTACGCCCAAACAACCTAAAGCGTGGCTCTCGGGTCTAGAATATATTTAAACAAAATAATAATTTACAAAGAAAAACTATGTTCCTGCCGTTGCCACAAACACATCAGTAGAATAATATTTACGTCAATTTTCGTAGAGCGAATTTCGTAAATTATTATTGTCTTATTGAACAGATAAGAAGTATTCCGCGTTAGCCTCGCAAGATTATATCGATGAATATCTACTTGAAATTTGGCCAATTCTACTGTTAATCCTGCGAAGACCCTAAACAATTTTAAAATGAAGTCTTATCCAAAATCTTATTAAAACACCACGTAACAGATTATTTTAGTAAAAACTGTTACTTGAAGGCTCAGAACACGTTAAGGCACACCAGATGCGAACAGATGTTGACGAGGGCCCTGTAGTTCTAATTTTGCGTGAAGTTCACGTCTGGTTGTACGCATCCGGTGTGCCCAGGACCTTAATCCAGGTGTATGTATGGCCTCGCCTTTGGTATTCGTGAGCTAAGCTATACTTGCATGTCATGTACTTATTTTCTCACGTTATCCTTGCAAACGTAATTTCTAAGAAGTAGATTATAGTTCTCGGTAGTACATACAGATTAAGCACCATCTCCGGGTGACTATTTTTGTATTTTAAGTTAAGCATAATACTTTTTTTTTTAAAATAATAACTACGCGTTCACGCCATGTTTTTCATCATCAACATGTATCTCTACACTGCAGAATATGGATCTCTCCATTGCATCTCTATAATAATTCGCTACCCTCAGACAACCATCACCATCAAGTATTTCTTTATGCCATGTGTTCAGCTGGCGGAGGCGTTCCACTCACGCCATCCCTAATGTCACGTAAAAAAGTAAACTATCATCACGACTGTTTCCCTTTCGGGTCGGTCAGAAACCACGCTTATAAATAAGCGGATTCACATTTTGCCAACTTTACTATAGGCCAATCATGACAAGTGGCAAGCTCGTCGATGTCTCCAATGTTTAATTTAAAACCATGGTAATTTGCTATCCACCAAGCAGACTTCAGTGGATTACGGCACAAGTCATCCTGCTCAGACTGATTCAGAACCAAGTTTAGCAGTAGTATGTCGTGATAAACAAAATAACAAAAAATAGTGGTAGATTAAATTCACATACAAGCAATTTAGACCATTGATTAAAAGACTGGGGAACAAGACATCTTGATCGAGTATCTGTTTATATCAATATTGCAATTTAGCAGGGAAATGCAGCCAGCGTTCTTGCCACCATTCCACGCGGACGGCACATAAGCTCGTAACCGTAGTCTTAATTAAATTTTATATTATATAAATATGTTTTCGTTATTTTTAAAATAGTAAGTAATAGTCTAAGATACGTCTAAGAGCGACATTCACCGATCGGTTATTGGAAATCCACTTATTGTACTCGTATAATAAAATACGCTAACTGTCAGTTTCATTCGAGCAAATCGAGCGGACATGCATGTCGAAGGTGTGAGAATTGGGTCCCTGGGTTGCCTAATAAAATTTGTTAAAGATAATTTATTTTTTATTTTGATTAAATAAAACATCCTATTTTATCCTAGCTGATAGTGTCGCTTATGAGGATCAAAATTTTGACAAGTAATGTCAATCGTCAAGCTTAAGGAATCGAACTCTTTCGAAAATTTAGGAGTCCGATTACCGATGTGTTTTTTTTTTTCAAAAATTGTATGATGCTGATTCCTTTTTAGCAATTTTCAATATTCCTTGTAGTTTTGACAGGAGTCTTCCACTTTCACCTTGTTAGCATACTTTATTATATAAAAAGTGAAATTTATTAGGATAACCGATCGGCGAAGTTCGCTTTTCTACGGATCTTGTACTATAAATAAAAGGTCGTTTCTGCGTGTTCTTTTAAATATTAAGAAGTTAGTCTCTCTCCTAAATATCTAACTTGCAAATACTAAGAAAATAAACATTATTTAGAATGAAATTTCCCAGTTTTATGGTAAAAAATACAATTTTTATGAAGGTCACTCGAGGCCTAAATCTGTGTCACGTATGCGAGGTGTAAACACAAGCTTACGACTCGACGTAACCGCACTGGCCGACCCGCGGCCATACTTATATCATCTTTTTAACTATCTGTCATTAATTCTTTACGTCCCTATGCGGTCTGAATATATCGTTAATCAATAAAATGTAAATTAATTTTTTCACCTTTTATTTTTTTTAAAGATAATTATCTTAAGCCTGGATCATTCTTTTTTTATTACGCAATGACATACTATTCCATCCAAACTATATATTATCAAAAATATTACAATTATTTTTGTATAATACTTTGCATAAAGTAAAAGTAAAGTATCATCACGACCGTATCCCTTTCGGGGTAGTCAGAAACTTTTGAAGGAGTAGATTCACATTACTATAGGCCTAGTCTGACAAGTGACAAGCTCGTCGATGTCTCTAGCGTACCAAACTCGATATATATCACATAATATCATATAATTTATTATTGTGTCCCGACCGGGAATCCTCTGAATCCACGGATCTAACTGCTAGACCACGGAGGTAATTGGTGTAATTTCGTAGTTGCCATCCAAGTACGTAACATTACGCATTCGAAATATGAATCCAATAATTGACAACTATGAAAGCGCTATTTCATTGCTGCACACGGACACGCTACGCACGTTGAGTTAGCTTCGCTTTGTATGAAAATATATAATATATGGGTTTATAACTTTCTTTGCATGCGTAGCATCATACTAATTCGTTTGTGTTCATAATAGTCAACGTGGAAAAGGACCTTTATTTTTTAAATATTGTTATGGAATAGGTAAAAGATACATTGCATTGTCTTAAATCCAAAAATATGGGTTTTCATATCGGACTTTTTTCCTACTGTGTGGGTTAAAAAAAAAACACTGCACGCAGCTTACTTGGTCAGTATTAAAAATGATCATTATGCAAGCAACGTTAAAATTCAGAATAAGGTTGTTACATCATCGCAAGATCCGCCTTCGATTTATATATCACTACAAAAGTATCTACCAATATCGCAGGGTAGTCAAAATCTTGTAACACATTTAAGCCCAATTTCACCAACACTTAATGGTCGTTAAGGTTTTGTAATCAACCTTTAGTTTTTATTTAAAGCTTTAACAATTAAAACAATTATTGGTGAATCGATTTAGAATGATTATAATTATTATTTTATAGTGGAAAGGTGATCGTGTCATCATAGCTCCCAAAACCTCCACTGTTGGAGATGGGCATTCCAGAATATAGCCACGTTGGCTAAACTGGTTGGCGAGGGTCTGATGACAGGTTGATTTTAGTGGAACCAGAACCGACGGCTTAATGTGATCTTCGAGTCACGGGAACAATGGTGTTAGTAATCAATGACAAATGTACAAAAAAAAAAAATTCATTTTTATCTGCCGAAATTCGAGCGTACCCCTTTTTTCGAAAATCGGGAAGAGTGTTTTCAGCTGAGCCACGTCCGCTCTTGTCAGTGGAAAGGAAAAAAAATCTAAAGAGCCACATGGGCCCAAACTGATTAACAATACTCGTCCTTAACTGAACTATTTTTTTATTTTTTTATGAGACGATAACTCCTACTTTCATTAAGATCGGATCACTTTGTAGCAGATTAGAAGTTTGCCAATACAAATTAAAAATAATAATTATAAATCAGCCACTAACTTATCTGTTCAGGCGGGCAAATACAAAACTAACAAAGTCATTTTAAATTATCATTTCACTTTGGCTACCTTGTTTTATTACATTTCAGTTTTTTTTTTATATAAATTCACAGATTATATCTAGGGTATAAAGTTAATTCTAGATTATTAGATCTCAAGCTAAAAATATTTTATATTATTTATAAAAATATGATAAACTGTAAAAAATATGGTAGAATTATCTGGAGATAGTCGGTCTAAAAGTCTACCAGTGCGACGTGGGAATGGAGCCAATTTACTTTATTCTTTATTTTGTCACCGTACATTCCCACCGGTATTTGGCTAGGTCTATGATTAAGTACATAATTCTATTAGGTACGAGTGTTATGTTATATAATTTACTGACTACATACTCGTATATCTATCGTGCCTGGAAAGTGTTATGTTTGAGCAAAGAACAGAACTGGCAGTAGGAACCTTAAGATGAAGACACTTAAATGCGGCTGTAAAGAGGCCTTGTCAAACTTAATTAGTATACTAAAATTAACTTAAATATGACTAGTTAAAATAGCTGCGGCTGTAAAAAACTTGATTCTTTAATACAGATTTTTTTGTTGGTGGAGATTTTATAGATTTATTTACCTGTTATAAATATTATGTACTATTTTTATAAATATAAATTATAATATAATAGCATAAATAGAACAAAAAGTAATAATAGTTTTTGTAAAGCCTAAAGCTTTTATGAGTACTCTATTTTTACTTAAATGGCAACACTTTAATGCCATGATGGCGACGCTGCCTCCTGAACAGCTATACTCTTTAACCGCCTCCGTGGTCTAGTGGTAACAAACGTTGCCGTGAACTCGGGAGGTCGTGGGTTCGATTCCCACCGGGGGCAAGTTGTACATTGTATAATTTGTCTCGGTTTGGGTGTTTATATGTATAATATGTATATATTTACAAAAAAAAAAGTATAATATGTAGTTTATCAACCATCTAGTTTCTGTAACACAAGCCTCGTAGCTTACCACGGAAACTAGATGGCGCTGTGTGACCTGTCTGATATTAGTGATATTAGTGATATATATTATATTACTCTTATTGAGCTCTATGTTTATTTATTTATTTAAAAACTTAATTGCACTATGTACAAATTATATATATAAAATGCTCAGCGAACAACAGTTTTCCCGACCTTGCCCTTACATTTGATGGCAATTAAACTTATATAACTGAATCCATGGCAATCCAGTGAGAGTCAGTATATTGTACTTACATCTATCTATACAGCGGGTTTAGAGTTGATTGCAACCAAAGAGATCAAATATAAGATAGACCGGGCATTGATTGTTATTTTCATTCCTTCTCTTGTCAAAGAAAAACTTTTAAACAATGCACTTTCGTAGCAGCGCAGTTAGCATGGGCTTTCTTGAATCTTGCCTTGACAGGCTCTCAGACATAATTTTCAACGCACAAACCACGCTTATAAAAATAAGCGGATTTACATTTAGCCAACTTTACTATATGCCAATCATGACAAGTGGCAAGCTCGTCGATGTCTCCAACGTACTAAACTCGAGAAATATCACAAATAAATTAAATATTAATTAAATGTATTTATTTACAGTAATAAATATTTTTGTATCCCAACCAGGAATCGAACCCGGTGCCTCCGAGTCTAAATGCACGGACTTAGCCTCTAGACTACGGGGGCAGTAACTTACATAATATAACAAAAATAGGTATAACTTCTAAAATAATATTATACATATGTATATTTTTTTGAAAAGAACTAGTTATAAAGAATACATAATAATTACATTTTACATACCTTAAAAACGAAAACATATAATTATTCGAATATTATCAAACCTTTAGGACATTATGACAGCTTTCATGGTAAGTAGGTGCAATAATAGATATAAAATAACAATTTATAAAACAAATACATAAAAATAATACTTACTATTACATATACAAATACGTAAATAGGTTATATATTATGTATATATACATATAAAATAAAACTACTCATGTGATGAAGGAAGCGGGACAAAAGTAGAGTATGTTATATTTCTTTTGTTTTTCCGATATATTATGACTCCCATTACTTGCATATAAACCGTCTCAATTAAATAAAAACTCTGCTGTTATAACCGCGATGATTTAATCTGTATAAAGATTGACACGGGTAGTCCAGTAACTGAGCCATTTGGATCAGAAATACTTTTCTAACTTATCGCATACATCATTTCTAGGCGTTGTTATTCCAAAATAAGTTTTGCTTCTAAGTCGAATTTGACATAAATTCGAGTGATTCGAGAATGGCCCCCAGCCAGACGGCTAGCACTTTTATAATTTTATTTCGACAACTGTTAAACTAGTAGGTACCTAATTCAATAACAAGTTATGCTAAATGACTATTAAAATTTTAATGTTTTGTTTTTCAATTTTGCAACGAATATTCAGCCAATCCATAACGGGATCTGTCTTTGGCGTGATTAGTAGTTTTTTTTCATAAATACTTAATTTTTATCATTTTGATTTCATTATAGCACCTAACTATAGAACACAGATTCCTAAGACTTCCACTGCTGGAGTATAGTATGGACGGATCTGATGGTTGAGTGGGTCTGATGACAACTTTTTAACGAGTCTATTGGTATTAGTGGAACTGGAACCAACGGCTTAACGTGCTCTCCGAGGCACGGGAACGGCGGTGTTATAACGCCTGTTGGCTTGTATCTGATGTAAATTTTCAATTATACTTTATTAACGGTTCCACAAGTTGTTTCCACAATCGAGACCGACGGCTTAACTCTCTCCAAGACTCGGAAACGGTGGTCTTGTGAATTTATGACAAATGTACATAAAAAAGTGTATTTCTCACTTATCGATGCCGGAGTTCGAACCGATCAATTTAGGCTTTTAAAGAAAGCATTCTTACAACCGAGCCACCACCGCACTCTAATTATATAGTATACTTATTATATATAGTATACTAATTTGTAATTGGTAATTTGCCCAGTCTGCCGGGGCGGGGAAGTATCCACCGTTACTGCCGATAAACCCAGTAAAGTGTATCCACACGTTTCGGGATCAGGCTCGAATTTTCGTCATTCCCAGTCAAGCTATAGTGTTAGGGACTGATGTCAGTCATGAGTCTCTGATTCTAGTTGCTAACATTCATGGACCTCGCACGCCACTTACAATCAGGTGGGAGCTAGGTCACATGTCGTGCTAGTAAAAAAAAAGTATAAAGAATAACCAAGTCTGGATAAGTGCTAAAGTATGGATATCTCAAGAAGATGTCGTAGTTTATGTCAATGCTATTAACTATAGTTATAATTTAATTAGATTAACATAATTACTACGTAATTATTGTCATCCTATTAATTACTGATGTTATAATTACGCAAATACTCTCATTAGTTATAGCTCGGAAATAAAATATACGGTCATAAAAACGTTATTTTTAATTATTATTAATTAGGTTCTACTAATACCAACTTATTAAATAGTTAATAAATTGTCCTTAAAATTGATATCCAAACTAATGCGTATGGCCAGCATGGCGAGTGTAGGCAAAATTCTCTGAAAAATCTTGGAAGGTTCATCTCTAATAGTAGAGGTCTAGGACTGTGTTTTCTAGGAGTTGATATGATGATAAATATTTTCCTGTTGCCGCTCGGAGCTTTTACATGAAGCACAGTTTCGAGATTTAGAGCAAATTCAGAATTAGTCCCATCCTTTATGTTACGCCAGATTTTTGGAGGAGGATATATCCCAACTATCTATCAACGTACACCTCTACGTACTATACTAATCCATAAGATATTGTCATACCGGTGGCGGCGCGGTTATATAAACGCTTTTATTAAAAATTAAAAATACATTTTTCTTACATATGTATATTTGTCATAGATTCACAACACCACCGTTTCCGAGTGTTGGAAAGAGTTAAGCAGTCGGTCTCGATTCCACTTAAACAACTTGTGGAATCGTTAATAAATTGTCATTGAAAATTGACATCAGATACAAGCCAACAGGCGTTATAACACCGCCGTTCCCGTGCTTCGGAGAGCACGTTAAGCCGTTGGTTCCAGTTCCACTAATACCAACTTAGTGACTCGTTAATAAATTGTCATCAGACCCACTCAACCATCAGATCCGTCTGGTCAGCGTGGCGAGTGTATGTGCAAAAAAAAAACAGAATTTTCTGGAAGTTCCATGTCCAACAGTGGAGGTTTAGGACTGTTATGATGATGTTGCGTGGTCACAGTCGTACCTCAGATGATGACGTCATAATATCCTACCTTCGTCTTAAAGAAAATTTGTCAGATATTAGTCAAATTTTATCAAAATGTGTTCAATAGCAAGGCGAGACACACAGACATACAGACAAAACTTCCTTCACATTTATAATATAAGTATGGAAATCGGTCTCGGTCTAATAATGAAAGATGATCAACCATGTTTCGAACCCGGATTTGGAATAACCCCAGAATTGTCGGCAGAACTACAAATTTATGTAAATACGCTTTAAGATGTTTGGGCGGCGTCCTTGACTATATGAATTAAAATTTAAAAAAACCTACCGCTATTGCTCATTCAAATCATGAATCAGTAAAGGCTTATTCATATAGGTACCTAAGTATTGATTATTGATTCTGATATATTAATTAAACAGGCCGACAGCGGGATTTTGTTTTTTAAAGCTAAAACGTTTATATAAAGGAATACTCTAAATAACGAAAAAAGGTGAATATAAAATCAGTGCTGCAGCTGAAGCTCTTATACTGAGCTGATTTCTTATTTATTCCTATTTATCGCCACACTTGTGTTATTGATAATCAGACTCTATAAACTCAGCTGTATATATTACCAAATTAATCAACACCTAACTAACTAACCTAAACTGTTTTTTTATTATTTTGTGATGACAAAAATATTTTCTTTCTTTCTAACGATACCGTCAATGCAAACGCCACTAGAGTTGATATTCATACGGACACTGTCAGTGTCAGACGCTATTACGAATTGATATTCGCATGATATTTAGCTAAAACTGACAGTTAATAAAGGAATCCTTGACTATCTAACATTTGCGTTACTTTAAATAGACTGCCGCCACTGAATCTTTTACCTGTAGCTATCATTGAAATAGAACGAACCACAGCAACTATCGCAATTTAAATTTAGAGACCTTAACATTTGTCGCACGCTTAACATGTGGAATGCTCTAAAATGTGTGCTAAATATATAAAAAAAAAAAAAAAAATATGGTTTCGTATGAAATACATTTTTTGTTGGTATTTTACTTTTTTTTGGTTTGAATTGTTTATTTATATTAAAATCTCTGGGCAAGGCAACATGCCTATAATTAATTGTCGTTATTTTTAATAATGTACAAATAATTATTATAAAAAATAAATCGATAATTTATTCGATATAAAATAACGTTATTTAAAAAAAGTTAGGTTAGTTTTCCGTTTAAGATAAGCACCAACTCTATTGCATGGCAAGCTGTTAGAAGACTACGACTACAACTTAATGTCTATAAGCCTAATTTAACCTTCATAATTCAGACTAATATTTTTGGTGTTGAAGATCATGAATGTTAAAGACGCATCTACGACCCACTATCTGACATTTTAATTTCTCCATGGCACATTTTATTTATGTTATTGAATATGGTAAATTATGTATTAATAATAAAATGTACTAATATATTTAAAACAGATAAAAAAAATCTTTAAAAACTCTACCAAAGAAAATTTTATGATTAAAAGCCAAGAATACTGGCTGCATTCCCATGTTGCACTGCTATAGTATTTTTGTTACAAAAAATTTTTAGACCGACTATTTCCAAAAACTTCTATTCTTTATTCCCAGTTTCTCATTAAAAAGTTTGATTCTAAACACCAAGGAAGTCTAAGGTAAGTTTTAAAAAATTACTGCATTTTTTTTGTTAAACCTTATTCGTAAACAAGCTCTATCTAACTTGATTTAATTATATGTATTTTGGTTATTGTCATGCGATATGTTAGATCAGACCGAATAAATTACCAAATAACAAGCAATAAAAAAAAATAACAATAGAGCATTATAATAAAACATAATAGGTTGACATTTAGAATCGGCAGTAAATCACAAGAGCTGTCTTTAATGCGTTAAAGTTTAAATGTCAAATAAATATATCTCAATCAACTTTTTAGGAAGCTTTTTTTTTTAAATTTAAAGTATCATTACGACCGTATCCCTTGCATAAGTAATATAATTAATATCGTTAATAGTAACTGATGTAATAACATTACTTACATTGAATATCATGAAAATGTCTCAAACTGAAAACCTTCATAGTTGAATTTTGCATATCCATATTTTATACCGGCGAAGCGAAGCGAGGATTTTGTTCCTCCTAATTTCATGAAGCGATTTTAAGTGTAGATAATCTAAATAATTTATACAAGATCATCCATCATACAGTCAGTTAATACGTAATGTATCCGACAGATTTGCATTGATCCGTTATATTAATTGCCGAAACAGGTTCTGGGGTAATTCGGAAGCAAACTTTCACTTCGGATAAATGATAACACGAATATTATTAGGTACTTAAGAATGCTAATTATAAAAACTACACTAAATAAATTAATTAAATAAGTCGATTATCTCGGACACCACGGGCTTTCTTGTGCTGGAAGTGCTGGCCGCATTCCTCGTTACGCGGCTCTCAATGACATCCGAAGGGCTCTTGTCATTGCTGGTGTACACGTAACAAACAACAATCATAGAACTCTACTGCTGGAGATGGGCCTAGAATATATTTCTTGTGATAATCTTAGAAAATATTCAATTGAGCGAGCGAGATGGATAACAGCGTTATACCCTCTCAACGACTAAGCACTATTGTTTTTCTAAAATGATAACCCACCGGTTCAATGAGTTCAATTATCGGTTGTTCAGGTCATAATTCACCACGCGGACCTGATTTCGTGCAACATTTTCTTCCACCACATTCCGCCTAGTGACATTGAGGTCAACAACGGAGCCGGATAAAAAACCCCACATAAGCAGACTGTCGAAGCCATCCAATAAACAACACATTACATAATTGCGTCACACAAATAGTTTCACTCAAAAACGATAATTACTGGACACAAAAACATATTATTTCTGCCCTTACGTCGCATGACCCCAGAAACCCGGTTTTAAAACTATTACGTAATTTCGCCTTAAATACAACAGGGTGTAGAAAGTTATTCTGTAATATAAATAATTGTATGCTCGGGAAGCTCGGCGTTGTTAACAACATTGTATGGTGGAATTGTGTTTCACTTGGCGCTCTTATGTTTAGCACAATTTTAATGCTTTCGCAATTCACTAGGTATATTTTTATTATAGCGAATATCTTACAATGTTACTTACTTCAATAAAGCGTAAGTTATACACAAATAATAATGCCTTGTTTATTCGAAGGAAGTAAGGTACAATGATTTTAAATATACTAAATTATTAATGAAATTATAAACTAACTTTTAAAAACATAATTTACTATTAATAAACATATAAATAAACCTACTTAATTAATAAAACTACAACTAAAAACTAAAATAAAAAAATTAATAAAAAAAGGTATTATAAATAAAAAAAAAGTAAAGTATCTTTACGACCATTTTCCCTTTCGGGGTGGTCAGAAACCACGCTTATAAATAAGCGGATTCACATTTAGCCAACTTTACTATATGCCAATCAAGTGGCAAGCTTGTCGATGTCTCCAGCGTACCAAACTCGAATATAAAATATCACAAATAAATTAAATATTATTTAAATGTATTTATTTACATTTATAAATATTTTTTTGTCCCGAACAGGAATCGAACCGGTACCTCCGAGTCTGAATCCCTGGACTTGACCGCTAGACCACGGAGGCAGTTCATAATAAAAAAAATGCTCCAAATCTCTGCTAATGGGCAAAGTGCCAAGGAAATCGGGGTAGTATTGCCACGTTGAATTCAAAGTCTCAAAATCAAATTTTGTCGTCAAATTTGGCCCAAATATTGCCCAGCCCAATTATCTTCCGAGGTGTTGACGAGCTGTTTTGACAACGCCTTGAAAATATAAATGCCTTGTTTAATTTTATAGTAAATTTGATTTCCCAAGCGCCGTGATTCTATGATTAAGCGCATTCAAGCATTGCAATAAACTTACACGAAGTTACAATGGTTTACTTTAATATATTTTTAACCAATTAAACGTATAAATAAAATAATACGATTTCATGTTCTGTACGAATCCATTTCTAAAAAGAAAATTTCGACGGCAGTCATGTGTCACGGTTTGATTAGCATATTAGCAAGTCACTTGTGATCTTTACAAGTTGACGACACCTTTAGGATAACGAGCCAAAGAAAAGAGGCTTGTTAAAAAATAAACGCAATTTTTTTTAGCGAACACACGCTATATTAAGTTTAGCAAGATCTATAAACATTATATAAACGGTTTTTAGTTTTTGTCTCCCTTTTATTTATGAGGAAATTAACACGTGTGCGAGACAAGTATATTATAATAAGCTATTTATTGACAAATATTAAGTCACGTGTGTGTTAAATATTTTATTATCTTATAGACATTCCATTTAAAACATTTATTGACATGACATATTTACAGTATGTAGCAATTTAATCTCTCAACTGCATCATCCGAAGGGTCTTGTCACTGCTGGACTACCAGCGATCTTAGAACCCATGGGATTAGGCGCAGTTTGCGTGCCGAGCGTTAAATGTGGCGCAAAATTTGTTGTAATACAAATTTATCTTTGGAAAGCCTGTCTTAGTTGAGTATTTATGCCTTAAAGGTTTTTTTTATTTTTTATCTGGGCTTTGGACATAATAATAATATCCATATAGCATACGGCATTTAGGCCTAAAGTGTTAAATTATTATTTATCTAGTTACCTATAACTTGTCGTTTCTGAGTAACTAATAAAGTTAGCTCGCATACTCATATGTAACCCGTCATCTTTAAAAGAACCGTGATTGCCGACTGAACGGTTAGGTATTAAAATCGTGATGATACTTATTACAAAATGTGCCAGACATCAAAACCGAGTGCTGTTAGAAAAGAAATTGGATCAAAACAAAGGAGAGCATTCATCTCGGGTACATTGTACGTTACCGAAGTTGTAAACTAAAGAGGTAATATTATATCATTTTAAGCTTTCTACGAGTACATGACGCATGCGTCCTTGCGCCCACGCACATCGCATTGCCAGTCTAATAACGCTGTAGTCCAACCAACACACCACAATCACATCTTAAAACTAAAAATATACTTACGAATTAATTTAAATTAAACAAAAACTAATTCAAAAAATTGTCGCAGTTTAAACCCCGGCATGTATACTCGTACATACATTTGTCATATATTTACAACACAACTTTTCTCGGGCCTCGGTGAGCACGTTAAGTTGTCGGTCCTGATTGTCTTTCAAATTGGCATCAGAATCACGCTAACCTGTCTGGCCAGCATAGCGAGTGTAGACAAATTCTACAGAAGTATGATCTGGAAGGCCCTTCTGCAGCAGTGGAGGTGTTGTAGTTCCAGAGAGTCTGTGATTACGATGATGAAACAAATACTGCCTCCATGGTCTAGCGGTTAAATCCGTGGAGTTAGACACGAAGCTACTCGGAGGTAGTATTGATTCCTTGTCGGTTCGCAATAATTTATTTGTGTTATTTCTCGAGTTTGGTACGCTAGAGACATCGAGTAAATATGGCTTAATATGAATCCGCTTCTGACGACCCTGAAGGGGATACGGTCGTGATGGTGATTATGTTAATGTATGTTTCAATACTATAGATTTAAAGAGTTCTATCCATATTTTACGCTAGCATAATTACATACTACAAAATGCAGTTTTAATTTAATCAAATAAAAATCAAGCGGCGTCGTATCAGGATTTAGTATTCAGAAAAGAAAATTCAGCAGAAAAAAAAAATGTTGCATATAAATAAAGTAATCAGACTCAAATATAATATTTAAGGCGAAATCCTCCGTATCATTTATGGAAGAGAATAATGCTTTTTAGTAGCTAAATTATTATTCGTAGCCACGTATATTCTACATAACATTTATGAAATATTGTACTAATATTATAAATACGCAAGAAGTTTTGCCTAATCTATGTTTGTCGTTACTCCTTAAAATATGGTAGATTATGTTTTTTATAAACTAGCGATGGATATCGGATATATGACATCATCAATTAGGCATGATATGTGACTCCATGACAACCTTAGAAGTAGTATGTTGGATCGAACAGCATATAAATGTTACATTACAGTTTCTAGAACACGGAGTTTTAGACCTTCATTGCTGGAAATAGGCTTTTAAGAAACTTCTGGAGAACTTGGCCTATATTCGTCACGCTGGCCAGACGGGTTGGTGAAGGTTTCTTGTCAATAACAATATATTAAAGTATTAGTGAAGTTATTAATCATTGACAAAGTGTACATTAAAAAAAGTGTATTACTTATTGGTACATGCCGAGATTCGAACCGACCTTTTTAGGATTTTAAAGAAAGCGTTCTTTCAACCAAGCCACCGCCGTGCCGTATATTATGTATACAACAAAACGAATTACAACTTTACCAGATAGAAGTGTGGTGTGACCCAAACCTTTTGTACTTCTTCACCTCTTTTTATAAAAAAAGTATAGGATCATTACGACTGTATATCAGAAACCACTTTACTATAGGTCCTTCATGATTAATGGCAAGCTTGTCGATGTCTTGTTTATATTACTCTTATAAGTCTCATAATTTATCATGCAAGAGAGGAAGACAATTTTCTAAGCAAGCTAGTGCGGGTGCCGGGTCCATCGTATGTGGGTAGAAGATGAGAAGAATGGTGTCTCGGGCTTGCGACCGACAATATGCTGGTTTAAGAAAAGGAGGCCTCCCTTTTTTATTTTATTACGTGATAATACGCTCACCGTCCACCATTCTACTCCTCTCCCTACCCAACCAAATACTGTATGATTCCGTTAATGCCGTCTTGGAATCTCGTTTCATAAATGTATTGATGGCAGACCTGCTTAGGCCCAATTCTTTCAATAAGTGATGCAAAGATTTTGCTGGAACTTCTTTCGCACCAACTTTCACTGCGTAAAGCTGAGTCTTGAACCCGTTCCTGATCATTTCTTCTGTGAGATCATAATATTTATTCGACTAAAACTAATATTATCTTTACCAATAAATTTATTATTTATTAAAGAACACCTAAGAAGCCGCAACAAAGGCGTTTAGGCATAGAAGTAACTCTATAAGATCGAAAATAATTAGTTAAATTACGATATGTTTTGTCATTGAAATAGTAAAATTATAGTCTTCTTGTTCGAAGTAATGAGTACTTAGTATTAGATTACCTATTGGAGTCGTGGATGCCTTGAGTTTGCCGCGTGGGTGTCGGCTTTGTCAACCTTAAATGGTAGAGGCGCCACGGCTAATCCTCCCATTCACCTTGTCACTTTCATTTTAAAAAATTTACTCATTTTTTTCAAGTTAACAGGGTTTTATCCTTTTGCATCCCTCTCGCCCGCACAATGCTATATTTTAAAGATTGTTAAGTCTTGAGTGTACTTTTAAGTCAATTTCTAGGAAATGAAATTATCAATATTTTGGACATACATATTTACACTTTTATATATCTTATTTTAAAAAGAGAAAAAAAGAAAATTTATTATAACGATTTTCCTGTATTGTACTTAAACAAATATATAAGTACTAAAATTATTTTATATCTCCTAAATGTCCGTAATTTTATAATAATAATAATATATTAAATTTAAAAGATAATTACAATCCATTTTTGTTAGTATATCTATCACTATGTTCGTAACAATGGCTTATATTAAAGTTAGTAAACTAAAATTTAACAGCAGATAGCATACCCTCAAAATTATATTTGTGTCAGTTACGGTTGGATTACATGTCAATAAATGTTTTATTAAATTACTCGCCTAATGTATAATGACAGTTTCTTATGAGTATTTTTTAAGCTTTGTTTTTAATCACTTAATGTACAGTACAATAATAGCTTCAGGATATTGTTGGGGCTGCCACGCTACTGTAGTGCGTCCGCAATGTTTGCGCAGGCTCATACAGATGACTTCTTTGCTATAAGACGCAAGACCACTGCATCATTGCTTAACAGAGTGAGGGCAAGCACTAACAGTATCCTGAAGATGATATCTGAAAGATATGGTTCGCCGTGCATTGGCTGCTTCGTGCGGCTGCTGGTCTGGCGGGTGAGGTCCATCCTGTCAGACTGGTGGGGGGCGGAGTGGTTACTGCACGGTCATATTATTTTAATATTATCATATTTTATTTTCTTTTTCCTTTATTTTCATTTTTATATTAACATTATTAATTACATCTGGTAAATGATTGTAAATTTTTAAACCATTATAAAAAATACTTTTCCTAAATATTTCATTACGTGGAGTTCATTACGAAGACTATGATAGTTTTTATATCTTGTGTTCTACATAAGTCAGTCAATGTTTGAGTTTGTATTTTTTTAGTGAGAGTGAAACTAACATCGTTATCTTCTTATTTATAACTTTATTTATTAAGTTTAACCTTAATAAATAAAGTTATAAAAACCAACATCAACAAAAGGTTTTCAGAAACATATCTTTATTCATTTTTATTGTATAGGTATTTGTGTCGTCATCAGCAATCAAAACCGGTAAAATGAATTTCAATCATGAGATAATTTACTAAGATTATGCTTGTCACCATTGAGATTCTAACACCATAAAATTCCGGATGTAAGTAAGCTTCAAGGGATTGACATTGTTAGGGTCAAAGCACACGGTCAATTTGACCATAAATAAAATTATAATAGGAATATTAAACTTGCTGATTTCAAATCAAAGATACACGTATAAAGATGCCTTATTAGTTTATTGCGTAATGACTTTTTTGCCTGACATTATTGACACGCGTCGACCTTCGACAGTCGTGGTTAACCAGCTATGAGCAAATATTCAAAAGTTTGTTCAATATTGTAAATAAGCTCAAGTGTAATCTTCAATTTTCGATATTTGATGATTAGTGAATTGTGGTTTTTAAATAATTAATGAGCTATGTTGACTGACAACTAAGCATTTATAAAAGTTAACTTAACTCATTATTTTGAGCCTATTTATTATTTAGTTATAATATTATATTTTTTAATTTAATATACATTGTGTGTGTAGTAGTGAGGAGAAGAATAATGTCTAACGACCGACTTTGGAAGTTTGGCAGAATTGTTCCTTGTAACCCTGTTACGGATATACTCGTATATGACGTCATTATCTGAACACGACATGGGCCCATATATAACTATAGTTGTCAATTTATTTCGCCTACATTACTAGCAAATTTAGCGGATGTTCCTTGGGTTGGACATAATTCGGCCACCTAAGGGTTGTTTTTCGCTGACTTACGTTACAGGGGCAACGTAGGGTCAAACAGCTTGTTGTCGATAAGTTACGTATTTATAAAAATAAATAACATATATTTATTTTGTTACAGAATCATGAAGCCGCTGCTCGGGACGGTAGTGGCGATCTGCCTATTATCAATAACAAAGGGGTTACCAGAGAGCATTCAAGATGTCAAATCACTACCACAGGACAAGGAACCCATTGTAGAAGCCGAAAGCTCAGAACCCCAAGCCAGAGCCGAGAGGTGCACCACGTGCGGCTCAGCAGGACTTAAGCTCGGATTCAAACCTCCTAGCGAAGTCCTAGCTGCAATACAGGCTCTTCCCGGAGCTGAAGTTCACTCACAATCAACTTTTGAGGGTTGTTCTTCAGATAAGGGATGCGCTGGACTTAAAGTAAAAGATGGCAGGGTCATCGAAAGATTCGGCAACGTTGATTCATTCAGAGCAGCTGCCGCTTCTGATCCTAGCAACGAGTTCTCGTTCCATGCCGCGGGAACAAACTGGAACAACGTTTTTGAGGGCGGCATTCCCAAAGGTGGACCTTATTGGTGGATGAACGAGAACTCACCTTTTAAAAATACTGGTACAGGTGGTGCAAATTATGAAAAATACAGCAAAAGTTCATCCAGCTCCTTCACAAGTGGAGGTGGAAGCGGCGGAGTGGGTGGAGTAGGTGGAGCTAACGGCGGTGGCGCTACATTCTCAGGTTCTATCGACTTGTCTGGAAATCCTTTCCTAAATGGTGAAATCTCTAAATTAGCTTCAGGATTTGTCGGAGGTGCGAACCAAGGTGCTTCTGGTACATTTGGAGTCTCAGAAGGAGCAGGTGGACAATCTGCTAACAGAGGAAACGGTGCCGGTGGAAACTTCCAATCCTCATCTTTTGAATCATCATCCTTCAGCTCTTCCAAAGGTCAAGGCGGAGAGATTGATTTGTCCGGTAATCCTTTCCTGAATGGAGCTTACGGCAACAAATTCGGACAAGGGGCTTCGTTCCAAGGTCAATTCCAGGGTGGTTCTCAAGGTGCGGCATTCCCGCAAGGATCAGCCAACGCTGTGAACAAATTCTCTACTGGCTCCGTCCAGACCGGTTACACAGGATCCTCTCCACAACCATTCACCGCTTACAATGGGGGATCCAATGTAAATCTGATTCAAGGCTCTCAGAAAACAGGCGGCGAGTTTGACTATGAGCAACAGACTCAGCAAAATATCGATGAGGCGTTCAAAGGAACTGGAAATGTGCATGGTCATGAACACTCTGGTGGAGAATTCCAACAGACTTGCGCCGGACAGGGCTACGTGTGCGTCCACAAGGCACAGTGCAACAACGGCGTAGTCAACTCTAACGGAGCTAATGTCCTGCAGGCTAAAACAAAGGTAAGAGAATATAATTTTTACTCAGAATTTTATAGGGCACTAACTTGATGCACCTTTACACAGTGGTATACAGGCGTAGTCTTTATGAGATCATCGGACGGTGCACCTTAGATATAAAGATTTAACGTAGGTCAAAGTGAAATTATTTTTTAGGGATATCATATTTATGTCTGGGAATCTATGTATATTCAAATGAGTGTTCAGGTCTTTTCACAAAATGAATGATTACTATAAATTTGGTTGTCATTTATTTTAAAACTTGAGATAGTACTTTTCCTGTAGATCCTATATTAGGTAGCAGCAGCCATTTTTCTCAAAATATAGTCGTATGTGGTCGCTAGTAGTTAAATCATTTCATTACAGCCTCTAGAACACAGCGTCCTAAAACCTCCACTATTGGAGATAGGCATTTCAGAATCTGGAGAATTTGGCCTACACTCGCCACGCTGGCCAAGACGGCTTGGCGAGGATTAATCATTTAATTGTCATTAATTTAAAATTTGCCTTAAAATAAACAAACATTTGTACACGGAAACATAGCATGACATTATACCAATAGTTCAAGGTATGCGAAATGAATTAAGACATGGAGAATCATACAATCTGTCCGTTTCTAAATTTATTCACATTTGTAACCTATTATGTATCATTTTTTTCTTCATTAATCTTAAATGCTATATTTATATGCAAATTGGGCGGGTTTGGAAATTAATATGACTTTAAATGACTACGAATACACGGATGCAATATCAGATACATCAATCTGATATTTATAATTTTACACTATTAACTCATTTAAACTAAGATCTATAAAGCGATAAGTTTTGATTAGATGTAGCTTAAACTTCCTTACACAATAATAAAGTTAAAACAGTGGAATACTTTTTTAACAAGTCCACTGCTGGAAATGGGCTTATTCCAGGACATACCCGTATTTCTGTAAAAATTGGACTTAATTCGCCATCGAGAGAGTTTCAATTTTCAATTTTAAAATCCTCACAATTTCAAAAGATGGTATTATTTGACCCGGAACAAGCGGCTTATCGTGCTCCACAGGACTGGTGCTATTGTAAACCTATGACAAATATAAGAAAATAATATTTCTTAAAGTGTATTTATTCTGCTGAACAAGTCGAGGTTCACCTAATTCTCTAAACTTACCTTGATCTAAATCAGGATCAAAATGTTTCTTTGATTCGAAAATGTTTGTTTCTTTCGTATTATCGTGATGAAGTAGCATTTCTATTTAACTATTATTTTTGTCAAGAATAGTGTAAAGCTATAGTTAACAGACATTTGACTAATCTAAATAGTCAAATGTCCATGTATTTCTTTTTAGTAAGTAGATATGTTTGTTTGCCTATCTATATGTATATCTACTACTATACAAAGGTCAGGTCAGGAAAAAAAAACTGAGACAAAATCTAACAATAATTTGCATTTTATATCCCGATTATTAATATTATAACCTTGATTTCATAGCGGTACTAGTTATTCAAATAATATGCGTAATACAATGGCATCTGACCTTTTATACGAACAATATCTACTTGTATTTGAAATAAAAACTATATACAGTAGGTTCATAATGTAAAGGCCGCAAATACTTAGTGGAAAGGTTAATAAATAATATTATTTCAAAATTTTATAAGTGTTTTAATAAACATCGATCGACTGTTTTGAATCAAATTAACGACCAAGTCAAGACCAAACATACCTTAATCATATAACCAGATTTATTCGTAAATAACCAAAACTTCGCCAACTTTAGGATGAGATCGATCAAGCGTGCTTGGGAATTTTGTGGTAAGTCTTGTTTCATTATGATATTTTTATATAAATTTCATAATGGCAAGCTTACAATATTAATTCGCCTTATAAGTAAAAACTGGCATTTGACATGATTGCAAATGGCACATACTTTTAACGAGAACAACAAATAGGTGGTAATTTTCCCAGTCTGCCGGGGCGGGGAAGTATTCACCGTTCGTGCCGATAAACCAAGAAAAGTGTATTCACACGTTTCGGGATAAGGCTCGAATTGCCGTCATGCGCAGTCATAGTGTTAGGGACTGATGTCAGTTATGAGCGTCTGATTCCAGATGCTACATTACTTTACATGCTACATTACATACATTCATGGACTTATCACCAGGTGAGCGTGTCGTGTTAGTGTATTAAAAAAAAAAGTCTGGGGTTCAAAATTAATGCAAAGTTACTCGTATTGACCAGACTATAAGCAAATAAAAAACCTGATATTATTTTGAGGTATCAACAGAGAATCAATAAATTAAACGATAATAAATTATCGTAGCTATATAAAACATTAAAAAAATACTTAGTAACTTATTATTAAATGTTAAAGAAACGGATAAATCTTAATAAATACTCACCTTGACATTAAATTAAAAAAAATATGTAAAAATATTCACAAAGGCCAGGATTCCTTTTTATATGATAACGTCCGTTATCATTACACTTATTTAAATTAAGGTATATATGTGTTCAAAAAACATATTATTAATAAACTGTTAGGCAACAAGTATGACATTGGTTAAATTAAAACGTTCACTCCCGATTAAAGAGTCGTGGATTTAAGCCCCAGAATGTACCAACGAGAAATTTGGGAACGCATAGGTAGCGTAGGTCCCGGTTTTGGCACAAATGCCTGCGCCAAGTAGAATAGTATTTTACAGTTTCCTTCAAAATTATTTCTGCTCAGTCTGTTTTGACAAGTCTGCTATCACCTTTAGTGGGTTCAACATGTGGGTTTTCAAGTCTGAGAAAAGTAGTCTATCAACTTCATAGGGAATCACATTGCGGACATTTTGAGATATATTACTTAAATATTTGTTTTTAATAAAATAGAGATAAGAGGTTATGTGTTTTCGCTATTTTTCTTCATCTAAAATTAGGTATATATCAGTAAAATAATGGCCGTAATTTGAGGGTTCCTACGTAAAGTTTATCGTTAAATCAAGTGACGTTACATGGAGTTTACAATATATATATTTATATATATATATATATCTATATATTTATTGCTATTAGTAATTATGCATTTTACCATATAACTCTGTATATGCATCTTTTGTCGTTCTCACAAAGGTTAGATGTTAGAGAATACCTTAAAGGTATTAAGCTTGCCTATGTACTTTATTTTATTTTAGATATTTATTGTGCAATAAATAATATTTTTTTACATAACTTACGTTTATTATAGCGGTGTAACAAAGCTTATCATCAAATATTCTATAAATACCCTTTTCACGTCACACACTAAAACGGAGCGGCTGTGGTCAGGTTATTTGAACGATTTCAATCAATTGGAAAAGGTCGCGGTTTGTCCCCCGACATGTATGAATACTGAGAAAAAACAGATATCGTTTTTAGGATTTACGAATACAATGACGTTAAATTATCTACTTTTATTTATTTATTTTATTTTAAATTCTTTATTGCACTAAAATTGTACATAGGCAGGCTTAATGGCCAGGCATTTTCTAACAACCAACCTTTGGGAGTGTGGAAAAACTATGTATAGGTGCAAATTTATTATTATAAACTACATACTAATAATACATATAAGAATAAATAAATACATGAATGCATACATATAACTATAAAATACTAAAATAAATTCATACTACTTCTACGATATTTCTACATGGGTAATGAGCATGGCGCGGTGGTGGCTCGGTTGTAAGAACGCGTTCCGTAAATCCTACAAAGGTCGGTACAATCCCCCGGCATGTACTAATGAGAAATACACTTTCGTTATAGATTTACAACCCCACCGTTCCCGTGCTTCGGAAAGCACGTTAAGCTGTCGGTCCCGGTTCCACTAATAAATACCAGCTTGTGGAATTGTAAATAAATTGTCTTTAAAAATTGACATCATATCCTCGCCAAGCCGTCTGGCCAGCATGACGAGTTCTGGAAGGCTCATCTCCAGCAGTGGAGGTCTAGGACGCTGTGTTCTAGGGGCTGTTTATTGATGAAATGAATGAGCATCGATGTATATACTCGTACATCATCAGAGAGCACGATTTAGGCCACCGCTCCCAGTTCGATTAATACTAACATGTGGAATCGTTAAATTTTGAAGGCCAAAATCACCATAAATATATTTTGGAAAAATAGACGCAGACCTTTAAAGTAAAAAAATAATCTCATGTTTTGTTTTCAATCAAATATTATGACGAATATCGCATTGAACAAAGTATCTGACATATTACATTTTGCCATTGAGCGGTTTAATCGTCCCCGACCCTTGTATCGACTGATAGGTTGCTAGGGGGTCCGTTCTCCCTGTCTGGTTGCCTAGGTTTAGAGTATACCTATGTATAATGTCATAGGTATACGAAAAATTAAATTGGACAGGCTGATATTGTAAGAGGAATCAAATTCAGCTGTATTTATTTATTAACTACCTCTGTGGTCTAGCGGTTAAGTTCGTGGATTTAGAGTAGGAGGTACTGGGTTTGATTCCTGGTTGGGACACAAAAATATTCATTAATGTATACAAAAACATTTTAATTATTATTTAATTTATTTGTGATATTTCTCGAGCTTGCCACTTGTCATGATTGGCCTATAGTAAAGTTGCCTGAATGTGAATCCGCTTATTTATAAGCGTGGTTTCTGACCACCCCGAAAGGGAAACGGTCGTGATGATACTATACTATATTTATTTATTTACTAGCGGATTCTCCCGGCTTTGTCTTTGTGAAAACATAAGCTAAATCTGTCACTGAATTCAAAAGATCATTTATTTTAAAATTTATTAAATCATTAATCTAATCATCATAAACCTAAAGGTGATCTTACACTTGCACTTTACACTTAAAAATTTTATTTTATTGTATTGGAAAACTTATGATTACAATATTTTAAGTAGACATAAATATAATCACTTAAACACTAAAAAGTTCTATGTGTGGATAGAAACAACAAACACGGTATTAAAGTATTTTTATTTAAATAAAGAATCTGTGTATAGTATTAAACATATTTTCAAATATAAGCAACTAGATGACCCGGCGAACTTCGTACCGCCTAACATTCATTTTATTTTATTTAGGATAAAAAACAGACATACAGTAAAGATTACTAACTAAATATTAACTAATTCAGGTCAGCAACAGTATATCCAACGACATTATCGCCATTTTTTTGTGTAATCAACATTTATAAGCTATCAAAAAGAAAAAAATATATATATAAAAAGCAAAAAGTAAGTAAAATTAAACATATGTATATAGAAAAATATATCATTTTTGACAATGCATTTAACAATTGCCCTTAGTGTGTCAGATCATTGAATGGTCAAGCTTGATATAAATTTCTGAACGCACCCATATATATTTGACAACCAACATTGTTTGACAGGTACGAAACCCACGAGCTTTTTGTATGGGAAAATGTTTTTTTTTTTTTTTCTTCTATTTTCCAATTTTATTTATAGTTATTCTGATATTTGGGACGGAGACAAATTCGACAAATCAAAAACCGTGAAAACCTGTCCAGCCGTTTTCGAGTTATAAGTGTTCTAACAAACCCTACTTTGTTTTATATATTAAGATTTACTTATTATGCAATCTAATATGTCAGAAACCTTCCCCGATGTTCACACAACATATTCCCAAAGTTGCATCCCAATCGGTCAAGTAGTTTTACAATGAACACACACACAGACATTCACCTTTATATATATAGATAATTCCCCTATAACAGTAATTAATGTTCCTCCTTTATAGAAGCAAATCTATAAAATCTTCCTTCATACGATGTGGCTCTAGATCAAGCAGATTGGTGTTATTTTAAATCGCAGCAAAATACTTGATGTCGTCATCATCATCATCAGCCTGTGTTTCTGCACTGCTGGATGTAGGCCTTTCCCAAGGCTCGCCACTGCACTAGGTATTTTGCAACCCTCATCCAACCCCCACCAGCGACCTTCCTTGGGTCATCCGTCCATCTGACGGGGGGTCGCCCCACTCTTCGTCGTCCCGTACGCTTGATGTGGTTATGAGGTCATAATTTACTAATATTGCTTAAAATTGAGCTATTTCTTTTGTGCGTGTAAGCCTTAAGTATAGACTCTGTCGCCAAGGCTCTGGATACCCCGAACAGCGTGAGTCTGAGCGTTACATAAGCGACTCGCACAGTCTCATTTATTTTAAACACAATGCCTTAAGCTATATTTTAAATTGTTAAGAATTACCTTGACGTTTAGCTCCATCGCCTCTACTCACAATAAGTCACAAGCCCATCGATAAATAATATTTTATTTCTTTTATTAATTCTTAAAAATATCGAAAATTCTGCAAACAATAAGGAAACCTGCAAAAGTTTTTAGCTAATATACGTGTAATATAAACATTGTTGGAGATGAGTCTTCGAAAACATATTTATTGAGAATCGCGTCACACTGATGTCTAAACGATGCCACAAGTTAATTAGTTGAGCCGACGCTGCTGTCCTCTTACCATGGGATAGTTTGTGTTATAAATCTATGACAAATGTACATATTTGAACCTGCGGAACACAGCCACTACCGCTCTAAATGTACTAGCAGTTTGTTAATAATTAAAATAATACAAAAATTAAAAAAAAAAACAAATAATTTATTTAACCTAGATCTTTATAAAACTGCCAGTCTGTGCCAATAGGTTAGCTTAGCTGTAGGCTATTACTTAGGTCATCAGCACTTAGCTAACTTCAGTAAACTAGACATTTCTGTAAAGACGACTCATCTGAGTACTGACTGCAAAAAAATACATACACTTTAAAATGAGAAATAATTTATTAATAGCCGGAGCAGCGGCTTTGCCTGTGTAACATATAAAATAATAGTAGTGGAAATTTTTTATCCCTATACGCATTGATCACACATAGGTACACACACCCACGCGCATACACACATACACAGTCATACACACTCACGCGCTCATACATACACACTTAATTTACAGTCCTTCAACCAATTTACTTATTACTATTTTTAATTTATTATCATTGTTTATGTTTTTAATGCAGTTTACGATAGATAGCTTTGGTATCTCTGGCTGATGGGTAGGAATAAATACATATTTTCTTGCGTCTTATTGTATGTTATTGTTTTGTTTATGTTTTTGTAACTATTATCTTGATTTTGTAAATTTCCTTAATTAAATGCACTTTTTTTTTTTTTTTTTTGATTTCTTATTCTGTCTTCACAGTGGATTTATATTTTTGTGTATAATTTGTGAACCCATTCATGGCCTTATGTATTGTGTAAAATTTGATAATATTGTTGGGAGTTCCAGATAAAAAAATTAACATCTTAACTTTGCACAATTATTCTGACTAATCAAAAATGACTAATAATAAATGGCAGTGGGGTCATATATAATGATCAGACAATGATTTCATGTAGCCTATTTCAGTGTCAGGGTTCCAGGAATAATTCTGTCAAATTTTACCAAAATAGGTTCAGTACTAGAAGCCAGTAGTATAGAAAACTGCCTTCGTGATCAAGAGGTTTAGTCCGTGGTTTTAGAGGCTGAGGTACTCGTACCAGGTTCGATTCCTGGACGGGACAATATTTGTTAAATTTATTTGTGATATTTATCGAGTTTGGTACATGATAAGCCTATAGTAAAATTAGCTAAATGTGAATCTGTTGTTTAATAAATAAAAAAGGCAATACAAACAGACATAGATACATACAGACACACAGGCAAAGCTTGTTTTACATTTATATTATTATTATGGATTAAAATTAAAAGTAATAAATCTGTGTGATAGATTAGGAACAAATTGGTTATCGATTATAAACGCTTATGTCATATGACATACATAATTGTTGCAAACAAAATAATCTGTGAAATTTAAATAACCATTTTGTAAATCGATATTCGTTATTAAATAACGACTTAATATTTTATTATTACTGTATTATTTAGTGTTATTCGGTTCAATATAGACTTATCACTTCATAACCCATAAATACCACAAATTGTTAAAATAACAAATAAAAACATTACCTTCGTATAGTTACATAATGTTTAGTTAAATTGATATTTATGGGATTAAACATTTGCAATCGAACGAGGCGTCAAAACAAACTTGAGAACGTGTCAAAAAATAAATCAAACGCTACACCCAAAAGTTATTGTAATCTAGGTAATTGTTTCCTTGAAATTCCTCGACGAATTTCCTTGACATGGCGTCAAAATCTCGCTAAATCTTATCCACACAGATAAAATGTACACATCGATTTAACCGTAACCGCATAGACAAACAATAATATAGTATAGGCGTTTGTTTGCTAACCGTACGCGCGGTGAAATCTCGATGTCCTTTACCTAAGGTAAACATAGCAAGTAGTTACGCAAGCTGGTAGGCGAACATAATTTGTGAATGATATCTTTAACGATGACCTATCTTCTTCGGTCGGTACCTACCGGTTTGTTTAAGCGAACCTCACATGGTTATTGCAAGACTTTACTAAAGGCTCATCAAGACATGTCACATCTTCTTTTTCTAAGATTTTATTTATAATAGACAAAATTTATTTAACGGTTGCTTTATATTACACAGGCTGACCCGGCGAACTTCGTACCGCCTAACAGTCATTGAATGGTCAAGCTTGATATAAATTTCTGACCGCACATATATATATTTGACAACCAACATTGTTTGACAGGTACGAAACCCACGAACTAGTTGTATGGGAAAATATTTTTTCTTTTATTTAATTTTTTTCTTCAATGTTCCAATTTTATTTATAGTTATTCTGCTATTCGGGACGGAGACAAATCCAACAAAATCTGTCCAGCCGTTCTCGAGTTATATGTGTTTAACAAACCCGACTTTGTTTTATATATTAAGATTTACTTATTATGCAATCTAATATGTCAGAAACCTTGCCCGATGTTCACACAACATATTCCCAAAGTTTTATCCCGATCGGTCAAGTAGTTTTGCAATGCATAGAGAACACACACACAGACATTCACCTTTATATATATATGTAGATAATGTATAAAAGATTTATTAATATATTTATTTATATTATAATAATAATTAGTTTAATAACTTTGTTATAAATAAGTTCAGACAATGCCCTTTTTTTCACTACTAATGGTCATTCTTTTGCTATGCTGCCATGATTGGTAAACTGATAATTGTAAAACGCGTGTAATCAATGTATCTTATTGAATTAAATTATACCTATGATAATTATATATTTACAACACCACTATACCCGAAACATAACTGGCCTGCTGAATAATGGCAGGTGCCTTCAGTGATATCTGATACTGAAGGGTAAAACAGACATCACTTCAATGCCTACAACTAGCATATGTATAGGTATACAAAATTAATATTTATTTATTAATTCAACATTACATGGCTTAACAATAAAGCCCAATTTACCATGCAGTCAATCTTATAATTAATACCTATATTTTTTTAATTTACTATACTAATATTAATATTAATAAAGCTTTAAAGTTAACAATAGTTATATACAGTATATATATAAATTATAAATTAATATAAAAAAAGAACAATAAAAGACAAATAAATAATAATGATAAAATAAATCAAAATTCAACACTAATAAAATCAATTAAATATTAATTTGAAGACTTGGTTAAACCACACACACGCCAAACTCTAAATATAGAGACTCTTACATTTGTCGCACGCTAAAGATGTAGTATACTCTCCCACCTCATTCCAATAAACATGGAATTCTTCAAGCGAAGCGTAAAAATAATCTTGTTAGGGCGGCATAGTGGTAGAGACTGAATTTGATAGTTAGTCAGTCAGGAATAACCGGGACATTTTATTGGCATCTTTTACAAGTATCATTATCACGACAGTATCCCTTTTGGGGTGGTCAGAAACCACACGCTTTTTGCTTACAACTGCATCACAATATACCTACTGAATGTATATTTTTGCTACCTTCAAAGGAACGTTTAATACTTTACAATGTAACTTTTATGACTGCATTTTATCAGTCTCGAATATATGTACTCGTACATCAAAGATGAAAATAAATTGCCACTTACAATGTATCTCATACGGCGAGGTATTACACTGTATTATGCAGCTGTCTAATTTAATAACATAGTATCGGACACAATAAAAATATTTTCTTGCAAACTTGTTCTATTCATGAAACATATCTACTGATTGGCTACCACTTAACTTGTTACAAAAATATATATCATAATCCTACATTATTTAATATATTCAGAATTTATTCTCACACTTGACAATATGTTTGGGATATTCACCATCATCATTATAGCCACTAGAACATAGAATTCCTACTTTAGTGTGAAAAGCATCTAGTCAAGCCGGCATAGTGTTAGGGACTGACGTCAGGCTAGTATATGCTAGTATAAAAAAAGAGGTTCACTCCACTGTTGAAGATGGATCTTTCAGAAATTTCTAGAGAATTTGGCCTACACTCGCCACGCTGGCCAGACGCGTTGGCGAGTGTCAAATGTATTTTTTTTTATGAATAGTTAAATAGGTAAATCTATGACAAATGTACGTAAGAAAAATATATTTCTCTGTACCATACCGGGGTTCGAACACTTTAAGGAAAATAAATCGTTCTTACAACCAAGCCACCACCACTCTCTTTTTTTATTACCACATTTTAACGTCATTTTATTTTGATTTTGAATTTTTTTGTTCAATTTCCTCTAGTGACGTGCTAGGTATTAAAACCGGACAGGAGAGTAGGGGTGAATGCATTTTCCCCGACCTCCCCCAATTTCCAATAACCCCTCGACTAGGGTGGGTGGGAGTCTATAGGGGGTAAAAGCTGCAGAATGAAAATTTTGATCAGTAATTACTTTGACACGTTCTTTAACGCGGAAGGGCTCAAAAGCCCAGGTAGCGTCTAAGAACCTATTAAATTTCTACGCTAACAGTTTTGGCTTTTACGTTAACACTTAAAAACTCCGTTATTGAATCGAGAACATATAGTTTGGGAATTTAGACAGCGCATTGAGGTGCGACGTCGGTAACGAGAACTACAAATTAGCAGCACGGACGTATGAAATGACAGTTCGATCGAACAATAGGCTCTAATGACTGTCTCTACCACTATGCTAACTTAAAATAGAAGATTGTATCATAAAGGCGCAAAACAATATTATTTTGAATTAAAAATAAAAACAAATGTTGTCAAATGATCTCTACTTCATATCTTAATATGAGAAAATGAAATATCAAGTCACTGTTAAACATAATTATCTATGTTTTTCAAAGATAAAGTTTATTGATTCAAAAAAATAATAAAATAATAATTAAACTAAAAACTTACATCTTAAAACATAAATTACTATTAATAAAATAAACCTAATTAATAAATAAAAATATAACTAAAATATAAATGAAGAAAAAACAAAAAAAAAAATATTATAAATAAAAAAATTGCTCCAAATCGCTGCCAATGGGCAAAGTGCCAAGGATACTGGCAGCATTGCCACGTTGAATGGCAATACTGATCCTTTGGCCCAAATATTGCCCAGCCCTTTTGTCTCCCGAGGTGTTGACGAGCTGTTTTGACAACGCCTTGAAAATTTCGTGTGCACTTGGTCCCCACGGCCCGAGAGTTTCAACTCCAAACGGCGCAAAACACATCTCCCAATAAGCTGAGTGTATTTCCGCCGCTTGAGGTTCTCTGCTTGTAATGCAGCAGCGCCTGGGTCCTTAGAGGTCAAGGACAAGTGGGAAGTCGCCAGGGTGTATCTATTAATAAAATAATCAACTAAAACGCTTGGCGCTAAACACTTCTCTTTTTTAATTCAGGTAGCGTTGACGCATACGTCATGCACCTTTCGCGCGCCTCTCTTATTTGTTATACAAATCATGTTCTACATTCAATACTCATTGTCCGCTGTAAAATTCAGAAAGTACTTTGTTCGCACTTATATAATAACAAAACGTCGTTAAACGAATAAGTGGGATGAAAAAACACTTTTAACATTCCTTGAAGAACTCAAGGTTATTCCACATCTTTAGCGTGAAACAAATGTAACCTAAGGAAGTGTCTACGGTATGGGATCCTGCGCGTATTGCGAAATGTATTCTGTCAGAAATATTTTAGAGCAGATTTCCGATGGGATACGTAATAGACCTGCTGACAGACTTGCATTAACCAAGTCATAGACACGCTAATGGATTTTTTAACTTTTTACTAGACAGACAGACACGTACAAAAAGCTTTTGCGGTCCTCAGACCTCACACCTCTTGGGAGAAGAATGCTATATTTGCACTTTACTTTTTAAAGAAATACTTCGTTATTTTTTCGACTACCTACAATCTACAATGACAGAGTGTGTGTCTGGAAATATATTTACATTGTCTGTAATACCTACTCAAAATGTAATGACTACTAAAATATACTGGATTGTCAGTAAATTAAATCGATATGACTGCCTCCGTCTAGCTATAGGTATATACCGTGTTACTTTGTATGCTATTTCTGTAGACTTATATAACGTTCTATTGATAGAAACACACAACTTTTCCTAAGAAGCCATATGTCAGAATTGACAAATACTTTTTTGCTACTTCATACAAACTGTTAATAAAAAAAAGACAATTTGTACACGTATAAAAAATAATAAAAAAATAGTATCATCACGACCGTTTCCCTTTCGGGGTAGTCAGAAACCAGGCTTATAAGTAAGCGGATTCACATTTAGCCAACTTTACTATAGACCAATCATGACAAGTGGCAAGCTTGTCGATGTCTCTAGCGTACCAAACCCAAGAAATATCACACAAAATGTATTAATTTACATTAATAAAAATTTTAAGAAGAAGAAAATTTTTCATGTTATTTCCGATATATGGTTTTGTTTGGAATTTTTTTTTGTTTCTATCAATAGAATGAAATATCAGTGTAAAGTTAAAGCATACTCGTACAAACTCACATATTTAATTTGTCATGGTTGTATTAAAGTTGGCTAAATGAGAAATATCTATACTCGTATAAAGGGTACAGTGGGTGACATTTAGCCAACTTTACTATAAGCAAATACATTATATTTATGCCTATTCGTACTCATAATTAATATAATTTTAAGAAAAAAAGTTAAAAATAATAAAAATAAAAATTACTATATAAGTATAAGTAATTTAAACTACTAACTACGCAATTTAAATAAATAAATTTAATATATATTTGCTGGTTACATATGTTCGTCACTACATATTGCCTAATTAAATACGATGCAAACACTATCTAGTCCACCCGCACCAGTGTCGATGCGGAGAAGCAGTCGATCATCTCGGACACCACGGGCTTTCTTGTGCTAGAAGTGCTGGCCGCATTCCTCGTCACGCGGCTCTCAACGACATCATTCGAAGGGCTCTTGTCACTGCTGGTGTACCCGTAATCTTAGAACCATCATTGTGTGGAGCGATGGCAAGAGACCCGACGGAATGACTGTTGGGCCGTGGAAACTTGGCAGATCTCTGGTGTGGGATGCGACGTGTGTAAACACATTAGCTCCATCTCACATCCAGGTGACCTCGTCAGGCGCGGGGAAAGCGGCGTTTTCTGCGGAGAACCTCAAATTGCGCAAATACGCCAACCTTGGTATCGATTACGAATTTGTGCCGTTTGGGGTCGAGACGATGGGCCCATGGGGACCGTCAGCGAGGCGCTTGGCCAAGGAGTTGTCAAGGCGGCTGACAGAAATGTCTGGAGACAGGAAGGCTGACAATTATTTTTGCCAACGTATTAACGTTTTTAATTTATATTTAATGTACTTTTATTTTTATTAACTTCGAATAAATAGTTTTAATCTTAATCTTCCAACCCCACTTAATAAAATATTTAAGATTTTTTTTTTTTATGTCTTAAAAATTTACAATCATTTACCAGATGTAATTAAGACATATGACATGAAAAAAATTAAACAAAGCTTATTAATAATACTCATTAGAAAGTGTCATTATACATTAGTACTTTAATAAAACATTTATTGATATGTAATCCAACCTTTACTGACACAAATATAATTTTGAGGCAAACAACCCTAATTTATGACAATAAATGTATTTTGAATTTTGAACTTTGATATTGATCATATAATATTTTGTAAAAATAAAAAAATGGTGTCACACAATTTAAAATAAATCGAAACCGGAAATCGAAATAAAACCGCTCATAAACATGTTCTACAGTTCCGGGTCACATGTTATGAACTAATGTTATGTAAATAAAGGAAAAAAAATCCTAGTTTAAAAAAATATCTGCAATGACAATGAAACAATGAGGATGAAACAATCGTGTCTCACGATAAAAAACCTAATTAAAAATAGTATTATAAATACATTGTTACTGACGTATAAAATAGATTAGGAATTTGAAAAATATCTCTCAGTTACAAATAAATTTTCAGGTGATTTTATTTGAGTGATTTTTCTCTTTTAGACACCATATAAGTTTAATAAAATAGTAGCAAATACTATTTTTTTGAATTTGTCACATATCAATTAGATATGACGTTAACATTTAAATATGACATGCGATCGTAGGACTAAATGCACCAGTATGGTGTGGAGAATCCGTCGAACATCTCGAATACTATGAGCTTTCTTGCGCTAGAAGTGCTGGAGTACCCGCGATTCTAAAACCCTCTGGGATTGCGCGGAGCGATGGCAAGAGACTCGCCGGCTTGACCGGCTGTGGAAACTTGGCAGGTCACCACTGGTGTGAAATGCGACATGTGTAGACACATTAGGCCAGGCGACCTTGTCAAGCGCGGGAAGTGCGGCGGTTTCTGCTGATCACTGCGCAAAGCCTCCAACCTCTGGCCAAGGAGTTATCCAAAGGGCTAACTGAGAAGACAGCAAAGCTGGCAATTATTTCTGCCAACGTATTAGCGTATTAGAGGGGAAACGTTGCCGGTCTCCTTTGGATTATCCCTGAAGGGTCGTCTCTAGAGTACATTTTTTATTTATAGTATTATTTTTATTAGGTTTAGTTTATATTTATTTTATTTTTTACTATTTAAGTAGTTTTTAATTTTAACAACTTTTTTTTCCCTTATCACTATTTTATACGTAGTGTTGCCCAAAACAAGACCAAGACTTACTCTGACTCAAAGTATACATTTATTTCTTATTGTACTAAGAAAACCTTGTGATACTCTATTGTATGTCCGAAGATTTCATCAGATCAGATTTTATTTGAAATGTGGAATAGTCTTGATGACCAACATATATCCAAAAAAAACCTTATATACTCTTATAGCGCTTTATGTTTTATTCATCAATACTAATAACTTTGTCAGAGCGAAAAATAAATCGTTTGTTTCATATCAAATCAGTTTTGGAGATAAGACATACGAGTACACGACGCAGTTGCAAATGTAAAAAAAGTAGATTTTTTAAGCAAAATTGGTAAAAAGGCTGAACAAGAGTCTTGCGAAACTCTTGCGCAAGACCAACACCAAGACCAATATTAACAGTGCAAGACCAAGATTAACAGTGCAAGACCAAGACCAAAATTGGGGAACACTAATTACACGAGCATCGCCGGGTCTAACATTATAAGCGGTGCAAATTCAATCAATAGTAGGTATATACCTACATCCGTTCAGTATATAATTATGAATGCATTGTATGCAGAGACAGCAAATTAATATGTGTCAAAGCAACGTCCGGAGTAATAAAGGGCTCACGTTGTAAAGGATTTTGAGAGGCAGCGAACTAAAAGCTAATTACGTACTGGACAGCAAATTGTTTGGAATTCAGGCCGTATTTCTCTTTATACGAACGCTATGAGGACAAAGAGAAAATTCTGTGCACCCCTTCGCTGGACGCTTTGAAATACTAAAGGACTGCTCCAAATACAACCACGTATATATCAAATAGAAATTTGATGCTACTTCAGTAAAGGCTGTGTTCGAAATTCACAGCATTCTTTCTATTCATGTTGGATAAATATTAACTTATAACTTGCGCTTGGCACTAAATGGCGCGGTGGTGGCTTGGTTGTAAGAACGCGTTCCTTAAATCCTACAAAGGTCGGTTCAAACCCCCCCGGCATGTACGAATGAGAAATACACTTTTCTTACGTACATTTGTTATAGATTTACAACACCACCGTTCCCGTGCCTCGGAGAGCTAACTGATGGCTTATAACTGGAACGTTGTGTCGTGGTCAACAAGTCTGATAAATTTCAGTTTAAAAAATAAATTATCAATAATCCCTAGTTTCAATTTTGTATATTCATTTTGTTGCCTGAAAATAAAGATTATTATTATTATTAAAGGGTCACCCGTCGCCAATAATACATAAAAATATATTATAAATACTATACATAAATATGTATAACTACTGGTTTTAATATAATCATATTATACATAATACCACTAATAATAACACAAGCCACCAGAAATTACCTTTGCGTATTATCTATGACTTTATATATTTTTATTCTTTGTGGTTATACTTACCTTTTACGGAAATAAGTCACGAGACCAATATGACATTAAGTATACGACTATCATTAATTTGACCAGCTAATATTTTTTGCTACCACTCGTATGTCACTCCCACTTAATGCAAATCAGTCTAATTTACATGGAGAACGCGATCTTGTTGTTTCCCTAAAAATATGTTTAAATTCATTACCAGTGACTCACTAAGAACTTGTTTTTTTTTTTTTGTTTTGTATCATTTTACACAGGTGTGAAATTTTGGTAATATTTAAAAATGTCATCAATTACGTAATATAATAATTTTATGTAAATTAATTTGTAATTAACTATTAATAAAAGATTTAAAAAAACTTGTTGCTAATCCGAAAATATTTTCATTTTTATAACCAGTATATATTTTTTTATGCCTACAAGGAATATTCCGATATTAGTCATTGTTTAATTAATACTTTTTGATTTATTTCAATTAACGAGAATCACTGTGCATGTGAGTTCAAAGGAAATGATTTATATTTATTAGTTCTCACAATTAAAACACTTGAATGTGATTGTACCGGGAATTAATAGATAAATGACACGTAAGCTTTGAATAGGTGAAATAAATGCGTAGAATGAAACTATCATTTAGAGGAATTATTACTGTTATTAAATACGTACAAAGACTAGGCTTTAAGAGAGTTCCAACTAAGGATCAAAATTTTCAAGTTTAAGTTAACATCTCACATCTTTGAGCGACAGCGCATAAAGCGGGGGCTGCGGCGGATATTGCGGAGCGCGACAAACAGCACAAATATATATCCAATTATTAATATAAAAAAATACATATTTGAGCCGTTTTCTGTAGAAACTCTAAACCCAGTTTTTAAAAGATTGTCCCGGTGTCAAGATTGCTGGCTCGTCCGAAGAATCAGTATTGCAATTCAGCGGGGTAATGCAGCCAGCGTTCTTGCCACCATTCCATGCGATCGGGTCTTATATCCATATCTGTTATATTGATTTTAGACTGCCTACGAGGTTTAGCAGTTAAGTCCGTTAGACGCGGAGGTAGCGGGTTCGATTCCTGGGACACAACCATTTAATTAATTTATTTGTGATATTTCTCGAGTTTGGTACGCTAGAGACATTGATGAGATTGCCACTTGTCATGATTTTTTTATTACAGCCCGTAAAACCCAAAGAAAACCTTCACTGTTGGAGATAGGCCTTCCAGAAATTTCTGGAGTATTGCCAGACGAGGGTTTGATGTCACTTTTTTATGACAATTTATAAACGATTCCACAATTTGGTCGAGTAGAACCGACGGTTTAACGTGCTCTCCGAGGCACGGGAACGGTGGTGCTGTAAATCTATGACAAATGATGGGCCTATAGTAATCTTATTGTAGTAGTATAGATACTACTTAAACATATTATTCAACCTCTCTTTAGACTGAGTTATGTAAATTAAATTAAATTAGTTTATGTAAATTAACAAACTTCAAGTACTAGGTAGGTCCTTACGTGTGAAGTATAATCGCAACAGGAAAATAGGATCACGCAACCATCCCACACAACTAGGCCATCAGTTTCGACGGACTTGTTAAATATTTTACAAAAACCTTTAAAGTAAAGATTTTACTACCTACCAACCAAACCATATATCAGATATGATATGTCGAAATAACTGTCAAAAACAAGAATCTTTAACAATTTATTCAGCTGTCATCGAAAGTTTAAAGTCACCGATAACAAAACGCGAACATAAAAATGTTTTGTTTTATTTGCACCTCAAAGGTCAAAGATGAACACAATAAAGTAAGATTATAAATTTATTGACGTCTAATAAAGCTAAAAATGGTGAGTGTTAAGATGTTATGATAGTTTTGATGTCATAATAATATTAGCAATTTTATACAGGGTCAAATGGACAAAAGAAGTTATACGTGATCGTTTTAATCGAGACAATATTTAATTATAAATGCGGTGGTTTCTGCTGAGAAACTACAGGTTACGAGTTTCCGTCGTTTGGGGGTTAGATGATGGGACCATAGGGACCCTCAGCCAAGCATCTGGCCAAGGAGTTGTCCAAACGGCTTTCTGCCAACGTATTAGCCTCGCTATGCAGAGGCTAAATATTGACAGTCTTCTTGGCACTATCTCTGTTGACGTCTCTTGAGGACATTTTTTATTTTTTGTATAAACAGTTTAAGTAATATATATGCATCACACGCACAGGTCAGAATATGCACCCATATACCGTAGTCACTATCCCTTCGCGTACCTATAAATTTGGTGACTCTTCCAGCCTCTGTGTTTCCACTTTCCTATAACCTGGAGTTCTTCAAGCGAAGTGTGAAAAGGCATCTAGTCAAGCCGGCATAGTGTTAGGGACTGATGTCGGACATAAGTGTTTGATTCCAGTTGCTAACATTCATGGACCCTGCGGGCCACTTACCATCAGGTGAGCGCAGGGTCACATGGCGTGCTAGCATATAAAAAAAAATTCAATATATATAGTATGCAATGTACCGAGAATAACATTTACATAAAAAGAAAATAGGTCACATAATGACCTATGCTTTGAAAATTCCATAGGTCATTGTCAATCAAATAAAATCCTTTAAAAGTTTAATGATATTATTATTAAAACATCGTTCCGTTATGCGAAGGTTGTTTTTTTATTGATACGTTATTTTTGTAATAGTTATTTTATTATACTATAATCGGATTATAATTATTTGGTAATCGCCTTGACCGATTGCAAATTAATAAGTTATAAAGCGCATTTGAAAGAATCAGTTGTAAGAACGCTTTCCTTAAAATCAAGCCTCGTAGCTTACCACAGGAACTAGATGGCGCTGTGTGACCTGTCTGGAAAAAAAAAAAAAAAAAATGGAAGGCATATCTCCAACATGATGGCTGTGATGATGATGTTAAAAGCCAAAGTAGACAATTGAAAGGTCCAGCAATGATTGCAGATTAGATTTGGTCGCGAACACGTTTGATTCCTGGTAAAATAAATGTCTTAACGAGCCTGGTACGATAGAGACATCGACGAGCTTGCCACTTGTCATGATGGGCCTATTTGTTATGTTGGTTTAAAGTGAGTGGTATAAAACTATGGTCGTGATGATACTTTCAAATAGCCCCTTTTTAATTAATTTCTAAAAAAAGACTAGTAGTTTTAATTAATATAAACTTTAATTTAATTTAGATTCAAGAGTTGTTGCACCAGCTATAGTGGATCCATTAGCGGCTTGTTTAAAATAATAATCAGTAGATAAGTATTATAAATCACCTATTTAATCAACTTTAGTTGTGGTTAGGGTTGCCATCTCTAAATTCTGGTAACCATGACAAGACGACAACCCCGGATTTTGGAACTTAGAACCGGGACATCAAAGTAAACACATCTTTATTTGCGTAAAGATTATACAGACATTTGGGACATATGTCCTTATTGAAATAATTCTACTTCTTCTAGTGGAGTAAGCTTTAAATTCGTCCAAAGAGTAAGCTGTTAGTAAAAGAAGTGTGTATTTTTTTATCCTTTTATTATTTTATATGAAATTTATTTAAAATATACTAAATCTTCGTAATGTTTTAAGTAACTGGTATAAGTATCTTTTTTTTCTAACATTATTTTATTATTTATAACAAAAAAACTTCTGATAGTTATGAGAAATTAGCAATCTACTCACATCACATCATATTTAAACCCACGCAACAAATGATGGACGCTTTTTAAACTACAAACCCGGGGAAAACCAAACGAATGGCAACCCTAGTTTTAACAAAAAAAAAACAAAAATAATAACAGGTATTACTATTACCAATTAAATAGTTGATAAACTCTACAGACTGGTTTCAAAATAAATACACACAAAAGTCCTTAAATGTCACTCAATGTTTTTAATAATCAAACATACAGTTTGTACCATCGACTTGTACTTAGTAATTTATAGCGAATAATTTGACATATATTGTGATGACACGACCAATATTGTATTGAACCCGTTTGACACTTTTGACTGTATATACTCGCCTATAAAAGTGTTTTGTAATTGTACATTAATAATCTTCACAAGTATTCTTAAATGAATAATGTATATAATAATAATCTTAATATGAATAAGGTAACGCGTACATGAAGGTGACGGAGTTTTATTTGCATTTTAATAAAGAATAGTATTAATAATATATGACAATGACATAGTTGATGGGTTTTTGTTTTGAAGAAAAAAAAAGAAGATCGGGAGCTCGGACCGAGAGGTCGACAGAGCGAGTATTTTTGTAAATATTAGGATTAAAATAATAATTACAGTTAAAGTCTACCGCGTAATAGTGTCCCGTATAGGAAAGTGTTGAGTTTTTCTAAAAAGTAATTATATCGAAAATATAAAAAAGTTTTATGCATTTTTAATAAAAAAAGGAGTTCTGTAGAATCCTCTCCGCAACAATTAAAAGCAACTACATCCAACCGCAGGCGTTGGATAATCTTGTGATTGCAAAGGCAGGTTACAGTACCGCCATTGTTCGAAAGCAAGCGATAGGCAGATAACGTGGCGTATAATTACTAAATATCCTTGCCAAGCCGTCTGGCCAGCGTGGCGAGTGTAGGCCAAATACTCCAGATATATATTCTGGAAGGCTCATCTCTATCAGTGGAGGTCTGTGTTCTAGCGGCTATAATGATGACGACGATGATCTCTACTAAAATTAATCATTCTTTTGAAAACAGGCTTTGATTAAATTATTTATTTTATAATAACAAATCTATTGTGACACGTAGAAGGTTGTAATTTGTTTTGTACCTATATTACGCAGAAACTCCGTTATCAAATCTACAAATTGGCAGCTCGAATATATGATCATTACAGTTTGACATCTCGGAAGTAAAACCATACGTAACAGAGTTGAAGTAGTTAGAGCTACGGATATTCACTGTGTGTACGTGATTAGGCATTATCTTCTTTGTTTACGAATTGATCATGAATTAATTCGCAAATTTGAATATTTGGTTTCCGTTTTGACGTCATTTTAAAGGCGTGTGAACTCAATACAAGAACTTGATGCGTCAAATAACTAACATCCTCCTTAGACCTAAAAAAAACAAGATTTGTAGGCTCATGTAGAAGTAGTTATTTTTTGTTTTAACCCAAAGATACATGTTGTAAAACTTAAATAACATGGAATTTCTTGAGTATTCGCTTGTATACGTAACTGTCAAATAAGTTGTTTAAGTATAGGTAAGCACTTTTGTCGGCGATAGTAAACGTCCGCGTAACTCAAAATGAATAATGACCACTTCAAAGTGTACCTAGTGACCTATGTCCTCTTGTACTTTTGACGTAACAACCATAAGCTGTCTATTCAAATATAAATCTGAATGCTTTTATCTTAGGGGTCACTTTTATTTGTACTATTTCTCAATTATGACATTTGACAGATTCTGAGAGTTTGTGAAATCATTGTGATGTATAACATTTTGCATTAAAAATGACTTGTAATGGTCATTATTGATTGTTCGACCTCTATTTACATGTGTCATAATGTTATAGCTTACAATGAGATATTATAAAACCGGGATTTGACCTTGTTCTGACACTTTAAAGATGCATTTAAATGTGGAATAGAAGCTTATGACATCGCTTTATTTATTTATTCAAAGAAGACAGAGAGACAGGCAACCTACTCTTAAGAACAAGAATAAATCCGTCAAATCCACCCGGCATGTACCAATGAGAAATACACTTTTCTTACGTACATTTGTCATAGATTTACAACATCACCGTTCCCGTGCCTCAGAGAGCGTGTTAAGCCGTCGGTCCCGGTTCCACTAATACCAACTTGTGGAATCGTTAATAAATTGTCCTAAAAATTGACATCACATCCTCGCCAAGCCGTCTGGCCAGCGTGGCGAGTATAGGCCAAATTCTTCAGATATATGTTCTGAAAGGCCCATCTCCAGCAGTGGAGATCTAGGACGCTGTGTTCTAGGGGCTGTAATAATAAAATAAGTTATAACATTATGACACATGTAAAAAGAGGTCGAAAAATCAATAATGACCATTACAAGTCATTTGTAATGCAAATTGCTTAGATATTGACGTCATGTCCAACCCTAAGTTTCAAGAAACCATTTTGCCAAATTTCATCAAAATAGATTTAGAGTATAGGCGTTAAGGCGAAAATTCTTTCACATTTATATTAGTAGTACGGATTTTAGTCCTACATAAGTTTTTATAGTTATCTACTTGTTATAATAGAAATAAACTTACGTACTTGTGTTAAATAAAAAAATATGTTATTTTTAGATTAAAATTACCATAATAAACCTACTTGAAGTTGGAGTAAAAAACGTTTTTAAAATAACAATGTTTGAATAATTATTACCAAATACTGAGTAGGTCTTGGTATTTCGGTTTGGACACATGCCATCTAGATACGTGGCTTATATCGTTGCGGCAAAATTACTCAATTATCCACGCAATATAGGGTTTCTAAAGACGTAATATTTGTATTAGGTATATGTGTGTATTTTAGATAATAACTTGAATTATTGATTATACATACTTTATTTATTAGATCAGAAATCAGCATCTAAAATTCGTATCGCTTCCGGGATGATGACAAGTGGCAAACTCGACGATATCTCTAGCGTACCAAAGTCACAAAAAAATTGAATTAATTTTAGTGATCTGACCCGTAATTGGACCACGTACTGTCTTAATCCACAGACTTAATCGCTAGACCACTGAGCATCAATTCATCAAATCAGCATCTGACTTCATGAAAAGCTTTGAACGAAGGACTCCAAGTTATAATATAGATTGAGACCGAATGTTTAAATCTATTTATCTTCGTATGTTTTTACCGAACTTTGGTTAAGATATTTTTTTAATTTTATTTAAGGACATGGTACAGAATACATAAGTCCTAAACAATTTGGTTAAGTCAATACTCACTATAGTAATGATTACATTAATTAACGTGCCTGGAGAGTGTTTTATGCTAGGACCAAAGAATCAGGACTGACAGTAGGTCTAGTAGTAGTAATGAAAACACATCATATAATATTATCTAAATATAAATGCGACAGCAAAGGGACAGTGTCATGATTTAATAATTAAAAGGCTAAAGGTTATATACTCGTAGGTATATACAAAACCTGTGCAGCCGTAACGGGCTGCTGAATTGAAATGACGCTGATAGTAATTTTAATTTTAATTGTTACAGAAACAGTATTGCAACACTAAGACTGAAATCTGCTGTCGTATCGAGGCCGGCGCCGGACTTCAGGGATCTCTTGGAATTGGATCAGCAACGTTCTCCAGTTCAGGATCACGGGAATCCGACATTTTCAGTACGAACGCCGCATCTAACGGCTTCGGAGCTTCCAGCGGCTCCAGTGGATCTAATGGATTCAGCTCTAGTGGCTCCAACGGATTCAGTGGATCCAGTGGTTCTAACGGATTTAGCGGCTCCAACAATGGATTTAGTGGTTCTAGTAGCACTAATGGATTCAGCGGCTCCAGTACGACCAATGGATTTAGCGGCTCTGGTAGCACCAATGGATTTAGCGGAGCCAGTGGCTCCAATGGAGTCGGCGGCTCCAGCGGCACCAACAATTTTGGAGCAAGTGGAAGTGGAGTAAACGGTTTTGGAACAGCCTCAAGAGGTTCTACTGGTTTTGGTACGTCAGGCTCTAACGGATTTAGTGCTCAAGGATCTTTTGGGACCAAAAATACTCAAAGCACATCTTTCGAATCCGGCACTACGGGTACACAAGGTGGTTCAGGGTTTGGAGTATCTGGCTCTTTTGGACAAGGAGGAAACCGTGGACAACAGGGAGTAAACAGAGGACAACAAGGAACAAGCTCATTCGAATCCAGCTCCACATCCTTCGTGTCGAAGGGAGAAGTTGGAAGCAATGGATTTACAAGCAACGGCAACGGCAACTTTGGATCTGGCAACGCCAACACGAATACTAATACCAATACCAACTCTTTTAATGCTGGAGCTAGTTTTGGTTCGACTACAGCACCTGGAGGTTTCGGATCTAGCACTCGGTTCGGATCCACTGGCGGCAGTAACTTTGGTTCAGGAAATGATATTTTGGTGCAGGGAACTAAGAAGACCCAGACAAGTTTTGTTGAAAGCGATTCCTTCAGTGCTGGAAGCGATGTAGCTGGTTCTTATCGCCCTGGTTCAAGCGGTAGTGGTCTGAAGCCTGGTATTCCTTACCTGCCACCTGTGGCGACTAACACTGTAACTTCAACTCTTCGCCCACCTACTCCAACCTATACTCCGAGACCGGTTTACACCCCGCAGCCAACTTATCGGCCATCTTCCACAGCCGCCCCTGGCTATTTGCCCCCAGATGGTGAACCAACCAATAATAAAGAAGTTATATTGAAGCCTCATTACGACGAGGGATCTCTTCTTTTGGATGCGAACAGAACACCTTCCCCAAGTTAGTATTCCCATATCTATTTTAGACAATAATATTAAAATTAACAATAGTTAATAATAAAAATCCAGGGAACTGTTAATATGTTATGAGTATCAAAAGTAAACAAAAGAACTAAATTGATTTATTTATTTTCATCAGATGATATTCCCGCTGGATGTGCTGCTGCTCTTAAATGTACACCCGTTGAATATTGCACTGCTGAAGGTGTAATGTCAAATACCACAGTCATCCTAACGAAAGACCAAGAAGCATACAGAGTTCCACTCACTGTAAGTATTATGTAAAATATAAACTTGGAAACTTTGCAGGCTTTTCCCTTAGCATCGGTTGGCACACTCCTTGATCGAAATACACTGAGTATGGCGGTGTGCCTTCGTCTCGGGGCCCGGGCTCTGCACCCGCACCAGTGACGATGCAGAGAACCAGACGATCATCTCGGACATCACGGGCTTTCTTGTGCCAGAACGCGGCTCTCAACGACATCATCCGAAGGGCTCTTGTCACTGCTGGTGTACCCACAATCTTAGATCCCTCTGGGATTGTGCCGATCGATGGCAAGAGACCTGAAGGAATGACTGTTGGGCCGTGGGAACTTGGCAGATCTCTGGTGTGGGATGCGACGTGGCTAGACACATTAGCCATCTCACATCCAGGTGATCTATTCATGCGCGGAGATTGCGGCGTTTTCTGCTAGGATCCTCAAGTTACGCAAATATGCCGATTACGAATTTTCCCCGTTTGGGGTTGAGACGATGGGCGGCTGACGATAAGGTCTGGAGACAGGACGGCTGGCAATTATTTCTACCAACGTATTAGCTTTGCTATACAGAGGGGAAATGTTGCCAGTCACCTCGGGACTATCTCGGATGGGACGTCTCTAGAGGACATTTTTGTTTATAGTTTAGTTTATTATTAATTCTATTATTTAGGTAGCTTTCGAATGAAATTTTGTATACGTAGTTTATAATTGTTAGTACCACAGATCGGTCAAATCGACATTATAAGATTGCTTAAATATGCCTTTACAAAATAAAACCTCAAATGCTTACATAGGTTATTCTTGTTTAACAGGATTGCAAAGATTTGGAAACTGGTATCATCGGTAAGTGCTGCAGGGATCCTTTCTACACCGATCCCTGGCCAACAAATCAATTAGGCAAATGGGTTCCCGGAGTCTTCGGAGGCAACGATGGAAAATACGCTCCTGACGCTCGTGGCAGCTTCAACAACCCGCGGCCCTCGGTAGTAACTGGCAGACCGCACACCACCGGCTCGACCATTCTTAACAACTTTAGATCCACTCAACCTACTCCGACTCGTTACCCACAGGGTAACGCCGTCCAACAAGGATTTGGCCAGAAAGGACAGTATGAGATCCGCGGACAAGGTCAAGTTACTCAAGGTCAAACGTTCACCCAGACTACCACAGGTCAAGCCCAGAAAGGTCAAGGACAGTATGTGGAACAAGGACAAGGTTCATACCTGGAAAACGGAGGCGGACAATATTCGCAAGGAGGGTTCGGACAGTTCCAGGTCGGAGGTCAGGGACAAGTCGGAATTAGGGAACAAGACTCTCAGACTCAGTACACACATGTCAGTGGATCTGCTGGACAACGCGGCGTCGGTCAGGCCATCATACAAGGTCAAGGACAGAGTGTGAGCCAAGGTTTTGGAACTGGGGTTCGTCAAGGATCAGGGATCACTGTCAACCAAGGATCTGGATTTGGAATTGAGCAGGAGAGCAGTGAATCTACTTTGTACCGAGTGTTCTTGCAACAGTATAATGCTGGCGGAGAATGTGGTCAGCTAAATGTGAGTATATATTACAGCTAATATTAATAACTGTTACTTTCCCAATGACAGCAATGAAAACAATTGTTGTTAATACTCGTAGAAAAACTAAATGGAGTATCGTCCATCTCGCTCGTATACTTGCATATTGTACAGTATGTTTTGTAACATCTTTTCATAGCAAAACATATTATTTTTAATACCAAGGCAAGTTAACTTGACCTCTATTTACAATGACTAATAGTCATGTGCACTTTTTAGGATATCGATTAGATAACTGATTATATTAAATAATTATATTGATAGATATTTTATGATTAAAAAAATAAAATAGTCTATTAATTAAAATTAAAATTGTACTACCTAATAAAGGGCTTTAAAATGGCGAGACGATATCGTCTACTACATATCAAATAGAAGTATGTCTTGTACCAACACATGAAAATAATTTGTAGCATGTACCTTCAAGAATGTATAGTGTAACCTACTTAAAGTTACATTCAAACAATATAAACGTCCGTCCATCCATTACTATTGTCTCATGTTTTTAATGATAACTCATGGCAATTATCTTGTTACAAGAAAAAAAAACTTAGATTTATCAAGCCATGATTGCTGTTTATTTAATTAGCCTAAGTATTCTTTGACTTGTTTAATACAATGGTTTTATTTCTATTTAAAATGTAAAGAGCATTGTATGTAGTTATCGTTATCAAAAATATTTGTTTGATAGTTGTATTAATAATAATAATAATAAATTATTTATTGTACAAAACCAAAACAAGTGCAGGTATATAGCCGAGCTTAATACCGTAAATGCATTTTCTACCAACTAACCTTTAATAAAATAAAATTAAATATATAAAACGAATTAAAAAATAATTAAATCTTATCGATAATGTAACATCACTAAAATTAAGATGCCATCTTAAAATGCTATTAATGACGATTATGAAATTTTATACAAGTTCCAACGACAAAACACCGGTTCAGTCGTTTTAAATATTAATTATTTAAAAACATCGTGTTGAAATTAATACATAATTACAAAGTTTACCTGCTTATATTAATAAGTTAAATCAAATTTTTAACACCTTCTAAACAAATTACTCTTAGTTAATTATTTTTGTAGAATATATTTGGTTTTAATCGAGTAGTACGAAGTGTGTATATAATTATTATTATTTTTTGCAATATGGATTTATTTATTTAATTATTAATCACAGTACAGGTAATAAACAGGGTAAGGAACACTCTTAATGGGCTAATAAAAAATTCAGTGCTCTTGAATAATTATTGCAATGCAATTTTACTCTTACCTACTAATTACATGTAAAATGTAAAAAAAAAGTAAAGTATCATCACGATCGTTTCCCTACACTTTTAACCAACTTTATATAGGCCAATCATGACAACTGGCAAGCTAGTCGATGTGTCCAGCGTACAAATATCACAAATAAATTTATTTATTAATAAATGTGTGTCCTGGACTAGGAATCGAACCCGGTACCTCCGAGTCTAAATCCACGGACTTAACCGCTAGACCACGGAGGCAGCTTGTAATTGTAATGATTGTAATTTAAACAGAGCCTCACTATAAATAGAGACATACTGCTGTTGGTTATTATTTACCTTCAAAAAAAACGGTTACATCAATTTATTACAACGTGCTGTTCTAAATATTATATATTATTTAAATATAGGTGGGTAAGTTAATTATTATTTTGGGATAATATTAATATAATACATAATCGTAATTAGCTTTATATTGTCGTTATATTAATAATATAATTTATTTATTTACTATTAAGTAGACTTATTTCAATATAAATTTTCGTTTATGTTTTAGCCTTGCTTGCGCGAATAATTATTTATTGTAACATGCGATTATAATTTTAATTATATAATGATTCCAAAGAGTACATTTTGTTAATTACTTACAATTATTATAGGTATATATATGTCAAATCAAATACCTACAGTTTCTGAAAGGATGAAGAAAATACCGAACGTTTGTTTGTTATACGAGTACGTCAGGAAATTTATTATGGGCGTTTTTTTTTTTTAATTAAAAGTTATACATTCGACAACGTATTCATACTTTGAGAAACTGTAGTTAATTAAGCCACCTACAAAAGCTTGTTATTTTAGTACATTAAAAATAACACACTCTAAGTTTGCTAGTGAAGCGCAAAATACTTATATCGATTAAATGTCTTCTAAGGTGAGTTTTGTTTTGTTTACAGGGTCAAAAACCTTTTGCTAACAGAAATGAGCTCGAAGTAGACTTTGCTGAGATTCCATGGCAAGCTATGGTCTTGCTCCAGACAAATAGGAGTCTTCTATGCGGAGGTGTGATCACTCGTCCTGATGTCGTGCTGACTTCTGCTGCCTGTGTTGATGGGTATGTTCCTACTTCTATCTTCAATATGGCGCTTGCATTATTATGTTATAATCTTAGCGTAACCTTGACTTAGAACTGTTTGTTTAATGTATTATTGTGAACGTTTTCTATGACTCCTCCTTGCATGGTGTATTGGAGTATATACTGTAATACCATGTAAAGTCTATTAAATAAATAAATGACAGCAAATATTATGTAACATAAACACCCTATGTCAAGCTTGCGTTACTCGTATATTACAATATAAATATAAAGAATAAGGCGGTAGAATATAATTTAAATATACAAATATGACAGTTAATACATAATAAAATTATATAATAACAATGTTTTGATTACCTATAAAAGTATTCATATAAAGAGAGCTTAAGATATGTTAACTTAATAACTGTTACTTTTGTATTACTTAAATATACTATATATATATTAAGTAATGTTTAGACTTTATAAGCGATGTTTCTTGTAACGCGAATTAATTATTTTGCGATTTTATGCTATCAATCAGCAAATGCTAATCAAGATGTACCTATTTTGTTAATATTGCTGGCATTGCCAACGATTGACTGAGACAAACGAACCAACGATCAATCTTTTTAACAGACTTGAAGCTAAGAACGTGTTGATCAAGGGCGGTGAATGGAAACTTGGAATCGACGAGGAGCCCTTCCCCTTCCAGATCGTTCAAGTGAAGCACATCCTTCGTCACCCAGCATACCATCGCGGCAGTCTGCACAATGATGTAGCAATCCTAGTCCTGACTGAAAACCTAAGATGGGCCAAAAACATTTATCCAATTTGTATTCCTGGAGCTCAGGAAACTTTGGACGCATATTACAATGGAGCCGGAGAATGCATCGTGACCGGATGGGGAAAACAAGTCTTGCAAGGTAAGTCATTTAAAATGCACATTGTTATTTACGTGGTTTTGGAATTAGGTACAAAAGCTTCTTTAAGTACTTTCTCTAAATTATAAATTATATTTTAAATATTTACTGTAAGTACGAGGTCTAGTTATATTGTAAGTAACTTTCTTTTGCTCTATCGGACTCTTACAAAATTAAATATGTTTGTAGTCTATAAAGCTAGTACTATATGTTCTCAGCCAATATATTTATGCTCAAGGAATGCATAGCAAAAGCTTTTTACCCTTTAGTAGGCTTGGGAACAAACAGCTGTGTGCCTAAAAAAATCATTTTCAATATATGTATTGCGTGAGTATTGAAGTTTGACATATTTTATTCGACACATATTAAATACTTGAAATTCTGTTGATTCCAAAGTTAATATTAATCACCAGCTTAATATATTCAGTATACTCATTATACCGTGTTGTAATGTATAGCCGTGAATTTATATTTGCATGTCATACTTACATAAGATTATTTATAATGTCATTTATAGTGACCTCTGGTGCATCAATTTTGTCCACGACCAGTGTTAAACTGTGCTATTTTATAAGTTAATATGGTTTTTAATTAATAGTTATAATATTTACAATAAGTTCAATATTTCTATTCGAATTTATTTTTATATTATTACGTATTAGTACAATATTGGATGCAGAACGATATAATAATCGACACGTAATATGTCTCATCACTAGTTATTATTAGGAAGTATTAAAAAATAATATTAATTTAATTAACATTAAAACTCCTAACTTTGACACTGGCAAATTGTAACATATGCAATAAAAAAAATCTATAAAAAATAAATTAAAATATAAATATACGCAAAAGAGCTACCTTTACTGATCTGTTATTTGAATGAAAAAAAGTCGCTAAGTATCTTAAATTTCTTTTTGTCTTTATATTTACTATTATTTAATAATAAATACTTAACTCTAAACATTTTTAAAAGAATGTATACTTGCTTTAATTAATTTAGTATTTAATTATTAAATATATTCGTGGTTTGACGTGGTCTCTCAATGTTCGGGGTTAAATGGACTTCGCTATTACAAAATAATAAAATGCACGTACTCGTACTGTGGCTGTTTATTATTATGTTATACAATTTCTCGATAACGCAAATTGACCGCCCCAAAGATGTCATACCGGTTTTAGCATCCGTTTTGTAAGGTCAGCACAGGTATTAAAAATACTAAATAAACTGAACGACAAATTAAAACATTTTTCTGAATATTTACGCGTTTAGAATGATAATTTAGTATGCTGTCGGTTATATATTTTTTTAAATATTCTCCTTGATTTTCTGATTCGACACAGAATTAATACGATACTGGCTAAGAGTTTAATATAAAAGAAAATAACTTATGTAAATTACTTATTTACGATATAAAATATTATCTACATTCTTCATTATTACAGCCCGTAGAAAAACCTAGACTGCTGGAGATAGGCATTCCAGAATATATATCTGAAGAATTTGGCCAATTGTTCTGTTGACAATTTAGTAAATATTCCAGAAGTTGGTATTAGAGGAACTGGAAGTTGGAGTATTACTCATTGGTACATCACGCGGTTCAAACTGCGACCTTATGGTGTTTTTTAGGGCAGTCAATCTTGCAACCGAGCCACCGCTGCCTTTTTAATATGTAACATATATTTTGAATACAAAAATGTTTTAAGATTATCAGGATGCACTAACAGATGACTTTGGAAACCTTATATTATAATAGTCGTTTTATTTTTTTGATTATAAATTGGCACGGCTCCTTTATAGCCACGAATTTAATATGATTTAAATATTAATAGTAAGCTAGTACACATTAGATGAAATTTTTTATTTTGTCTGGGGTGTATCAGGCAAAGCTTTTTGTATATGTCGCTAGCGGCACTGGTACCTTTTTTACACCTATGACGGATTATTTTTTAAATGTTTTTTTTTATTTTTATAGCAGAAAAAATAATTTTAACTTAACGATACCTACCTTAAACGACGAATTAGGAAAGCAAACACCGTATTTAAAATGAATATTTTTGATTTCGCTTGGAAATTTCGATTTGTACACTTAAAACTCACTTCGGCCATATATCCAGAAAATAATAAATTTCCTAATAATAATACAAGTTTTCTATGCAACTGACAAATCTATTAGGTCCGATCTATGATGCGCCATCTATCGTGATAAAAAGTTAGTGATACACACCCCTTTACTGAGACATAATTTTCATTTGACAGCTTAGAATGCGGGTGTAAGTATATTGATGGTTTGGGATGTGCGATTGTAACGGTCATGATGTCTATTTATTATTGGCACTGCAAGGCACATTTGGGATGTTGACGAATGTGAACGTACATTAGTTCTGGAGGTAGGACAGCATAGGATCTTGGTTATAGGACGACGTGGAATATTGTAGATTAAGAAATACATCCAGTCCGGCCATTGACTATTTTTTTTTGTAACAGTAAAAGATTATGTATAGATTGATTTGAGAGCTGTCATTTTAAAAAATCCTTGGAAAATTCTAAAAGTCTCGTCCAGAGTTGGTTACCTGAAAACTGGTTAGTTAGGTTACTACTTTGTGTATATACTTGTGTGTAGGGATTAAATTTGATTTCCTTTCAAAAAAAAAAAAAAAAAAAAAACAAATTAATTAATTGATATTTATTTTATTTTATTATTAGTTAATAAGTTTACACGGCCTACTTACAGCCACGATCTAAATTTATAGATTTAAATTATTTGACACAATCAATATTATTATTTTTAAATTGTAAGATGACTCTTTTACAAATTTAAATTTAATTTAATGGTATTTTGACATTGTTATTTAGAAAATAAGATGACACGGCCCCTTTACAGCCACGAATTTATTTATTCAAACATTCCTAGGTTAAGAATGTTTGTGGCAGCAATGTACAAGAACATTTTTAAGCTTGTTTACCTTGTCCACCCAGAATTAATTTTATTAATCTAGTTTATTTGTAACTTGAAAAATGTTTTTGACAATATTTAAGATATTCAAAAGTTACGATGTGAACCATATGGAAATAAATAATTAGAATTTGAAATAAAGTTGAGAGTTAAAAGTTTGCCATTGGCCACATTAACCTACTGATATGTATTATGTAAGTAGGTATATATTTTTATAGTCGTGGCCGTGAAAAGTAAGCGTGACCTTCTGATGAGAAGATTATTCTACGGATTTACCGATATAATCAAATCGCTGATGCCGAACGATGGCTAGTCTTATTACGCACGTATGTAAATAAGGTCTTAACAAAATACTGGGAAATGATTTGACAAGGTACTTAGATGCTTATTACTATTGTTTTTACATATTATATATTAAAAAAGAATTATATATTATTTCCTCATTGTGCAATTTGTGTAATGACGAGCCATAAGTGATTGAATGTACTCTCAAAGTATATAAGATTATTTTTACACATATAATTTTCAACTAAAGAATATCTTTATATTAAATCATAAAATACATAGGTCCATGGGTAACTATACGTTTTTTAATAGGGCATGTATGAAAGGATTGATGAAAATGAACGAGGCGAAAGATGAATGGCGTTTAATTGTTTCTGCCTACCCTGGAAATGGGTTGTGAATAATAATAATTATATATCTATATTATTATTTTTTTTTCGTTTGTCAAATAATTTAAATATATAAATTTGCAGCTAGATATATAAAATTGGTAATTCATGGCTAAAACAAGCTCCCACCGATAGCTATTTTTACATGAGGAGGTACTTGGGCTTTACGTTACGCCACATCTTCCTATAAAACATACCACAGTGCTTAAAGTCGTACGGAGTAGAAACAACAAGTCCAAGGTCGCTCAGCAGAGCAAAGAGAGTTATTATTAATCTATTACTAAACCAAAGTTAACATAACTATCAAAATTAGCAAGCTAAAGTGGCAATTGGCCACACATCTGTCGCAGAACCAATAAATGATATCGTCTAGTAGACGGTACACGTATGGAAAGACGCAGATTAGGACGGACACCGCGCCACATTCACGAATAATGTGCCTATATTATACGAGTATAGCAGTGAAGAGACAGGCTGATGATGATGATCGTGGTGCTCATTAAACTCAAATCTATCCCAATAAAAAACCGACTAAACTAAGAAGTCTTACATCATAATGTAAAACTTATATATTCCTTACTGGCTTTAGACATGTATTTTTTTTAAATAATAAAAAATCTTTATTAAAAATAATAGTCAAGACATAATTCACCCCACTAGCCTCCTTTTCCCTTCATCTAGTAAGAGCCACAATTGTCTATGAAAGAAATTAGATACTTATAAATGATATTTTTTTATGGTTTGAAATAATGTACGTACATTAACCAAAAATAATAATTTAAAATGGCGGTCATATATGACGTCGTTATCTTCAGCTTGACAGTTTCCATCTGCTTTCATATGGTTTCCATTGATTAGTCCTCACAACCAGCATTGTTACTCGATTGAATTCATTTAATTAAAATGGTGCAAATCATCTAAAAATCCCATTTCATTATGTCCTCTCTAAAATGTTTACGTCAGTTGTAAGCTTTAGATGGATATAAAAATTCAATAGATAAGGCAAAAACCAAGGTGTATTCGCCATTTTTTTAAAGTGTGTAATGGTTTTGCAGACGCTACACTTTGTGCAATGTTGACAATGACCCACTGAGTCGAGACACCGCTTTCCATTGCGTTCGGAAATTCCTTAAAGAAATTATGATATTGGTTTGCGTAAAAAAAGTTAGGTTCATTTAAAAAAAAATTAGGTCATGCAAAAATTTACAGCATCTGGAGGGCAAATACTTACGAGTATATCAACGGCAATGTGTTTCCAATGAGCTTCCAAGTCGGCATTAATGGAATCATACAGTATTTAGTTGGGTAGGGAAAGGAGTAGAATGGTGGATGGTGAACGTATAGTTGCGCAAAAAAATAAAAAGGGAGGCCTCCTTTTCAAATCAACCTATTGTCGGTCTTACGCACACACGATGGACCCGGCACCCACACGGTAAATCCATGGAATCCTGGGAAATTTGTCTTCTAAACGTTTCTGACAGTTTCGGTTTTATTTAACTAGAACACAGCGTCCTAGACCTCTACTGTTGGAGATGGGCTTTCCAGAACATATCTGGAGAATTTGGCCTACACTCGCTACGCTGGCCAGACGGCTTGGCGAGGATATGACGTCAATTTTTAATTACAATTTATAAACGATTCCACAAGTTGGTATTAGTGGAACCGGGACCGACGGCTTAACGTGCTCTCCGAGGCACGGGAACGGTGGTGTTGTAAATCTATTACAAATGTATGTAAGAAACGTGGGTGGGGTGGGTTTGAACCGACCTTTGCGGGATTTAAGAAACGCGTTCTTACAACCGAGCCACCACCATTCACGCCACGATTATAGTAATATACTTGTATATTACAAATGAACGTAAAAAACCTTCTTACAACCGCTGCTTTCGATGATACAGAAGTTTGTTAGATACTGAGATTCGAACTAACGAACGTCTAAAACAGTAGAAATAGAAGACATCCTTCTTGTGTACAGCAGAAGAGAGCAGAAGTACATACTCGAGCCGACATACTTGTAGGTTTGAAAAGGATCTTTTCCCATCTTTTATTGCGCAATGTCTAGGTAATTTTACAACTCGAAATCAACAGAATATCGTACTGAACTGGTTAGTTTCTAATATTTGTTTATCATACTTGTAAATATTGCACAATGGGATTATAAAATTTTAATAACCTAGCCAATAAGTGAATGTAAACGCAATGATAATATATAACACTGAAGAAATAGGTGATGTCATGGTGGTTACGACAAGAGATAATAAAATGCATTTAATTTCTTCTGGCTTAAATAAATTGTAAACAGTACATTTACCTCCCGTGTGGCCAACGAGAGTAGTAATTCTCCAGAAAAATAATCGAAAATAATAATAGTAATAATAATAATAATAAATTATTTATTGTACAAAATCAAAACAAGTAGCACTGCCAGCGTTTCTGTCGTCTGTACATAGTACTGTCGAGCTCTACGGGAAAATCACAAACCCATCCTTGGGTTCCGTTGAGCCGTCGTACTTGTCAGATGCCAGAGATGCCTGGTCAGTAGCATGCCCCAATAAATCTGTTCCAAATTTAACAAAATTTCAACGACTATGGGACGAGCCGCTCTGCAAACTGGTACTGGACGATATTTTATCTTCCAGTAACACGAGAGAGCGGGCTCGCCTCATGGCCGTTTCCACTAGGGAGTCGGGTCTCTGGTTGCAGGCTTTTCCCTCAGCATCGGTTGGCACACTCCTTGATCGAAATACACTGACAATGGCGGTGTGCCTTCGTCTCGGAGCCCGGACTGTCCACCCACACCAGTGTCGGTGTGAAGAGCCCGTGGAACATCTCGGACACCATGGGCTTTCTTGCGCTAGAAGTGCTGGCCGCATTCCTCGTCACGCTGCTTTAAACGACATCATTCGAAGGGCTTTTGTCACTGCTGGAGTACCCGCGATCCTAGAACCCTCTGGGATTGCGCGGAGCGATGGCAAAAGACCCGACGGCATGACCGTTGGGCCGTGGAAACTTGGCAGGTCCCTGGTGTGGGATGCGACATGTGTAGACACATTAGCCCCATCACACATCCAGGCGACCTCGTCAAGCGCGGGAAGTGCGGCGGTTTCTGCTGAGAACCTCAAGCTGCGCAAATACGCCAACCTCAGTACAGGTTACGAATTTGCGCCGTTTGGGGTCGAGACGATGGGCCCATGGGGACACTCAGCCAAGCGTCTGGCCAAGGAGTTGTCCAAACGGCTAACGGAAAAGTCTGGAGACAGGAAGGCTGGCAATTATTTCTGCCAACGTATTAGCTTAGCTATACAGAGGGGAAATGTTGCCAGTCTTCTGGGGACTATCACTGAAGGGTCGTCTCTAGAGGACATTTTTTACTTATAGTTTATTTTTTATTAGGTTTAGTTTATATTTATTTTAATTTTTACTTTTAAGTAGTTTTAATTTATATTGTAATTATTTTATACTGTTTGTATATTACTTCAATAAAGCAATTAAGATACAATAAAAAAAATAAACTATATTAGAACATAAACTAAAAACAAGTGCAGGTACATACGCGACCTTAATGCCGTAAATGCATTTTCTACCAACTAACCTTTGTGACTGAGATATGTAATAAGCGGGTGCAGAATGTTACGAAGAAAATAGATAGTTGAAATTTTATTACTATTTAAAACACAAATTAACTACATACATATAAGAACTATACTTATACATAAATAAATGTCATACGTAAACAAATAAATATATACGTAAATATAAAATACATATATATTCATATATATAATAAGTGAGTTATGGCGAATTATTCTGTTTATGAAGTAAGTATTTGTATAACTTATCTTTAAATATTTTAAGAGATGGTGCTTGTCTGATAATTAAAGGAAGTCTGTTCCACTGGCGATATCTGCTGGAAGAGTGGGGAGGGATTTTAGGTAGGTTATTATGGGAAGAACGAAGTGAAAAGCTGTGAGAATCACATAGGAATTGGAAACGATCTTTTAGATAAGGGGGTGCATTGGGATTATAAAGAATACTGTAAAGAAACGAAACACTATGTGCAGACCTGCGATTTCGGATACTAAGTCATTTTAACTCCTTACGAAATTGGGATACATGATCATACTTACGCAAGCCAAATATATAGCGAATGCGTAAGTTGAGAAGGCGATCGAGTTTATTTCATCATCATCATCATCAGCCTGTGTCTCTCCACTGCTGGATATAGGCCTCCCCCAAGGCTCGCCACTGCATGTGGTCTTTTGCAACGCTCATCCAACCCCCACCAGCGACCCTCCTTAGGTCATCCGTATATCTGGCGGGGGGTCGTCCCACTCTGCGTCGTACTTGGTCTCCACTCCAGAACCCGTTTGCCCCATCGGTCGTCGGTTCTGCGGCATAATTACAAACTACAAATAAAAATTTAATACGAGTAACTATAAATAATCTAAACCTAATAAAAAAAGACTATAAATAAAAAATCTCCTTAAGTGACGTCCCATCAGATATAGTCCCAAGAAGACTAACATTTCCCCTCTGTATAGCGAGGCTAATACGTTGGCAGAAATAATTGCCAGCCTTACTGTCTCCAGATTTTTCCGTCAGCCGTTTGGACAACTCCTTGGCCAGACGATTGAGCGGGCTCCCTATAGTCCCATTGACCCCAAACGGCGCAAATTTATTAATACAATTTTATATTTTAAAATGAATTCGAATCTTTAATTATCGTTTCGCCATCTACATCATTCATCATTCCAAAGTTACATACATCGGACATTTAAATAAGTAATTTAACGACTGCTGATAGTTTATTATACAGAATTGAACAGACGGTTGTGTCGTATAACATTATGGTTAGAGGGGCATTAACATGACCATCAGTCAAATCAAAATGTCAAAACACAAAATGAATTAAATGCCTATTTTAGTCTAAGATACATCTAAGAGTGACTATCACCGATCGGCTATTCTAATCAAATCCACTTTTTATATAATAAAATACGCTAACGGTGAATTAAAAAGCCATCGAAACAAGAGGGCATGTATGAAGAGGTTGATGAATGTCGAAGAAGCGAAAGAGGTATGTCGTGATCGTGACAAGTGGCGCTCAATTGTCTCTGCCTACCCCGCAAGGAATTTGGCGTGAAGATATGTATATGTATGTATGTAAAATACGCTAACAAAAGCAACGATGTTGAAATATGATCAAAGCTATTTAAGGTAAATTTGATCAAACAAAAACATCCTGTATAAAAACTCTAGTTGATAGTGTTGCGTTAATGATCAAATTTTCGAAAGTAATGCCAAACGTCAAACTTAAGGAAACTGCCATTCCCGGCCGGCATGCCAGTTTTTAAAAGTAAAAAGCAGTTTTATTTTTTATCTAAATCGGCCCGGAGACTGCTTTTAGCATATATTGATATCCCTCATAGTTTAGACAGCCCACGTTCACCCTGAAAATTTTATAAAAAATATTACTATATATCTTATGAAGACGCCGGTGATGTCACGGGCCTGGTTGACTTTTGGTATAGTTAGAAGATTAAACGAGTGAAGTAAGTCTAAATGAACCTCTACTGGACACAGCGTCCTCGTCCATCTCGGGTATGTTTAGGAGGAACTATGTAGAAATGGAGCACTCCTAAATATACCCGATTACTAAGTTTATTATTTAGGATTTTCGGGAAAACGTCTGCAGGTCCGTCAGCGTGGGCATTATTGACGGTGGCCAATGTACATATATACCCAACTCGGGTATTCTTAGGAGTTAAAAATTATTGACAGCACGTATAAATTATACCTATACTATATCATTATGATCTTTAGTCGCAGTAATAAGGAACGCTAGGTACTAAATGTACCCGATCATGGAGCCGTGAATAGGGTATATTTTGAATTAGGAACAATAGGAAAGCAGTGTACAAACTATACCCGACCAAGACTCTATAAACTCGTGTTTATAGTGCACGCTCGCCATAAACACATCGTAATATGTAATGGCGTTCGCTGGCGCGCCACTCTTGAGGGCCGCCCGGTCAAATTCGCGCCGGTCGAGTGTGTCACAGCCGATTGACCGGCCGCACGCGTATGTATGAACGCGAACAACTGCTAGGAAAGTAACGCGTTGAAATTAGCCTTAAACACAACATCATGTCTAAAATTGCGTTGCAACTTAGAATAATACGACTCCATGACCACGGATTACTGGATACTACTGGAGATTATTAAATTAACAACCCAATAAATAATCAATAATAAATTCGATATTAAACCCCAAAACTTGTATTAATAAACATAACTTTACTGTAATTTGACTTAACATTATCGAAATATAATGCGTATTAAATAGATGCAGCGTAAGATTAATACGAGTAGCTAATACTTTATTGTATAATTCAAGTAAGATTGTCAAGAGTTATATTCAATTAAACAGGTTCCTTTGACTTCTGTTGTAAGTAAAATTGCAACCATTTGACCTATGCCTTTATTGCTTCATAGATTAATAAAATATTCTTTATCAATCATAAAATACTTTAGGTCTGATATACACTTAATATTATATTTAGGTTCAATCAATACTTTGATGTCGTTTATATTTGTCTCTACATTTTTCACATTATGTTGAACTCCACGCGGCGAACGAGACCTAGCGCAATGATAAAAATAATCAAAATGGGTTCAGACATCAGTAGACGAGAAGGATAGGTACGACAAACTTTTAAGACCCGCGTTCTCTATCAACAAACCCAGGGCAGTGTAAACGTATTTTATTATACATTGCTTGTTATCCTTAAACTAATGACAAACTAGGTACAAAATAATACGTTTACACACCTGAGTAGTGTTAATCAAGAACGCGTGTCTGCAGAATAAACTTAATTAATTATCTAAACCAGACTGCCTGAGTAGTCTAGCGGTTAAGACCAAATATTTACGATACGGCTTCAAAAATTGGAAGAAAAAAAAAATTCGAGTCCGAGTATACATATGAACGAGCCACTTGTTATGATAGGCCAAACTAATATCTTTAACTACACCATGAGAGTAGTGTAAGCTTCACTCAACTCGAACCGCATTTCATGTAGGTACAACTGACAAGTGTATAAACAAATACGAGTAGAGATTTCGGAATGTTGCAAAAATTACTGCGCAAAATGTCATATGAGAAATATTCAATACTGTTTATAATGGATACCGGTTTTTTGAGAGTACACTTCAACTAGACATTTGGTTAAGCATTCGATTCCCAATTCCTATGAGTATAATAGATAATACTAGAAGTTTTGTGAAATGAAAAAAACATTATTTATCATCATATATAATGGCGTATGTTTTATGGAACATATTTGTATCTTTTTTTGCTTTGGTACTCGTAGTTGAGGCGTAAAGCAAGACATGGGGTCAATTTTTTTAATTTATAATAAGACATTGATACTGGCCAGCAGTGAGGTTTTATCATAGTTTTCTTAAGCCGCCATAGTGGTAGAAAATGATATCCATTACTTCCATTCTTGGACCATGCGTCCTGTTTGCAATCTTAATAAAACATGTCTATATCAAATTTTTCTGTTACAGCTCATCTGGCTGGCAGCATTATGCATAGCCTAAACGTGAGCCTGATCAACCCTGGAGAATGCCAAGCCAAGCTGTCGTCAGACTACCCCCATCTTCTTGAACAATACGACCAAAACTCTTGCGCATGCGGACAGCCTACCAACCCTATCAATAATATGTGCATAGTAAGTCTATTATTTTTAACTAAAATTTTGCAACTTTCAACTGCCTCAAAGATTTTTAATTAACTATATATATATATTTTTCTATATTACATGATGTATACGGCAATCATTGTTGGTTGCAATTGTTTTACTTCGGCGGCGCATGAGCCGGGGAAGGGACTACTATAGGATCTGTGACACCTGTGGGCCAATTTCTGTTGGAAAATGTTGTGGTAATGGCCGTGTCAAGATAATCGAAGTGATTATTTATTATTATTTATTACATATTAAAAAAAAATTATTACACTTTTGATATTTGTCGTGGTCGACATTTAAACGTTGGTGACATGGTTTACTAGCTATCGCCAATGAAATGACTGCTTTTCTCGTACGGAGATGTAGATGCTGCAACAGCAATGCTGCTCCTGTTTACACATATTGTAATCTTGCTGCAATCCGTGGGAAATAACGATGGCTTGTTGAGCGTGTCAGCCAAAAACGCCGTAACAATGACGACCAGTATGTAGGTAGAAACAGACGAAGTTTACTATAATCAAATGAACGTTTTAGGTGGTGAATGAAAACTTTCTTGGGTAACTGTCGTTGGATATTGATGATAATTAGAGGTTCATACTAATATGACTCTCTGACCAAGTATAAAACTCGATATCTTGGAGTTAATGACAATAATAATGAAGAATATTATTTAATGATTTTATTATTTATAGGTTGATGTCGGTAGCGCACTCGCATGCACCACTGGCGATGGTCACTATGTATTAAGAGGCATCTACTCCTGGGATTCTGGTAAGTAGCACCTTTTTATAAGTACCTATAGATGAAAAAAAAATCGAGACGAAAGTGCTAAGCTAATAAGTGCTAATAGCTAGTAAGGTCCAAATTTGATTTGCTGATATCAAGATAAAAGTTGGTGTTATTATATCCCTACAACACTAATCAGACTCCATTGCTTGGATGAGGAAATTAAGACAGAATATAATTTATTGTATTTTCAGGTTGCCAACCAGGTAATCAACTCGCAGCATTCTACAAATTCGATTTGGAATGGTACCTCTGGGCACTTGGCTTGTCAGAAGGCAGCGGAAGGTTTGCCAGCTTCGGAAGTGGCACACAAGTAACCAGCAACAGATATAGCCAAATTAGTTCAGGAAGCAAAGGAGGACAATACACCAGCGGAGTTAAGGGTAGTCAGTTTTCCGGCGCAGCCAATGGTGGTCAATTTGCCGGAGCAATTAATGGAGGTCAATTTGCCGGTGGAGTCAAAGGTGGCCAGTTCGCTGGGGGAGTTAAAGGACAATTTGGAAACCAGTTCGGAGGGCAATACAGTCAGTTTGCTTCAAGCAAATTTACAGAAAGCCAGGGATCTAACGAAGCTTCAGGATTACAATTTAATGCCCAATTGAAAGGACCCATTCAAAACAGTTACAGCGCTACTTATACCGAAAAGAAAGTCTACCAATCTGAACCTAAAATTGTAACTTTCACAACAAAACCTGAAATCATAACCTACACGACGAAACCCGAATATTTTACTTACACAACCAAACCTAAACTTGTTACCTACACTACTAAACCCCAAATTATAACGTATGAGACTTCTGGAAGTGGACAGAACCCCCAGTATGTTGCTCCGGGAGTCACTTTCAACCCCTCCTTCTCAGAAGTTGTCGGCCAACATCAACATACAGCTAACTGCAAGTGCGGTAAAAAATGAATAAAACATAAAAACTAATATTTATGAAATTGGTTATAATATGGAGTATTTGTGCCATATAAAATAATTAAAGTATCTTACGTAATTTACAGTGAAATTTTTTTTTTGTCGCGTTCCTTTTTACCGCACTTTTCTCGTCGAGGGTAATTTAGTATTTTTACCCATAAAGGAACCGATAATATATTTATGATATCACTTTTATCGTATTTTTAATTTACTTTATAATATTAAATCTTGTCTTGTAAATAGATAGGCGTAATATTTTATAAAAGATAAAAATACTTTATTTTTCATTTAATATTTTACTGTCATATATACTCTTATTTCAACAGACTTTAATATCTTGATATCAAAATGAAAAATTGAGATTTTAATTTCAAATCCTCTTTGCATTACTCGTATGTACATTCTACGAGTATGACAATGTTTATTCACTTATATTATTATTTATATACTTAGAATGTCAAACGTCTGTTTCCACTATTATATTTATTGCTCGCGTTATTTTATTAATAAAAATAAGTAATAGCACTAACTTTGTTTTTACCTAATATGACAATAAATATATTATTATATATTTCAAATTATATGTTTATATATACAATACAAAGCTATAAATTAGAATTCCAATAATAGTTGGAATTGTAAAAGAGAACAAATAATATGTATTTATCATAAATAAATAAATATAATATAATATAATATAATATAATATAATATAATATAATATAATATAATATAATATAATATAATATAATATAATATAATATAATATAATATAATATAATATAATATAATATAATATAATATAATATAATATAATATAATATAATATAATATAATATAATATAATATAATATAGTTAGTGATTTTATAATAACGTAATTTATATATAACACAATATAATTTAGCTAGTTAGATGTTAATTAAGTTTTTTTTATATTCACTTTATGCCTTCAGTCCCATTGTAATTTTTAGTTAGTTATAAAATTTATATAATTCGAATTATTTTAAAAATACTATATTGTTTTATTTTACCTATAAATTCGATCCATAAAAACAAGATCCGACACTTCAACCAAGTATAACTTGTCTATTTCATGAATTCTTCATTTGTCATTTTGTAAAAAGAGACAAATAATTTGTTTGTCATTTGAGTGAGTGTCGGGCTCTTAAAATAAAAATAAATATCAAATAAAAAAAAGTAAATAAGAATAAAATTACTATAATAAATAACGATAAAACGCAGGTCCTAGATCTCCACTGCTGGAGATGGACCTTCCAGAACATATATCTGGAGACTTAGGCTAAAGTCTGGCCGAGATCCTGATAACAATTTATTACGATTCCACAAGTTGGTATTAGTGGAACCGAATAAAGCATAAAGCGGGAGCCGCGGCAGAAAATGCGGAGTCCAGCAAGCGGCGCAAGTATGTAAGTATATTAAAATATTACATATTTGTGCCGTTTGCTGTTAAAACTCTGGGCCCATGGAGTCCAAGCGCAAAAAAGTTTTTGAAAGACATAACACTGCTTCTTTTCGTCTTCGTCCGGTGACAAGAGGGCTGGCTCTTTCTTCGCCCAAAGAATCAGTATTGCAATTCAGCGGGGAAATGCAGGCAGCGTACTTGCCACCATTCCTAACGGACGGGACTTATATCCCTATTCTTAATAGGTATTAAGCATCCGCTACGTTTTCGGCTTGCGTAAGTATGATCATGTCTCTCATTTTCGCACTCAGTTAAAATGGCTCAGTATTCGCTTTCGCAGATCTGTTCATGTCCTGGTTTCCCTGTATGGTATCCTAAACAATCCTAAAACTCCTCTATATCTAAAATCACGCTTCGAGTACTTGTGCGACACACACAGCCTTACCCTTCGTTCTACTTTTAATAACCAACTTAAAATCCCTTCCCACTCCTCTAGCAGATATTCAAATTCCTTCACTGTGTCGGCGGCCCGCCAGTGGAACACGTTACCGCTGGCTATCAGACAAGCACCATCTGCCAATGTTTTTAAAAGTCAAGTAACGACATTATTTTTAAATAAACAGGAAATAACCTCATCAAGATGATAATATAGATATTTTGGCATAATTATATTTTGTGTATGTAGTATATAATATTTAAAGTGTGTAGTATATGTAGTTCGTTTTATATGTAGTATATGTATGTACCAAATTAAGTAAGTATTGTGTATTATATTTATTTGCACCCTGCCCATGATTTCTCACTTTCCCAAAGGTCAGTTGTTAGAAAATGCCTAACCGGCATTAAACTCGCCTATGTACACTAATTTTAAGTTTTGTGCAATAAAGTATTTAAATAAATAAATAAATATTAATATTTATTTTATTTTCTATTTTGTAAAAAAATTTTTTGGAATAAACAAGTAAATTTAGTAAATACTATAACACAATACAACGTCATGCAAAGACAATCAAGGAACACAATTCCAAGGATCGAATTTGGTCTACTGTTTGTTGGGTTTACAGTCTCAGCCACGACATCATGTAGCAGTGACAATACATTGCGCTTAAACACATGCAAAGAGTTAGCATATATGTCTAAACTATCATTCTTATTTTTTAGTAAAAATACGGTAACCCAAATTGGATTTAGACTGTCGTAAAACGATTAGATCATATTTGCCAACCCTTGGCAGCCTGGTCGGTACAGAGACACGAACACGGGACAGTAGGTATGGGGTGCGTCGATTTTACCGTTGATTAATTTATCCAGCAATTACCTTCAATTTTGTAACCAGGATAAATTAAAGTACTTTAATCTGTAAACGTTCTTTTCCTTTTTTATGACTGAATTTTAGATGCCATACAAATCTCTTTTGAACACTCTTTATGTACACGTAATAGTATGGATTCCTCACAATGCTGCAGTATTCCAACGTACTGCGGACCAGAGAGTTATACAAAATAATCTTAGTCGTAGGTCTTTTTAAATTCTTTGCTGTGCGTAGAGTATAAGAATTCTAAACGCTTTAGTAACTATGTCATTAATATGTACATTGAATTTCAAGTCCCTGTCTATTGCGTTAGTATGAAATAAACAAAAAAAAAACCGACGGCTAAACGTAACCTCAGAGGCACGAGAACGGTGGTCTTGTAAATACATGAGAAATGTATTTGTCATTGGTATACGCCAGGGCTCGAACGGCGTACCTTTTAGGATTTTAAGGAAAGCGTTCTTACAATCCAAGCTACCACCGCAAGCAGAAACGCCTAATTAATAAATACTTATATAGTAACCTAGATTGATATATGATAACGTTATTATTGCCATAAGTTTTATTAAGGCGTTTGGTAACTACACTCGGAGGCACTATTAGCCGGCTTATTCTGTTTTGGCCCGGGTCAACATTCGTACCTAACTGCGATTATGTATTGACCCTTATTCCTTCCGCTTTGGCCTAAATTTATTATGTTTATTAGTTACAGAAAATATGTCAAATAAAAAAAAAAAAACATGGATATGTGGAGTTTTTTTAACGTATAAGTTAAAAAAAATATGTGATAAACATTTTAATTAAGGTACATTTCTCTTATTTTAATATAATAATTTGTTATTACAAAGTCATAGCGTTGTGTAACGCAATTATTACTAAGCTTGAATGAATTAATGGAGATGTGGCTTCTCTGAGCGTGTTTTACAGGCTATACTATGGTGAGTGCTCTGAAGATCTCTATAACCTAATCCTTTCCTATCTATTCCGCAACCAAACCACTCGCACAGGTCAGAATATTCACCCACATACAGTAGTTATTTCATCCATACGGGTACGTATAAATTTGGGGACTAGTATGTCTGTAGCAAGATAAAGATGTGGAATGCTCTTCCAGCCAATGTGTTTCCACTTTCCTATAACTTGGAGTCATTTAAGAGAAGTGTGAAAAAGCATTTAGTCAAGCCGGCTTGATAGGACTGATGTCAGTCACAAGTATCTAATTCTAGTTGCTAACATTCATAGACCTTGCGCGCTGCTTATTATCAGGTGGGCGCAGGGTCACATGTCCAACTAGTTAAAAAAAAAAAGATTTTTGGACTATATTGAGTTATACAGAGTGGAAACTTATAGAGGTGCAGCAAGGGGAACACAAAAAAAATCTTAGGATACAATCCATAATTTTTCGTGTATGAAATAGACGCATTAACATTTTTTTTTAAATGCATGGTTGGATTATAATAAAAATCCAAATAATTTTATTAAGTAGATATTCATCATATCATCACAGCCGCTAGAACACAGTGCACTAGACGTCCACTGTTGGAGATGGGCATTCCAGAATTTTCTGAAGAATTTGGCCGAATCTTGTCACGCTGGGTTGGCGAGGGTCTGATGTCAATTTTTAATGACAATTTATTGACGTTTTCACAAGTTGGTATTAGTGGAATTGGGACCGACGGATTAACATGCTCTCCGAGGCACGGGAACGGTGGTGTTGTTAATCTATGACAAATGTACGGAAGAAATGTGTATTTCTCATTGGTACATTAGGGGGGATCTGAACCGACCTTTGTAGAAGGTTACAAAGAAAAGTGTCCTTACAACCTAGCCACCACCGCTCTTAGTAAATATTAGGAATGAGTTAATATGCCCTCTCGTAGCCAACTTTGCTATGCATGACAAGTGGGAAGGTCTAGCGTATTACTCGAGAAATATTACAAATAAATTAAATATATTTAGCGTTCTTCACCAGGAATCGTACCTAGCGTTTAAATTCCCCGCATGTAAATTCATGGTCTAAACCGCTAGATCACGGAGGCAGAAATTTGCTTTATAGTGTACTTTATGTTATAGCAATTTGTCTAAGTGCTATTCACAGTAAAAAAAAACATTTTGCTTTATGTTGGTATGATTATATCTACTACACTTAAATTATGATTTCAAACCAAAATAAAACAACATGTTTTCTTTGTTAGGGTGTTCTTATTGGGTGAATTATAAATAAAAAAATACACAAGATTTATTTAATTTATTAATCAAATAAATTCACATCGATAACATACGAGTATTAGTAACCGTTTTATATAGCTTCCCAAAGGTTACCAATTTTATAAGTTACAAATATCGTACATTTTTTACAACATTTATGTAGAGCGAACTCTATTGGGAATCCTTAGGGGATTACTCCGTACGCCGATCCTCTTTTGTAGCCCACAAGAAATACTGCTCCTCCGACGGTATGCGATACTTCTGCATCAACTCTTCATACAGCATGCTGAAGTTGTATCCGATGTCATTTTCGGGATTAATTCCTGCCACATCCTCGACTCTCATCCTGGCCAGCTGTAATCCCAGCTCATGAGCCACCGCTCGATCCGACTCCATCTTCAGCCCATACTCCAATTGTTCAATGAGCATCAACTTCAACTTGACCGGGTCGCGTACGTTCGGAACCGGCGAAGTCGGTCTCGGTACGTGAGGACACTCCTTGCTGTCCACCGAGTCGCTACACGAAGCGCCAAGTCCGCTCGGTGGTGGCGGAGGGTTAGCGGACGCCGAGGTCCCCTCTCCAGGTAACATTCTCGGGTATACCCAAGATGAGTTAGATTCAGATGGTGCCGGATCCTGGTGATTAATACTGGCAAACGGTACACGGTTTTTCGGCGTATTATCCTTAGGAATGGCTCCAGACATGGAAACATCTTGATTTTCAGACATAGTGACGGGTGCACTCGTTAGCAACTGAAACAGGAATGCCCGATCAGATTTCTCCCATTGCGATCGTCCGTTGCATTCGTACCTGAACAGAAAGTTGTGAGGGCATCCCGCTCTGTCGGCACCACGCCTCCACACTGCAGGCCAATAGGAAAAAAGCTTCTACAATATTATTTAAAATTTTGTTCCTGATTCTAAGGAAGTAAATTTGTAATTCCGTACTCAGTCAAAGGAAAATGCAATGTCGGAGTATATTGGATATTCTTTGTCATGCTCTAATTAATGAGTTTTACAGATTGCAATATTTATAGACAACTATAATACAGAGGCATCGATGTACAGTAGGCAAAGGATCAAAGCAATACAAATAAAGGTATCTTCTTGTTCGAACCTGGCACTTGTTAATTGAACCAGCAGGTTTCCTTTAAAGCAATATTGTAAAATATCGTGTATCATATCTACGACCAGGAATCGAACCTGCCACGTCGTAATAGTCAATAACTACTAGTAACCCACTTAGGGTACACATTAAATTAGGCTTTATTAACATTCCATTAGGAGTGGTGGTGGCTCGGTTGTTCGAACCACGGCATGTAGGTATATTAAGAAATACACTTTTCTTGCGTACATTTGTCATAGATTGACAACACCAGTGTTGCCGTGTCTCGGAGAGCACGTTAAGCCGTCGTTCCCGGTTCCACTAATAACAACTTGTGGAGAAGTTGTGAAGTTGTGAAGAAGAGATTTTATTGGTATTGTGTTCCAAAATTATAAATATACAGGTTATTAATCCTAACAGACTAACTATTTAAAAACTAGGGGTAATAATTGGGATAAGGTACAATAAAACAAACAATCACATTAACAACTTTTATTTCAATACGTATAATACTGTGGTCCAAATTGTATCAAGAATAATTTCGAAGACGTGTTTAACACCAGTTCCAAATATGTGATCCAAAAATAGTCCAATATTGTATTTTACATTAAAGCTTTATTTGCTGTTTTTAATCATTTTTGCGATGAAGAGGCGAATCTCGATTAGATCTGCGCGCATCTTCTGGGTTTCTCGAAAGAGCGACTGTGGATCTGTTGGTCTCTCGCCCCTTCCCAGCCGGTTCAACTTCTCCTCCAGCTCATCGTACACTTTCATCTTTATCGTCTTGTTACGAACCACTTTAAAATCCTTCTGAATGTGTCTCTCTATAACATCAACATCCACCTGTATGGTTGTTATTGGTTTCGCCACGTGCGACATTGTTGCTAACTGTCTGTAATCCTTCTGACGGCCGGAGATAGTCTGGATCGATAACAAATGAATATCAGCTATTTCTCTCGCTCTAACATTAGTAACAACGTATCCGTCACATCTCTTCTGCGAAGGAGGTTATAGGTCCTACTGTTGCACCAATCACAAGGTAGCCCCTTTCTGTAGTGTTGCTCCTAATGTTTTCTTCGATATTTTTGTTTTTGTTTGATAGCAATTTCTTTTGATTAATATTAGTGTATATTTTTTCCTTAAAAAATGTAGCTACATTCGTTGGGTTTTTTCTATAATTAAATGATAAGAATAGTGTAGTGCCGTATTTTAGCTGCCTTTATATTTATGGGCCACGGTTCGTAAATGGAAAATGCAAAGCAATACTTTTATTTCAGTATTTTACCATGAAATTTCTTATGGGTTCCTATATTTTTCGCGTGAACTGTAGTTGTATGCAAAAGTGTCCAGCCAAAGATAATTGTATTCTGGAGTATGTTGTTATGGATTGTGCTATATATTTAATTAAAAGTAGCATTACCTTATTGTCGGTAGACTATGCCACGAGGTGGGATGTTTCCGGTAATTTAATGATCCAAAACATTTATAGCTACTGTAGCAGGCCGACTGGAGATCATCTCCAACAATGGAAGTCTAGGGCTCTGTGTTTTAGGGGCTGTGATAATAATGCACTAATTGGCCTATAAATAATAATAATAATAAAATACTTTATTGCACAAAATTACAAAAGTAGTGTACAAGGGCGAACTTAATGCCGTAGGCATTCTCTTACAGCTAACCTTTGTGATAGTGATAAGTAAGGTTAGATATATGGTGCTTATAAACGATAAGTCAATAGAACTAGATGTGAATATCGATACTTAACAATAACAATAAATAGCTAAAATGTATACATAAAAGCAAACAATAAATATTAATAACATCCATGTGCATACAACACATGAACAACTTAGTTTCCTCGTAGCAAATGACTGACTAACATAAATAAATTTGACTGTAAGTCCATGGGTGGTCAAAAAATATGCTTTTTAAGAAACTGGTTTACATTTAGCTAACTTTACTTGGCCCATGATAGTGAGCTCGTCAATTTCTCTAGCGTAACTACAAGTTTTAAAAAACTAGGCTATAAATATTTGTTGTAATGAAATCAAACCCTGAACATACAAGTCGGCTGCTTCGTGTTTGCGTTTAAGTGACTAATGTATTGGGTCTTCAAAAAAGTATGAATAAAATTAGATCCATCTCACATCCAGGCGACATCGTCAGGCGCGGGAAGATTGGCGTTTTCTGCGGAGAACCTCTAATTGCGCAAATACGCCAACCTTGGTATCGGTTACGAATTTGTGCCGTTTGGGGTCGAGACGATGGGCCCATGGGGACCGTCAGCGAGGCGCTTGGCCAAGGAGTTCTCAAAACCGCTGACAGAAGGGTCTGGAGACAGGAAGGTTGGCAATTATTTCTGCCAACGTATAAGCCTCGCTATACAGAAGGGAAATGTTGCCCGTCGACGCAACGACGTCACTAGAGGACATTTTATATTTATAATTTAGTTTATTTTTAATTTTATTATTTAGGTAGGTAGCTTTTAATTTATATTTAATGTATGAATAAATAAATATTTGATTACCTAATTTTTTTCAAACGTTATATATAATGATATATATACTTATGTTTTATGACACTTGTCATGATTGGCCTATAGTAAAGCGGGCTAAATGTGAATCCTTTATAACCGTTGTTTCTGACCACACCGGAAAGGAAATGGTAGTTATGATACTTAACTTTACTTTTTTTTAAATCTCATTGCTCCATTAATGGTTAAAATATTGAACTACTTTCCAAATCAAAGTTCGCTCGGCACTACGAAGATTTTTACATTATAAATACCACGATAACAACATCTCGTATATTATCTTCGCTTAACAAACAACACCACGTAAGTCAATTTGATCATTTTAAAGGCGAGTAAAAAATGTTGTTTATGTAATGAATTAAATAATTGTATGGTCTAATTAGTATTATATTTCTATTTATATCCTATGATTAATTAGGTAATAAGGATTCGTAAAATTAATTTTAAAAAACATAATTTAATCTAAAACTATTCAAATTACGTGGTGTTGTTTTCTAAGCTACGACATATGGTATAACAACAATAATATAACAATTACTCTATAAGGGAATAACAAACACAACAATTACTAATAACTAAAACAAGTAAACAAGCTAGAAAGATATACAAAGCGTCTTGGGTTTTAGTAAATAATACTTGCCGTTTTTTAATATTTTTTTAATTAATTATAACCACATAACTTTAACAAAGAATCCTACTATTAATAGCCTTTAAAACAAACATGACACGATCATAATTTAACATTGTATTTTATTGAAGATAATAGTTTATTCAAATAATTATTGACAAACCACTTTAATAAAATAAACAAAATTAAATGCCTATAAAGTATACCTAATAAAAAATAACAATCTATAAAAAAAAAGTCCTTATATTTTTAATATCTGAAGTTGTATTTCCTTGAAAGTATCTGTACATCATATGCATTGACAATGCTAGCGGTACTAAACGGGCGAATGCCAGCTGCGGGCTGCGAGGACAGCTGAAGGCTTGGGGGGGTTAGATGAAAACACAAACACGAAGCGGTCGACTACTATACGAGAAAACTACAATAGTCTACCAAGAAGGCATTTTAAATAACTAATAGGAATTATCGATATATTTTTATTATTAGTTGAACGAGTCCATCACTAGTTTATTTGTCTGTACAGGGGAACTTCTCGGGAGCATTGAGAAGTTGACGACTAATTTATTTATGCTATAAAAAGAATTCCCTTTCAGCTGATTCCGGTGCATTATCACTTTTGATTAATTAAAAAGTAGGTAACTTTCATGTTAACTGCGTAATATTTCATACTGGCAGAGCTAGCGAAAGCCGTTTAGCAAAAAAAAAAAAGAATTTTATGACTATTTTATTACTATTTTACAACATGTGACATCGTGCCAATTTGTTGGCAAACAGCACGCGAGGTTCAAGTAAAATATACTTAAACCAGTCATTAACTGTCATAGTACCTACCTACGACCATGCCGGCTTAACATGATACTTTTGTTCCATGTTAATGTAAATAAGTTTATGTATCACGACTTCATATGTCGTCCCTATGCCAAAATAAGAATTTGCATATTTGGATTTATTATCACATATGAATGACCGTACTTGGGCCCAGGCCTCACTACCAATTTGGTGCGGAGGCCTAGGAACCCGCAAAATTTCTAGTGTAGCACTACCAGCTTTTCTGTCGTCTGTACATAGTAGCTCTACGGGAGAATCACTAACCCATCTTTGGGTTCAGTTTAGCTGTCGTACTTGTTAGATGCCAGAGATCCTGGTCAGTAGCATGTCCAAATGTTTCGATTCCAAATTCACCAAAAATCCAACGACTATGGGACGAGCCGCTCTGCAAACTGGTATAGGAAGATACTTTATCTGCCAGTAATATGAAAGAGCAGTCTCGGCCTCATGGCCGTTTCCACTAGAGAGTCCGGTCTTTGGTTGCAGTCTTTTACCTCAGCATCGGTTGGCACACACCTTGATCAAAATACACTGACCATGGCGTTGTGCCTTCGTCTCGGAGACCAGACTGTCCACCCGCACCAGTGTCGATGTGGAGAACCAGTCGATAATCTGTGCTAGAAGTGCTAGCGGCATTCCTCATCACGCGGCTCTGAACGACATCATCCGAAGGGCTCTTGTCACTGCTGGTGTACCCGCATTCTTAGAATCCATCTGGGATTGTGCGGAGCGATGGCAAGAGACCCGACGGAATGACTGTTGGGCCGTAAAAACTTGGCAGGTCTCTGGTGTGGGATGCGACGACGTGTGTAGACACATTAGCTCCATTTCACAACCAGGCGTTTTCTGCGGAGAACCTCAAATTGAACAAATACCTTGGTACCGGTTACGAATTTGCGCCGTTTGGGGTCGAGACGATTTTATTTATTTATTTATTTTAAAGAAAAATCACAGCCTTTATTATTATATATATTAACAGTTTAGTATTAGTAGAATATACGCCAAGAAGATTTTATATTATTTACATACAATTGTATATACAAATAAAACAGTTGATGATAATATTGGGAGTAAAAGAGGTTACACTTACAATAAAAGAAAATTATAAACAGGCCAAAAATACAAAACAATAAAAATGGGAATAGGAAAAAGAGGCAAGCAATGAATTGACTTTATAAATTAAGTTTTATTTATTGTACATGTATATATCTGGTAACGACGAAGGCTGTTGTTATTGATTGGCCCATGTGGACCGTCAGCGAGACGCTTGGCCAAGGAGTTGTCAAAGCGGCTTACAGAAAGGTCTGGAGACAGGAAGACTGGCAATCATTTCTGACAACGTATTAGCCTCGCTATACAGAGGGGAAATGTTGCAAGTCTCCTTGGGACTATCTCGGATGGGACGTCTCTGAGGGCATTATTTATTTATAGTTTGTTTTTTATTTTATTTTATTATTTAGGTAACTTTTAATTTATATTTAATGTATAATAATTATAGAATATACTGAATCATATATTTTTTAGATAAAATATAATACTAATAATATAATATTTCACCATCATCATCATAACAGCCCCTAGAACACAGCATCCTAAAACCCCACTGTTGGAGATGGGTCATATCTGGAGAATTTGGCCTATACTCGCCACGCTGGCCAGATGTTGGTGAGGATTTGATTAATGACAATTAATTAATGATTTCACAAGTTGAACGTTATTATTGGAACCAGGACCGAAGCCTGTACGTGCTCTCCGAGGCACAGGAGTGGTGTGTAAATCTATGACAAATGTACGTAAGAAAAGTGTTTTTCTTATTGGTACATTCCGGGGGGATTCGAACCGACCTTTGTAGGATTTTAAGGAAAGCGTTCTTACAACTGAGCCACCACCGCGCCGCGTCTTATTTAAACAGTAGAAATTAGTTACAATAATAATAATAATATTTAGATATTAAAATTACTTGATGTATACAAAATTAATAATAATAATAATAAACGTTTATTTCCTACAAAATCCTATGTACATGTTTTTCTATTAGAGACCCACACTAGGAAGGCCAGTATTGTGGGGTCTTAATTACACTAAATCTAAAATTTACATATTTTCAAATTAAATTAAAATAAAAAAATCTAAATACAATAAATCCAAAATAAAATTAACACTACATATTTCCAATTGTATTGCACTTTGAAATCCAAACCAGGAATTTTCGTCTTGTTTCTTGGGCTCCAGCTGCATTAGCTACCCTAGTATTTAATAGTACAATTATTTATTTCATAAATATTATTTTATTAAATGTAGCCAAAAGGGTTTGAGTCAGTCAGTCAGTGAAGTTGTCCAGACCCGCATGGCTAATGGGCCTGGGTTGGAGATGGGGACATTCCCCCGTTTTCCCCGGCAGGATTTCAGCGCGTAACCATGCAATGGTAATTCATGCACGGTGCTGGGCTCCGTTACTGGTGTAACAGCGACCGTATGGCTTACGAACCCAGGGGGTCTAGATTTGACTACTTCAGCCCTCCTCCAGGAGCACTTCTCTACGGTGCGATATTCTGGAGATGCTTTAAGTGTCCGTTGTCGGCCCGATAGAACATATGTACGTCTAGTCAGGCTCACGACAAACTCCTCACCAAAAGTGTTTGATTGCAGCATCGCAGTTTATTTTAGCCATTTTATAGAATCCATGATACTGATCTGTCGTCAACCTAACTGGTGAATAATGAATCTCTCTAATACTGAAAACAGCTAAGCAAATAAGGACTTACGGAATAGGTTTAGGTAACTACGTCTACTTGTATATTACCTAAATATGTTTGCTTACATCGAATAAAATATAAGTATCATCACGACCCTATAATACCTAGCGTGGTGGTCAGAAATCAACTTTTTATGAAATAAGTTTATATTTAGCAAACTTTATCTCTAACATTTCAAGTGGCAAGTTTGTCGATGTCTTTAGCTTACCATACTTAAAAAATGTCACGAATAAATGAAATTTTATTGTGCTCTCGACTAGGAATCAAATCCACGCGTCCTGCGACTATATTTACAGCCTTAACCAAAAGACCACGGTGGGCTTTTTTAATTTTTATACTAGCAAGACATGTGACCTTGCGCCCACCTGATAGTAAGTGGCGCGCAAGATCAATGAATGTTAGCAACTGGATTCAGACACTCATGACTGCCATCAGCCCCTAACACTCTCTGGGAATTCAAGCCTGATCCAGAAACGTGTGGATACTCGTATACTTTTTCGGGTTTATCGGCACGAACGGTCGATACTTCCCCGCCCCAGCAGACCCATCAGTCCGCCTACCACCTATTTATTGTTCTCGTAGAAAGTATAAGCTATTTGCAACGAAGTCAAATGCCAATTTTTGCTTTCAAGGAGAACTAATATTGTAAGCTTGCCATAGTGATATATACAAAAATTAAATAAAATATATACAGCGCTTAAAACAAGACTTACATTAGGTCAATGTATGTTCGCCTATAACTGCTATTAAACCAGCATTGCACATTGTACCAGGCAAGTAATATTTACATTCGCAATTAATATAATGTGCCAGCAAGTGTACTAGCGAGCTGTAATGCGAAGCGAGCAATGATCGCGAATGTGCACAGGGTATAAATAAAACAAACATTTTAAATTCTTTCCACCATTTATTCAGTAAAAAAATATGAAAGGCAGAATTAATAGGCGCCAGCTGCAATTCTCTGCATCTCTTCCTCTTCCTCGTACTGCTTCAGGACCTCTTCCAGAGCTAGTGTCAGCTCCACAGGTTCGCTGTACATACTGTCATTGACTGACGTCTTCATCTTCTTCTTAACTGGACCCTCATCATTCTCAGGCTTTTCCTCTTTCGGTTTTTCTTCGGGTTTCTCAGCAGGGACTTTCTCCTTATCGTCTGGCTTCTTGTCAGGCTTGGGTTCGTCACGAGGTTCGGCGGATGGTGGTGGTGGTGGTGCGGGGCAGGTGTCGTAGTTCAACACCAACATTAGCTCCGCCACGAGCGCCTCGAACTGTAGCTGATGCTGCACGGCTGACATAGTGTGTTTCTCGACTTCAACTGAAGTAATGGCCAGGACGAGGGGAGAGAATCAATGAGTTATTATAAAGATCCTTTAGATATCCCGACTTGCAACTTTAAATATATTCGTCCAATGAATATTTCATATTTTACTACTCGTAGATTAATTGGCTTTTGTTACCACTTAACATTATGAATAATTAGGATTTTCTCTACAGAATTGTGTACACCAGGTTTATGTATGATAAGATATTCCGGGATGTACTGAATGCTTAAAAAAAAAACAGTCGTTTGACAACTAAGACATAGAAATAATATTATTACAATTACATACATATATAATGCTGGGACGGTTTAAACAACGATTTCCATAAAAAATCGGAACCGGTCGTAGTTTGAACCCCGGCATAAACCAAGTACAAATTCATTTTTCTTGCGTACATCATAGATTTACGGTATCACCGTTTCCGTGCCCCGGAATTCACGTTGGAATGCACGTTAAGCCGCCGATCCTGGTTTTAATAAAACCAACTTATGGAATCGTTAATAACTATATTTGCCTTTGCATCCAAAAAGGACAATTAATGTCATGTATCTATCTATAATGATAAATGTGTACAAAATGTATAATTGTATGTTACGAGTACCACTTAACCAAAAAAATTGGTCATAGAACATAGTTTTGTGAGTCTGTCTATCTTTGTTTTTGCTTGCTAGAGATCAATATTTGATTTTTGTTGTGTGAACCGAATGTCAAAATCTGATGCCTAGTAAACAAAACTAAAGAGAAATAGAATATTGGGTTTGATCGTTCGTTAAGCTGTATAACAGGTCCTGTGTATATGTCCACGTTTGTCCTAAACCAACAAGTTAGCAATTCGAACAGTAGTGTTGTAAATCTGTGAAAAATGTACATAAGACTTATTCCTCATTGGTACAAATCGGAGTTTAAACCGAGACCCTTTTTGGATTGAAGAAAAACGTTCAACAACTGGAGCACCACCGCTGTTTCGGTTACAAACCCAAAACTCTACGTTGTTATCCTCGATTCGTGTAAAGAATTTTGTGGTTAATTAGCTTAATGTCACAAAAGGATAAAGTCGTGAGGTATAAAGGCCTTTTTTAAATAATCCTTGCACATATTTTGTTTCATTCACGCATCTAATAAAATCTATTTGTGTCCTGCTCGTCTGACTAAAGGCTGCTGTTATATAAACAGCGTCCGGCGACGGGTCAGACCCTGATTTTATTTTTTAGGTATTATTTTTAAATATCAAAAGGCAACATTGTTATTGATTTAAATTGCATACAGTCACGTACGAGCATTGGATTTGTAATAATATCTGCAAGCTGTTGCCTACAACATTGTATGGGTAAAATTTGCATTTTTATTATGGGGTGAAACCTGATGCATGTAATTAGAGCAATGCCTAAAGCTCTAGTTGTTTACAAAAGACCCACTCTGAACACAAATTTTAATATAAAGACAATTTTTTGAAGATTGCGATTCATGTATTTTTATTATTTCGTGCACAAAACTGTATGTTGATCTCTCAATTTTCAATACCTTACTATGATAGATTTTCCGATTTTTAAAATATTGGAATGTAATATAAAATTGGTTTCGATTCTCGCGCTTTCGACATAGGTAAGTAGAAATTTCATTCTGGAAAAATCGTAGACAGAATATGATCATTTTTCTATGGGAAAAACCAACAAGATGACATTTGAGTTCCTGAGGCAATTTGAAAACTGTTTTATATAGTACCTCGTAATAAGTACCAAGTAGACGGAATCGGAGGAAAAGGGTGGATTCAATGTATAAAAAAAAAAGTTTAGAAACCGAATAGAAAAGCGGTAGCGTTAAAATACGCGTACTCACTATTGTTTAAAAAAAACCTACGAATGCGGACGTATTGCGCATACGGATTTTGTTAAAATGGAAAAAAATATCATCCGTTTCTACTGCACGGTTTTTAAGAAATTAATGGTTGAAGTGGCAAAAATAAACGATTTTTTTTTCTAAAAACTTAAAAAATAAATGTTTACACAGTATACCTATTTTTTAACCCCTAATTGGTTAATAATATTGTATCAGATAATCCCGACGTACTAACTTACTTTTGTGCGAAATTTAATCATAAAATTGAAGCTAGAATCGTTTTGATGACATAACTACAGATAGCGTACAATATTATCAACCAATTAGGGGTTGAAAAATAATTTTAAATGTTATATAAACGGTTGACATTGATACATATCATAGTTAGACTCTCTTAGAACATGTATAAGGTTTAGTATGTAAATTAATTATAGTTTTAGGCTTAATATGTAAATATTTTTTATTGTAATATATACTTTTTTTTAATGTGATTTTTTTATAAAGCGAGTTTTTTCATTTATTCATTACAGCCCCTAGAATACAGGGTCTCAAACCTCCACTATTGGAGAGATGTACCTTCCAGAACATATATCTGGAGAATTTGGCCTACACTCGCCACGCTGACCAGACGGGTTGGCGAGGGTTAATATTGCGAGTAATAGTCGATACTTTTCGCCACTAACCATTAATTGCTCAAAAATCGCCCATTAGAAACGGATGACATTTTTTTATAGCTTCTCTACACAAAAACAAGAATTTTCCTTAAAGGCGCAACACGTTTGTTTTTTTTTTTGGTTATAACAAAATCGGTGCAAATCGTACAATTCACATTTTTGTAAAACAATAGTTGGTACGCGTACTTTAATGCTACCGCCTTTCCATTCGGTTTCTAATTTTTTTTTACATTTCGGTCCCCACCCTTTTTTCCGAAACCTTCCATTTCTTTTTTTATACTTGCACGACATGTGATTTTGCTCCCACCTGATGTTAAGTGGCCCGCAAGGTCCATGAATGTTAGCAACTGGAATCAGACACTCATGACTGACATCAGTTCCTAACACTATGCCGGCTTGACTGGGCATGACGGCAATTCGAGCCACGATTATCGGCACGAACGGTGCATACTTCCCTGCCCCAGCAAGCAGACTAGGCAAATTACCACCTCTAAAAGTTTCCAAATTGCCTTAGGAACTCAAATAGACAGAGTGCAACAGGGCTTTTCCTAGCTGAAATTATGCATCATTGGTTTAACTAACATTATAGCTCCAATGCAAATAGTACATAGGGAAAATCCAGAATTAGTCCTCAGGTAGCACATACCTGAACCTCAAAAGTTCATTTCAAATTTTAAAGTAAACACTGATTTATTTTGGTCTAAATATTTTTTCTAGATTGGTATTAAGTTAGTTCAGAGTTCATACATACTGCTTTGCCATAACTATTATAGAGTTTATTAGGTCTTTTGATATGGTAATTAAATTACCTGATTAAAAACACGCATTTATGATGAAGCCTACATTACGGTTATAACGTCATTAAGTACCTCCCTATTTATTATGTTTTATTTTAGTTCCTAAGCCTCGGACTTTTACGTTATGTAACAAAAAATTAAAACATGGCTTCTTAGATAATGACTGTATTTATTTATTTATTTAAATCTTTATTGCACAAAGACAAAGGCCGCTTATAATGCCGCTAGACATTCTATCCCAGCCAACCATTGGTACAACTTGAGCATTATATTGAAAGGTAGGTGCAAAATTGTATTAAATTCTACGGTTTAACTATATTATTATTATTATTATACACTAATATATATATACATATATTCCTTTGCGGTTGTTGCTACAAATCTGTGGAACAATCTACCTATTACCATAAGACAGGCATCTACCAGATCATCATTTAAAAAGCTGGTCTACTCACATTTTCTAAATAGCTCCTAACAAAATTTGTAAGTTTTATATGTATGTTTATTATTGTGTATATATTAGTATTTAGTATATTTATAAGTAGATTATATATAAGTAAGTTTATTATATAAGTATTTATATCTAATTGATGTGTCACTTATACTTTCCTTGCACCTACAGTTGTTCTAATTAGTCCCAAAGGTTTGGCTGTCAGAGAATGTCTACGGGCATTAAGTCCGCCTTTTGTACTTTGTGCATTAAAGTTTTGAAATAAATAAAAATAAATAAATAAATATACCCATACATATTATTACATACACTACATATTATATATGTATTCATTACTTTGTATATTTGACGTCTAGACCTTTTGGCCATTAATATAATAGTTAGAATAGAATTCAGGAATTTAATTGCAACCTCATCGATGCTTTTAACCTTAACAAAGTAAAGTATCATTACGACCGTTTCCCTTCCGGGGTGGTCAGAAACCACGCTTATAAAGAAGCGGATTTACATTTAGCAACTTTACTATAATGCCAATCATGACAAATGGCAAGCTCGTCTAGAGTACCAAACTCGGGAAATATAACAATATTAATTAAATTTATTCATTTAAAGAAATAACCAATGACCAGGAATCGAACCCAGTACCTCCGAATATAAATCCACGAACTTAACCGCTAGACCACGGAGGCAGTATTAACCTTAAAATAGTTAATATTTAATTAATTACACGTGATACCGCCCGTTCTGGAAATTAGAATTGGTAAGTAACTGCATTAATAAATTTTATAGTTATTAAAATCGCCCGCCGCTCCTCCTCCGCAATGTAACCTATTCCTATATGTAAACTTCCTCATCCTGTACCAGCGACCTAGGCATCAATTTTAAGCCCTAAAGCCTAGAATCAGGTAACTCTTATAGCGTCATTCTTAGATCAGAAAATTGATTACATTTCAGTAACATCAAAGTTTATTTTGATATTTTGTGACAATATTTTGGAACCTCCTATTTTAGGTATGTGTGCACTCATCCCACTGAGTCATAACAAGGTACAGTTGGCAATAAAATACCATGTACACCTACCTGTAACGTATCTCTCTAATATTTGGGTAGTATTTTGGTTGGTACTTCTGCGTATGTCTAGGTGTATGTTTCTCCTGCGGTTAGCTATTTCAATTAACTTCGATTGCAAATAACACACGATAGACTACATGCAACTAAAAGGGGCTGTGGAGGTTGGGAGTTGGGAGTTCCCCCTTACAGGGCCCGTCTGCCATCAACATAAAAGGCCCTTTGAAAGCTCGTGAATATGTGCATAATAAAGTTAATTTTGGCGTAAACTAATATTAAAGCATTTTGCATTTTGCTTCAATGTTGCATATGGTAATTTGCCACTATACAGAGTGGATTTTTGAGACGGGTCAGTGAGGGCAGAACCGTTATTATAGAAAAATGCTGCTAGGATACCATCCTTAAGTTTTTAAGATATCTGAACTTTTAAGACGGGTCAGTGAGGGCAGGAATACCGTAACCGTTGTTATAGGAAAATGCTGCTAGGATATCATCCTTAAGTTTTTAAGATATCTGAACTTTTGAGACGGGTCAGTGAGGGCAGGTATACCGTAACCGTTATAGTTATAGGAAAACGATGCTAGGATACCATCCTTAAGTTTTAAAGATATCTGAACTTTTGAGACGGGTCAGTGAGGGCAGGTATACCGTAACCGTTATAGTTATAGGAAAACTCTGCTAGGATACCATCCTTAAGTTTTTAAGATATCTGAACTGCATTCACAGATTTTGGAAAAAATGTACAGTTGCCGACAAATGTAATTTTACATTAAAACTTTTAGTTGATGCCAATCGATCCTGTTTTTTATAAGCGTCAAATGTCTCTCTACTGTACCAAGTGGTTTGAGTACTGGAAATGTCAATAATCACAAAAAGCTTTTCACATAAGTTTGTACGTAACAACTATTAATCAACTCAAAATATTTTTTTATTTTTTTTATTTTTGTATTTCTGTGTGTATGTTTGTAATGAATAAACTCAAAAACTATTGTGCTGATTTCAAAAATTCTTTCACCATTAGAAAGCTACATTCATCCTGAGTAACATAGGCTAAATTTATTGCTAGAAAAGATTAGGGATCCTTACTAAAACTTTAGTAACGTAACCCAAGGTGTTAAAAATGCCATTAAACTTTTTTCGTCAATAAATAGAAAAAAAAATAATTTAATAAAAATAAATATAAGACGTTAAAATCTATGCCAATATATGACATGCCTACCGGGTACCTGAAGGTTTTTTTTGCCGACGACACAACATTACATGGGCAACGCCGGGTCAAACAGCTAGTTATTAATATATATTTATACCTTACGACAAAGCCTCTTTATAGCTGCATATTTCTTAATCATTATTAGTATAATACATGACATATAATTAGACATTTATTTGGCGCGGTGGTGGCTCGGTTGTAAGAACGCGTACCTTAAATCCTACAAAGGTCGGTTCAAACCCACCCGGCATGTACCAATGAGAAATACACTTTTCTTACGTACATTTGTTCTAGATTTAACACCACCGTTCCCGTGCCTCGGAGAGCACGTTAAGCCGTCGGTCCCGGTTCCACTAATGCCAACTTGTGGAATCGTTAATAAATGTCATAAAATGTTGACATCATATCCTCGCCAAGCCGTCTGGCCAGCGTGGCAAGTGTAGGCCAAATTCTCCAGTTCTGGAATGCCCATCTCCAGCAGTGGAGGTCTAGGACGCTGTGTTCTAAGGGTTGTAATGAATAATACCGTTATTAGCAGACTGTTCCTTAATTACAACAGCCAGCTATTTCTTCAGTCGTTTTACGAATTCAAGAGTTCCTATTGGCTCCTAAGGAATCAATATACAATGTATTGCCAAAGAATCTTATTTTATACTCTCATCAAAAGAATCTTTAAGACCCACTGAAGTTTACGTACAGAAACTACTTACGTTAAGTTACAAGCCGCCCTATTCTGTTACTTAGCGCAAACGTTATATAATGGAATTCGTTAACTTTATAGATCACGCTATTAAAGTTGATGTTTGCTGTCAATGTCGAGCACTAATAGAGTTGAGAATTGAATAATATTTTGTGAGTATAACGCAAGCTCTGACTTAAATAAAGAAATCCACTAATAACGTTTGCGACTAAGGGCCAGTAACTGAATCTTTCCTTAGTGGCGATTGCGACGTTTGCATACAAATTTCTGTATTAAGTGTCCACTAAGGAAGAATTCAGTTACCGGCCCTGCGCATAAGGCTGCAGGTTTACTTATATACAGGCATCAGATAAATTTTATCGTTTTCTGTTAAAAGGTCCTCGTGCCTAATCCTAATCAGGTTAGCTTCTCTTTAAGTGTTGGTATGGTGTCGAGTCGCATTGGTGAATTTTTTTGTGTATTAATGTAGTTCAGAATTTCTCAAAATTTACAAGTGGTTTCCTAGTAACGTTTTACTGTAACTATAATGGTTAAGGTTAACAAACCTGCCCTTACTGACCCGTCTCAAAAATCCATCCTGTATAATCGCTCATTTTAAACTAGGGTATTCTTATCTTGATTTAATAAAGTAACACGGTTCGTAGACATAATTGCAAAGCGATAAATATCGCGTTACAAGACCAGTCTACGATTTTCCCAACAAAAGGGATTAACTATGTCTGAAATAAAAATCAAAAGGTAAATAACACGCTAATTTGTAACTTACTTTAGTTAGTTATGTGTACCTACAGTAATACGAGTACCTACGTCTACTATCATATATTTCTTTCGAATAGTTCTGTAATATCTAATTTAATAAATCAATTTAAAAAGGTATTGTAATTAATTATTATTACATACTTATTTATTTTAAACAAAACTTTAAATTAAATAAACTATATTTCAACTAAAACAAAATTTAACCTATATGAATAAAATCTTAACTGCCTCCGTGGTCTAGCGGTTAAGTCCGTGGATTTAGACTCGGAGGTACCGTGTTCGATTGTCGGAACACAAAAATATTTATTAATGTAAATAAATACATTTAAATAATATTTAATTTATTTTTGAGATTTCTCGAGTTTGGTACGCTGGAGACATCGACGAGCTTGCCACTTGTCATGATTGGCCTATAGTACAGTTAGCTAAATGTGAATCCGCTTATTTATAACTGTGGTTTATTACCACCCCGAAAGGAAAACGGTCGTGATGATACTTTATCATTTCTTTTTAAATAAAATCTTTAAAAAAATAAATCTTACAACAAAAATAGTTCCTCCCAATCGCTGTCCTGTGGCATAGTGCCAAATACACTGTCAGCATTTAACCTTTAAATTAAAATACTTAATCTTTGAGAGAATTAACTGCCAGCCCTAGTGTCATCAGAGACGTGTATGAGCCTTGGAACAATTTCTGTATAGAAAGCTTTCAGTTCTGATCCCCACGGAACATTGTTTCTACAGCAAACGTCGAAAATAAGTAACTATTGCAAATCTTTTCATATTTTCGACGCTTGCTGATCTACGCTTGTTCCGCTGCAATACCAGCTCTAACAGAAGTGCCTTGAAGGTGGGAAGGGGCTAGGGAATCCTAACAGGTAAAATCCCACACCAGCGATTGGCCCAATCTCCAAGGTACTAATATCATTCCGTCTTGACGCTTGCTATCGTCTCGACTCAGACCGGTTGGTTCTAAAATAGATGGGATCCAGACAACTGCAAGCGTCCTACAAATGAGATCATTAATGACGCTATGACGAAAACACACATTTAATAAATTAAGATTAAAAACTTCTGAAATGAATGCATCATAAAAAAAAACTTTAAAAAATATAGTGACAAGATGTAAATATTAGAATAATAGTCATCAATAAAATAAAATAATAAAAAAAATAAAAAATGAAAAATATTCCAGTAACTAAAGATCACAGTTCTTCGGAATCAATTTCCAACATTTCGTGTATAAATATCAAATCTATCGTCAAAAGAAAAAGCGTGGATACACTAAATACTGATCTACAATCTAAAGTTACTGATAGAGGATCTAAAGGCAAACCTGAACTTCAACCATCGACTTCTTCAAGAAACAAAGAATTAAATAATTCGATTACATCTTCAATATCCAGGTAATAAAAATATTTATGTATTTATTCGTAGGGAAATTTACAGCCTTTACAAATATTATGTATACAAAAAATATATGTCATCTTAAAGCCTTACAAATTTTCACTGTTAGATATAATGAAAAAAAAAATTAACAAAATCAGTACAATTTGAGACATCTTCTCAACCCTCATAAAAGACGATATTTAGTACGGGTAAATCCTCGCCAAGCCGTCTGGCCAGCGTAGCGAGTGTAGGCTAAATTCTTCAGATATATGTTCTGGAAGGCCCATCTCCAGCAGTGGAGGTCTAGGTCGCTGTGTTCTAGGCGCTGTAATGAATATCGTCCGTGGTCTAGCGGTTAAGTATCGGAGGTACCGGGATCGATTCCTGGTCGGAACACAATAATATTTATTAATTTAAAATAAATAAATTGAATTATTATTTAACTTTTTTTTTATATTTTTCGGGTTTAATACGCTGGAGACAACGACGAGCTTGCCACTTGTCATGATTGGCCTATGGTAAAGTTGACGAAATCTGAATCCGCTTGTTGATAAATGGTTTCTGACCACCCCGAAAGGGAAACGATCTTGATAATACTTTCCTTTTTTTACTTTTACATCCTCATTACTGGACCTGGACGTTCACTGATGGAGATGGGCCTTCCATAATATATATCTGGAGAATTTGGTCTACTTCGAACACTACTACTAGCAAACCTAGCGTGTTTCATTCATTATTGTTGATGATTTTATTTATTTCTTTTTCTAATCTAAATGTTGTTTTTATTTTTTCTACGCTAATTTCTAACTCTAATTCTTTTCTAAACTGATTTAATATAAGTTCTCTTAATCATTTTCATTCTTTAATTTATTATTTTTTACTTCCTCTTTTAACATACTATTTGTATATAAGTGATTTATTGTTTCTCTTACTTTTTCCGCTATTTGACGTAAGTAACGCACATATATACATTTTTATTTAAATGTACATATAATATACATATATCTGTGTGTTAATCAATATAATACAAGTAAAATTAATATACATTAAATATAAATTAAAAGCTACCTAAATTATAAAATTAAAAAATAAACTAAACTTTAATTTTTAATTTTAATTTAATCGACCTCTAGAGTCGTTCCATCCGAGATAGTCTCAAGAAGACTGGCAACATTTGCCCTCTGTATAGCGAGGCTAATACGTTGGCAGAAATAATTGCCAGCCTTTTTGTGTGTTTAATGATAATATCATTTAAGTTTTTTAAATAATTGTCTAAGCGCCAGCTTAATGCTGTTTGTCACTAAGGGCATGGCATTTTTTTCGCGCAGCAAATCAGCATCGCTGTGCTGCAAGTGTTCTTTGGCACACTGCCACATGATCAGGTAATGGGTGAATATTTTTATAATATATAGTTTAGTTTTTATTTATATTATTTTATTAGCTTAATTATTATTTTTATTTTGTAATCATTTTGCATTACTAACAAAGCATTACTTTTACGATCTGGGCCTAAATATGAGAGTAGGTAGGTATGCTTACAATGTTGCTTAGAATAACATCATTAGTATAAGATTGATAAATTGCTCCGAGATTGCAGGATGGATGATAAATGGTAGATTGAAGAGTTCCGTTTTAGCTAGCCGTTTATCCAATCTGAATAAACCCTATCAATTGTATGTTACAGGGAATGTGTATAATTTAGCTATTATAATAAATTCCTAGGTCTACCGTCGCCATCTTCGCGTCATTCGCGTACATATACATTTTAGATTATAAGTTGACACAACCTTTGTGCAGCCACGAAATTTATTAAATTTAAATAGTACTATATACACTACTATAATTGTTTAGAATTTAGATTATAAGTTAAAATTATTTAGGTAAAGCTACAGTACTTGTTTATGGCATCAGTGTTACTTACTTCTTCCGGTCCATCAGTATATAAATATTATTTACTTGTAATTATGTTTAATTTTATAATATTGTAAATTAATTGTAAAAAATTACAATATCTGAGTGTTACCTGTAAACCATATGGAAATAAATATTTAGAATTTGATCCCTATATGTGTTTCCTCGTTTTCATAACCTAGGAATAACTACCTACTCAAACGACACTTCACAACTTATATAATTGAGTATAGAAAGTAGACCCGGACTGTTGGCTCTCTACAGTAGCTGGTGTCATCAGTTACTCCCATTGTTGGACTAGTGTAACGCTTACCATCAGGTAGTCGCGTTGTCAAATGTCGTGCAAAGGCCTACTTTAACAACATTACTGCATCGTATTGACGGCAGTTTAAAGGCGGCAATATGCGGACGTTTTAGTAATCTAAACCTTAGAAATGAAACTGTATTTTCTATTCAAAGTTGTATAATTAAGCGATTTACTCGTATATATTAATTATTTGTTATAGTTGCAAGCGTGTAAAAAGCATATTTTTTGATTTATAATAAGTGTCTTATACAATGCCACGCAAATTACGGCATATGGTCTTTACTGTTATTGTAGTTAGCGACTATAAAGTCAGGAAAATCGAAACGTTCATATGTATATATATTATATAGTATAAAATAATGAAACAATAAAACGTGTACCAACCTAATTTTAAAATTCAAAATTCCGGCTGCGTAAATAATAACTTTATTAAAAAACTAAAATTATATAAATAAATAAAAAACTAAATAAGTTAAGTTTTTTTTAAATATTAACTGATAAGTCAAAATCAAGCCCAAGGTTTCCGTTTGAGAACGTTTGCAATAATTTTATATAAATTTTAATTTTCGCATAGCAACTTTAACAGTCGGGACCCAATCCGGTCTTGGGTAAAAAAGAAATTACTACTAATAAACATTACAGTATTTTACTAATACATTATATACATCGTTTTATTTACTCTACTAGTAATTATTGCAATAATGTTTTTCATTTTCAAAAATATCTAATAACCAGACTTGCATTCGGTCAGGTGGTCTTGGTCTTACACTCCTAATCTTGGTCTTGGTATTGATTTTGTAGAAGATGTCTTGCAAGACGCAAGACATTAGACCTTGTTGACCAACATGTATCCAAAATTATAGATGTAATTAATTTGGAAAAAAATGTCACAGCAAATATTGAGAGACTCTTTTGCAAGACCAATGCCAAGACTAGGATTAGTCTTTATTGGTCTTGCTAACATATTTTTTTTTCTTTATAGTTATTAGTGAAAATTTGTAAGGCTTTAAGATGACATATATTTTTTGTATACATAATATTGTAAAGGCTGTAAATTTTCCCACGAATAAATAAATAAATATTTTGGTATTGCACTTGGCCTTGCAATAAAGCATGACCTGGACCAAGATTGGGCAACACTAAAAATATCTCGTATGTTCTGAAAGGCTGATAATTATATTCTTAGACTTTGTGTCCTTAGGGCTGTAATGTTGATATTTTCTGATGATATTAGGCATTTTCCAGACAATACATATAACGCCGGTTTTTTAACACTTCCTGTAGCATATTACTTACGCAAGTATTGAGCAGTTACGGTAGGTCAGTATTCGCAAGTATAGTGCGACCAATTTAAAACTTCCTGAAGTTTTATTTGAATTGGTCGTGTATATTCGTGCAAAAAGCCCAGTGGTCGTTGATAGCTGATAGGAGACAGCTGTGTTAAAATTTAACTTACTTATAAGCTAAATTACGCAAATATAACATGACAACTTTCATATTATTTTATTTAAAACCCAACCTTAAAGCATCAGCCTGAACTAATTGTAATGGATGCCGAGCATTCGTGGATAAACTGCCAGTTAGCTACTAAAATCGGCTTACAGGATTATGGACTATTCTACAAATAGCCGGACGCCATAACGCAAGGGGTCGTTAATTAAATTGGCTCGACAGCGCATTCGGACTAATTGGCTTTTCACTATCCATCATCATCACGGCTCCTACAACACAGAGTTTTCCATCTCCAATGCGGGTGATTTCAAAACATATTTCGGAACAATTTAATTACCAGCGGGCTAGTTTCAACGATTTCTCATATTGGGTTTAGACCAAACGAGAGAAAGCTCATTACATCTGCTCTTTATCCATTGACCCTTACCTAAAAGATCGTTTTCAATTCCTATGTGACTCTTCCCATAATATCCTACTTAAAATCCCTCCTCACTCTTCCAGCAGATATTCAGATTCCTTTACAGTATCTGCAGATCGCCAGTGAAACTGAATTCCTTTAGTTATCAGACAGACACTATATCTTGAATTATTCAAAGATAAATTAAACAAATACTTTACAACAGAATAAGTCGCCATAACATATTTATATAAATATATATATATGAGTATATATGTATTTTATATTTAGGTATTTACATATATGTATTAGTTTAATTTGGACGTTTATCTATGTATATGGTATTGCATATAACAAGTACTGTATGTATGTAATTAATTTGTGATTTATATAGTAGTAAATAATTTCAACTATCAATTTTCTTCGTAGCCTTCTGCACCCGCTTATTACAGATCTTAGTCACTGTACAATTGCTCCCAAAGATTCTATGGAATTGTCTAATATGTGCACTCGCTTGAACTAAACGGCGCACAAGCCTGCTCGCATTTCAAATATGCTCGCTTCTCGAAACGGTTTCTTCAAGCGTTCAATTGCTGACGAATGAGCACAAAGCATTCGTTCGCGTGATCTAAACACCGAGCATATGCTAGGATTCTACGTCTTATTGTTCATTTTTTTGTATTCTTTTGGTGTAAATGATAAAAACGGTAGTGGAACCCGGACTGACGATTTAATATACTTCCGAGGCTCTGAAGCAATGGTATTAAATCTACGTAAGAAAAATTAAGTTCTCGATGGTCGGGGTTCGAACGCGACCTTTTTCAGCCAAAGCTCATTAATTCGGTTGCTCAAATGAAAAACCTAGTATGCAAATTGATCAGAAAAGTACCTGTTTAAAGTAGAAATAACTTTGTACATACATTATATGTATTTTATTTATTTAAAGAGAAAGGATTATTTAGAAAAAGGAAATTATATACCAGAATATTTCTCAATGTAAATTTTTCATGATGTTTATTGCTAAACAGAAAATAGATTTATTATAAATCAAAATTGTTTATTTCCATTGGTTCGCCTAAAACAACTTGGATACAGTCAGAACTAATAAAATCAATACAATTATTAAAACATATGTACTAATCAAAGTGGTAATAATGCGACAGGCAATAATCCATGTATGTTATGCACAACATTATTGCTACAAGCAAGTAAAACTAACTTAGAAACTACTTAAATAAGATCGTGGCTGTAAAGAGGCCGGGTCAGTTTACATTCTAAATAGTTAATAATTATGACGTACAGAAATTATATGTATGTCAGATAATTGATAAATTTATAAAACAAAAAAAAAAACAAAAAAAAAAAGACGTGTCATCTTATAATCTAAATAATAATAATTATATGTCAATTAAACATAAATATATATATTAATGTACCTTTAAGTTAAGATCTTTTTTTTTTACTTACATTGCTGGGTTTTTCATTTGGACAGCCGTATTGTATGCATGAGTATACGAGAATGTATTTAAATAGGAATTGAATTTTCAGGTTTCGTAATGATTTTGAAGAATTGAATTGCAAAATGCGTATTTTCAGTGAATCTATAAATCTATGCAAATGTATTGCCGACGATTACAAGACAAAGTTAATTTCTATGGAAAAACGATTACAATTACTGGAAAAAAGGAATAAATTATTTAGGGTATGCATTACTTTTAATACATATAACTGAACGCCTTCCTCCGTGGTACTGAGTTCGATTCGAGATTAAGATTGCAAAACATATTGATATTTCTCAAGTTTGCTCTTGTCACGATGGGCCTTGGTTAATTTAATTCCTTAAATAAAGCGTGGTTTCTGATAACCACGTTAAGGAATTGCGGTCGTAATTATGATGTTGAGCTGTGCACTTTGAAAATGTTTATTAAAATTTTAAAGGTGCAAAGCGCGCGTTATAATTAGTCTATTTTTTGTATAACAGATTCTGATATATGATAAAATAGATATACCTACTACTTAGGTACGAGTCATTTAAATTTAACTATAATCCTAAGTTTTTTTTTATACTAGCCCGACATGCGACCCACCTGATGGGAAGTGGCGGGCGATATCCATGAATGGCAACTGAAATCAGACACTCATGACTAACACTATGCCGGCTTGACTGGGCATGACGGCATTTCGAGCCTGATCCCAAAACGTGTGGATACACTTTTACTGGGTTTATCGACACGAACTTTGGATACTTCCCCGCCCCGGCAGACTAGGCAAATTACCATCATTAGTCAGCATACCACCTATTTCGTAGTTCGTGGATTTAGACGCGGAGACACCAGGTTCGATTCCTGGTCAGGACACAGTAATCTATTTGTGATAATTCTAGAGTTTGGTACGCTAGAGACTTCGACGAGCTTGCGACTTGTCTTGATGGGCCTATAGTAAAGTTGGTTAAAAGTGAATCCGCTTCTAGTTCGTAAATAGCCGTGATGATACTTTACTCAATCTTTACAGGTAGAAAGCAATTATTCTGCAATAATTCAGAAAAACAAACAACTCTCTTTGAAAACTCATATTTATGCGAAGGTAAGTTCTACTTCTGGTCCTGGGCAGTGGGCACACTAGTTACGTAGGTGCAGTCCTACCAACTTATACATATGTTACCTAAAGAGCTACCGCTTCTTGGTATTGCTAATTAACTTTAATATGCACAAACACCCTCGCCAACCCGTCAGGCTAGCATGGCGAGTGTAGGCCAAATTCTCTAGAAATGTGTTCTAAAAGGCTCGTTCTCCAGAGGTCTAGGACTCAGTCGCTGTAATGATAATGATTTACATTTATTTGCAATTACATTAATTAATCATGTTTCAATTCGAATAAAAGGAAATGTGTTTTCTTGTGCTAGAAGTGCTGACCGCATTCTTCGTCACGCGGCTCTCAACGACATCATCTGCGAAGGGCTCTTGTCACTGCTGGTGTACCCGCGATCTTAGAACCATCTGGGATTGTGCGGAGCGATGGCAAGAGACCCGACGGAATGACTGTTGGGCCGTGGAAACTTGGCAGGTCTCTGGTATGGGATGCGACGTGTGTAGACACATTAGCTCCATCTCACATCCAGGCGACCTCGTCAGGCGCGGGGAGAGCAGCGTTTTCTGTGGAGAACCTCAAATTGCGCAAATACGCCAACCTTGGTATCGGTTACGAATTTGCGCCGTTTGGGGTCGAGACGATGGGCCCATGGGGACCGTCAGCAAGGCGCTTGGCCAAGGAGTTGTCAAAGCGGTTGACAGAAAGGCCTGGAGACAGGAAGGCTGGCAATTATTTTTGCCAACGTATTAGCCTCGCTATACAAAAAAGGTTGGTTGCTAGAGAATGCCTAGCGGCATTAATCCCGCCTCTTGTACATAGTGCAATAAAGTTTTTTAAATAAATAAATAATACAGAGGGGAAATGTAGCCAGTCTCCTTGGGACTATCTCGGATGGGACCTCTCTAGAGGACATTTTTTATTTATAGTTTGGTTTATTTTTAATTTTATCATTAAGGTAGCTTTTAATTTATATTAAATGTACATATATTAATTACCTTCGAATAAAATACATATACAAGGAAATGTTACTGACTGCAAATTTTGCGTCAAGATAATTTATATCATTATCACGACCTTCCAGAATTTTCTGGAGACCGCCACTCTTTATATGCGGCCGATTATTTGACTTTCGTTAATTCTTACCGTGTGTTGATTTTTAACATACCTATGTATTTTTTTTAAATAAATTAAATTATTGATAATATTTTTAATTTATTAAACTTAATCTTAGTCCATACTACATTTTTATTTTTCTTATTTCTTATGTAATATTTATATTTGTGTGTTATCATTTTAATTTAAATATATATAGTAGTATCATCACGACCGTTTCCCTTTCGGGGTGGTCAGAAACCACGCTTATTAATAAGCGGATTCACATTTAGCCAATTTTACTATAGGCCAATCATGACAAGTGGCAAGCTCGTCGATGTCTCCAGCGTACCAAACTCGAGAAATATCACAAATAAATTAAATGTATTTATTTACATTAATAAATATTTTTGTGTCCCGACCAGGAATCGAACCCGGTACCTCCGAGTCTAAATCCACGGACTTAACCGCTAGACCACGGATGCAGTTATATATATATGTTTATATATGTAAATCTTTTATGTAATATTAGTATGTACCTATGTGTATAATATAAAATTAAATTGCACCCATTGGCGGGAAAATCTTAGAGTATGTACTGGTTCTAGGTATCTTGTTTATTTATTATTTTTGCGGGGGGTTGGTTTGCGTTGAATATTACAGCTGCAAGTGGAATAATAAGATAGGCTGAAGGACCAGTGGATTCTTCAAATCCACAGCGGTATCTGTTCAAAAATGCTGTTCACGTTCACACCGTCAAACAAGGGAAATGGATGGAAGAAATGAGACAGCGCGGAAGACAGTATGGTGGAACTGCTGTCTCTAAGGAAAGAAGGCATGCAACTTACTTGGTGAGATCCGGTCATCAGCTCAGCAGGTCGCAGGCCAAAGTCCATTCCACGAAACAGAGTTCACAGCACTATTTTAAAGATACACTTATCGCGGCGAAAAACACTCACAGCTGTTTTATAAAGTCTATATAATTAGTTGGTGATATTTAGCACAAATAAAGCGGGGCGGTGCGGGTTTAATATAATAAAATTTAATTATGGACGCGTGCGCATCACCGTGTTGCGATACCAACAACTTGGGAAGGTAGATAGGATAAATGTTTGACAGGTGCGTTCGGAAATTTGCATTATGATGATAATAAAAATAAATCGCGTAAACACCCATACATAACTTTCTTTACTCCCATAGGTTGGTTGTCAGAAAATGCTTAGTCATTAAGCCCGCCTATGTACATTTATAGTGCAATAAAGTAATTTAAAAAAAAAACTTAACTAAACTTAAATCATATGTCAAAGCTTAGGAGCGCACGTCGTTTTTTCACATCCTCATTCAAACTTCAGCAGCAACCTTCTTCAGGTCATCCATCCATTTGGCGGGGGGTCGTCTCGTGGCCTACTTCTACTCTAAAACCTACCTACTTCACGTATACTTCACGGCAATGACACCTTAAATAATTTAAAAAGGCACATTTTAAACTTAAGTGCACCCTGTATTTAGTGTAATGACTTTATTAAGGCGCTATTGCATTGCTGTACGGACACGCTACGCACGTTGAATTAGCTTCGTTTTGTATGAAAATATATCAGCCACGCTAATTCTATTGTTATCATACAAAGTGTAGCTAAGTCAACGTGGAATGGAATAGCTTCAGTTAGAAAGAAACTAACATACTATACTCCAATCGCGTTAAGAAATATTGAGTCATCAACTTCTGGGAAAAGGCGTATTCAAAGTGGTGAGAAAAAAAGCACGAAATAAACATAAATTAATTAAATTAAAATTAAAGTTTAAGCGATAGGTATTTTTTTTTATTTTTTTTTTCTCTTTATTTATATTTATTTTAATTTTATATTTAAACTAGCTGACCCGGCGAACTTCGTACCGCCTGACAGTCCATGAATGTACCCTCGGTCGGCATGCCCCACAAATCACCGCTGATGCGCGCCACCTATCCGACAACAGTAGTACTATGTCAGAAACCTTCGCCGATGTTCACACAAAATATTCCCAAAGTTTCATCTCATGTTCATGTGTTGATGATCATCGTTTTGAAATGCATAGGGAACATATATACACACAGACATTCATTTTTATATATATAGATTAGGTTTTATTAGTTGGTTTTTTGTTTATTTTAAGTTATTTATTTTTTATTTGTAGTAATAACTTAGTTTATATTTAATAGTTAATAGAAATAATTTATTAATCAATAAATAATAATAATAGTCAAGTATTATTTAATTATTATGTTTTATAATAAAAGGGATTATCATATATTTTATAAATAAATGTTTTATAGTCACTGTGATGTTGACTTTGAAATTTTTGCTACCTGTTTAGCGGGAGGCGTTGGTAGACCGGACAACTATGCCTTACTTTTTCATTACGCGAATGTACTATTGATAGAATAGGTTTCATGTCCTAATATTGTATTTCGTTTATAAATTTAGCATCATTTTAAGTACAATGTCATTCTTATACTTATCATCAAAAGTTTACGATCTTTGCTTTTTTAATTACCTAATTCGTCAGCCAGATTATTATATGTTTGAGTTCGGATTAAAAATCACCTCATTTTGTAACGTGTAGACTGTAGATAATGCCACTAGTTATGAACGATTTTTTTTGTAAAATTATTTAATTTTTGGAGAAGAATGACCGCAGCTGCGTATACCTACACTACTTCAAAGAATTGCTCATGCACGTCTGAAGGTGAGTTTAGACCAAAGGAACAAATAGCTAAATAGTGCTCAAACAAAAGCGCCAATAGTGCCAATAGTTTTATTTTTTTGATGTAAATGTCATCTCTATTTTTTTATTTACACCAAAAAATACCAATGAGCACAAATGAAAACAAGAACTAGAATTCCTGCACTTGAGCCTGTACAAGATCACGCGAACAAGTGCTTCATACTCATTCGTTGAGTAGAACACTTTGAGAAGCGACGGGTATGCTCACATGCACCAGCGCCCGTGCGGCGCCGTTGACATCAAGCGAGCAACGAAAGAATGCTTTGGTCCTGCTTACAATAATATTTTAGAATTTAAATGAATCCAGTAGCCCAGCCCTTATTCTGTTATTTAAGTGCCAACGTTATATAGTGGAATCCCTTAAATAACGGTACTGTCAGTATAAAACGCCGTTAAAATTGGTATTCTCGTATTAAGGTTTTCACCACAGATGACAACAAAATAACCTTACGATGCATTAATTAAAAAAAAAACTATTATATATATCTTTTAGTATTTGCCTTATTTATTTGTTTTTTACCTAATTTATGTTATAAAACTATGTTTAATCTTAGTTTAATTATATGTATATAATCTTAGTTTAATTAAAATAAATTCGCGGCGGACACTTAAGTATTTACCTCATGGGTGACCTTTGAAATAGTGGAAAACGCTATTTTGACGTAATGTCGGCTATGATCGGAGAAACTCGGGCTAAAAGTGGTAGAAAATAACATAATTCACTATTTTGACAATCTAACGTTTGCGACAGTAACAGAATAGGGCTGCAGGATCTGCTTTAACTTTCGTTTATAATTTACAAGACTGTCAACGTATAATTAAGAGTGTCATATTGTGACAAATAAAAGTTAAAGCATTCCTAGCTTTCGAGTATGTCGGCAACACAACAGATAGAGATTTTCTTTTTTTAGTTCTTTACACATCTAAGCACATCAAAATTCATTTTGAACTCGAACACACATGCTTCTTCAGACCTCAAGATGTATGAATATTGTATGTATAGATTTGCGATATTCCAAATATATATTTTTTTCAATTTAAAGTTTGCATGATCCCGCAATTTTAGTGCAACGCGATGTTGGATATCACTATTGTTCAAATTGTTTACACAAATGTAAAGATGGTGAGGCATGTGCTCATTTTATAACAACTTATTTTTTAATTTATAATACATATATTATTGTATCTTCTGAGTCTAATCTATCGCGTACGTATTTATTATGCTGTTATGGTGTAATTTATTTGCTGTATATATATTTTTTCACTATTAGTGAGAACATTTAAATGATACTCTATTTCTGTATTTTTTTTATTGTACAATTCGAAAATACTAAATAATTGCAATTGAAATCGAATAATGTGTATTGTGTGTGTAATACTGGTAGTTGCACGGTGACGATTAATTGCAAGTGTGTTCCAGCTCTTTAGTAGATCAGTCTATTCCACCACTTTTTAGTAGTTAAGTCAGACATCTCGGGTTCACTGAAAGCTAAGTTAGCTCATTTCAAAATCTACCTTAAATTTTCTAGGACATTTTCCGGCAACAAAATTCCAGCTGTCAGAGAAATAGTAAGAACAGCTGTTCTCCTTCCTTGCGACCTTGAAATTATGAACCAGGCTCACTGTTTCTATCGATTTTACTGGGAACCCTAGTTAACTCTTAGTCCTTAACAGTAAATATAACCCACACTAATACTGCCCTGTATAAAATATTCGTATAGTGCATACTTATTTATCGTATGACTGCATTAGTCAAATGTTGTTTATTCACCGATAACAAAACGACGTATCAGCTCAGATGCTAAACTAAAGCGAAGTTAGCCGCAAAAACGTCGCAATACACAATTCTGTATTAAATTCGTTCCAAGTTCGGTTTCTGCGCATTTTCCCCGTACCCGCGGTAAATGGCGTGAGCTCACGTCATCAGGGCGACAAGGTTCTATCTCGCACAGAAAAACAAAACATACAGTTAGTTTATGTCAGAGTAAGAACACATGATGTCGATTAATAGTGTAGAAACGAAGTTATTGAAGGATTTGACGCAGGATTTTGAGAAAGTTATAATTGATAAGAAATGTGAATCTCAAACAGTGACTTTAAAGGAGTGTAAGGATGACTGGGGAGTACTCTTCTTGGTAAGTTTTGTTTATTTCTCACTTGTAATTAAATTAGCGACTAATAACCACAATGAATATTCAGATTTAAGGGTAAATATTTTTTTAGTAGCTATAATTAAGTTCACTATTTTGTTTTGGTTTTGTATGTGACATTTATATTTTAAATTTTTTGGCATTGGATTCTACGTCCTTCGGTCTGTATGTTTTAGATCGTCGTTATTTTTTGACAGTTCCTTTGAAGCTTGTGAAACAAGTAAGGTCAATTTTCTTTGGGTGATTACAATTTTAGTAAATATAGATTTTAATGTTGTTTACTCTTCTACCTGTTATTTCCTCTATAAAGATTTTTATTTGTTTAGTAGATATTATTATTGATTTATTAACTATTTAATTTGACATTGAATACCTTCAATAGTTAAGTAGGTAAGCTACATACATATATAATTCAAGTTTTAGCACTAATCGGTGCTTACAACTAAAACACATTGTCTGGTTTATGTAAATTACTTACTGTAAAAATAATTTTAGTGAGCCCGTAATTCTATCATTATCTCGTGTTCGTAATTGCTTTGTGGCATGATAATGAGTGCAATTAGGTTCTGTTAGACCATTTTTTACTACTTAGAGTATCTTTACAACACAAAAGTACTTTTGTATGTTTTGTGTGGTTAGAAAATTCACTATTATAATTATTTTTAACTTCGGATATATAAAAAAAAATGTCGCTTAATTGTAATACTAAGTAAGAATAAATAGTCAGGCGGAGCCAACTTCAGCAAAGAAGCCGCCAGATGCATACAGCTTGGATGGGTGGCATTCGCGAAACTCCGGCACATCCTCTCATCGTCCATACCGCAATGTCCAAAGACAAAAGTCTTATACCAGTTCGTTCTTTCCCTAATGTCGTAAGGAGCAGAGCAGTGAACGAACACTGACAGTGGGTCTGGTCCACAAGTTTAAGGTCGCTCAGCAAGCTATAGAGAGATACTATGCTTGGTATTCGAAACGTTGATATTCGTTAGACCAAGGTTACTGACATAGCTTTCAAAATTAGCAAGCTGAAGTCGGCCAAACACTTTTGCCGCAGAACCGACGACTGTTGAACTGAAGAACACGTACGGGAATACACAGAGTGGTACAAGCTCCCTCCGTTCACATCTTTAAACAATTACTCACGACCTTTTTTCTAAATAAGCAGAATAGTGTCTCCTAGTTCATTATATTAATCACTTATGTTATGTATTTTATGCTTATCATTATTATTATTATTCTAAATCAACTGTTACTTTAACCATGTGTGTACTAATTTAACTTAATTATAATATATATAGATATGTAGGTATTTATGTATATATTTATTCAGTATATGTAATATTAGTATGTAAGTCTATTATAATAAATTGCACACTCCCAAAGGTTGGTTGTTAGAAAATGCTTAGTCATTAAGCCCGCCTATGTACAATATTTTTTAGTGCAATAAAGAATTTTTGAAATTGATATTGAAACCCCCCGCCAGAAGGACGGATGACCTAAAGAAGGTTGCTGGTGGGGGATGGTTGCAAAAGACCGCGTGCAGTGGCAAGCTAGTGCAGAGGGAGGCCTATATCCAGCATTGGAGAGACATTTGCTGATAATGATGATGAAGAATAAATATTTTTGTATTATCTATTCTTGTAATCTCAATCTAAGAAAATAAGGTACAATGATTTAAAAAAATAATAAAATAATAATTAAACTAAAAACTTACACCTTAAAACATAAATTACTATTAATAAAAATAAACCTAATTAATAAATAAAAATATAACTAAAAACTAAAATGAAGAAAAAACAAAATAAAAATAATTATAAATAATAAATTTGCTCCAAATCGCTGCCAATGGGCAAGGTGCCAAGGATACTGGCAGCATTGCCACGTTGAATGGCAATACTGATCCTTTGGCCCAAATATTGCCCAGCCCTTTTGTCTCCCGAGGTGTTGACGAGCTGTTTTCAATCTTAAATTCTTATTTAACAAAATCATAATACTCGTAGAACCGTAATGAAAGCTAAGTTTTTAATTTTTAGTCTTATAAGGTACCTAGTGCGATATAGTAGGTACAAGTTTATATACTATCGTTTACTTGATATTAGGATTATAAAAAAAGACTTTTTTTCCTTCTTGTTCTTAGTATAGTCGGCCTTGGCTCAATCTTTTTAACAGTTTCCCTTTTTTTCAAGTTACTTTTCAATAAGTGTTAAATTTGAAATCAAAATTGTAGGTCTTATTTATTTATTGGTCGTAAAACTGATATTTGAAATTCGTGTTTTGTTGCTCTACGAGTATATTCTTGCCCATCATTGTATGTTATTGGCACGATTTCTCTCGGATTGCAGCTTTCCTGGTGCATTCATGTAGGAGGTGCTCGATTGCGGCTAGAATAGAAATCCCGCAGCTCTTTCAATGAAGGGATCGTGTGCTTTATTCAATTCTGCACGAATAATTCAGGATCCCGCACACTTAATATTTTCACAATACATATAATATAATTTCAAAGTTAAAGAAGGTCTTATTGTTCAATATTTTTTTATTATTTATTACATATATTTTACAATCAAAAAAGAAGAATGGCCACCCCTGAAGCTTTAAGTTGACAATCAACTATAGGCTTACTTATTATTAGATAATAATCTAAGCATTAATTTCCAGTACCTATTCAAAATATTGATTCCTTTGTCTTTTCTGTATTATCGTCCACATTATACAGAAAAATAATAAAATAATGCTTATACTCGTACATTTTAAAATATTATTTATGCTTATCTGGATTAAGGTTTAACAAAATAAAGAGACATCCTTGCCATTTCACATTATTTTGAAGGAAAAATATGGCATTGAATGCCTTTGTCCATTCATCGCATGAACAGAAGTTAGCTCCCGCCGCGCTTCATTTTGAGTTCTATATCTACGACATATAGGTACTTGGGCAAGTGTAGTGTCAATTTCGGATAACTCAAAGGTGACGAATTCATATCTGGAACAAGGGGGAGGGAGGAGTTAGCTTTAAGCACTTTAAGCTTTATATCTACGACATATAGGTACTTGGGCAAGTGTAGTGTAAATTTCGGATAACTCAAGGGTGACGAATTCATATCTGGAACAAGGGGGAGGAGTTAGCTCCCGCTGCGCTTTACTTTAAGCTTTATATCTACGACATATAGGTACTTGGGCAAGTGTAGTGTCATTTTCGGATAACTCAAGGGAGACGAATTCATATCTGGAACAAGGGGGGCGGGGAGTTAGCTCCCGCTGCGCTTCATTTTAAGCTTTATATCTACGACATATAGGTACTTGGGCAAGTGTAGTGTCATTTTCGGATAACTCAAGGGAGACGAATTCATATCTGGAACAAGGGGGGCGGGGAGCGCTGCGCTTCACTTTAAGCTTTATATCTACGACATATAGGTACTTGGGCAAGTGTGGTGTCAATTTCGGATAACTCAAGGGTGACGAATTCATATCTGGAACAAGGGGGAGGAGTTAGCTCCCGCTGCGCTTCACTTTAAGCTTTATATCTACGACATATAGGTACTTGGGCAAGTGTAGTGTCATTTTCGGATAACTCAAGGGAGACGAATTCATATCTGGAACAAGGGGGGCGGGGAGTTAGCTCCCGCTGCGCTTCACTTTAAGCTCTATATCTACGACATATAGGTACTTGGGCAAGTGTAGTGTCATTTTCGGATAACTCAAGGATGACGAATTCATATCTGGAACAAAATTTTACCTATACAAAATATTTTTTGTAAAAAGCAGGTAATTTTTGTTTCAGAAATGAATTCGTCATCCTTGAGTTATCCGAAAATTATTGCACACTTGCCCTAGTACGTATATATCAGAGATATACAGCTTAAGCTGAAGCGCAGCGGGAGCTAACTCCCCCCCCCCCCCTTCTCCCACTGTGGCCCCTGGTGGCTACCGGCCTCAATCAGCTCAGATTCACCTAAGGAACACCTGTGGCAAGTATATGAGCCTTTATTCACAAAATGCAGGGTAACTTTGTACCTAATATTATTATGAAATTGTTTGACTTATAATTACAAATAATCAAATCATAATTGTTCCTCACTTTTCGCTATGACTATATTTATCTAAATCTAACCTCAAAATATTCTGCCTGGACGCATTCCGCTCTCAACAACATCATCCAAAAGACCGTGTGGGATGCGATATGTGCAGACACATTAGCCCCATCACAAATCCAGGCAACCTCGTCAAGCGCGGGAAGTGTAGCGGTTTCCCATGATGGGTTCATGGGGACATTCATCCAAGCGTCTGACCAAGGAGTTTACTCTTTAAGAAGTTTTTAATTAAATTAATAAATACTTTTACCTCAAATCCCCGTGGTTAACTTATGAAAAAGATTTTTTCAAGTTGCAGCATCCGCGGATCCGTTTTTAAAGGTGCAGGATCTCGCAGTACAATAAGTGGAGCGGGGTTGAGTTGAAAGGAAAACTTAAATTTATCCTAAATTCTCTCAAGCTTTAAGTTATAATCCCTACATCGACCAACCAACAAGGCTTTATAAATTCAAACTCCGAACCGTATTTTATATTCATGCTTAGCTCAAAGCTAAATGTTAAACTTACACGAAAATTGGAGGTAGCTGGCGAAAAGGGAGACTAACTTATACGTCAAACATAAACACCTTTACCACTTTGACGGGATTATTTAAATTAGTTGCACTGGCGTCGTGAACTAGCGGTTCATACTGTAGATATTTAGATACGAAGGTAGCGGGTTCTATTACTGGTTGAGAACATTTTTTTCATTTAATTCGACATTTCTCGAGTTCATTCGTTCGTTCATTCTCATTTGATTCAACTTTATGTCGTATTCGACATTCTATATTAAACATATCTAATCATCATCATCATCATCATCAGCCTGTATCTCTCCACTGCTGGATGTAGGCCTCCCCTAAGGCTCGCTACTTAACGCGATCTTTCGATACCCTCATCCAACCCCCACCAGCGACCTTCTTTAGGTCATCTGTCCATCTGGCGGGGGGTCGTCCCACTCTGCGTCTTCCGGTACGTGGTCTCCACTCTAGAACCCGTTTGCCCCATCGATCGTCGGTTCTGCGGCAGATGTATCCGGCCCATTGCCACTTCAGATTGCTAATTTTTTAAAAGCTATGTCAGTAACTTTCGTTCTCTGACGAATATCAACGTTTCGAATTCTATCCATCAGAGATACACCAAGCATAGCTCTCTCCATGGCTCACTGAGCGACCTTGAATTTATGGATCAGACCCACTGTTAGTGTCCACGTCTCTGCTTTGTACGACATTACCGGGAGGACGCACTGGTTAAAGACCTTAGTCTTTAAACATTGTGGTATAGACGATGAGAGAATGTGCCGGAGTTTCCCGAATGCCGCCCATCCTAGCTGAATGCGTCTGTCGGCTTCTTTGCTGAAGTTGGCTGCTCCTTACGTCTACCTCGGGCAGACTATCCAATTAGGAGCAGCCAACATATCTAATATCTTCCTACAATTATAAAAATTAAATAAAAACGAAAACTCCAAATTGACAAAATAGATATATCGCCGGGCTAGAGCAAAAACCAACTAACTTCATATTTTTTTGTAAATTCTTAATTTTAATACCAGTCGCTTAAAAAACTCTTTAATTTACATATATAAATACACTTAAATACATTTAAAAAATGAAATTTGCTACACAACTACCTGCTCTTACATCTCTAAATCCGTCTATTACTATTCATCAGTATAAAAAGTATAGTCATTTCGTGGATGCAGTGTTGCCAGTTCTATTTTTTTTTTAATCCTTATTGTGGCTTAAATTTCTATGACAAGTTTGTTTATTTACATTTTGACATAAGGTCTGATAAATTATGGGAAATTGAATCGGTATTTTATAAGTAAATCTCTGAAAATAGCCCCAGCTGTGGATGACGGTCACAGAGTTATGTTCCTTGGTCATAGTAAATGATGTATTTTTGGGGAGCTAGAAATATAATACCAAAAATTTAAGGATTCTTCCAGTTACTATCGACGTACCGCGTGGTACCGTCTGTACCTACGCATTATTGGATAAAAGCTCTTCTACTATTACCATTCTAGAACGACAGATTGCTAAAGAAATTGGTGCTGAAGGTCCTACATCTGACCTCGTACTACAAGGAGCAATTAGCGATGCAGAGCCGTCACGTATCCCTTACTTTGCGGCCACCTGGTGGTACCTATAAACTCGACACAGTCTGTACGATCGAACTCTCTCTTTCAGTACTCGATGAAGACACTATTAAACCATTCGCATCTTAAGGACATACCAATTTATTCTTTTTCTGGACAACCAAAATTACTCATCGGACAAGATTCTTGGAATTTAATTGTAACCCGAGAAATCCGCAAGGGAGGAAAGAACAAGCCCGTGGCTTCGCGTACACGGTTAAGATGGGTTTTGCACGGATTTGTTTCACGTTGACCATATTGCGAGTTTAACTTACATTTACGGGAAGACCGCGATAAGGCACTGGATAACTTAGTTCGGAACTTCTTCAAAATTGTAAAAGTATTGGAGTAGACAAGATTTACAAATTATGAGTGACAAGTCTAAAGGGATTGATGGAAGATGGGAAACTGGATTGTCTAAAAATACAAGGAAAAAGAAAAGTCCCAAATGAGAATTTTATTTGAAGATCACCGTATTAAATATCCCAAACTATAGATATCAGTCACACCTAGTTTATCGCTGTTAAATCCGTAGATTGCCCATAGATATTTTAAAGCTTATATTTCTTGTAAAATTAATTGCCTGCTTGTTACAAAATGCTGAAAAAAAAGACGTGGTTTCTGACCAAGCAAGGGATTACGGTCGTAATGATACTATACTTTACTCAACTTGGTGCACGCGATTTTGAAAACTCCCACTGCCTGCTTAGCTACCCAGACTTGTTCGCACGATTTAACTTGCCCTAAGCTAACAGTTTGACATCAAATAACACAAGGCTTTGAACGATTTAAACTTAGTTCCGCTTAAAATCATACTCGCAGCTAAAAGAGAATTCTAAATAATCTAGATATATATTTTTATTGAAATCTGCTAAGACATTCAACATGTTCCTTCGCCATTATCCCATCCACATTCCTTCCAAAATTCCTACCACCTAGAATCGTCTATGGATCGCGAGTAGTTTCGTGATATACCACTAGAGGCGCCCAAGTTAGCGTCAGTACAAAATCTGCGCTCATCACGTGCATTTTTTTTTTTTTGAAAGCTATTTTAGTGTGAAAACTCCGAAGCCGGGTTGCTCTAAATCGTGCCTAAAACTGTTTCCGGGAAAGTGAAGTGTGAGAAGAAAGCGTGCCCGCAGTGAAAACCTGCCTCTTTTCCGTGGTATTAGTATTGCTCAAAGCAAGACCAAGACCAAGACTTAGCTTGTCTTGGTCTTGCATCGGAATAGGTGGTCTTTTTTTTTTTTTTTTAAAGACGGTGAATCGATAAATCCTCAATGATACGCCCCCTGCCTGAAGGGCCAACGCGGGTGGGGGTCGCATGCCCGACTCACCGTGAGGCCTCCTAAGGAGTTCCCAGGGCGCCTACGGACTAAAACCCTATAAACCGTCTCTCTCTCACTGTTGGCCCTGCGTGCCTTAACAGCTAAGTCTGAGTCGTGGCTACGGAGTGAAGGCACTCGTTTGCCGCGTGGTTTAGGTGGTCTTGGTCTCGGTCTTGTTCTTGCACTCCTAATCTTGGTCTTGGGCTTGCGATTGGATTAGATTTATTATTGTTTTACGAACATTCATTAAAAGAGAGTTTCCACTTGGAAACATTTATATGATATGAAATATAAATTAACACACGGTAGCCTTTGACGTTTGAGCGACAATATTAAGTTAGTCCGAACGGCCGAAGTCTGTTTCAAACTTTATATATAAACTAACGTAGTATATAAACAAACGTTATATCTGTGGTGTCAAGGAAAAAGGGGATAAGTACAAAACTTGAACTTTTCACTAGAGGCAAATTAAGAAAACAACTCATTTTTATAATTAGAAAATTTTAATTTGCGTAATGTTCAATTTCATTAGTCGTATACTTTAAGTAACTGAATTATTGGCGGTAAAAGCGCGATACTGAAATAACTCGAACTCTTTTTACTTATTTATACATTTTAATGTTACGACTAGCTCCTTTATGTACGTAGGGGTGTAAAATAAACTGTACAGTTTATAGACTCATCTCCTTATTGCATTGACGCATATGCATGTTTTGACCCAATAGGTGCAAAAATCTAATTTTTCGACTCATCTCCTTTTTCCTTGACACCACAATATTCTAACGGGTATAATAATAATTGCTTTTACTCTATTGGTTTATTCTTGTTAATAATATATATATACACTGTGATGATCATATTGAATAGCTTCCACAACGCAAATTATACTGTTTACCTCATGTATTAGTTAGTTAAATTTAACTTCAAGTTTGTATAGGTAGGAACTCCACATAGGTAATACTGATTGTGTTTTATTTTCTTTGATACCTTGTTGTTACTTCTTGAAGAATTATACAATCATAAATTCATATCAATTATTATTTTATTATTTAGTTATTTTTAGGTAAAATTTTGAGTTTGGCATTTAAATAAATATATCTGTATGCCATTAAGGGTAAAGTATAGCTGAACGAACAAACTACTGAATACTAATTGTAATATATATGTACCTATACTTAAGGATGAATAAATGATTTGATTTTTTTCTAAGTGTAATTATTTAAATAAATAAAGCATTTAGTTAATATAAAATTTCACTTCAATGAGTGTTGATATCCACTCGGACGTTATAATTGGAAAACGCTATTAGAGTTTATATTCGTATAATATATCGCTATGACTGATAGACAATAACGAAATCTGCTATTTTGTCAATCCAACGTTAGCGTTTGAAGTAATAGACTCCAGCCACAATTTAAGTAGTATAGTAGTTCCAGGCACATTTGCTGAGCTTGATTAGGGTTGTCACGAATTCTGGTTTCCGCAGTTTTGTCTTAGTCTATATAAAGCAGTGAACTTAAACTTGCCCATACAATAAAGTAAAGGTGTCACGACCATAATCCCCGGCGGGGTGGACAGACACCACGCTGTTTTATGAAGTTAGTTCACATTTAACGAACTTAACTAGTAGTAACCTCGTACGTATTATTTCAAAGGAAGCCATTTTACATATCATAGTATAAAAATATTAACATATTGTATATTGTTTTTGTTTATTTAATATCCTTAGGAACACTTGGATTAGTAAAATATTCATTTTTTATATTTGATAATATTAAATAAAAAAACAATTGCTATTTTTTTATTTAAATACTTAATTGCACTTTGTACAAAGGCAAACCTTTAGGACATTTTGACAGTATCAATGGTAAGTAGGTGCAATATTATTAAATGACAATTTGTAAGATATATATAGGTAAGTATATGTATACATAACAACAAATACATACTAATAATTACATTCTAATACATATACAAGTAAATGTATAAATTATTCATTATGGATTATATATATATATATTATAACAATACACAAAATAAAACCAGCCATGTGAAGAAGTAGCTAATGAAAAAGGTTACAAAGAAAGAAGACACCGCTGCATAGGTGTGGAATAAACGGAAGAGGTAAAAAAAAATGTAAAGAGAAATTTTAAGTTATAAGATAGTATTTGTACACATTACTCTTGAATATTGCACGATTAGAAGCTTATCTAATATCTTGAGGTAATTCATTCCACAAATTTGCAGCGACGACAGCAAACGATTTAGAGACTAAAGAGAAACAACAGAGTTAGAAGAGGAACAAAGAGTTTTTACTGAGCTCCGATAACTAAATATTTTTTTAGATACTTGGGAGTATCTGGTTCGTTAAGAAGACTGTATAACAAGCACAACACCCTGCTATTTCTCCATTTACGGATAGGCAGCTATTTAAGCTGTTCTCGTGAAGATATAATATTTCCGCAAACAAAAGATGAACCTTAATACACGCGTTGTGTAATCTTTCTAATTTAATAAGATACTCCTGTGAAAGGGCGACACAACGTATTCAAGTATCGGCAGAAGAAGGGACTGTACGAGTGTAATTTTAGCTGTTATAGGTTTTTTTTTTTTTTTTAATGTTAAGATTTGTTAACAAGCTATTGTTATCAAGGAACCGTCTGCTGATAATATGGTGCCTGAGAATAATAAATTTAATTCTAATAGTGGATAGCAGCTGTAAAGGAGCATTGTCATTTATACCTGTATCATCATCACGACCGTTTCCCTTTCGGGGTTGTCAGAAACAGACATTCACATTTAGCCAACTTTACTATAGGCCAATCATGACAAGTGGCAAGCTCGTCGATGTCTCTAGCGTACCAAACTCGAGAAATATCACAAATAAATTAAATATTAATTAAATGTACAATTTATTTACATTAATAAATATTTTTTGTGTCCCGACCAGGAATCGAACCGTATCGTACCTCCGAGTGTAAATCCACGGACTTAACCGCTAGACCACGGAGGCAGTTGTCATTTATACCTACTCTAAAATATAGCTAAATTAATAATTAAAATATAACGTACAATATTAAGTACAAAAAGGAATATGCAGTAAAGGGGATTTGTCGTTAGGTGATATAATACTTATTTAATTTTACGGTTTAATATACAAATATGCCAGGGCTTTACACTCATAAATCCTGAGTTGTACTCCTTGTCCTGGTTTGTTAATATTATAGATTTGATGGCAACCCTATGCCCGGCAGATCGCAATTTTGAAAATCCCTTTGCCATATCATGCCATAGTGCATTTTGAGCTTCGGGCAGAATGCGTATTTGCCAACAAAGGGGTCAGCTTTAAGCCAAAACCTCATACTGAAATCCAACGCTGGATATTGAAATTTAGTTTCAAATACGTCAGGACTGAACTAAATTGCAGTGGTTTCAAATTCCAAAGGCAGAGTTGAACAGAGCAATAAGGCAAATAATTGCAGAGCGCTTAACTGCAATGTATCTGAAATGGTACCTATTTACTCGTACCTATGAAGGAAATGTGGTATTGTGGAACTTATTGAACGTATGAAAGTAACAGAGTATTTAATACCAACTATTGCGGCTTTTTGCAACCTCTTTTCAACTTCGACCTCCTTTCTGACTGACAACTTTAGACGACATTATTTTATGATAGAATGACTTTGAATTTATTTATTAATTTTTATAAATGAAAATTAAAGACAAAATTTATTTATTATTATTTAAAATAATATAATAATAATAAAGTAATCATTTCAAGATTAAAGTGTTCCTTTCTGTAATACCAACTTTACAATAGTACCTAACGGAAAGCAGTATAGTTATTTATTTATTATTACAATTTCATAGCATTCTATTTTTTTATTTTATTTTATAAAAATAAAATGCACAAAGTACAAAGGCAGACTTAATGCCCGAAGACATTCTCTGACAGCCAGATATACTTTCCAAAGTTGTAAACTTTAACTTGTAGAAGTTGTAAAGAAAGATGCAAGTTTAATATTTCAAAGACTTGCAACTAACTTTGTTGTTTAAAAGCAAAGCATCTTATTGTTAACAAATAAGCGGCAACAACCTGTGATGCAAAGTGCATAGTCTCAAAGCTTTCAAAGTATTCTACTTTTTGTTTATCATTTTTCCTTAAACGCTACGACACTGCTACAATTACTACGAGAACATTGCTCTTAGGGTTAGCAAAAAAAATTAGCATTTTTAAAATATAATAACTGACTCCGTGGTTTAGCTGTACAGTCCGTGAATTTAATTTAGACGTGAAAGTACCGGGTTCGTTTTTTTAATAATAATATTTTTCGAGTTTGATTGTCTTTAATTTTTATAAATTTTATAAATTAATAAATTAATAAACGAAATTATTTCCAAAAATATACCACAAAGACTAGTCCCCGCAACAGCCCAACATCCTATATGGTACAGTCGATCGCTTATTAAAATAATTAGGGAAAAGAAAAAATACCACTGGCTCTGGAAGCGTCATGCAAACCCTTTGGACTATGAAACTTTTTCCCAACTGCGTAAGCGCCAAAAACAGGTTCAAACTGAATGTTTTAATGCTCACATTACGCGATCTCAAGAAAACATTAAACTAGATCCTAAAGCGTTATGGTCTTACGTAAAATCTAAAAGGAAGGGCGGTTCAAACTATCCGAAAAATATGAACTACAATAAGAATGCACTGCAGAGTGAAGGTGACGTCTGTTCAGCTTTTAATGACTTCTTTACCAAAATGTTTATCACACCCCCTCAAAGTTACCCCCCCTTTGATGACACAGGAGTTGGACAGAGCAACAACAACTTTGTGAGCGATGTGGCAGTCACAAGGTCGGAGGTCGCTAAACTATTAAACCAGCTTGACGTCTCAAAGGGTGCTGGATGTGACTCTCTGCCCCCATACTTCATAGCAAATTGTGGAAAATCATTATCGTACCCCTTGACAATAATCTTTAACATGTCTTTCCATAATGGTGTATTTCCAGAGTTGTGGAAGCGTGCTAATATAGTTCCTGTTCACAAAAAAGGGTCTAAAGCAAATATTGAGAACTACAGGCCCATCTCCATCTTGAACGTCATCAGTAAGGTGATGGAGAAAGTTGTATACAGCTGCATGTACCCAGTAATTTCACAAATTGTACCGGTTCAACAACACGGCTTCATGAAAGCCCGATCCACTCTAACAAATCTTGCTAAGTTTACGAATGACGTCATGCTCAGCATGGACCAGCGCATCCAGGTCGATGTAATTTATACAGAAAAGGCATTTGACCGCGTGGACCACACTCTCCTTCTTCGGAAAATGGATAGGTTAGGTATCAAAGGCAATCTTCTTCGATGGACAGAGTCCTACTTAAGGAATAGATGTCAAGCCGTGGTTGTGGGTGGTCATCGTTCAGACTTTGTCCACGTCCCTTCAGGAGTTCCGCAGGGATCACTCCTTGGTCCCCTTTTGTACATTGCCTTCCTGAGCGACATACCCACATGTTTCCATCACGCTAAGTTTCTGCTTTACGCTGACGACAAAAAGATATACATGAATATCAGAAACATGTCAGACTGTGCTCTACTACAGGATGATCTGAACCGGCTTAGTCAATATTATAGTGTCAACCGCATCACGGTCAATGTTGCCAAGTGTAACTCTATCAGCTTCACTCGTAAAACCAACCCCATACAGTACGCTTACACAATCGACGGTTGTCCGATTGAAAAGGTTACGGTGATTAGGGATCTAGGAGTGATCCTCGACAGCCAATTAACCTTTGCACAGCATATAGACAATATTACCACCCGAGCGTACAAGAACCTCGGCTTCGTCTTACGAGTTAGTCAACCCTTTACAGACTTGAACTGCATAAAATGCCTGTATTACGCATATGTGCGTAGTATGCTGGAATACTGTAGTCCTGTCTGGAACCCCCAATATATTAAATACAAGCAAAGCATCGAGAGAATCCAAAGAAAATTCACAAAAAATCTCAACTACAAGAAGAAACATTTCTGCGCGGACTATGACCTATCATGTCGATCTCATAACCTTATGTCATTGGAAGATAGACGAGAACTTTGTGACTTGCTTCTGCTATATGACTTGTGTAATAGCAAGCTAGACTGTCCCGACCTTGTCTCTGAGACAATTCGCCTAAATGTACCCAACTACAGAACTAGAGCCGCCTCTTCACACTTATTTTCACAATCTTTGTCTCATACCAATTATGGTTCAAACTCAATCATCCGTAGGATTCTGCATAGATACAATAGGGACTTCTCAGACGTGGACATTTTCTACCTATCAAAAAATCAGACCAAAACAACTGCTAGTCTTAAACTTAAAGACAAAGCAAATAGGAGTAAAAACAAATAGTAAAATAAAAATAAAATAAGGTAAAATAAAGTAAAGTAAAAAAATATATATATATATATATATATAAATATATATATATATATATATATATAAAAAATAAAACTTTTTATAAATAAATAAAATAAAATTTATACATAAAATAAAATAAAATTTATAAATAAATGATTATAGTAAAATAGAAAAAAAAAAAAAAAAAAAAAAAAAAAACTACTAATTCTAGATTTAAAGATATATTTAATAATACGGAGTACAGTTCGAAAGGTGTTTAATTTGATATATGATAAAATAATACACAATTTATTTAATGCCAAACAGGTTGTAATACATAAGATAAAACAAATACGCACAATATTTAAGCATATCACACTTACATCACCATACACACACAAACACGTACACACTAACACAACCCATAGGTACACTAACATAACACACATGCACTCGCGCATCCATAACCATTTACTGTATTTTGTCCTCTTACGAGTAACTTTATTGTTGTGTACACGCTTATTGTTATGAATATTGGCTTATGTTTTTGTTTGTATTCTTTATATTATTATTTCTAGTTTTTAGTTTTAGTTTAGTTAAGTTTTATTTCCACAAATAAGTACTATTTATATAAAGTAAAGCCATGTATGGCCAATGTGTTACTTATAAGGTATACCTATGTATTTATTTCTGTAATGAGCTGTGGTTTTTGTAATAAATAAATAAATAAATAAATAAATAAATACGTTAGAAATATCGACGAGTTTCATCACAGCCCCTAAAACACAGAGTCCTAGACCTCCACTGTTGGAGATGGGCCTTTGAGAAAATTCTGGAGAATTTGGCCTACACTCGGGTTGGCGAAAGTCCGATGTCAATATTATAATGACATTTTATTAACTCCATTATTTCCACAAGTTGTTATTAGTAAAACCGGGACCGACGGCTTAATGTGCTCTTCTAGGCACGGAAACGGTGGTGGTGTTAATCAATGACAAATATATGTCTCACTGTTTCTCATTGGTACATGCTGGGGGGAAGGAACCGACCTTTGAAGAATGTTAAGGAAGTGTTCTTACAACCGAGCCACCACGCTTTCACGATCAGGTTACCACTTATCATATCTATAGTGTATTGATTAAATATAGAAGGACTTAATAAATAAAAAATATTGAATTAAATAGTGGCGTGAACTGCCCAACGACGACTGACTAGAAGTCCACGTAAAAATTGTCGCTATACAGCGTAGACAGAGAATGTACCATAAGTCAACGGTTTGATGTGGACACTGTATAATATCGCGCGACAATAATAGTTTAACAAATTAATTTATAAATATGTTATTTTTATTTATTTGGAACTCCAACAGCATTATAAGAAAATACGATATTATCAAATTTTACATAAACCATGAAGTTAACAAACCACCATTTAAAAAACACACCAATCAATAAAAAACTGTATAAATATTTTCAATAGTATAAAAAGATAATATAATGTCTTGCTTTAATAAATAAATGGTTGTCTTCTCCCGTAGCACGACTCGGCTGTAAACACAACTGTGCACACAGGGCCAAGAGTGAAAGAAAGCAGGTCACAGGATTTTAGTACATAGGCGCCTTGAGGTCTGAGGGCCCACAATGATTCGGGCACGCGTCCACCTCGCGGGCAGTGGACATTCAGGCTGTGGCTGTGGTCGTATCGTAAAACTTTATGATTCCTTATTTAAATTAAAAAAAAACTGGATTGGAGATATAGTGGCATCGTTCTACATCGTCTCACATTGAGAGCATCTGTAAGGTACTTGGCAGAACCATCTCAAAGGTGAGAACTTCCATTTCGTATTCTACGCATGATCTAAGCTGTGCTTTGTATAGCAGCGGTCTGATTGAAGGCGGGAAAAACCAATTCACCTGTTTAGTATCCCGAGATTTTTTGACGCTGTTTTGGTGATACTCTCAATGTAGTTCCGGTTGTTAAGGTCTGAGCGTATTTCACACCCTGAGAATGTTGAAACATAGCTGTAGATCCAACGCGGTGCTCAGAAGGGGAGGAGAGAAGGGGACTTCTTGGCGGTCAGGCCGCATGCCTGGGTCTTGTTGGCATTGAACTGAACAAGATTTTTAACTATAAATTTGTGCCAGTTTTGCCTACATAGTGCGTCGTGATGCTATCTAGTTACTTCTCAAAGCTCGAGTACTTAGATACCGCTCTTGAGGTTATAGTTATGGTTGGCAGCCCTAAGTTCAGTTTACTTGTAGACAAAGGCTTAAGGCTATTGAAATAACCAAACAATAAACAAAGTTGAATATATAAGCATCTTAACGTCTCGTGTTTCGATAAGACTTCCGTAGCACCTGTCTTGGATGCCTAAGTATTCGGTACGTAAAGTTCACGCGTACATTATTATTTATAGAAACACTTGCTGAATTTAGTAAGAATAATTTATCGTAGATACTATCACGTATTTAATGACAAGGACAAATTAATTATACGTCATTTAAATTAATCAACAGTAAAATTATAGGTTATAGGTAGGAAAACGATCTGAAATGTATTATTATCGCAATCGATATGTGATGTGAATGATAATCGGCATGTTTGCAAAATCAGGAAGTTTTTCATGGATAGAGAATGGGGACGTTAGGTATAGTGGTAACTATCTACCTACACTATGACAAACGTGAGTTGCTTATAGACTTGAAAATACATTCACTAATTATATTTTTTTTCTACGTATTTGTAAAATACACTAACAATGGGTCTGGTTCGCAAGTTTAAGGTCGCTCAGCGAGCTTGGAGAGGGCTATGCTCGGTATTGTCTGTTGGTGTTGGTCTGGTGTCTGAAATGTTGATATCCGGCAGACAACCAAAGTTACCGACATAGCCTTATTTTTTATATTTACAATGGGCCGGACACATCTGTCGCGGAACCGATAATCAATGGAGTAAACGGGTTCTGGAGTACGTATCAGGTACGGGAAAACGCAGGTTGGGACGACCCCAGCCAAATGGACGGTTAACCTGAAAACGTCGCCGATAGGGGCTGGATAAGGGTGGCAGTAGATGGTGTGAAATAGCTAACTTTGGGGAAGACCTACGTCCAACGGTAGAACATAGGCTGATGATGATGATGATTTGTAAAATAATTATTTGTTGAATGTATGCTGGGCGTATACAAGCTTCATTAATCTCAGCTGCATCATAGAACAGAGCGTCCTAGCCCTTGTCGTGTAGGGGTTGCGACAGAATAGGGTAGGAGTTCAATAAAACCGGCTTTTAGAACTGACTGATATTTGTAATTAGTCTATTATTGAACAGCCCGGAAGATGTTTATTGACCTGATGGGTTTAGGGAAACGACTAGCACACTTGCACGCCTGTCCAGGAGTTATTTGGCGTGGAGCCATGGGTGTCTGCGAGCGGTCTCTGGAGCGTTTCCTCTTCAGCAGATCGTACGATTTTTAGGGTAAAATGAAGAACACCCAGCAAAACGTGGAGGCCAGCTATACCAGTGAAGGTCCAGTGTCCGGGGGCCCAAGTGCATCTGATGCACAGAGCAGTATAGCTTACAATATTGTTGCCAGATTATGTAAACTTTAGCGTTGTCATCGGTACATTGAACCCCGATTTTTTTTTTGTATGAATAATCTAATAGCCGCCACCGCTCTCAGCTTATGTCTTTGTAATTACAAAATTTAACTCACTTTACTACAGTATGCCTTCGGTTACAGGAAGTCTACGTAATTCATTTAATGGATGGTTCCAATATCGGCAGGTAAAAGGAGTAAATATAGAGAGCACACAATTAAGTTAAAACTCCTAATATGTTGAGTAAACTTACTATTCCTTTGGTTAAGGACGTTTTCACATGGTCAGTTAAGGAAAATATATATTTTGAATAAAAATGTCTAAAATATAATTTATAGTAGTATACACTTTATATACGCTTTACAATGGATCGGACTTATACCTATTGCATTTGACATCCTCGGTATATGACATTATTGAAAGTAAAAATCATTCAAATAATCAGCTAAGCTCCTGCCCAAGAAGTTGTCCAAACGGCTGACGGAACAGTCTGGAGACATGAAGGCTGGCAATTATTTCTGCCAACGTATTAGACACGCTATACAGAGGGAAAATGTTGCCTGTCTTCTAACCGTAATATTTATCTATTCTCACAAATTATCTCTGATGGCACGCATTTAGAGGAAATAATTTATTTATAGTTTAAATTGGATTTTTTAATAATTAAGTAGTTTTGAACCATATTTAAGTAATTTATAGAATAATGATTGGTTTTGCCGCGATATTCAATTATAAATATATGAATTAACTTATATTATCTTGAAAGGTGAATAAATAATTAAGCATAGTAAGTAATATGTAGGTAAATTAGTATTCAATATTGAGTGAATTATGTTTTCAAATGCATCCAAATCACTTTAGTAGTCTCTTATGTAAAATCAAGTTTTCAACGGCGAAGCAAGCCGCGGTTTCGGCAATCCCATATCAAACATTTCTGATCTCAAGATCCGATATTCACTCAAGTATGCTCTTTTTACCAAATAGGTAATATTATTTTACCTCTAAGGATGTATGTGTTAGCAAGCATGCTATATATATATATTTTTTAATTGTCTGACCTGTATACATATGGAAGAAATAAGGTTTAAAGATGACATAAAATGGCCCAAACGTTAGGCGAGTAACAAAAGCATTAATCTAATACAATAAACCATTCAAGGAAATAAAATGTCTAGAATATTCATAGTTTTAAAATTAAGACAAAAAATGGCATGCAGTGGCGAGCCTTATTAGGCCCCTATCGTTTTAAGAAATGTTAGCATGAAATTACCACTTTTTTTAGCATTAGTCATTCGTTTAATGAAAATTCTAACATTTGATGCTAATTTCGTATGTCAGTACCGTGTTGAAAGGAGGGTTATTGATGTTACTTTCTGACAGATGTCATTAAGATATAAAATGGTTTGTTTACCATTTTTATATACTTTATAGTTTTCTATTATATTTGTAAAAAAATTATTTTAAACGATTTTATGTAATAAATTCAAAGACCATAATAATATCATATGTGTTGGATGCCATGGTATGATAAAACATGAACGAAAATACTTGTCAAAACGTAGCCTCACCGCTCGTTTTATTTAGGAAATGTTAACATTGTTAAAAAATGTGGTATTTATTAACAAAAACGACATTTCGCGCTGGTTTATGAAGTTGCTACGAGATGTTGGAAATTCTATAAAACGAACGCAGGGTTACAGGAGGCTTTAATGCTGCAGGGAGAGACAGCCAAATGACGATTATGATGATTAAAAACTTACATAGCTGATCGTAACTGACTACTGACGACTGTTAATAAGTCCCTACTGCTATGTCGGCTTGTCATTTAAGCGAGAGAGTATTTATGCTTTTAATAACTATCGTTCTAGGTAAAGCACCTGCCTTATTATACAAAGTAAACTCTATTTTAGTACATTGTACCCCTTGCAATATCCGTCTATGCGTAGGCTGCTAGCCAAGCGAAATTAATTGATTAACAGTCTTTTTTCCTTTATAAACTTCCCTGCAGCTTATATAACCCCTAGATAAAAGCTATAATAGTATAGTGTAGTAGTTCATTGTGAAGTTTTATTTTATTTATTATTATTATTATATAGTATTCGTATGTAGGTATATATACATTTATTATAACTATATGTATATTAAATCTGTATAAGGTAATAATGTCTATAGGTTTATACGGAAAAAGTAATACATATTATAAAAGAACACAAAATTATAAATATAATAATAGCAATGTCAAAAAAGCTTGGATATATGACAACTACTTAGCATCTCGCCTCACTTGGCCTTTCCTAGTATATGATTTCAACAAAAGCCTACTATCAAGTCTGGACGCGGACGTCATAAGAACATTGAAGTCTTGGCTTGGATTAGCCCAGGGTGCTGACTCCTCAACATTCTTTAGAGGACGGAGAAACTTCGGAATGGATCTGAAAAGACCATCTGAATTATACAAACATCTACGTATAACCAAATATCAAATTCTAACCAGCTCCCAGGATAATACAATTTCATCCCTTCCAAGAGACCCTCTGGTCTCAGATATGGAACAGAGACTACTATTCTTCAAGAAATTCATGACAGGTGCCCAGACTGACAAAAGAGGCATTGGCTGGAAGAAAAAAGAAAGTGACAAAGAGGTTATAAAATCCTTCCTCAGGAAAGATGAAGAGCATGAATACAGAGTGCACGCGATGACTCTAGAAGTTCAAAATGACTGGCTAACTTTGGGCGATTTTTGCATCCCTCCAGCCCTAAAGTGGCGCACACTAATGTACGTTTGGTCTCCGGCGTTGCTAAAGTTCTACCTAAACGCTTTTTAAATGTCCCTCCCGGACCAGAGTAATCTGGTAAGGTGGGGAAAAGCTACGGAAAAGAACTGTACATTGTGTGGTGCTGCCATAGGAACTGCTAGACACACACTTGTAGGGTGCGTTACTCTTCTAGAAAAAGGCTATTACTCACGCCGACATGACAAAGTCCTAGGTGTTATCCGTGAAGCAGTAAGTCTTTCTATTGCAAGAGCCAGAAAGGGACTGACTACAAATAAAACTTTGACCACATTTGTAAAGGAAGGGCAAAGCACGAAAACTAAATGCAAGCCCACCTCGATCCTTGGCGCCGCATCAGACTGGAAAATTCTCATGGATACATTTGAACACCATTATAGGATCCCAGATGAACGAGCTGTATCAGCCTATAGGCCAGACATCTTAGTGTTTTCTCGGAACTTGAAAAAAGTTATCCTTATTGAACTTACCGTTCCGTGGGAATCAAATATTCCAAAAGACCACAACATGAAGTCGAATAAAAATTATGATCTCACAGAAGAAATGATCAGGAACGGGTTGGTGAAGTTGGTGCAAGAGGAGTTCCAGCAAAATCTTTGCATCACTTACTGAAAGAATTGGGCCTAAGCAGGTCTGCCGTCAATACATTTATGGAACGAGCTTCCAAGACGGCATTAACGGAATCATACAGTATTTGGTTGGGTAGGGAGAGAAGTAGAATGGTGGATGGTGAGCGTATTATCGCGCAATAGAAAAAAAAGGAGGCCTCCTTTTCTTAAACCAGCCTATTGTCGGTCGCAAGCCCGAGACACCATTCTTCTCATCTCTTACCCACACACGATGGACCCGGCACCCGCACGGTGAATCCATGGAATGCTTAGAAATTTGTCTTCTTCTAAAACAAATTAAAATGTCCGATGGGCGTATTGTTTCGAGGACACTCGCTGCGTTCCCCCGTTGAACGGCGAGGCTGACACTTTGAACAAATATTCTCTACTCAGAGGGTCACCCGTCGCAAAGCGGTGTTTTTTTTAAAGTGAGAACTTTATTATTTGCGCTAGGTTGGGGACCTATTTCGTTGAACGTACGTCCGTACGTCAGAACAGCGCTCAAGGGGAAAAACAGCGCGGCGGGGAAGGGGAAGAGGGGCGGATAGGCGCGCGCGTATAGCCGCTGCCTCTCTCGCTCTCTCCCGCTCCTTCTTTCTCTTTCTTTCTTCCTCTCGAAACAGCACGGCAGGGAAGGGAAAGAGGGGTGATAGGCGCGCGCCACGCGTATGGCCGATGCCTCTCTCGCTCTCTCCCACTCCTTCTTTCTCTTTCTTTCTTTACGTGTCTGCAGCCAGGCGCATTCATTTAATCTCCATATTTCTACCAACTACGAAATCATAACCTGAAAGTTTAGTTCTCACTTTTGCGGTACGTCCCGTGACGCACCCGTTTTTTTTCCTTTTCCTTAAGCTTACCAAAGGAACGCCAAAGCCTCATCGGGCCACGGACCCATAGTTTCGACAATGTATTAAATATGTAGGTATATATTAGGTCTTAGGATTAATATAGTACATAATGTAATATTTAAATCACTATTATTCTTTATTCACCTATTCCTGTCACTTGTCCTCATCTTATTGTCAGGCATAGCATGTCTGACGACATTATGTTATCTCTTTGTATAAACTATTTAAATAAAATATTATGCTGTCTTATATTTTAAGATTTCATCATTACAGCTCCTAAAACACAGCGTCTCCACTGTTGGAGATGGGCCTTTCAGAACATATATCTGGAGAATTTGGCCTACACTCGCCCTGCTGGCCAGGCGGGTTGGCGAGGATCTGAAGTAAATTTTTGATAACAACTTATTAACGGTTCAACAAGTTAGTATTAGTGAAACCGGGCCCGACGGCTTAACGTGCTCTCCAAGGCACAGTCTCACCTTGTATGATATAAGGAATGCGTTTTTACAACCGAGCCACGACCACACCACATTTTAAAATTTATTTAGTAAAAGTTCGTGGTCTAGTTGGAAGCTATTAGTCATCCCGATGTCTCTTTGCAACCGTTTTCGACGACAACGAGATTGTACAGCTAATAAAGGCATAAGAAATAGTTTTTGTTGCCTCGTGTATTAAGGGCCTACCGTTGCTCACGGTGATCGAAGATGGAATTGATAAAGAAAGTACTCTATTGACAATTTAATTGAAATAAAGTGCAGTCTGCATTGTTGGACGGGTGCGAATTGCGATTTACTACGATCTATACCAAACAATGACAAGTTAGAAGCTTTTATAATTGCCTTTATTTTATTCCACTTGTACTGAAAAAGAGTTTTTTGAAAGCTAAGCCATTTATAGATCCGTAGTTTATCGGTGATCATATTTTTCTGTCTGACTTCGTCTATTACTGCTTGTACAGAGTTAAACACATATTAAAATTACCAGTATTTTATAAACGTTATAGCTCTTTAGAGAACCATGGTAATTCATCATGGTCTACATTCCTCTAAATTATATCTCGTAATAATTACGCATTCGTATTGAAAAAACCTGAGAATGACTATGGAATCTTATAGAAGTAAAAAACACTGATTTTGTCACAGAAACTTAACTACGCAAAACTAACAGAGCTATTGGTCACTTCATCATCATCAGCATGTGTATCTCCACTGCTGGATTAGACCTACTCCAAGGCTTCAACGATAGTGACCTTCTTTTGATCATCCGTTCATTTGGCTGCGGGTCGTTCCACTCTGCGTAGTACCTAACGTGGTCTTCACACCCGTTTCCCACACACAATCAAAAGCATGTCTTCGCTGTTAAATATAACCCCTCTAGGCTTCCTCAATGTGGTTAGTTATCTTTATATTGCAACCTTATTTAGGTCATCCGTCCATTTGTAACTGACATAATTATTATTAAGAATTAATACTCCAATATTTGCCGTTATAAAAAAAAAAATTAGAACGTACAAATATTAATAAAATGTTAATGATGTGTTTCCTCATCAATCTAAGAGGATTCATATATGAACTTGAAACACCTGACGTTATTTATTTACGTTTTTTTTAATGCGACACATGCTGGCACATAATCTTTTTTACCAGTTTAGTATAGGTCAGTTTTTACCCGCTTATTTTGTTATGACTAATGCAATTTGTTTGTTGAAATTGCGTCACCATCATCTTCTTTTTCACGCAGACTCGCGGTGTTAGTCAAGGCGCTTACTGCGAAGTCCAGAAAAAGGTTGCGCGGTTGAGTAGGTAGTGATCTTTCTGTAGACTTTTGACCTTGACCGCGCCTCGGCGTTCACTGTGCGCCTCTGCCTCGAGTATATTAAACTCAGAGCGCATTGCCTCCGTGTTCATGTAGAAAGCAAAGCGCGCTTTTTTTTACTGAATTTTCCTTAAAGTCAATGAAAACGATACTCGAACAACTTTTTCTAAGCGAATTAAAGTAAAAAATGTCATGCATGTAATCCCAAAATCTGCACGCCGCGCCGCCGCGACTTGTGCGCAAGCGCCACCGCCGCGGTGCGACTCTTGAGTGTGTGGGCGACTTCCCTTTATTAAATCTGAGTTATGTATTTTTTTATACATTGCGTATTATAGTTAAACTATACACACGCTTGATACAAATTAACACGCAATGATAGTGGAGATTTGGGAATTAAAACCCCTTATAAATGAACAGCGTTTGTGTTAGTGGGTATGCACAATTGAGCGCCATTTGTAACGGTCATACGAATTCAAGTTCACATCTTTTCATTAACAGCACAATACTTACTTTCTCTCTCCGTTAAACCCGTATTTTTATAATAAAATAAATACCCATACGTTAAAAACCGTCATCACCCAGCCCCTTCAGATTACGGAGTGGTGTTGTGTGACCTCGGCCTCTGTGACCATCTGCTTATTATCATATTTGTATATTTTTTTTATTCGGATGAATATTTCGTTTTTAATTTTTAAAAAGCCGTCAAGGCTCGGTTTTAAGAACGTTTTCCTTTAATCTAAAAGATCGCAGTTCGAACTGCGGTATGTACCAATGATAAATACATTATTATCGGTACTTATAGTCTATTTTCTCATAGTCCTACTATAGGTCCCGGTTCCACTAATACCAACTTGTGGAATCGTTAATAGATTGTTATCAAATCCTCCGATTTAATTGGGGAGAAATAAAATATCCTGTTAACAATATTTTATTAAGAACAAATTAAGCCAATTTAAAATGTGGAATCAAAGCCTATCTATAAATTTCATAATATTATAAAAATGGAAATGATAATTATTCCATTAAAATTTTTAACTGGTTAAAACCCATCTATGTAGAAATAAAATGTTTTTATTTGATTTTATCAACACCTATGTAGGTATTTCCAGTAAAAGTATGAATGGCATCGGCATCGAATCGTATGCGAAAGAGTCGTATTTTTGTCTCGCTCTCACACATGGCAGTCGTCACAAACGCGACGAAAACTATATCGGGATGGTATACGACAGTATATAATTATAAACACTGCAGTGAACACGTTCTTCTTTTTATTATAACAGTACTTAATTAATCGAATCAAACTTTGTCGTAACTTGAAAAGTTCTTGAAAACAAAAAGGTGTACCCATTCTATTCATATGGCTGAGGTAGGTATTGTGAATTTAAATTGTCTTTTAAGATTTTCTTTGTTTACTTTATATGACTATTTTTAAACAAGTTAGGTACTTATAAATAAGTAAATCACGCCAGACCGGTGATAAGCTAATAGAAATTTATCTGTCTACGGATAAGCTGCAGTTTTTTCACCCCAATTTTATTGCGACTTCTATGAATAATAACGCACAAAACACTAAAAAAAATATTTAAGTAATTCATATATTAATTTAAAAAAACATATTTTACAGGTAATTCGATGACCAAGAATTTATTTTCGTAAATGTTATCCCAATACTTTGATAATAAATTAGAATATAGTACCTACCTTAGATAACTATAATTATTATTTCAATAATCACGCAACCATAGTTTCATTACCTATTTATTAACAATGATAATTCAGGTCAAATGTTATCATTGTTAAATATACATTATTTATTTTAAAATTTAAATACCTACCTACATTTTTAACGTTATAATGTGGTAGAAAGGGCATATACCCTCCTACCCCTGTTGTGTACTTGCCTTGTTAAAAAAACTACTGTCAGTGTCAATCGACAAATGCTGCCGCCCTGCCGGACTAGGGGAGGCGCATATGGTTCGGCGCGGAGTTTTTTAATTTTGTGGTTTATTTATAAATCATTTTAATGTCTTCATCACTTCAAAATTTGTTACTAAACATAAGAAACTTCTGTCAAAGTGTAGTGAGAATGAACACGAGTAATATCATGGTAAGTTTAATTCACAACCCAAAATTTCTGTCGAAAATTTCTTGCCGAAATAATTGATTTTTTCTACGTCGTTGTTATGATTAATTTTCCTTATCATACAAAAACTAATACCTATGTATGCTACGGTGTAGTAATTGCATTTTTCAGTCATTATTTCTGCAAGTTTATGTAATGTTTTCATGATACTACCTAAGTTTATGACACAAACACCTACGTAATTTAGGTAAACATTGGAGTTTGTAGTGGTTATTTAAATTTGGATTTCTCAAAAAGAGTGTGGAAAAGACTTTGTATAACACTAGAACATTTCATTCACTAACCTATTTAAAAACTTTAATATTTACTACAGTACCATCTTATAACTAACCTATTATATTCAACAACTGTCTTACCTTAATAGCAGAAAGGCTGTAGTTGACCGCACTGGCCTAGCCCCCATTGTATAAACATTGTTTAAACTAAATATCTTCCAGTCCTGTTTTTATGATTAATCATCAGCCTGTGTCTCTCAACTGATGGAAATAGGCCTTTCCCAAATCTTGCCGATGCATGCTGTCTTTTGCAACCTTCATCAAACCCAGGTGCTTTTTTAGACTATCTGGCAGGTGGTCATCCAGTTACTCTAGAACATGTTTGCTTCATTATTTGCCTGTTCTTTAGTGTATGTGTCTGGCCCATTGCAACTTAGTTTGTTAATTTTGAGAGTTATGTTAGTAACTTAAATTAATTAGTATATAAATACTCTGATAATCAACGACCTTGAATTTGTGGACCAGACCCACTGTCATTGTCCACATCTCTAGTCCATACAATATTACGAAGAAGATGTACTGGTTAAAGACTTATGGAGATTGTTGTATGGATGATAAGAGTTTTTTTATTCATGTATATTTATAATCCCATTCCACATTAATTGTATGACCCATAAATAGAAGAAACAAGCATGACTAAAAAAACCTTGAAGTGGGTTGACAAAGGGGTGGCATTCAGATGTTAGCTTCTAGTACCAACATCAAATACTAGTGCAAATATTTAAGAATTGCAACAATAATCATACTGAAAATTGTACTTTAACATGCTATTTTTTGTTGGTGGTTGTGGAACGCATGGTGCTAAAAAGCAGCATTTTTTCAAGAATTATTGTGGTACTAAATGCAATAACATAATTATAGTTGAACTTAGATGATGAGATGAGATTGATAAAACAAAATTGTGAGCCGAGCCGAACATGTCATAAAGTGAAGAGAGATAGGTAAATTTGTGCTTGAGGTATTTTAGTGTCGCAGGCTCATTAAGAACGGAGAAGAGCCAGCAGAGAATTCTGAGGTTCCTACCATAACAAATTGGTAGCCATTTAAACTTAGCGCAATGCGGAATAAGTTGGGAACTAATTACTCTTCCTTGATTAGTTGTCATGCATCGGTTCCACATTTCTCTAAAGTTACCTTCGTTTTACCAAAATTAAACTGTTTTATTACTAATAATATATAAATAGTATCATTCCAGACAGAAGAGAGACTTAGGTAGTTTAGTGAAAGAGCTATTAAGAAGCTCTTTCACTCCATCTCCATTTTTTTTTTTAATTAGCAATAAATTTGTTGTTGGTTTGGTTTGAATTTTACCCATATATTTGGTTATTAATAGCATTTTGTACAAACATGTTTATTTGGCATATTGCCAAATTTTAGTCTATCGGACTTTTGATGCTACTTTGAGTATTAACTTCTTCACCAAATGCAGCAGAACTTGTTTTGGAATTACCATTTAATTGCCACCTAATTTTAAAATATTTGCATCAATAATATTTATATACTCATAGACAAAGCACATCATTCATCATGTATGGGGTTTATTTGGATGGGCTAAATTGTATTCACAGTAAAATTATGCAGTTATAGAAAAAAAAAATGGTATTTTAACCAAGCGACCCTATTCTCTTACTTAGTTGCAAACGTTATATAATGAAATCCATTAATTATATATATATCACGCTATTAAAGTTGATATTTGCATGGCCACTGTCAAGGTTGAGCGCTTATAGAGTTGAGAATTTAATAATATTTTGTAATTATAACGCAATGTCTGACGTATTAACGAAATCCACTAAGAATCTTTGCGACTAAGTAACAGAATAGGGCAGCAGGCCCATTAAACACCTTGACCTGGACGAGTGGTCCTAAATTCGATCGAAACACCTCTATTATTTCACTAATGTGTAGTGAACACTAAAAAGACCTAATGAAAAATTACATAATAGAAACCTCTATTTTATTTGCCTATTAATCTGTACTTATTCTGGTCATAAATAATAATGCATTTAAAAAAAACAATAATATTATATTTGAATTTGGAACCTGCCATATAAATATTTATTGTGTTTTCTCATTATCACACCCCAATCTTTGTTAAATATTCTTGTGATTTAAATGTGTATGTAAAAATAGAGTAGGGTGATAAAGAGAACCAAATTGATTAAAGTAGACTTGAAGACAAAAGCAATTTTAGTATTAGTTAAATGTGTACTTGGCTATTGATAGGTATAATGAATGAAAAAAAAATCTGGTCGTCCACATAGTATTCGTACTAAAAAGTGATCAAAGCATTGAAGAGAAGAATCCAAAGTAATCCTGTTTGAAAGCAAAAGATTTTATCTAGGGAAATAAATATAGGACCCAGAACCATGTGGCGTATTTTGAAATAGACTTGGGACTTGCAGCTTATAAGAGATGCGCTGGTCATTACTTAAAAAGAGTGGTAAAATCACACCAACTTGAAACTACTTTTCTTCAACTTCACAAAAGGGAGTTCACAGAAAAAAAACTGATGAGAAAATGTTAATAAGCAGTTTGATCGAATTTATGCTCATAACTCTAGAGAATTTATTTTTATTTTATTTTATTTTATTTTATGAAGGCTTATGTAATAGGATGTCAGATATCAAGTAGTGTCTGAGCCATATTTTTGTAAAACGGGTATCAAAACATTTATTTATTTAATTTAAATACTTTATTGAAATTAAAAACCTAGTACATAGGCGAGCTATAACGCCATAAGGCATTCTTCACCAGCAAACCTTGGAGATCACAAGAGGTGATGGGCAGCATGCAGAAAAAAATAAAATATAAATTACTAAAATAAACATAATTATTACGCATTTATAGCACAAAACAATACATATACGAGGGGCGTTCAAAATATTCTCGGTATGTGGATAAAAACAAACAAGTACGAAAAGTTTGATATTTTTATTTTTCAATATACTCCCCCCCTATGTTCATACACTTATAAGATCGATCAATTATTTTTTTTAATCCCTCATAAAAATATTTTTTATCTTTGGTGTAAAAATGCTCCTCCACGGCCGTCTTCAACGCTTCATCGTCAGAAAATTTATTTCCACGCAGATCCTTTTTAAGATTGGGAAACAAAAAGAAGTCGCTTGGGGCTAAGTCCGGACTATAGGGTGGATGAGTAACAGTTTCAAACCCACATTCAACAATAGCTGCCTTGGCAATATGAGCAGTATGGACAGGGGCGTTGTCATGCAGAAGCAGAACACCTTTGGTTAACTTTCCTCGCCTCTTTTCTTTGATCGCATCTCTTAATTGACGTATAACGTTAGCGTAGTACTGCCCTGTGATATTTACACCTTTTTCTTTATAATCGATAAGCAAAACTCCTTCACAATCCCAAAATATTGTGGCCATGACCTTGCCAGCTGACGGGATTACCTTGAACTTCTTGGGATGAGCTGAACCCTTAATGTGCCACTGCATGGACTCCTGTTTGCTCTCTGGGTCATAATGATGAACCCAGGTTTCATCTCCAGTAACTATTTTTTGCAGCACCTCATCGGGATTTTCACCACACAGGTCGATAAAATCTGAACAGCAAGCCACACGCATATCCTTTCGAAGAAGCGTCAGCATTCGCGGAACCCATCTTGCACTTACTTTTGACATATTAAGATGGTCATGTATAATGTCATGTACGGTACCAATAGAGAGATTGGTTACTTGAGCTATAGATTTTACCTTCACTCGGCCGTCTTCCAATATAAGTTTTTCCACTTTATCAATATTTTCTTGTGAGGTAGCCACTACAGGTCGGCCAGGTCTAGGGTCATCTTCAATACTCTCCCTTCCACGCTTAAATTCGCTTGACCATTTTTGAATAGTAGATAAAGAAGGAGCAGACTCACGGTAAACACAATCCATTTCCTCTTTTATGGTTTTTTGATTTTTACCCTGTTTTGTCAAGAATTTTATGACGGATCGGTGCTCTAATTTCGTTAAAATTGTTAATTCGCTCATGGTGTTCATGTTTGTTCGGCAATTGCAGAAAAACAAAAGAACATCTCGGTTCCAATTTTACTTTTTTTTAATGTCAATGGATGAATCTTAGCGGCCAGTAACAAATATATATATAAAAGAGGTTGTAACGTATCAATACCGAGAATATTTTGAACGCCCCTCGTACGTACACAATTTAAAAACAATACACATATATACTATATAATACATACATATATATAATACACTATAAATATATATATTAATAAAATGTCAAACAACTTCGCTAATTCGAGAGACATACTCGTACATTATGTTTCTCAAGAAATAATGTGGTTAGAAGGTTTTTAAATACGTTGACGGACTGTGCGCGCCTTATAGCCAGGGGTAGCTTGTTCCACTGACCACACTGACGAGCGACAGCAATAGTAAAGAAATCTGAATATCTGCTAGAGAAATGCGAAGGAATCTTTAGCTGATTGTTGTGAGAGGAGCGGAGGGCACAGTTGTGTGTCATCATCCTCCACTGCTGCAGATGGGCCTTCCAGAACATATATCTGGAGAATTTGGCCTACACTCGCCACGCTGACCAGACGGCGTATTGGAGAAAATTTGTGTGTATTAGAGAGAAATTCAAAGCGCGATTTAAGGTACGAAGGTGTTTTAGGGTGATTGAGAACGTCATAAAATAAAGAGAGAATGGACAGACCGGCGAAATTTTGAAAGATAGGATTTTGAGCCATTTTAACTGAAAGCTAAACTCCGAGACATGATCATACTTACGCAAGCCGAAAACTTAGCGCATATATGCATAAGTTAAGCAGACGGTCGAGTTTATTCAGTAGCTCTTAAGTGATGTCGGGATAGCAGGTATCGGCATAGTCTAAAATAGGAAGGAGCAGCGAACTCACTAACGTAAGCTTTGTTTTAACTGGAATGAAATTCTGGAAACGCTTCCACGTATTCATACTGGCGTGAATTTTAATCCCAAGAAAGACACAGCACATGTGAAGGCCAAGTTTGTTTCACATGCTGGCAAAAGGAAAGTGGAATGTTATTAAACAGTAATGGAGAAAGTGATCCGTCATCCAATTTACTCAGCATCTGTCTCAAACCTACGTCTTTCCAGAATTAACCAATAGCCGAAGATTTCCGACCGTACATATATAGCTTCCAGGTCACTGTTCATCTTTAAAATCGTGCTATGATCGATTAATATACCGCCTCACCAGCTGTTACTGAAGACCAGTCCGAAAAAAAATTATTTAATTGAATTCGTTGTTGGCTCCCGCGAAGATAAGCACATCTAATGTCGTCAGTGTTTTTTATTAGGGCAGTAGTTATGCTATGACACTCACGAATGCCACATTGAAGCGAATTTAATAAATTATTGTGACGAGCAACGGGTCATAAAGCTCGTTCCACACAAGCGTGGCTTGAAAGGAACATTTCCGGCTTCATCAGAGCTTAAGACTGGCCGTCATCTGGTCCCGATCTTAATACTCTTCATAATGAATTATGGTATCTTTTGGAGAGTATGGCATGCTCTAAACGCCATGATAATTTGGGAGTCTCTAAAACATTCCACAAGACTGGCTGGCTGTGACTATTTTTCCCATGAATAACGTTCGTGTTTCAATTGATAACTGGTCACAACGTGTAAAGGAGTGTATTGAGACCAATGAAGATAATTTTGTATAAACTTATTTTTAAAAAAATGTTATTATATTAAATCGCAATAGAAGCGCTACTCTCGAAGTTGAGCAAAATTGCGTCTACCTCGGACAGACTATTCAATTAGGCGCAGCCAACTTCAGCATAGAAGCCGACGCGACATACGCATTCAGCTAGGCATTCGGGAAACTTCGGCACATCCTCTCATCGTCCATACCACATTGTTTAAAGACAATGCATGTATTAATATAAATTAGTATAGGTATGATTATTATTTATCTAGTTATAAGTACACAGTGAAAATTTATGTTACGATAATACTGTTTTTTATTTATTTATAAACCTACCATAACGGTACAATGTCTCGAAGGTTGTAAGAGAATGCTAATCGGCATTACATACGCCTTTTGTTATTAAAACAATATTAATGTTTTTAAATAAAGTTATAATAAAAACCGGTATTTTATTTGCAACAATATTTATAGCAAGACTAGGTAAACACAGTCTGTAACTAATGCAAACATTTCATGATTGAATAGTTTGTTTGCATTACTTCTGTTTGATTGGGCACAGCATCGGTTGGTTGGATCATGTAGTGGCCAAAGGGTAAAAATCAGAATCACATTTTACAAGAGAATATAACATTGAAATTGAATCATATGCTCCAAAAACAATTCACGTAAACAGCAATGCCTGCCTTTGACCTAACATGAAAGACTGGTTTCTTAGTAAAAAGTATCCAATATACTTATTACATTTTCCAGGCTGAATTTAATAACTTCTGCCTCCGTGGTCTAGCGGTTAAGTCCGTGGATTTAGACTCGGAGGTACCGGGTTCGATTCCTGGTCGGGAAACAAAAATATTAATGTAAATAAATACATTTAATTAATATTTAATTTATTTGTGATATTGCTTGAGTTTGGTACGCTGGAGACATTGACGAGCTTGCCACGTGTCATGATTGGTCTTTATGTTTTATGAAATGCTAGAAAATGCATTAATTAAGTGATACCATAAAATGTCCTCTAGAGACGACCCTTCAGGGATAGTCCCAAGGAGGCTGGCAACATTTTCCCTCTGTATAGCGAGGCTGATTTTTTTAATAAACTGCGGATTTGACGAGTATAACATTAAGTCAATACACAACTCGAGACAGATATCCAATCGAGACAAATATGTCCAATCCAGACTAAATGAAAAGCGTACCGATCGAATGCACTCTGAAGTGGTCACATCCAAAATTACTAGATTTTCAAAAGTTATTCATGTAGAAAACTATAATTGAATCATGTACAGCATGAACACAATTTTAATGAAAAGAATAAATTCGTTAAAAATCTTAAATACCCGAGTCTTGTTAATAAAATAAAACGAGTTCATTATAATTATTTAAGTATAAAAATGGTTGCCTTCGCCAAAGACCAGTGGAAATATACGACTATTGCGGAAATTAAGGTATAGGACTATGTGAATTATGAAGTTTACCAATTAATAGGCCTAATCAATTTCTATGGCGCAACTTAGCATTAGTATTTATTTATACTTATCAAATAACTTTTATCTATACATCAGAGTATTTCTAACCATTTGATAACATTATATTATAAAAAAAACATTCGATTGCTGATTGTACCTATCTAATATTATTAAGATTTTAGTTGAATAATCTCAAAGCGTGTACGTTAATGCTCTGCGTATAAAACGCGCAATTACTTATTAATTAATATTTTATACATATGTAAATAAATGATTATGTTTGGTGGAATTTCGTAGCCGACCGCACGCAGCAGGAACAGCAATATAATCCACGCGACACTACAGGTTTCTATGTATATCTATGAAATACCTTCCGTAGCTAGCCACACGTTGAGGTCTGCGGTCTCGCGACGAATTCACATTCATAACTGCAGTTACATACCATCGGGACCCCTGTCGCTGTGATACGTCCGCATCGCCTGGTGCTGCCATGTGCACACCGCTACGAATTTGTACCTTGCTGAGTTGCACCAAAATTAAGTATAATTGTAACCATCATCCTGTATCTCTCCACTGCTGGATGTAGGCCTCCCCCAAGGCTCGCCAGTTAACGCGCTTACCCTCTTCCAACCCCCAACAGCGACCTTCTTTAGGTCATCTGTGCATCTGACGGCAGGTCGTCCCACTCTGCGTCTTTCCGTACGTGGTCTCAAATCTAGATCCCGTTTGCCCTATCGTTCGCCGGTTCCGCGGCAGATGTGTCCGGCCCATGGCCACTACTTGCTAGCTTGCTAATTTTAAAAGCTATGTCAGTAACATTCGTTCTTTGACGAATATCAACGTTTCGAATTCTATCCATTAGAGATATACCAAGCATAGCTTTTTCCATGGCTCGCTGAGCGACCATGAATTTATTGTAATGTAATGATTAAAGATAAAAATTGCGTCGTATTAATCAGTTTTATTTTCAAGTTCAGTCGGCACATTCGACGCAAAATTTAATTGTTACAATTACCAGAGACCTACACCTGTATTCTAACAATTTCCTTAACAGATTCTCCACTTAACTATTCCTGCCAGCTCTTAAACGGCTTTCCTCCTTCAAGGGATTCTCAAAATCGGTATTCTTAGTTGTCAACTTTCCAAACCTCGAAAGACATAAATGTTACCATTTTAAATTCCGTTAAATTAAGTTTTGTTTCTTGCACCTTTAAAGATTGCGTTCACGTATTCTTAATAGCCATTTTACAGAATTACTTCACGCTCTAGCACTTTTGACATTCATAAGTCTCTCTTTTATATTATGAATATTAATGTCACGAAAATTATTTATAATTTTGTAACGAAATTTGTTTTAATGAGTATGACAATTTGTTTAGTTTAAATAATAATTGACTAAAATTAGTATTTTTTTCTAAATAGAAAGTAAAAAAGTAAAGTATCTTCACGACCGTTTCCCTTTCGGGGTGGTCAGGAACCACGCTTATAAATAAGCGGATTCACATTTAGCCAACTTTACTAAAGGCCAATCATGACAAGTGGCAAGCTCGTCTATGTCTCCAGCGTACCAAACTCGAGAAATATCACTTTAAATTAAATATTAATTAAATGTATTTATTTACATTAATCAATATTTTTGTGTCCCGACCAGGAATCGAACCCGGTACCTCCGAGTCCGAATCCACGGACTTAACCGCTAGACCACTAAGGCAGTACTGATGATACTAGTATTTTTTTCTAAATATTAAAAATAAATACAAGTTTAAATAATATATTAGCCAAAAATAACAACATTTGAAGGAGTTTAAAGGTTCGTCGCAATGTACCTCGATTTTGACAGTTCGTGGAGGCGTCCTTCCGTTTCAGCTGGAAGTAATAATTGCGAAGAATTTGGGTGTTAGTTTTGGTACGACCCAGCTTAGGCGTTCGTAAGATAGACGTAAACCCAAGAGGCCAATTCTCGAATGTCGAGGAGATAAGGCGTACAGTATCTAAAATACTTTTTGGTAGACAGCCTTTCCCTATTTCAGGATATTTTTTTGGTAAGTCGCTTGAATTTTGATAGCTATTCCACCTTACCTTTCAATCGTATTAATTTCGAGAATTGACCTCCAATACAAGTTACAAGTTTCTAAACGCGTACCTTAAGTCCTACAAAGGTCGGTTCAAACCCACCCGGCATGTACCAATAAGAAATGCACTTTTCTTACGTACATTTGTCATAGATTTACAACACCACCGTTCCCGCGCCTCGGAGAGCACGTTAAGCCGTTGGTCCCGGTTCCACTAATACCAACTTGTGAAAACGTTAATAAATTGTCATAAAAAAAAATTACATCATATCCTTGCCAAGCCGTCTGGCCAGCGTGGCGAGTGTAGGCCAAATTCTCTAGATATATGTTCTGGAAGGCCCATCTCCAGCAGTGGAGGTCTAGGACACTGTGTTCTAGGGGCTGTAATGATAATGATAGTATATAAGTAAAGTTATTCTCTTATCCTACGATTTATTTACCTTGTTTTTGATTGTAACTTAGGATAATAGTATTATAATAGCTTTTAATTAGAAGAGCAAAGCAAAGCAAAGCGAACCTTATGACCTAAAGCTTATGACCTAAGAACGGTCGTGTATAAACGCATTCAAAAAAAGTCCTAACCAGCTGTCCTAATCTGTTACTTATTATTATTATTATATTATTAAATTCTTTATTGCACGAAAAACATGTACAAAGGCGAAGATTAGGATCCCAGATGAACTAGCTGTATCAGCCTATAGGCCAGACATCTTAGTGTTTTCTCGGAACATGAAAAATGTTATCCTTATTGAACTTACCGTTCCGTGGGAATCAAATATTCCAAAAGACCACAACATGAAGTTGAATAAATATTATGATCTCACAGAAGAAATGATCAGGAACGGGTTCAAGACTCAGCTTTACGCAGTGGAAGTTGGTGCAAGAGGAGTTCCAGCAAAATCTTTGCATCACTTACTGAAAGAATTGGAACTAAGCAGGTCTGCCGTCAATACATTTATGGAACGAGCTTCCAAGACGGCATTAACGGAATCATACAGTATTTGGTTGGGTAGGGAGAGAAGTAGAATGGTGGATGGTGAGCGTATTATCGCGCAAAAGAAAAAAAAAGGAGGCCTCCTTTTCTTAAACCAGCCTATTGTCGGTCGCAAGCCCGAGACACCATTCTTCTCATCTCTTACCCACACACAATGGACCCGGCACCCGCACGGTGAATCCATGGAATGCTTAGAAATTTGTCTTCTTCCAACAAGGCATTTTCTAACATCTAACCTTTGGGAGAGTATGAGATGAAGGGTAGTGCTGATATAAAAAAAATAAAAAATATTAGGATAACAAACAATATACTACATACTAAGACATACATACACTATATACTAATAAATTCATACACTAAATCCTAATAAATACATAGTATAAAAGTATATATTTGCCAAATATTTATTGTGAGCCCGATGCTTGTTTGTCTAAAAATAATGCAGTAACCAAGGTTTTGAATACGTGGACTGACGGTGCGTGTCTAATAGCCACGCTTATATAACTTAAGCGCCAACGTTATATAGTGAAAACTGTCAGTGTAAAACGCTATTAAAATTGGTATTCTCGTATGAAGGTTTCCACTACAGATGACAGCAAAATAACGTTACGATGCGTTCATTAAAAAAAAAACTACTAAAAGAAATATACATATATATATATAAATATAGGTACAATGTTTCATGTAAATATTCGTAATCTTAGTGTAATTAATATAAATGTTGTTAACATTAATATAAATTCCCAACTACAAATTTTTCCCAACGATAATTAAGTTGCAACCCCATGGGTGACCTTTTAAATAGTAGAAAACGCTATTTTGACATAAGGTCGGTTATGATCGGAGAAAATCTGGCTAAAAGTGGTAGTAAATAACAGAATTCACTATTTCCACAATCTAACGTGTGCGACTAAGTATCTGTTACTTATATAGAGTTGCATGACAGCCTATAATATAGGCATATTGACAATTATAAAGATGATTATCTTTAGCCTTGAGGATCGTTACATTGTTACTATCTGATAACAGATACCTAGTTTTACTATATCCATCTGTATTTAAATCATGTATGACCGAATTAACACAGCTATACAAAAAGTTTTTTGAGTTTATGACAAAACTATGACTGGGTAGGGTTGGACGGACTCCCGGATTTGAATTAAGTAACCTCAACAAAACATTTTGGAGATACAAGCATCAGCCCTGAACCTAATCCTTATCTATATTTATATAATATAATTCCTCTACTAAAGAAGTCGATAGACTTGATGAAGAAACTTTCTCTCCACTAATTATAATTAATATATATAAATAACTTTGTTTAAAAGTTATATTAATTAAATTTCCATATATCATGGTTTTATATAGTATCTCCACTTATAAATATATTATTTGTATTTATTTAAAATGTATTAAGAAATAAAAACAGTACAAAGATTTAAATAAATAATGTACTAATAAAATTATATAAACTAAATTAAAAAATAAACTTAAATCTAAACTATATATAAAAATATTCACCCATGACTTGATTAAGTAACAGTGTGCCAAAAACACTTGCAGCATTCCCCCTTTGTACGAAAAAAAAAAAAAACCACTCAACCCAAGAACGTGTCAGTAAACGATAACGTAATACATTTAGAAAAAAAAAAACATTCAGCTAGGATGGGCAGCATTCGGGAAGTTGTGCCATAATTTGCCTTATTATCAAACATACCACAGTGTTTGAAGACGAAAGTTTTCAACCAATACGTTCTTCAAGAATTATCGTACGGAGTAATAATAAATATAATAAATATTTCCAGCCAGGTCACACAGCGCCATCTAATTTCCGTGGTAAGCTACAAGGCTTGTGTTACGGAAACTAGATGGTTGATAAACTACATATTATACTTTTTTTTGTAAATATATACATACTATTATACATATAAACACCCAGACCGAGACAAATTATACAATGTACAACTTGCCCCCGGTGGGAATCGAACCCACGACCTCCCGAGTTCACGGCAACGTTTGTTACCACTAGACCACGGAGGCGTGGATACTGACAGTGGGTCTGGTCCACAAGATTAAGGTCGCTCAATGAGCTATGGAGATAAGCCTTAAGCTAAGCTACTAAAGTTACCCACAAAGTCTTCAAAATTAGTAGGCTGAAGTGAAAATGGGCCGGACACATCTGTCGCAGGATGTCCTTTGGAGTAAACGGTTTCTGGAGTGGAGATGCCCCCCCGCCAGATTGACGGATGACCTGAAAAAGGTCGCTGGTGGGGGCTGATTGAGGGTAGCGAAATATGGTGTGAAATGTTGAGCCTTGGAAGAGGGCTATATTCAGCAGTGGACAGATACAGGCTGATGATGTTGATGTTTTAATTTATGTAATGATAATTATAATTTAGAAATAATAATTAATTTACCAGTTTTTAAACATTTAACCACAAAAAACTTAAAATACATACTTTGTTGACTTTTGACTTTGACTTTGAATGTTCAAGGTGCCTTGCGAGCAACTGCATTTTTTTAAATGTATAAATATTAATATGTCCTAAGTATTACTCAAGATGTTTTCCTTGTCAAAGGTTGAGAGTCTTTGCGTTATAGTTTTGTTCGCTTTTTCCTGTTATTTTTAGTATTGCACTGCGTACTAATAGCTCATTTAGTTAAATCACCTAACAAACAGATGTATTTTGCTATACAGGTTATTCGGCGCATGGTCCCACAAATATTTTCGAGGTACTGGTTGGTTTAACTAAAAAAGTTGTGAAGGTACGGGATTTTGGATAATTGATAATTCGTGCGCTTGTTTTTAGGAAATGTAACAAGAATATTGGTTGAAAACAATTGGCTAAGAACGCTGAAGTTTCGAAAGAATTTGACCAAACTATAACTATAGTTTGTTTTGAACTATTATTATTATGATAATTCACGGCATGTAACACCGTTGCTATTTGATAAACGGAACAAGCTGTGGGCTGATAGAGTACTCAACAGCGTGCGCCAGATCTAAGACTCCAAATTCTAAAAATGTTGATTATTAACAAAATTTAAATTAAACTATTCATTATTGCCAAGGTTATCTAGACAATCAAAAATTGTACAAGCAAGCGAATTTGCCTTAAAATAATTTCCTCCGAGACACGGGTTTTTTGAAATTCCAGTTTTACAATACCTCTGACGTATCTGCGTAAGGAAAATCGCAAAACAATGTTTCGGTAACAACCGAAGCCACCGGACCCATGTCATTTGTTTTTACCCCAAACCATTACGTCTTGAGTATCACTTTTTATAATTTCTATGCACGATGCGATGGATTGGTTAAAGCTGTCAAAGATTTCCGGTTACCGCAAAGTTTTAAAACTCCGCTAAGTCGCGTTACTATTCAATACTAGGTTTTGTGTTTTTTAGTTTTGTTGAGTAAGTACTCGGATCTGTTTTTGGGCCCCCATATGGATATTCCAAAAAGAGTCGTATATCCAGCAGACACAAACTGATGGTAATGACTGATGCCCTGTATATTAATCACAATAGTCCTTGAGAGCGGTGGTGGCTTGTTGGTAAGAATACTTTCCTTAAAATCCTACAAAGGGCACCTACAAACCTACAAACCCCTCCGGTATGTACCAATGAGAAATATACTTTTCCTGCGTGACCTCGGAGAGCATGTTAAGGCGTCGGTCCCGGTCCTACTAACACCAACTTGTAAAATCGTTAAATAATTGTTATTAAAAAATTACATCAGATCCTCGCCTACCCGTCCGGACAGAGTGGCGAGTGAAGACCAAATTCTCCAATTATGTTCTGGAAGGCTCATCTCCAACAGTGGAGGTCTAGGGGCTGTAATGATAGTCCTAAACATCCCTTGTCAACCCGTCTGGCTAGAAGATGTAGCGAGAGAAGTAAAAATTATACAGAAATATAATATTTACCAATGTTACATACAAAATATAAAAAAAGCAATGGAGGACCAGAATGGTCTAGAACACCAAGCTCTTTACAGAGTTATGAGAATAATCCTACACAAAACTTAAGCAAGATATAAACGACTAAAATATATAACTAGTATTTAACGATGTTTTATAATATAAATATAACAAAAGAAGTAAAGTATCATCACGACCGTTTAAATATTAATTAAATGTATTTAATTACATTAATAAATATTTTTGTGTCCCGACCAGGAATCGAACCCGGTACCTCCGAGTCTAAATCCACGGACTTAACCGCTAGACCACGGAGGCAGTTATACATATAATAGTTTTAAATAATTAGTATTATTAGTAGGTATCGCAATTAATAATCAAAAATAAACAAAACGTAAACATAATTTGATATAAAAATAATACATAATGTAATCAGAAGAAATGCAGCTCATTGGGAATTTCCTAACATTAAATATATATTTTTAGAACTCGCTTTACAAGACAAAACCAGGTAGTAATCATAACACTGTTACACAAATCAAACGTTATAAGCGTTGGTTTAAACAGATTATTTAAAAACATCGCTACCTAAATAAATCAGTCGTACGATGCGATGGGAAAAACCATTAAATATGATATTGTAGATAAATCTCACTACTACCCTCAAATGCGTTTTTCTGCTGTGTGCAAAGGTATTTTGGCTTATGTATTTTCAACAATAAAGTACTTCTTTATTTATTACATTAACAGTATTATAAAATCCTATTTAAATATGTGTGTACGAGTATATATATATACACGTAGGAAGCAGGCTACCGGCGCCGATCTTCCAGGCGCTTATCGGAACCGGTCCCACAGGTCACGCGCACCTTGCCGTCACAGACTGTGTTTATTACTTTGTCGCCGACCTGCTCCGATCAGCACTGGTAGTTTTTTTCTTTTAATGAGATTGATATTTTGAACGATACTAGACAAATATTTACAAAAAAAATATGGTTTTATAATACTAGGTCTGTGATTTGACGCGATATACGGGTACATCGTATGCGACATTATCTGCTGGTTTTAAAAGGATGATTAAAACAATTTATGATTAATATTTTTACATATAAGAACCTCACGTTATTGGTAGTTACTCGTAACTTGTCACTTTGGTTAAATATGTCAACAGATAATTACCCTTTCTGCAACCGGCCGTATCTCTATTGAGAATTGCTGTGATTGGCTTGCGACATTCTTACATCGGCGCTGATAAACTCCTTCCTACGTGTATACAACCTTATGTAATGACTATGTAGTATTTGCTAATACTCGCTTGCTTTATGTAGTGGCTATCTGAGCGGACCAGTACCAATAAGCGTTGGTACTTGTAGATCGGCGCTGATAAACTGCTTCCTACGTGTATTCAACCTTATGTAATGACTATGTAGTATTTTCTAATACTCGCTTGCTTTATGTAGTGGCTATCTGAGGGTACCAGGGCCAATACAATAATCATTGGTACTTGTACATCGGCGCTGACAAACTGGTTCCTACGTGTACATGCCCTTATGTAATGACTATGTAGCATTTGCTTATAGTTGCTTTTTTGTAGTGGCTATCTGTGCGGACCAGTACCTATAAGCGGTGGTACTCGAACATTAGCGCTGATAAACTGTTTCCTACGTGTATACGCCCTTATGTAATGACTATGTAGCATTTGCTTATACATGCTTTTTTTGTAGTGGCTATCTGAGCGGACCAGTACCTATAAGCGGTGGTACTCGAACATTAGCGCTGATAAACTGTTTCCTACGTGTATACGCCCTTATGTAATGACTATGTAGCATTTGCTTATACATGCTTTTTTTGTAGTGGCTATCTGAGCGGACCAGTACCTATAAGCGGTGGTACTCGAACATTAGCGCTGATAAACTGTTTCCTACGTGTATACGCCCTTATGTAATGACTATGTAGCATTTGCTTATACATGCTTTTTTTGTAGTGGCTATCTGAGCGGACCAGTACCTATAAGCGGTGGTACTCGAACATTAGCGCTGATAAACTGTTTCCTACGTGTATACGCCCTTATGTAATGACTATGTAGCATTTGCTTATACATGCTTTTTTTGTAGTGGCTATCTGAGCGGACCAGTACCTATAAGCGGTGGTACTCGAACATTAGCGCTGATAAACTGTTTCCTACGTGTATACGCCCTTATGTAATGACTATGTAGCATTTGCTTATACATGCTTTTTTTGTAGTGGCTATCTGAGCGGACCAGTACCTATAAGCGGTGGTACTCGAACATTAGCGCTGATAAACTGTTTCCTACGTGTATACGCCCTTATGTAATGACTATGTAGCATTTGCTTATACATGCTTTTTTTGTAGTGGCTATCTGAGCGGACCAGTACCTATAAGCGGTGGTACTCGAACATTAGCGCTGATAAACTGTTTCCTACGTGTATACGCCCTTATGTAATGACTATGTAGCATTTGCTTATACATGCTTTTTTTGTAGTGGCTATCTGAGCGGACCAGTACCTATAAGCGGTGGTACTCGAACATTAGCGCTGATAAACTGTTTCCTACGTGTATACGCCCTTATGTTATGACTATGTAGCATTTGCTTATACTCGCTTGCTTAGCTATCTGAGCGGACCAGTACCGATAAGCTCTGGTACTTGTACATTGGCCCTGATAAACTGCTTCGGTTTATATTAGTTTCTATAAATTACGTGTCGGTTAATATCATAAAGGTTAAAACATTATGGATTAATTCAATTTGGATATTCACCGGCACATTACAGCATAGTAACCAACGAGGTAAAATAAGATAGAGAGGGTATTGATGGGAGTTCTCATGTGGCTTAATGTTGGTACGTTAATTTTACGCCACCCAACGTCTACTAGCAAAACTTTTATAGATAACAGTTTCAAATAATAAATCTACTCGGGAATAGATGAAGTTGACTACACTATTGTAGTGATGTGCTGTTGGGCCAAATTATAGATAACGATATTGTTTAAAGCAGTCATAAATTATTTAGATTCAGTAGAACGTGTTTTACATGCAAAACGCAGGTTGGAATATTGTCCAAAAACCAAATTGTTCACATCAAACACGACCGTAACCGGTAATCCTTTTTTCATCAAATTAATTAATTTTGTACTGATTGGCCAACCTTTTATTCTCATACATTTATACATTACATTCATCATACATTTTTGTATCTTGTCCTGTCTTGTTATATACCTCTCTCATAGTAACACAATTAATTTTAATTATATCCGGAATGCTGTATCAAATATACTTAACGAACCAATTCGCCAATTTAATAAATCGGCAAATAATAATCTAATACATGTTTTTTTCCCAATTATACTCATCCAAATTTATTTAATAAGGGTTGTTACGACTTCTAAGTAATTGAAATAATACGCTTCAATTGATGTGATTTTACCAATAGAGTAATCAATTTCATTTGTACTAGTATAAGAATATATAGTAATTATTAAGTATCTATATTTTATTCATGAATATATGAAAATATATATATTTTTTAATTATTATTATTAATTAATTAATCATAGATCTGTTGTACGTGCGTATGTCAAAGCCAAAGATATGCAACTAAACGGTATGGTTCACATTCGATTGCTTTCAATATAACTTTAAAGGCCGTGGCCAGACAACCCTGTGACAGAACCCACTTCACTACACGTGAACGCCACGAACGCACAAGGGTACTTACATACCGTAAGTCAGTACCGTTATACCGTATTACAACTCAGTAAAACGCACTACACCACGTTAAGGTTTATATGTACACTTCCGTTGTTTCCAGGCTTGAATATTCATCATCATCAGGCTGTGCTTCTTCACTTCTGCACACGGTTATTTTGAACCCTGATGCAACCCCCACCAAAGTCCTTCTTTAGGCCATGAAGCGGGGGTCGTCCCGTTCTGCGTCGTCTCCTATTTACCGACTACAAAGAACTTGTTTGCCTCATCATTTTTCAGTTCTGCGGCGGATGTGCCCAGCCCATTGCCACTCAACTTGAACATTTTGAAAGCTATTTTAGTAACTTTGATTCTTTGACGATTATCGTTCTAAATTCTATCCGTCAGTGAAATACAAAGCGTAGCTCTCTCCATACATACACTGGACTATCTTGAATGTGTTGACCAGACCAGACAGTACCCACGTCTCTGCTCCATACGACATTACGAGGAGAATGTAAAGTGAAGACTGGTTTTTCTGTGGTATGGACGATAAAAAGATGTGCCGATGTTTCTTGAATGACGCCTTCCTAGATACATGCATGTGTCGGCTTCTGTGCTAAAATTAGCTAATCCTAGCTTAAATATTTAGCAATAATGTATAAGTTTGTTGGACCTTACTTACGCTCTAATTAATCGTTTTACGCTCTCTATTGCTGGCATTTAAGAGAATATCAAGCTGCATTAAGGCCGTCTCTTATCATCATCATTATCATCAGCCCGTGTTTCTCCACTGCTGGATATAGGCCTCCCCAAAGGCTCGCCACTTCACACGATCTCCTGCCACCCCCATTCCAACCCCCGCCAGCGACCTTCCTCAGAGCATCCGTCCATCTAGCGGGGGGTCGTCTGCGTCTTCCCGTACATGGTCTCCACTCTAGAACTCGTCTACTCCATCGTTCATCGGTTCTACGACAGACATGTCCAGCCCATTGCCACTTCAGCTTACTAATTTTCGTCTCTTATATATTGTGCAATAAAGATTTATATAAATTAAGTAGTTTAACAAACTAGCCGTTCGCTCCGCCGTATAATTTAATAGTGGAAAAAACAACCTTAGTACATACATATTTAGATATTGACATCATATATATAGGGGCTAAATCCTTGGAATAAAACTGAAATACTTGTTTAGGCGTTTTAACTATATGTTTGTAAAATAATACATTTGCAAATTGGAAGTTATAAGAAATCTGACAAGAGCGTTTTTGTCAATTGTCTTAATCAATTTTATATTTCTTTGTTATAATAATATGTTCACTACATATCCATCCTTGGGTTCTAAGGAACATCCCTGCCAAATTTTATCGAAATCGGTTTAGCCGTGAAGGCGAGACAGACATTCGTACGTACACCCATACGGAAAACATCTTTTACATTTATAGTATTAGTATGATTTTTTCTCAGAACGTAGGTAAATTAATCGTGTATTGTTTTAGAAGCTGCAAATGAGCGGAAGTCAAGAAGAGATGCGAGAGGTCGCCGCAACAATATGTAGAAATTACTTGCACGGCTCCTGGAAGACAGTAGAAACTAAACATCTAGACTTCAGAAGAATAAGGTAAGACTTTTTATCAAAGCGTCAGCTTTAGGCTTTAAGATAAATTAAAAAACGACGAAAATTCGTTGAAATGTTAAATAGTGACATTAGAGAGTTTCGGTAACAAAATTTCCGTGTAAATCGAAAGAGGTAGATTCTTACCATATTTGTCACAAATGTTATCGGGTGTGACATCTCACTTCTTTTGTTTACCCGCCTAGGAATCGAAACCGTTACCTTGAGATACTATTTTACGGTCTTAACCGCTAGACCATGGAGGCTGATATAATGTATTTATTCCGGAGGGGTGACAAGACAAACTACTCTAACGAGATAAAACTGGATATATCCAAGTCTATTCGTAAAACATTTCCCTTGCAGTCGTGTTCGTGGAAGTGTCATTAAGATAATTAGTTTCGCAGACGTGTCTTAGGGCCTTTATAACGAGGCGACGACATACTGTTACCTATACCAAGTGGATTACCCAGCACTATCTTAACCCGACTCAATACACTTAGGCTGCAATCTATAAGCTGTACTGTAACTTATTTAACTAACAAAAAAGTGCACAGCATATGGTTACAAATTAAATTCTCTTTGCAAACATTAATAGTGCATAGTCGGCGTGTGCTAAATTATCATAAAATATATTAAATTATAATATTAAAATTATAATTTTGAAAAATTGTATACTAATAGGTTAGTGCCTAAAGCGTTCCTTCAATCCTACAGAGATCCGTTCAAACCCACCCGGCATGTACCAGTGAGAAATACACTTTTCTTACGTACATTTGTCATAGATTCACAACACCATCGTTCCCGTGCCTCAGAGAGCACGTTAAGTCGTCGGTCCCGGTTCCACTAATAAGAAACTTGTGGACTCGTTAATAAATTAACATCATATCCTTGCCAAGCCGCCTGGCCAGCGTGGCGAGTTTAGGCCAATTTCTTTAGATATATGTTCTGAAAGGCCCATCTCCAGCAGTGGAGGTCTAGGACGCTGTGTTCTAGGGGCTGTAATGATGAATATATGTATAGGCCAACTGGAAAATGTAGTTATGTTTTCTAACAATGGAAATAAAATAAAATTTAACAGCATTCAAAGTGAAAAGGGGAAATGGGGTGCCATTTAGGGGAGATGTTTTTACGGATGTTTGCCATTTTCGGAAAAACATGACGTCCTACTTTTTACATATTGTAACAAATATTCGGATGTCAAACACATTTTTTTTTCCAGAATTCAGAATGTACTAAAAACAATAGCTTACAATAATACTAGAATGACGTATAAATATTTTTGGTTGTCAATCGGGTTATAGGAATAACAATGTCAGAAATATTTGAAAAAAAAAAATCATTTAAAAAAAAAACAGTTTGTGTTATCCTGGGTCAGTTATATTTTATACATAACAACTTTAGACACAGTAAGCGCGGGTTTTTAATTAAAGTAAAAGTTAGTCGAGTCTCTCGTAGGTTCCGTATACCACACGACCACACATTTAAAGCATTGAATTACCAGCGCGGGTGCTTACTTGCTGAGAACCTGCCTAAGAAAACGGGGGAATGTCCCATTAGCCATCCGGCCCTGGGCCCCGTTTCTCGCACTTTCGACATGCATGTGCGCTCGATTTGATCGAATGAAACTGACAGTTTTCTATGGAGATCTGTCGCTTTTCATTCGAATATGTATATCGAACCGACACGCAAGTCGAAAACGCTAGAATTAGGCCCCGGAGCCCCGATTCGATTAGTTCGCATGACCCTGACAGTTTAAAAAAATGGAGATCTATCACTTTTAATTCGAATATTTCGAACCGACACGTACGTCAAAAACGCTAGAATTAGGCCCCTGAAAGACAGCATTATTTTTCAATTTTAAAGTGGCCAATAATACATCACTACAGTCAAGGTATTGGTTTAATGTAACGGCCGGGCGGGCCGTATTGATTCAATCATTAGTACAACTTTACGCAGAATTTGCATTATTTCCAATTGCCCCGGGAGTGGCGAACCGGGTACCGGAGATGGAGTAGGTCTATTCTTGCACTTCTGGCATTTCCAGGTACTCTTCCTGTCACTCAACCTCCTAAACCCCCCTCCAATATTCCATCATACTGGAAATCGCTATATGTTCTGGATGGCCTATCTCTAGTTGTGGTGGTCTAAGAGCTGCAATGATTATGATGACGGTCTTTAATTCTAATAAAAGTTTCATGAACAACGTTTATAAAAAAATTCAAACGAACTAAAACATAATTACAGTTTTATTTGTATTTAATTAAGTAGAAAATAAGGTTAAAATATTACACGAATAACGTATGTTTGAGATCTTAAGATCAACATTTGCCTACACGATAAATCCATATAATGCTACGAAATTGGTTTCTAACGAAAAAGGTGTGTGTGTGTATAGACGACCGAAAGGGTTTTGATTACTTTAGGTGTTTGTAGCGCTTCGTCTACTTTCAGTAGAATAATAAAGGTTTATTTAGCGATTTATTTTTCAACTAAAAGTAAAGCATCATCTCGATTGTTTTCGGGGTACACAATTGGCAAGCTCGTCGATGTATCTAGCGTACCGAACTTAAGAAATAGCAAGAAATAATAATTAAATTATTGTGGCCCGACCAGGCCGATCCCATTTTTCAATTCTTTATTATGATTTCGCCCTTGTACATAACCCTCAAGTTTTTAAGTGTAGTGAAGAATTTATAAATATTTTTCATTGTCATATTATAGCCTACCTCTCTACTGTATGTAAGTTTATAATTGCACGCAATCTTATGCCACCAGCAATATTCTATGAGCCATATCTATAATGTCCCACTGCATATTCCTGTAGACGATTCTCCAAAACCCGTCTACTCCTTGGTTTTTCGGTTCTCTGACAGACGTGTCAGGCACATTGTCACTCTTTAAGATATAATCCCAGATGATCCTTTTTATTACTTGACAGTATTACCGATAAATTGCTTTGTTTTTGAGAATATATTCTTCTTCTTAAAGTGCCGTTACCTATCGGTGTTTTGTATTTTCAAAATTTGTTAGTAGCAGCCGGAACATCCCGAACCACTCCCTGAGGTTCTTCTCTTTATTTATTCAATACAGTATAACTAACGACTAATAAACACATAAGGAAAAAAAATGGAAAAATAAATGGTCAATTAAAAGTTACTACAAATGACAAGCTGCAACAAGCTAAACTGTTTATTGCGCGCGCTGTGTTTTCAATACTATACCTTCCTTCGCAATAAGGAGTTTCTCGCCTTTGATCATCATCTGCAAGTTTCATTTCTCACTCTGTCTTTTCATAATATCTTTAACATTATCCTGTATATACACATTTCAAAAGTTTCAAACTTATGAAAATTTGTAGCATCGGATGAGTCGGCACCTTGTAGGAAGTTTAGGATTGCGAATAAGCTGGCTCGTTTTAACAATGGCGCTTCTGACTTGCACAGCATTTCAGTAGTGTAAAGTATTTCAGTATTGTCGACATTTGTCCGTACAACGACCGTGAAATTAGTTTTTTTGGTGTTCATATTTAATCATAGTTGTCGCTTACATTATCCACTCTATTTAGCAAATTATGTAAATCGTCTATATCTGCTAAAGAATTGAGATCAAATATTTTAATAATCCTGTTACAAACAAAAATAATACTCCATTTAGCACTCTTGATAAGTATTGATCATATTTAAACGCCAATGTACCTAAATATAAATTTAAAAAAATCATTTCTCTAGTTACTCTACTAAATGTATGACCAAATGATTTACAGAGCCGTGACGAGATTGCACTATGACCAAATTACAGTTACACGTCATGTCGGTGGGTTTTTTTGTAAAACAGCAGTGAATAGAACTACAAAGGATTTTTTTATTTGATACGTTATTTAGTATACTCGTTTAGTCCCGGAACATATCGAGTTGTGTTTTTTGCCACTTTTTCATTGCAAAGCCTTTTGTTCAATTTTACCTTTACAGTGAAAAAATGTTTTGTGAATATAGGTTTTTTATTATAAAAAAAAATATTTACCCCATTATTCAAATTCCAATAGAGGAAGTTTTTTTCTAATGTAAAAAAGTCTGAACAAACGAAATGAGTTTGCTTTTAAAAAACGTTTTTTAGCGCGTGTTTACAAAGTTTTTGTTTCATGAATTCAACGGAATTTTACTATAAAAATAACGTTACACACAATAAAATAAATAGATTAAACTAAATAAAAATACATAACAAAAAAATGGACACAATAAACCACTACAAAGATTCGCTCGTGCGTAACATTTTTATTTACATAAATATCAGGATATTGACGAGACAAAGTAAATTCAATTTTCTTTATTATCATACTAATATTATAGGTGCAAATGTTTGTGTGGATGTATGGCTGGATATTTGTGTCTATTTTACATAAAAACTTTGGAACGGATTTTAATGAAACTTTACAGTAATGCATGTACATAATTACACATATGGTATATGACTTAAGCATTTTGACCACGACATCTATCTGTCTGTATAATTGTTTTCCCTTCAAGCCTACTCGGAAATTTTAATAAATTTTAGTAGTCATGTTTCTTAGAATCCAGTATTAGACAAAGGGTTTACATATGACGGGGGCATCTGACCACAAACATGTGATAACCATATATCTGTCTGTATAATTGTTTTGCCTTCACGCCTAAACTAAATATTGATTTTTATAAAATTTGCGAAATGTTCCTTGGAATCCAGGGATGGTCATAGGGTATAATAATACGGCGTCAGCATCTGACCACGGCATTTGACCCCACAGCCATCTATCTGTCTATAAAATTATTTTGCCTTCACGCCTAAACTGCTATAATAGAATTTTCGATATTTTTTCCTCCGGCACACTTAGGGAGCGTTTTCTGTTGAGTGATCTTATCTATTTACATTTACATTGACGGTGACATCCCGGTAACGTATTGCTCTAAAACAAACTATAAGCTTGAGATACCAACAATTTACAAAATAATTTATCAGTATCATCACGACCGTTTCCCTTTCGGGGTGGTCAGAAACCACGCTTATAAATAAGCGGATTCACATTTAGCCAACTTTACTATAAGCCAATCATCGTTGATGTCTCCAGCGTACCAAACTCGAGAAATATCACAAATAAATTAAATATTTTTTAAATGTATTTATTTACATCAATAAATATTTTTGTGTCCTGACCAGGAATCGAACCCGGTACCTCCGAGTCTAAATCCACGGACTTAACCGCTAGACCACGAAGGCAGTTAAAATAATTTATCATTTAAGTATAATGCCTGAAAATTTATATTGGCAAATGGATATTTCACATGTTTTCGAATTAAAAAAACATCAGGCGTTCAATGTTTTTCTATGATTGAATTTCTGCTGTCCACCAGCTCTTTCAAGGCCTTAATGCGACAACATGTAAGTACTCTATATAGGCCTAAACTTTTAGGTGGGGCAATTATCCATATTGAAACTGACATTGTACTTTAAAATAAAATATAGACTTTTTACGTTATTTGCCACATCAATCAAAACAAGGTATTCATGATGATCAGGTCAGGAGATAGCTGGATTCGAATAAACATGGCACATAGAATTACTTTCTAAAGTTAAAGCTTTTATGTCATTTTCCAAATCTAGGGCCCGTGATGACCACTTCACGGGCACAGCCGATTTTTTTTTTTCGTCCTAGACCTCGCTGGAGATGGGCTTTCCAGAACATATATCTGGAGAATTTGGCCTACACTCGCCACGCTGGCCAGACGTCTTGGCGAGGACATGATGTCAAGTTATTATGACAATTTATTAACGATTCCACAAGTTGGACCGACGGCTTAACGTGCTCTCCGAGACACGGGAACGGTGGTGTTGTAAATCTAAGACAAACGTACGTAAGAAAAGTGTATTTCTCATTGGTACATGCCGGGTGGGTTTGAACCGACCTTTGTAGGATTTAGGAACGCGTTCTTACAACCGAGCCACCATCGCTGTTATCTTTTATTTATACTACTTTATATTTAATGGCAATATTTATCTCGTGAGTAGTTCGAGGTGTACTATATTATTTAACATTTTTCCTCGCTTTATGCAGAATAAGACTGGCTTCCAAACGAAATCATACAGTATCTCGTTGAATATGGAGAGGAGAAGAATAGTCGATGGTGAGCGTAATGTATACCCTTTTGAAACCAGCCCATAGTCGGTCGCAAACCCAAGACTATTTATTCCCATACACCAACACAATGGATGCACACGATGAATTCATGGATTGCTATTAAATTTACTATGACTTCCTATTCACTGTGTCCTGTATCAGCACCGTGTATAATAAAAGTATACAAAGCGAGAACGCATCCATAGTGTTATTACACTGTATGTTTTCAAGACAAATAGCAAAAAATAATCGCGTAGATATACTGTCTGTTGTAGCCAGTTAGTTGGGAAAATATACAAAGCCAGTTTTCAAAATGTAACTGATCCGACACTGTATAGATGTGTAATGCGTAACAGATATAATTACAAACTATACAACCTCAGAACGCAGATATATTTTTTTGTAATTATACCTACTAATATGTGAGACCAAGTCAAGTTAGGGAACGTAATTTATTATTTGGCAATCGGTTTTCTGGGTGTTCGAATTAAAATAAAAAATGAAATGAAATATTTATTTAGGCAGATAAAAAACAGTTAACAATAATGACATTTGTTGGCCTCCACACTAGTGTTTTGTCCTGCAGTCGCCCATGCAGACTAATTATACACACTATATTATGCACACTATACACTAATTAATAATACACTAATGTCGTAATCGTTTAACCGATTCATTCGATTATTAAACGAGTGACGGTCGCATCAACACCTACATTTCATAGACGTAGCAGGTAATTACACAAGGTCATACGAGTATAGCGTCAATAAATTTAATTAGTAATGGAATTATTTGATTAAGTAATTATTTAAAGGGAATAGCTTGCAACAATAAATTATAAATTGTTGGATTATAATCCGCTTAACGCTTGGATATTAATATACACGATTAGTCCGTAATGGTAACTAGTGCAGTACATTTTAATCAGGTATAATTTTAAAACGTAGATTTACTATATCAATTCGAAACTATACAATTTGAAACGTTTTAATATACTCATATTTGCCTTTTGCCGTCCGGAACAATAGGTACACCGGGACCGTCGCCAGTCGTCGCGACCTTTCGTTGTTGGGGTTTATGTGGCTGACTTTTGTCGGTAAACGTATCCTCATTAACCGGGGTCGTATGGTTGAGCCCGGTCCCGCACAGGAGGCTTCTCTGATATCTAATATAACTTATAAAACTTTATTTTTTTAATAATAACACATTTTGAAGAAATGACATTTAGCCTATTGCAGCAACGAAAGAAGTGTGTTAAGAAGGAATAGAAAGTTTGTTGTATTGATCTATTTTTTTTATTTAAAAACTTTATTGCACGTTATATAAGGGGCGGACTTAATGCCGCTAGACATTATCTGAGAGCCAACTGGTGTAGAATTAGAAGCGAAGAATTCTATCATAAAAAGAGCCCAAAAAGTGATTTTATCTTTAACAATAATAAAAATGCTTTATTGCACAAAAACTAAAATAACTTAAATTTAATGTACACAGGCGAGCTTTATGCCGTAAGGCATTATCCACCGGCTAACCTCTAAAGAATTTTAAAACATGTGACAGGCAGAGTGCCAAGCAAATATTAAATAAACAATACATACTAATACTACATATACAATATTTAAGGTACTTTAAGGTAGACAAATTATTTTCATTTATTTATTTATTACATTGCATATACAAGTTACGTTTTTTATGAAGTTGCCGTGCATATCCGATGTGACCAAGCCTTTAAAGGTAAATTCGAGCACTCAAAAGTACTCAAATTAAACGCTACGATCAGACTTAGTTGAAATTTTCACGCCTGACTGATATTAATATTATGCTACGTTATAATTTGAATTGGAACTTGCAACTTAATTTGTGATGGTTGCGCTGAGTGGATGAGTTTTCAAGCATCGTTGCCGTTAGGATCGAAGTCAAAATCACTTTATAATATAATAACGCCGGCGTACATATAAAGTAGGTTTAACGACGATCGATTTTGAACAGCACTATATATAACGAGGCTTGTTACGAGCTGGGCTTGTGAGTTTTACGAGGTAGTGTTCCTATAAACCAGATCCTCATTCGCCTGACAGTTTTACGTCTCACAATATTTTTGAGAGCCATTAGAACAAGAGGCAATGGATGTATATCTGACTCAAGGGAGTTATACTCGTATAAATGATTACTGCCTCCGTGGTCTAGCAGTCCGTGGATTTAGACTCGGAGGTACCGGGTTCGATTCCTGGTCGGGAAACAAAAAAATATGATATTTCTCAAGTTTGGTACGCTAGAGACAACGATGAGCTTGCCACTTGTCATGATTGGCCTATAGTAATGTTGGCTAAATGTGAATCCGCTTCTTTATAAGCGTGGTTTCTGACCACCCCGAAAGGAAAACGGTCGTGATGATACTTATTATAAATATTAACATATATATAAATGTAAATCATAACGATCGTTTTTACAGTTACTACCGTTTTGTAATTATTTACTTGACATAATAAAAAGGAATCATTATCACGATCGTATCCCTTTCGCGGTGGTAAGATACCACGGTTTTATAAGGAGTGATCACATTTAGCCTTTTACTATAGGCCTTTAATGACAAGTGTCAAGCTCGTCGATGTCTCTAAATATCACAAATAAATGATTGTGTCTCGACCAGCAATTAAACCTAGTCTAAATTCAGCTCAATTATTGATTTTATTATTGTGTGCCTAAGTTTTATATAAAAAAAGATAAATAGTTTATTATTCTTCTGTTATGAGAGAGCTATCGTCGGAATTCATTCATCTGGAGGACCTGCAGTCGATTTGATGAGCTTTTCCGTGATTTTGATTTTGACCTATTTTGTACAAGCTATAAGGCGAGCACTTAGTTCAAAGTACTTTAATACGTCGCTACCTTGACTTTCTATTATTATCATTTTGCTATAACTACGAGTACACGACTGTGACAATAAACAGAATAAAGCATATTCTGTTAATTGTTATATAATTTTTTTGAAAATGTGTTTCTATACTATAGACTGTTTCTTAAAGAAAATACTTTAGTGCCGTGTCTGTTGTTTCTATCTGTGGAAACTTTTTAGTGGTTTAAGTGTTTATATTTATGTCTAATTAAAATTGTGTAACCATAAGTAGGAAAACAAGATAAATTAATTAGATTTTTATTTTCGATTTAGTGATTTTTTGTTAATTACGTTTTAAGAACCACACATATTCCAATAAAATATTTTTACTCCTCTCGCACTGCGTAAAGCTGATTCTTGAACGCGTTCCTGTTACGTTCCTTCTGTGAGATCATATTTATTCGACTTCATGTTGTGGGCTTTTAGAATATATGATTCGCTCATTAATTAATTAAATCCGTTGAAGTCTAGTCAGTGCTTGACATTCCAATTCCAATCTTAATCACAATTAATTTAACTTTTAAGTAAACTTTAAGTTTAGGCAAAAGCAATCTATTTTCAATTAACAAACATCCGATTAATGGCAAACTCTTAACTACACGCTGCAAACTTTGAAAAAGCTGTCCCTAAAAGCTTACGTATACTTTCTGTATTTCTTACAACCTTTTACGCCTTATATTGTCTTTAAAATAAAATAATCTCTAGAAATGTTGATTAAAATGTGAAAACAGAAATAAAAGCGCTTGTATCATTAAACCGTCTTGTCACCGGAACAGGCAATTAGGCGCCGAGTTTTTTTTTTAATCTTTCGGATCCCACAGGCTTAGCTTATACATAGACTAACACCCGTATTCTAAGACGGTCCACCACTCAACCTCCAACCAACTGTCAAACGAAAATAAAGTCTCTGTAATGGGGTGTATCACTAACTTTTTATTACGATAGATGGCGCATGATAGATGGTACCTAATAGAACTGTCAGTTGCATAGAAAACTTGTATTTTTATTAGGAATTTTATTATTTTCTGGATGTATGGCCGAAGCAAGCAGCTTTAAAGTGTACAAATCGAAATTTCCAAGCGAAATCAAAAATATTGCGATCTCAAAATTGCCGTTCTATTAATTAAACCTTTTTTCATTTTAAATACGGTGTTCGCTTTCCTAATTCGCCGTTTAAGTTAGGTAACGTTAAATTTTTTTGCTATAAAAATAAAAAAACTACAAAAACATTTAAAAAATGATCCGTCATAGGTGTAAACAAGGTACCAGTGCCGCTAGCGGCATCTACAAAAAGCTTTGCCTGATGGGGTGTCCCATTGTGAATACATAATATTTTTGTAGTTTATTAAATTTTAAAATAAGGTTAAAATACCCCACATATTATACTGTCTCACTCTCCCAAAGGTTAGCTGGTAGAAAAAGCCGAAATGGCTTTAAGTTTCGCTTAGTACATACTTTTAAGTAAAGTGCAATAAAGTATTTTAATAATAATAATAATAAAAGCAAGTATTGAATTAGTTATATCATACTTTTATTTTCATTTTGATTTATGTAATTGTAATACTGATAAATAAAGGTGTACCGCTGTGTAACCATTTTACGTAGAAATATGTACATATATTGTTTAGAGTGGTTAAAAGAACGCTTTCCTTGAAATCGTAAAAAAGTCTCTTCAAACCTTAACTGGCCATGTAGGTACCAATGAGAAATACACTTTTCTTATGTACATTTGTCATAAATTTACAACATCACCATTGCCGTGCCTCGGAGAGCACGTTAAGCCGTCGCGTCGGTCCCGGTTCTACTAATATAATAATAAAATGGTATATTCATATTATTTAAATAGCTCATAACAACTCATAAAGTTTATTTATTATATTATTATATGTACCTAATGTATTAATAAAACGTTATGTGTATGTATTATTAGTATTTAGTTTATTATAGTATTTATTATTGTAGTTTAGATAATATTGCATATTTATTACGTAATCATATTTCTCTAATTGCACCTACCTTACGTCTTTAATGTTCTACAGTGTCCCTAAGGTTGGCTGTCAGAGAATGTCTAGCGACATTAAGTCCGCCCCTTGTATATATTGTGCAATAAAGTTTTAATAAATAAAATTAATAAAAATAAATAAATATCAAATAGTGGAATCGTCAATGAAGTGTCAAACAAATTACATCAGACCATCGACAACCCGTCTGGCCAGCGTGGCGAGTATACGTCAAATTATCCAGTAATGTATGTATTCTTTTCTCCATTCTAAAAGTAAAATAAAATCACAACCCTATCCCTTCCGAGGTGGTAAGAAACCACGCTTTTAAAAAAAAAGTATATTTACATTTACTTTACTATAGGCCCATCATTACAAGTGGCAAGCCGACTTAGCCGCTAGACCACGGAGGCAATCAATTATAATTAGTTGGATTATAGTTTTGTTGAAATATATAAAACCAATATTTTAAAACGATATACGTCTCCGTTATTCGGAACAACTTTCCGCGACAGTAGTCAAATACTACCGTAAAAGTGTATTTAAATCATGCATCGGGGTGAAATGTAGCTGTATCGTCGTAAGCAAATTAAATAACCAAAGATGAGCAAACGTAAAAGTTGCCGCTTAACGTCGCAATCGAAAGTGGTGCCAGCAAAATGAAAATATCGGTAGATCTTCTGGCTGTATATCGTAGTATATTAAACATAATCACAAACACTAACCAATAAATGTAGTCAAAAAATCGTGGCGGAATGACACTAATACTTTCCAAGTAAAAAAACATCTAGCAGAAATGCAGATATCTAGCGATAAAAAACTGTAAACTGTATAAAATTCCTTATTTTTATTTATTTTTATATATATTTATTGACCGCCTCCATTGTCTAGTGATAACAAACGTTGCCGTGAACTCGGGAGGTCGTGGGTTCGATTCCCACTGGGGGCAAGTTGTACATTGTATAATTTGTCTCGGTCTGGGTGTTTATATGTATATATAAAAATAAAAGTATAATATGTAGTTTATCAACCATCTAGTTTCCGTAACACAAGCTTCGTAGCTTACCACGGAAACTAGATGGCGCTGTGTGACCTGTCTGGAAATATTTATTTATTTATTTATTCAAAAAGTATATATCTGTATAGCTGTATGTATATCTTAGTAAGTTGAAAATAGTCACAAGCACTCGGTTAGTACTGAGGTGCGGTGGTAGCTCGGTTGTAAGAATGCTTTCCTTAAAATCCAAGTTTGATTTTGATTTTGAGTTCCACTGTTCCCGTGCCTCGGAGAGCACGTTAAGCTGTCGGTCCCAGTTTCACTTATACCAACTTGTAAAATCGTTTATAAATTGTCATTAAAATTAACGTCAGCAACCTCGCAACTCCCAACCCGTCTGCCCTGCGTGACAAGTGTAGGCCAAATTCTCTAGAAATGTATTCTGGAAGGCTTATCTCCAAACTAAAAAACTTCAGTAGGAAAGCTTTAATCTAGCAGAATGTCGTTAATATGTAGTAATAAAAAAGGGACAACCGCTTCATAAAAAATCGTGGAATGATCTTCCTGTAAACATAAGACAAGCAACTACCAGATCTTTGTTTAAAAAACTCGTATATCTACAATACCTGAAAAGCTCCTCACAATATTAGTAAGTGTATATATGTATGTTTATGTATAGTATTATGTATGTATTAGTATTTAGTATATTGATATTATAGTATATATAACAATATAATATGTAAGTGTATAACTAAGCTGTTAATTTTCTTCTTATTTTTTTTATATTTCTTTTATTGAACCTATAATAGGTCAAATTTGTCAGAAAATGTCTACGGGCATTAAGTCCGCCTTTGTACTTCGTGCAATAAAGTTTTAAATAAAAACATTGAAATGTCCTTCTCGGTAGCAAGTAAAAAAAAAATACAATAAGAGACAATAGCACAAATCGCTATAAATCAAAAGACAACCACAAATCTGAGTCCACAAAATGCCGTTAGTGGAAGTTTTATCGCCCGTCCGCGACTTTGAAACAAGTTTATTTAGCGACGTGACATTGTGACAGCGACAAATCCGCGCGTAAAAACCGCAGAATAAAATTCTTATTTGCCTAGAAGTTTTTCAGAGAAGTTGATCCTTGCAAACAAAACAAATCTGTCGTGAAATAAAATTAAATATTTATATTATACTAAACGCGGGTCCTAAAGTTAGTAGGCTGCTCTTTGTCACGACCGCCCCCTGCCTGTATCATCCCCAGACGAGACACCCCTATCCCATTTGCCGGTCGATATCGATGCATGTTCAACAAGAGCTCATTCAACGCTGAACCGCCGTCAGACTCGGATGGAAATCCGGACTAGCTTTCAAAAGCTCGGTATTAAATAAATTTTCATTTTTACTAAGTAAAGTTTTTTTATTGAGGTGTTAGATATTTTGTTTTACAATTGTTTCGCGATTCGTTTGGTCGGAGGGATGGAGCTCGCAGAGGAAGTTTGAAGGGTAAGAAAGAACACGTGTATTTTTTTTTTTAGTTTTCATTTTATTACTTAAGTCTTGATTTTTAAAATACTGGAAGAGTTAATTTTATTTTTAAAAAGTTTATTTTATTTACTCCTTACTGCCACCGGGTTAAGTCCGTGGATTTAGACTCGAAGGTACCGGGTTCGATTCCTGGTCGGGACTCAAAAATATTTATTAATTACATTTAATTAATATTTAATTTATTTGTGATATTTCTCGAGTTTGGTACGCTGGAGACATTGACGATGTTGCCACTTGTCATGATTGGCTTATAGTAAAGTTGGCTAAATGTGAATCGGCTTATATATAAGCGTGGTTTCTGACCACCCCGAAAGGGAAACAGTCGTGATGATTCTTACTTTTTTTTAATTTTTATTAAGAGTTTTATTTTTATTTATTTAAACTTTATAAATTATTATTATTTGTATAGTTAAAATCATTGAGCGTAAAATCATATAAGAGTTAATGGTGTGGGAATATTTTTTAAATAAAAATTGAGGCTAATTAAAATAAAATATAATGCTACTTCCCTAGCGAAGAAAGTAAGTACATTAACGTTGAAATGAAATCGCGTTTGCTGGGCTTAGAACGTGTTTTCTTGTTATTCGTATTTAATAACTTAGATTCAACGATCTAGCTTTATTAAATTTTTATAAAAGTAACTTTTGAATTGTTTTTTTTTTGCGTATATAAATAAATATAAAATTTAAAAAAAAACTACAGTCGCGGCAGCAATGCGAATATGCTTTGTTTTTTTCTATGAGAAGTTCCTCGGTTCTATTCCGGTTGCATGACGAAATACAAAAAACTGTTAAAAATGGTTTACTAAAAATAAGTAGATCATTAGTCCTAAATATTTATGATCTTAAAAAGTATCATCACGCCTGGTGTGATCAAAACCACGCTTTTTTAAGAAATCATATTTAGCCAACCTTACTATATCAGGCTCATCATAAAAGTTGCAAGCTCGTCAATGACTCAGACTCGAGAAAACTTGCAAATAAATAAAATATATTGCGTCCTCGACCAGGGATCGAACCCGTTACCTCCGCGTCTAAATCTATGGACTTATCAACTTAGGTATGCATATGACACAAATTTATTCAAAAACCTTTTAAATTTTAATATTTGTGTCAAAAAATGTTCATGTCCAAAAGGTACATTTTGTCAAGTCTATTTTTATATGAATAAAAAAATTAACATTTAATATTATTAATTTATGATAGAATGACTTGTCTTTCCAAAATGATTTAATTATTTAAAACGAGCTCAATCATTTTTTTTTATTTCTAATTAGTTTTACTTTTAAAGTTACAAAGCCATACGTTTTCGAATCAATGTTTATGTAATCAAACATGACACGTCTACGAGATATATATACTTTTAAAGTTAGGTATTTATTATACTTAATAAGTTATATATTTTGTCAAAATGGTGGACCTTGTCAAATCAATTATTACAATGAATTTAAATTTATAAAGCAAAAAATTGTGAACCTTGTTAGGCTATTATCACGAGTTCAATAAATAAAACGTGATACTTTTAAAATGTTAAAAGGTATATCTTGTCAAACCTATTTTCACGAGCGCAAACATGACAAATCTACGAGTAATACTTTTTAGTTATGCATTTAGACTAAAAGTATTATGCCATGTAAAAAAGGTATACCTTGTCAAATACATTTTTACGAGCACAAAATAAGACAAATCTGCGAGTAATACTTTTAAAGTTATGTATTTTGACCTTAAAGTATTACGTCATGTCATAAAGGTATACCTTGTCGAAGCTTTTTTTACGAGCACAAACATGACAAATCTGCGAGTAATACTTTTAAATTTATGCATTTTGACGTAAAAGTATTATGCCATGTCAAAAAGGTATACCTTGTCAAATCTATTTTTACGAGCACAAACATGACACATTTGAGAGTAATACTTTTAAAGTTATGCATTTTCATGTAAAAGTGATATGTGATACTAGGATGCCAAAAAGCTATACCTTGTTAAATGTATTTTTACGATCATAAACGTAACAAATCTACGTGCTAAACTTTTAAAGTTATGCATTTTAACGTAAAAATATGTCATGTCAAAAAGGTATACCTTGTCAAAATAAATATGACGCATATATTCAAAATGGCTGTTATTTATTATCGTTATTACAAACAATAAAAAAAACTAATATTATAAACTACTTAATAATAAAAAATACAACTTAAAAATAAAATAAAAAACGGTAAATCAAAATAAAAGAAATACTTTTTTTTAACAAGTTCAAACACGACAGGTCTACTAGTAAGACTTATAATAAAAAATGAAAAATATTCACTACTGGAATTCACATCAATAATAATTATTGTATTATTTTTAGTTTTTATAAAATAATAGTTTTTCTATTATTTTCTATTTTTTTGGGTTTTTTTTTTGTTTTTTTTTTATATTTTTATGACGTTTTAGTTTAGTTTTTCTTTACTACTTAGGTTAACTGCCTCCGTCGTCTAGCGGTTAAGTCCGTGGATTTAGACTAGTACCGGGTTCGACTCCTGGTCGGGACACAAAAATATTTATTAATGTAAATAAATACATTTAATTAATATTTAATTTATTTGTGATATTTCTCGAGTTTGGTACGCTGGAGACATCGACTAGCTTGCCACCTGTCATGATTGGCCTATAGTAAAGTTGGCTAAATGTGAATCCGCTTATTTATAAGCGTGGTTTCTGACCACCCCGAAAGGAAAACGGTCGTGAAGATACTTTACTTTTTTTTACTTTACTTAGGTCTAGAATTAGTTTAGCGAGCTCCAACTACTCATGATAAATATATATCGGTGGCAATTTGTTAATAGCCATATTTTTGTGAATAAAAAATAAAAAATATATACTTTTTACAGCTCGAGTACTAATAAATTAATTAGTGATGGTATACGTTAACAATCGACATTATTTATGAAGAAGTTGTAATCGATTTTATCACCACAGCACCTAAAACAAAGAGTCCTAGACCTTCACTGTTGGAGATGGAACTTCCAGAAGTTTCTGGAGAATGTTGCCTACACTTGCCACGCTGGCCAGACGGGTTGGCGAGGGTCTGATGTCAAATTTAATGACCACTTATTAACGATTCCAGAAGTTGGTATTAGTAGAACCAGGACCGAGACGGATTAACGTGTTCTCCGAGGCACGGGAACGGTTGTGTTATAAATCTATGATAAATGTACGTAAGAAAAGTATTTCTCATTGGATTTTAAGTGAAGCGTTCTTACAACCTAGCAACTTAACACCACAAAATAATATTAAAGGATTTTAATTGTTTTATTTGATATACCTACAACTTTTCCAATCCCTAAAGTATTATGAACCTTAACATTGATGGTGTTCATTCATTAATTAGATTCGACAGTTAACTAACGTCTTTTATATAAATTTTATTTTATATTGAACGAGTTTGACGATCTCATTAATACATTTGACAGAGGTAGTAACCACTCAGGTACATGATATAGCGTCAATTGAATTACTTATAAGGTTTATTGTATTAATTATTTAATATTTAAACGTATATTATTATACTAAATTTAACATTAAAAACGGAAAATCATAAAATAAATTACATATATACTATACATACAACATTAAAAACGATATTGAACCAAAAAAAAAGTACAAAACTTAAAACTCCTATGGCATAGTGCCCAATACACTGGCAGCATTTCCCCTCTGAAATAAAATACTGAATTATTAAAAGAAAAAGCTGACAGTCCTATTGTTACTTGTGAAAGACGTCAATGAGCCTTGGAACAATTTCTTTATAGAACGTTTTAATTATTTAAGGAGAGCTTTAATTTTACTTAATTATTAAAATTAAATCGAGCTTAAAATTATTTAAATTCTTAAAAAAGTAAAGTAAAGAGGGCAGAAACCATGCTTTTGAAGAAGTAGATTCACAATTATCCAACTTTACTATTACTACTATATACTTTATCATGACAAAACTCGAGAAATAGCACAACTAATCGAATAAAATCGAACCATGTACCTCCGCGTCTAAATCTACGGACTTACCTACTAGACCACGAAAGCAGTAAATTCGTAAATTAATTTTAATTTAAATAATAAATGCTGTTGATTGTGCAGTTACTAATGAAAATAGTATATGTTATGTATTTATGACACAACTGTAACATATCTTTGAAACATCAAATAAAAATAAGCAAGAAAATAAGATGACGAAAACATTTCATGTCATATCAAAACTAAGACACTTTCATGACCAATCAAAATTTATTTCTGACAAACTATATCTTAATAAAAAAGCCAGACAGATGAATAAGTCCTTTACAATTATAAAAAAAATTAAACGAGTTGTCTACGTGTTATATTTTTTTTTATAACCTAAATTATATATTATTAATTAATTATAATTATAGTAACGTCGAAAAGGTAGAACTCATTAAAACCGAGCATTAACAAAATGACAAGTCTATAATTAAATAACGAAAAATTGCAAACGAGAAAATGTACCTACATATATTTGATATAATTAAATACATATAAATCGTCACTTGTGATAATGTATTCGAAGAAAAGTACAATGCATTAAATATATATAACACAGCACAGCACACAGCTAAAATTATGCACACCTATGCTTATTTGCTGCGCGAAAAAACTGCCAGTTCTCTTGTCACTTACAGCATTAACCAGCCGCTTAGACAGTTATTTAAAGAACTTCGTAGCACTTTATCCCCACGGTCCCAATGTTTCAAGACCAAAAGGCACAAACACGTAGTCATTACCAACAGACTTGTATTTACGAATTTGGCCTTTTTAGCCGGGTCTGCTGCAGCCCCATTTCTGACAGATGCGTCATGGACATAAGACCGATCTAGGGTATCGAACCAAATAGCGTCCCACACCTATGCTTGACCTTTGGACCATGGCACCAAAGTTAATCTATCAGGCCTTTTACCATCACCACGGACAGTTTAGGAACCGATAGAATCCTTGCAGTAACTAAAGCCCGGTGGGTCACATTATTGACAGATCCGTGGCAAAAACTATGACCGGCACTTTTCTGGCAAAACAGGGCGTGATGTTAAAGCTGATTAGTTATTATTAATCGTCAGTATCAATCACTATTTAAGAATAAAATGCCGTGAACCTAGTGTTGCCCAATCTTGGTCTTACCTCTTGGGACACAACTATTTAATTCATTTGTGATATTTCTCAAGTTTGGTACCCTAAAGACATCGCGGAGAGAGATGTCCTTAGTACAATTGGAAAATAAAAATTTATATTGAGTCAGAGTAAGAGTCTTGCAGAAGTCTTGCGAGACTCTTGCGTAAGACCAAGATTAGGAGTGCAGCTTGGTCCTGACCAAGACCACCTATTCTGATGCAAGACCAAGACTGGCTAAGTCAACACTACGGGAACCTGACTCATAATTACTAATACGATGCTCCGAGATGCTGGAAGTAATGTAAAAGTCTTGCTTCAAGCGGTATAATTTTTATAAATATCAACATGGCAAGCTTACAATATAAGTTTTAATTAAAAGTAAATTGGCATTTGACATCATTGCAAATGGCACATACTTTCGACGAGAACAACAAATAGATGGTAGGCGGGCTGATGGAGGTAATTTGCCCAGTCTGCTCGGGCGGGAGTATCCACCGTTTGTGCTGATAACCCCTGCAAAGTTTCGGGATCAGGCTCGAATTGCCGTTATACCCAGTCAAGCCGGCATAGTGTTAGGGACTGATGTCAGTCATAAGTGTCTGATTCCAGTTGCTAACATTCATGGACCTTGCGCTTACCATCAGGTGAGCGCAAGGTCACATTTGTGCTAGTAAAAAAAAAACAAAAGTAAGTAATACTACAACTCTTCATTACCAAGAAAGGATGAATTATTGGTTTGGAAGCCTCCGAGGTAAACGCCTCTTAAAATTCCCCACAAATTGTGTTCGGAAAAACTGATTTTATCGGCATGAAACTTGAAATTTATCGTATACCCGACGTTTTTCAATTACACCAAATATCCATGTTTCTCAGTGTTCAATTACCAGTCTACGGGTGGGTTTCAAAGAAGCGAAAACTCGTTCAATCTAACGGAACTTAACGAAATCGGACTTGAATGAAAGATCGTGATGTATCATTACTTTTTGTTGCAAAACATTTTTGGAAAACCTCTACTCTTTTTTAGTTATTTACTAATAGCATAAAAATAAAACGTTCCGAACTTTGTTCATCCGATTATTTTACATGCGGATTAGGGGCAATTACTTGCCAATGTTCATAATACATATTAAAATAATTTACTAAACCCATTCACTGCCCAAGCTCAGCGATAAAAACACTCGCGCCGCGCCACCATACTATCGTTTTTATATCGTTGCGAGACGCCCAATGACATATGTGCGTCATGTGCTTAAGTGTTCAATATTTTTTTAAATAATAGAAAAAAACACTTTTTATTCCATTAAGCCAACTCCCATAAAAGAATATTTATTTTTAGCGTTTAATCGAAACATGATTTTTGACACGGTATTTCCAAGTTTCTATATCATTTTATTAAACAATAATTTAAAAAAAAATTACATTAGAACAAGGTCTTTACTATGCATATAGTTGATATTTATATCTAAATTATCGCTTTAAGTATGTATAAATAACGAAAACTTCGTAATGCTTCATAGGCCGTCACAGCATGTTTTGATGACGCGCATATGCGTCAATGGCGCTGAATGGGTTAAAAGTTATAATGTGTCTTTACCGCCAACAGAATTAATTGGAATTGTAGGAATCGCCTGTATCCTTAAATGTACCATATTTTAAATAATATGAGGTTAATAATTAATAAGGTACCGGGTTCGATTCCTGGTCGGGACACAATAATATTTATTAATTGAAATAAAGAATATTTAATTTATTTGTGATATTTCTCGAGTTTGGTCTTTGTTCCTATAGTAAAGTTGGCTAAATGTGGATATTTTCTATATCAGCGTGGTTTTTAAACACCCTGAAAGGGAAACAGTTCTGATGATACTTTTTAATACTTAATAAAATTACTCAGCAATAAAAGTATCTAAAACAATGTTTTTTTATTTTATTATTAGACTTGTTTTTTCTCAACTCTACGGTGTCTCTCAGTTAACGCTTAAATAACCCGATAATGTTGACATAGGCGTATTAAAGCAAATACTAGCTGTGTTTGGCTTGTCACTTTAAGCGCTTTTTTTCACTTTATTTCGCTTTGAAAGGTGTTCGACTTGGCGTTGCTCTATTGGTTTTCATACATTTTAAGCAAAAATCGGTAAAAAATCGAACTTTGCTTTGCTTTCCAAGTCGAACACAGCATATTTATTTTAAGGTAATATACCTTTTCTTAAAGTAGCAAATTGGCGAAATTATGAACTATGGTCAAAGCGTACTCGAAATAGGTTTATTAAAAAAATATACAGGCAATAATCCCGACATAAGCGTTTTAAAGCAAACATGGACCATGGCAAATTAATTTGTTATTATTAAAACTCGGTGGTCTAGCGGTTAAGTCCATGGATTTAGACTCGAAGGTACCGGCTTCGATTCCTGGTCGGGGCACAATAATATTTATTAATTTAAATAATATTTAATTTATTTGTGATATTTCTCAAATTTGGTACGCTAGAGACATCGACGAGCTTGCCACTTGTCATGATTGGCCTATATATAGTTCGATTCAATTCAATTCGTTTATTTGCAAATAGGCATAGGACAAAAAGATATGTATTCCGCACTTTTACACGTCAATTTTTACAATATTGATATAAAACGATATAAATTTATAGTACATATTGGTGAATCTGGAGCAGTACATTATAACCATCATTTGGAAATAATAATAAAATAACAAAATTATAAATACAGAATAAAGGGATACGGTCGTGATAATACTTTACTTTTTTTATTAAATCTCAAATCGGTACTTTAAAACATACAGGCAATACCCCCCGATTCCAATCGGTTTCATGATACTCGTATATCTGAGTTTTAAATTAGCTGTAAAATACTTAAGTTACTTTTTATCCTATATAAAAAATAGCATTATATATAACATTTACCAACTTTGCTAAATAATTGCATCGCATTTTAAAAAAAGCCTAATACGCATGTAAATCAACCGGAAAAAAAAAAAAAAAATATTTCAAAATTATTTTACAACAAAAAGTAATGATCCGGAGCTCGCCCATTTGCACTTTTTTAACATCTTACTATAGTCGTATACAATATAGGTAAAGTAATAGTGCGTAATTTCAGTCTGGAAAAAGCAACCGGATGACTCTTGGTATTTAAGTTCCTTCTTCTTGGTATTTAAGTTTCTTCTTAAAAATGTGTAGAAACCAAATGGAAAGGCAGTAGTATTAAAGTACGTAAATTACGCTCCAAATAATGGATAATTCACGCTACACCGTGTCGCTACCGGGCCGTGCCCCGGCTGAGACACTTCCGCCGTGCGTCCGGTCGGACCAGTCATTCATGTTACACCGGGCTGTTTGCGTGTATTTTATTGTTTTATTTCGTTCGAAATGGTTTTCCAAATAATATTTTTGTATTTGTCATCTAAATACTTAGGATGGTTCATTTCATAAATCACAGGGCACACATTCTAATAATTTTTCATCGTCCATTTTGCTCTTGAGCTGCTCACCATACTAAGATTTGATGTTGGACGGGGCCGTGCTGGAGCCGGGAAACAATATCAACGCCGTGCCCCGGCCGAGTCCCGGCGGCGCACGGATAAATGGTATGAAGTATCATACAAAAAGTATACCATAATGTTTGGCACGGCCCGGTCGCGACACGGTGTAGCGTGAATAATCCTTAGCCTGATTTTGTTAAGTTCCTTCCGATTGCAACTCTAAACTAACACTCGTAACCCGTATTCTAAGAAATTTCCTCAACGGCTGCTCCACTCAGAATTTCCTTCCAGCTGTCATACGAAAATGAAGTTACTGTACAAGTTACGATTAAAGTTAAAACAAGAGCCTAGCCGACAGTTTAAGCTTAGCCGTAAGCTGGAACATTAGACGCTATTTTTAATTTTAATCGTCTAAATTACAGTCTTAATTTTCATTTGACAGTTGGAAGGAAATGTTGAGTGAGTAGACGTCCTAGAATACGGGTGTAACTATTCACTCGCATTTTTTTTAAACTACGATCACTTTAAACCTAGCGAAATTTTTATGTAATAGAATTATAATTCTATTAAAAGTTGAATTTTCGTTTACGTTAATTTAAACTGTGCCGGGCAAGTGGTGTCGACTTATTGAATTATAGCTGCATCGGTTTACCACCATCGGTGGGGTTGGGGGTTTCCAAAATACATTAACTCCGCGTCCGACACAAATTCATTTACTTTTTGTCAAAGGGAAATTAATTACGTTCCTGTAAACTTAATGGAAATAAGCGCGTGCACAAACTAGAGACAACTAGCGACAAAAATAACTAACTATAGAATATTGTACCAACATACATTGCGTAACAACATTGCGAGTAATTTGCACTTAGATTTTATACTGAAGCGACTGGATCAATAGAATAGTTGACTATTGTGAAAAAAATATGTTTGTTTCTCATTTTATTTAACGAAATCAATTATATTTTAATAAAATTAATACATTAATTTAGAGCTATCGGAACGTTACCTGAAAACATTAGTCAGCGTGAGTGACGTCACTTAATAGTAAACTGCCACACAAGTAAATCTGCTTGATTAAGTTGTTTTTTCAATTTTTTGCAACAAAGTAAAAGATAAAAGAATAAATGGAACCTATTTTTTTATAACCTTATAGTTTTCAGGCGAACTGATGGTGATAATTTGCCCAGTCTGCCGGGGCGGGGAAGTATCCACCGTTCGTGCCGATAAACCCAGTAAAGTGTATCCACACGTTCAGGGATCAGGCTTGAATTTCCGTCATACCCACTCAAGCCGGCATAGTGTTAGAGACTGATGTCAGTCTGATTCCAGTTGCTAACATTTATGGACCATGCCCGCCACTCACCATCAGATTTTGTGCTAATATAAAAAAAGTTATATCTCTGTCGTAAATTAGTTGTTTATTTACTATTACGTGACGTCATCCGGCAGCCATTTGCAACTGCAGTGTTTCTGAGCGAAAATTTAACGATAATGAAAAGTAGATTATAAGGCGATTTAGAAAGTCTAAATAATTTTTCCAGGAAACCATAAGCCTCAAACATTTGAACATAGCTTGATTTTTAAATGAAAAAATGCTACGATTATCAACTGTAAATAAAAGTACAAGTTTATATTCGTTGCAATTTATTTGTCTATTTAAAAACATAAATGCAATATTTTTTATATGTTTTTTTCTTAAAATCGATTTGCTTTGTCACATTTGACCTATCCACTTTCTTGCCCACCCGATGGGCAAGACACAATAGAATAATTAAACGAACTCGGTCGATGATCAAAGTAATAATATTATTCCTCAAAACATTTAACGTTGATTTTAAAGCCATTTGCCTTTGTTCGTAGGAGTACCTAAGTAAGTTCAGCTTCATTAGCACCGTCTACGGTATTAAGTTTGTAATAGCGTGAAAATTTATAATTAAATTCCCGTACATTTCTCTACACAGATTCTAATTAAATTAATACGTGGAGGTTAAGTTTGACCGCAGATTCGAAGCAATGTAACTTTACCCTCTGCTAAGCCACAAGTTTCCAGCCAATACATTGAACTTTATCGATTTTCTTATTAAGACTATACTAATGGGATAATGATGGCCTTAGTTGGCTAGACATTAACTAGACGCATTATTACCAATGTATAAATATACAATCATTGTGTGTCCTTCAACTACATCGATACGATTATGTCAAAGTCATGGCAAATTACAACCCGTGTTAGACGTTTTTTCGACTAATATTTATATTATTTAGAAAAATTACTTAATTAAGTTAAAAAAAACACATTATCATTTCATTCTAAAAATATTATAAATTCCAATGACAATATTATTAATAAAAATAAAAAACACGTAAAAAATGATCTTTAATTATAAACTTAGGATAAAAAACGAGCCCAAGGGTTCCGTCGCCAAAAAGTTTGATAACCGCTTAACTACACCATTGGAATCGTTTAATATATGTTATTACATAACAACTTTAACAGTCGGGACCCAAGATTTGAACCTGTCTCGTTTTTTAATGTGTCCCGACTGTTTAAGTTGCTATGTAATAAAATTAATTATCGAAAAGAAAATATCACGAACTTTAGACATAAATTTAAAAAAAGAAAAACAATCGTAATTTATAAATAATAATTGATTATAATTAATAAATAATAATTGTAGTTTATGGGGTAGAGAACCGTTGTGCCCCGAAATTCGATTTTGCGGCTAAAAGACTATATAGTCATTTTGTGTGCAACGTTCTCTATCACTCAAAGAGCGAAGTACCCTTGGCGTCTTTGTCTACTGGCATTTTAATATATATAGGCTAGACGATCCTCTTAGCAAAATAATATTTGCTTTATGAACTACTGCAGTGTGTGCGGTTTGTTGTTGTAGTGTGCACGCGCCTTTACTTTGATTTTAATGAAGAGTATATATTTTGATTTTGCGTCCATTCCGAACAATAATTGGTAAAAAGGCTTAATTATGAAAGCCATATTGGACATGTGCCTGTTTATTACATTCGGACCACTACACAATTTTAATTATCGAATCGAATATTTCAGTATGTCAACAGATATTTCGCTGACAGGTTTCAGCTTTAGGCTTAATGCACATTGGACATAGTGTATTTGGTCACAAATAAAGTTTCGTTATAGGTTACTGTGGCCGATATCTATATCCGATATTTTCGGCACACGTGCTCTTATTTTTGGGCTATTTTCCAAACTGTCATCTTTAATCTACATAAGTGTATTATTGATCTAAGATCCTAATAGTAACTATTCGTGAATGTAGCTTTTTTAAATATTATATGGCCAAAAGTTATAGTCGTCCAATATTAAAAAAACGTCAGCTTTTACATATGACAAAACTGCTCTGTACAAAGACGATAATACATTCCATTTTACAGACATACGAATACAATGTTCAGGATTTTGAGTAATTTAATTTAACAAAATATGTCGAGTGCGAAATGCAATACTTCGGCTTAATTAATTATATCCAATATTTTGTTAAATATTTAAATTATAATTGACTAAGAATGATTTCGCGTGTTATACTCTTAAAGTATGAATACTATATGAATACTCATAGGTCAATTTGAAACATATTTATTTACTTATTATTGTTGTGTAATACTGTATTTGTTTCATTTCTAAATCTGCTATAGCTGAGTTTTCCTTGCTTATTCCTTTCTCAGTCAGATTAATCATTAACAGGTCACTGAAATTGGCTAAGTCTTCTGCTAACAGCTTGCTATTTGGACTACTTCGCTGCTTAGTCTTCCACTAACAGGAGTAGAATCATTCAAAATAAATTAAAATATTATTTGTCACAAATGCCTGTAATTGGTTTACGTGAATAATGATATTTTGACTTGGACTTTGAAGTAAAAAAGTAAAGTATCATCACGACCGTTTCCCTTCCAAAGTGGTCAGTAACCATGCTTATAAAGAAGCGGATTCACATTTAGCCAACTTTACAATAGGCCAATCTTGACAAGTGGCAATCTCGTCGAAAGCTAGCGTACCACAAATAAATATTAATTAAATTCATTTATTTAAATTAATTAATATTATTGTGTCCCGACCAGGAGTCGAACCCGAGGCTCCGAGTATAAATGCACGGACTTAACCGCTAGACCACGGAGGCAGTTATACTCCTACATAAACTTGATATTTTTATTCTTAAGTTTTAGTATAACTTCTGTAACTAACAAATTGGCTTAGGCTGTTATGTTAGGTATGCTTGTTTGTAAATAAATAAATAAAATAATAATAATAATGTAGGATACATCTTACCCCGGAGCGTGTGCGTGTGCGACCGGCGCAAGATCAAAAATCAATTATTTCGAGTGACACCATACGGTGTACTGAAGACCGCTCTGGTACACCGGAACGTCCCCATACACGCTGCGACGTCTAGTTGACCTGCACAAATGACCTTTCTGGTAGACCGTAGAGTGTATGCCCGCTTTTAGTTGTAAACTCTTCAAACCTCGCTGTTACCATTTTTATATAAAAATATTTTTCGGTAAGATAAGTTTTTTTCTGTCAACATTCATTTTTTATTTTTTTATTTATCACATATCACAATTTATTTATAATTTTGTAACGAAATTGGATTTGGATGAGTTAGACAAATTGTATTGTATTAAAATGTTAAAAATGTGTAATTTAACAAGCAAATAAGACATAATAATAATAATAAAGATTAAATATCCTGCATGGGGCACATGCGCCACGTCACAATAGTACCAATACCTGTGTCATCCCTAAAAACCTACAGCAATCACTTCAATTACTAGAATTATCCCCACACGCATACATCTCATTACAGAAAGCCACAATACTAAACACATGCAGAATCGTCAATTCGTTCCTACAATCAGAACCAGATTATCATTAAAATTATTCACTCACTTGCATAAATAATGCTCGCTTGGCTAAGGCTCGCGAGCATTATTAAAATCCGGCCTAAAATCCGATAGTTTGTATTATAAACCATAATAATAATAATAGAAAATAAATATATATTATTATTATTATTATTACTTGTCTACTTACGGTATAGATTTAGTTGCACTCGCTACTTACAATTTGTTTTAGTTTTGATAATAATTTTGATTTAATTTAATAACATCAAATTTAAAAAAAAAAGGTCGGCTCAATTTTAATTTAAGTGCTGTCTATAAAATAAAAATCATTCTGGCTAATGTATAACAAATTTACTTTCGTCAAATATTAATGCTGTGATTTTGTAAAACCAATAAATAAATAATATTATCCGATAATAACATTTCAAGGTACGTGTACGTGTACCACGTAGTGACGTGCCGAGGTGTCCCTCCGTTTGACAGCTGAAAGGAATAATACAATAAGTGTAGAAACCGCTGGGGAAAAACCTAAAAATACAAGTGTAATAAATTTAACGTTTATCCCCAGATTAAAATGGAGATGAGGCTTTTTAAAATCACTTTTCAATAGTGAAACGCTTTTAGCTCGTCGCTCAGACTTTAAGTTTATGCTAATAGTCGATCGTGCCATCGTTTGGTTTTAGAGGATTGGAAATTTTAATTTTCATTGAAATCGTGCTAGACATGAATATTACTTTAATCTTATATTTGACTATGTTCAGCAAACGAATAACCCGATTATTATACATCAATTGAAATGGGATTGACAATACGTAATAAATTACAAACAATTTCGGCTGATTTTCCATGCTATTATGTTGGAATTGATACTATAGAAAATTAACGTAATTATCCACTGATTACTTGATGACTACTATGGATCAAATCAAATCAAATTATTTCCTTCTTTATACTTCACAATAAATAAAATATAGTAAAACAAATTATAATAATGTTATAAGAAATTATAGTTTATATATTTAATTCGAAGTAGGTAATATACAAACAGTATAAAAGAATTACAATATTAAATAATTTATAAAAAAATACTAAACTTAACTGCCTCCGTGGTCTAGCGGTTAAGTCCGTGGATTTAGACTCGGAGGTACCGGGTTCGATTCCTGGTCGGGTCACAAAAATATTGATTAATGGAAATAAATACATTTAAATAATATTTAATTTATTTGTGATATTTCTCGAGTTTAGTACGTTGGAGACATCGACCTTGCCACTTGTCATGATGGTCTGTAGTAAAGTTGGCTAAATGTGAATCCGTTTATTTATAAGCGTGGTTCCTGACCACCCCGAAAGGGAAACGGTCGTGACGATGATACTAAAAAAAAAATATTAATCTAACACCTAAAATTTTAAAACTAAAATTACTATTAATTAGAAATAATAACTACTTAAAAATACAACTAAAAACTAAAATAAAGAAAATACAAAATAACATTATATACTATATATATATATATTAACCTGGTGAAGCTTTGCGAAGCAATCATAAATCCATGCATTGATATTTCAAATTTAACTGGACCGTATAAGACGATTATCAAGACCTACGAGTATCTCTAAACATTTACGATAAGCGTTAACTAAATTATTTGGTTACAAATCCTCTTAGTATAGGTATCGCAATCCAATCCAAGTCATTGTTTAGCATTTGATTATGAAATAAGGACGGTAATTCAATAGGTATTTTATCTTGCAGCGGAGGCCTGTCAAACTTCCTGTATTATGTAGCGCTGCCAGACGACGTATCAAAACTAAACAGCATCGTACCGGATGAGAACAACTCCAACAACACAGAAACTTCCCAAATAGAACAAACCAACCAGCCTTGCCTAACTAAAAGCAACTCCTTTAGTTTTGATGAACCAAAACAGGTAAGTTTGCAGAACATTTGCCACAATGCTGCGCGCAATTATAGTTTGGTAAAGTTTGTGAAGTTTGAACGCGATATTCCTTCGCCACTTTCCGTATTGATTAACTTAAATAATAAATAAACTTCGAGCTTAGCACTATTGTTCTATTATTTCAAGGAAAGTCACGTTGACATTATTTTCTTCTTTTTCATTAGCTTCTGTAATTCGCAGATAAACTTTTTTTATTTATCTACCCGTCTTATCGTTTGTGGGTGAGAGAGAAAAGACTTGTCACCTAATAGATATATAGGCTAAATAGGTGATAGGCTGACAGATGGTAATTTGCCCAGTCAGCCGGGACATTCACCGTTCGTGCCGATAAACCCAATAAAGTGTATGCACATATTTTGGGACAAGGCCCGAATTTCTGTCATGCTCAGTCAAGCCGGCATAGTGTTAGGGACTGATGTCAGTCATGAGTGTCTGATTTCAGTTGCTAACATTCATGGACCTCGCGCCACTTACCATTAAGTGGGCGCAAGGTTACATGTCGTGCTAGTATGGAAAAAAAAAATAGAATGGAAGTCCTTCGCGCCATTTTGCGCGGTTATGTCAAATGCAGGTTTTTGTTTTGTAAATTAAACTACTGTGGATATTGTTTTGTTTTATAATGTGCTACAATGTTCCTAATTATGGAAAACGATAAATTGGACTTTATATATATGGGGCACAAGTTGCAGTTTATATTTTGCGGTCTTCCCGCGCTATTAACTTCCATATTATACTCGACATCTTTGGGCTATAATGCCGCGAGTGACTCCTAGAAAAGCATCAAATTCTGCAACATCTGGACTTTGATGATAACCTCATTAACTTATAAGAAGTCAGACGTCAGACTTGGCTGTATGAGCTAGAGCAAACCTTCCCTATCAACTCATTCAATATCCATCAACAGAACACGAAAAAAACGTCTGATAGACCCCGTTTTTAACTACTAAATGACACACTCCCCGTTCACTATTATATACTTTACTTAACATTTTTTTATGCACTCTAAGCACTTGGACATTTAATTAAAAAAAAGAACTTAGAAGTAGTCAATATGATGTGTTAAAAATATTATAGTCGCTTTTTCTAACCCATAAATCTCATCAAGCTGGCATAAATAGTAAATTTTGTTTTATTAAATAGGTATTGCTGCGGATATATGGACAAGTTCATGGTGAGCGCTCATTGGATGCAATAGTTACAGAATCAGTAATATTCACATTATTATCTGAAAGGCGACTAGGACCCAAACTTCATGGTGTTTTCTCGGGGGGAAGAATAGAAGAGTACATACCGGTATAGTAAAACTGTCTTATATCATATTGATATCGCATACATATACAGTGCCTCCGTGGGATTTAGACTCGGAGGTACCGAGTTCGATTCCTGGATGATTCGGAACACAAAAATATTTATTAATGTAAATAAATACATTTAATTAATATTTCTCAAATTTGGTACGCTGGAGACATCGACGAGCTTGCCACTTGTCATGAATGGCCTATAGTAAAGTTGGCTAAATGTGAATCCGCTTATTTATAAGCGTGGTTTTTGACAACCCCGAAAGGGAAACGTCGTGATGATACTTTCTTTACATATACAGTAATATGAACCAAATCAATATTTTTGATCAAATACGATTTGGGACTTTAACCACTAGAAGTTGGTATATCTTAGGTTATACTGAAAAATCCTAAGATTGACCATAGTTCAGGCTATTACAGTTACATGGACAGTATATCCTATTAAGTTAAGCATTGGCGACATAAATAATACGCATTTAAACTTTATAGGGAAGACCATTAGTGACTAAGGAGCTATCATATCCGGCGTTCACGATGAAGATAGCCGAAAAAATGGCTGCTATCCACTGTATGGATGTTCCATTAGCCAAGGAACCGTCGTGGCTTTGGAAGACTATGGATAAGTGGCTCAAGATCGTGCTTAAAGATAGGCTGGGCGAAAATATCGAGAACCAATTGGTACGTATTATACGAACTAATATCAATCGTGAAAACATTAAAATTTACAATCGGTAATATAGCTCCCAAACATAACCAATCTTTCGCATATTAGCGGTGATGAACTTACAAATGTTTATAATTGGGAAACAAACTAATTATTATTAACAATCAATAAACGAACTTTTGTACATTAACTATTGATAAACGAACTGTTGTACATTAACAATCGATATTTGAACTTTTGTACATTAACTATCGATAAACGAACTTTTGTACATTAACTATTTATAAAGAAACTTTTGTACATTATCAATCGATATTCAAATTTTGCAGGTACATTAACAATTGATAAACGAACTTTTGTAGTTACATTAACTATCGATAAACGAACTTTGTACATAAAATTTCGATAAACGAACTTTTGTAGTTACATTAACTATCGATAAACGAACTTTGTACATTAAATTTCGATAAACGAACTTTTGTACATTATCAATCGATATTCGAATTTTGCAGGTACACTAACAATTGATAAACAAACTTTTGTAGTTACATTAACTATCAATAAACATACTTTTGTACATTAATAATTGATATTCGAACTTTTGTACATTAATAATTGATATTCGAACTTTTGTAGGTACATTTACAATCGATAAACGAAGTTTTGTACATTAACAATCAATACTCGAACTTTTGTTAATTAACATTCGATAAACGAACTCTTTAAATATTTACTTGTAATTCCGTATCTTTAACAATCAGTATTCTGTTTGTAATTCTGTTATAAAAATAATAAAGTATTTGTCCATCCACTACATGATGCTGTATTTTTAGAGTATGAAAGACCAGATGATTGTGAATAGTTTGAGAACTGTAAAGTTTAGTGAAGAAATCAGTTGGCTCAAAGAATATCTTGAGAAACAAGACTCACCCGTTGTCTTTTGCCACAACGACATGCAGGAAGGTAAGTCAATAGTAAATGTATGGAAATAAGAACATATCCAGTTTTTTCTTCAAGTACTTAGTAATGTCGATTTATACAGCCCTTTTTATACCCTTTAACCATTTTATTATATCTTGTCTACTTTAGAAAATATCGTATGCAATCTTTTTCGACATTATTTCAAGCCACTTGAATAAAAACATCTTTATTAACACAGCTTTCGTCAAACAACAAGGAATGAATCTAGAAAATCCTACGCCAATCAAGTACGTCAGTGGAGCACAATAAATTGCGTCTAATGTAGTTCTAGAATTAGTTTGCAAGAAGCAATAGAGTAGCTCTATTATAGCTGTCAAAACTTGTCTATTTTCGATATTAATCTAAAAACTCACTTTCGAGATATAACCCACCTAAACTTAACATAGAACGAAATTGTAGTCTGTCTATATAATCTGTATAGATAATTTTGTTTTTGTTGATTTTTCGTATATCTATAAAATTAATACGGGACTACCTCTGAAGACTACGAGAAGTATGTACAGGAAACACTCTCCACCCCTTCCTACACAACAACACAGTGTATAACGAGAATGCAACTAAGTACACTGTGGGTAGTATTAAATAAGGACGCGGGTCTGTATCACTCGTTCCATAACTCAATGTTAAACTAACAAGATGGCCGTTTGTAAATTAATTAACGTAACCACAGAAATCAAGGACGTTTTTCAGAGAAATTTTTTTCTTAAAAAATGAAGGGTGGTTTTTTCTCTCTTAAAGGAGTTTGACGGCTTGCATCCCTCTCGCTCGCACAATCCAATATTTTCAAAGATTTTTCAAGTCCCAAGTGTACCTTTGTGAAATGTATTCTTTCAACTTACTAGGACATAAATTACGTAAAATAGAGAGAATAGTTAAAAAAATATTTAAATTTGCTATTTTTCTGTCTAAAATTAGGTTAATTAATAATTAACTGCCTCCATGGTCTAGCGGTTAAGTCCGTGGATTTAGACTCGGAGGTACAGGGTTCGATTCCGATTAATATTTAATTTATTAGTGATACTTCTAGAGTTTGGTACGCTGGAGACATCGACAAGCTTGCCACTTGTCATGATTGGACTATAGTAAAGTTGGCTAAATGTGAATTCGCTTATTTATAAGCGTGGTTTCTGACTACCCTGGAAGGGAAACGGTCGTGATGATACTTTACTTTACCTCTGAAGTATGACATACCAAAAAAAAATATTCATCAAAATCAATTCACAATTGGCGGACTAATCGCGTAACAAATATACAACAAAAAACACATGAGTATATCAGAATTGAGACCTCCTCCTTTTTAAAGTCGGTTAAAGAAAAATAACCTTAATAGATACCTCAATTAATATATGAATGTGAAATCGAACGAAACCTAATAATTGCACAGACACAACCATCAACGCCGCCGTCTACCTTCACGAGTGTGTCCGCGTTCGGGTAGTTCACTTAGACACATCACCCCGCTATCGCCCTACTCTGGCCACCAACTGTCCTTTTTTGTCCTTGACTGCAAAAATGACAGTCTATAAATACTTTAAAGTAGGTATATAATTTATGATTTTTTTACTTTTTAGTTATAGTTAAAAAGTCGGTTTTTGTTTTTTTTTTATTTAAATAGTAATATTTCAATATCTAGAGTTGACAACAATATTTTTTTAGGAAACATCTTGCTCCTGAACGGGCACGATTTGTATTCAGACAAGATCGATACCATCGACCCGGAATACTTTGACAAGGATGGACCAAAGAACTACTTGAAGACAATCGTAGTTCCTTTGGCTCCGTTTGACAAAGAGGATGAGGCCGAGCCAGAGCCAAGAATGGTTCTCATCGACTTTGAATACTGTGCCTACAACTACAGGGCTTTCGATGTCGCTAACCACTTCCAAGAATGGGTGTACGATTATACCAATCCAAACCCGCCGTACTATTACATCAGACTGGAAAATACACCGACAACTCAGCAAAAGGTACGTTAAATTTTAATACTATATTATTTACATCAAAATACTATGAAAAGGCATAAAGTACTCGTCCCTGTTTCAATAATAATATACTTCCTTAATAAAATTTATTGTACTACCCTCAATGTTGAAACTTTTTTTCTTTTGTTTCATACTCTCACCTAATGTACTATATTATAATAAACACAAAATATACTATTTTTTTGTTGTATGGTTTAATCTGTCTCTAGAGGTTTTTTTAATTTATTGTTTGTTTTTTATTAGGTTTAGTTTATATGTAATTAAATTTTCACGTTTTAAGTACAATTTATACACTTTAATTATGTACTAATACATAATTTAATAAATAATTTCAATGGATATTTGGTACATATAGTCCCAAATGTTAGATAGATAGAGAATATCTAGCAGCATCAAGTGCCCCTTGTATACAAGTTCAATAAAAAAAAAATCGTAATGATACTTACCTTTTATTTTAAAGGAGATGTTTATCCGTGAGTACTTGAAGTATTACCATCTTACCTTCACTGAGGGGATAACTGAAGAAGGGATGAACCAGGATGTAAACCGGCTGATGATTGAAGTGGATGCCTTTGCTATGGCCAGCGACCTGTTTTGGGGATTGTGGGCCATCGTCAACGCGTTTAAGAGCCAAATCCCATTCGGCTACTGGGTAAGTTACATACAAAAATTAATACCTTCATTAAGATCATATACTTAATATATATTTTCGATTATAACAGCTTAAGGGGTTAATTTTTTTTTTAGGAATATGCCACCACCAGGATTGACTCGTACATGAGTTTGAAGAAGGAGGCTATGAGGGGAGACCTGAAGAGGAAATTTTTCGACTGAATGACTACATTTGCGACACAAATTACAAAGAACAAATCGCTTATTTAACTATAATTGTTAAATTTTCAAAATCATTTGCATATACTATACGATGTATTGAGGCTAATTTTCTGCTTGGATTATTAATTTAAAAAAATCTATTAACTATTTTAGTTTTTATGAAAATCGGGCCCGAATCTCATTTCCATAATCTTTTATCGAAAATTCCAGATTTTTAGTATTCAGCCATCTTGCATACTTGATTAATTCAACCTGTACAAGTATATTGCATATATATCAAAAAACATTTTTTTTTCTGTTTATAAGTTATTATTATTTACATTTATTTAATTGTTCCTACCTTTTATACGTTTATAAGAAGTATATTGGCATACTTATTTAAGACAATTCCGGTTTGAAAAATAAGCGATTTGACAGTGTCAATGTTAGAATCAAAAGGAGAATTTTCGTGTAATATTTTCTCATAATGCCAGCCTTCGGGTTTATTTAATAATACATACAGTTTTTCAAAATGTTTGGTGTATTAGACATTATTTTAAAATATGTACTTAAAAAGTGTAATTAATTGTGTAAGATGTCGATTATTTGTAATGAATTAAAAACTTTAATCGGTATATAAACTGTGCATTAGTTATATAAACTGTGCGATAGGTATATAGACCGTGCAATTGGTATAATCACTGTGTAATCGGTATATATACTATGCACTCAGTATATTAACTGTACAATCGGTATATATATACTATGCAATCAGTATATAAACTGTCCAATCGGTTTATAAACTGTACAAACGGTATATACATATATACTTTGTAATCGGTTTATAAACTGTTCAATCGGTTTATAAACTGTACAATATGTATATAAACTGTGAACTCGGTATATAAGCCATGAGTTCGACATTTAAACTGTGCTTTTGGTAATGAACTATGCTTGTGGTATAAATTGTGGTACTGAATTTGGACTTGTATTGGAAATTACTGTGGATTTTTAAATTATCTTTGTTGTATTTGTGTAGGGTAGTTCGGAAAAGACTTAAATAAATTCCACTGTCATTCTTTCACAAAACAATTTATTTGTAAACGCGATACATATTCGTTTGGAGAGTACCCGGCATCTAATATGGCACATCGGGAATAAGAATAAGAAATGCGGTGGATTTTGGTTTTGTATAGCGTTATATTTGACAAAAAATTCAGCACGTCATGTTAGCGCGGCTTATAACTTGAACGCGGTGATAAATTTTCGTCGTGTCATTAAATAAGAACACGTACGTACTTTTCTAGTTGTTTAAAATTAAGTATTGGACCCTTATGCCCAATTTTTTACAGTCTTGAGCAAAATTTCTCTTGTGAATTTAGAAAACCTATAAAAAGACATGAAAAAAAAATGGGGTTATAATATTTTTTCGGGTACATATTATTTAATCATGTATTATTAAGAACAAGTAAAGCATATTCTAATTCATGTACTTAGATTGTAAAGTATATAGTAAGTCCTTTAAACGTTGTGCAATTGTATGAATAAAAAAATAATAATATAAAAATCGTTTATAAATCTGAAAATAATTAAAACTGCACAATATTTCCATCACTGTATCAAATAAAACAATTAATTTGTATGCATATCTGCCGACGTTTTAGTAATATTAATCGAGGGATAAGATATATATCACTAATCTATTTCTGGCTTAAATTTGTAACGCGGGAAATGTAAGGTCTTGAGAACTCTTAATTAAAAAAAAACTTAGGATAAATAATAGTAATCAGAGTAATCGAATACTTTAAGAATAATTATTATTCCTCACCAGTACTTTAATATTAATTCATCTATTCCTTGTCTATTTAGTAGTTCTCATTCCAGTTTAAGAAATTAACTATCCTGAACAAACTGAAGGGCGTGAACTTTCACATATGTTAAAACAATCAAAATTGTGAAAACTTCAGATTCGTTAAAACTTTCATATTTTTTGAAACTTTCACAATTGTAGGAACTTTCAGATTTGTGGCAGTATACTGTTTGACGCATGCACTGTTTCCGAGGCAATTTGAATACTTTTCTGTATAGTGCCTCATAATCCAAAAATTTACGGAATCGGAAAAAAAGGGGTGGGGTCACAATTGTAAAAAAAAATGTTTAGAGGCCGAATGCAAAGGTAAAACTGCGTTAAAGTACGCGTACTCACTATTGTTTAAAAAAAATATCATCCAAAACGTATCGTTGGTTGATAATTTTCCACAAAGTCGCAACGTTTTTTTTCATTCGATTTTTAAAATATTCGATTGCGCGAATTGTTGTAAATTTCGGATGACTTTTATTTTAAGCAATTGTTAGTACGCGTACTTTAATGCTCTCCATTTGTTTTCGTTTTTTTTTTACCCTTTTTTCTCTGATTCCGTTAATTTCAAGGTTAAGACTAAAATCACGCATCTTCAATATTACGAAGTTTGTGCTAGAGCGACTGTATATGTAATTTTACTATTCATTCCATTTGTCAACAGTATAAATTAGTGTTTAGAGGTTAATTTCATATATCACACTTTGATGACCAAAACCTATGTAATAATAAATTTATCTCTAATGTAGAAAATGAACCTAAATCCAAAAACTGTCCCTTATATTTTAAAAACCTTTAGAATTAAAATTTAGATATAGTAAGTATTACGTGTAATTATATAAAAATACCACTTTTTATATTAAAATAAATAGGGTTGATTATTGGCATGTTTTTAAAGTTTTTTTTTTTTTTATTATTAATAATTTGTTAGTTTGACATTAATTAATATTAGTTCTTAGTACTTATAAATAATATATTAAAATAAGTTGTTAAGAGGGTTTAACGGTTTGCACCCATCTCGCTCGCACATTTTTAAAGATCTTGAGTGTACTTTTTTTATACTAGCACGACATGTGACCGTGTGCCCACCTGATGGTAAGTGGCGCGCAGACTGGAAGAACTGTAGTCTAGACTAGGGAAATGTTTAGTCTACCGACTTTCTAGGGAATTAAAATACATTAATTTTAGAGACATATTAATCATAGAATTGGTTATGAAATGAAGTAATTTGTCAGAAATATGGTAGTTACAGTGTCAATAACTATATGTAATTACACCACATACTTAGCTATTTCTAGCATACAAATATTTATTTACATGACTTTGTCGAGTCTCTTGTTATTCCTTTGACAAATAATAAAAAAAAAACCAGCAAAAAAAAAAAAAAGTAGTTTATTAACCATTTAGTTTCCGTAACACAAGCCTCTGGAAATATTTATTATTATATTTGTTTGACTCTTTATTTAAACACGTTTAGTGGCAGCATCCTTATAGTAAATGGAAGCTTATTAAATTTCTTTGTTGCCATTCCATAACAATTTCAGCTATACTTTTATGTGCTGGAATAATTATTCTACTAAAACTAACTATTCCGCGTTTTAAAATTGCATTTATCCCCAAGAGTTTCGGGTGGTTTTTGAAATAAACAGCATTCAAGTATGTAGATAGAAGGAACAGTCAGTAATTTTAGTTAATTAAATAAAGGACGACATGAAGTCATAGGTGTGTTACAAATAGTACGAATGCATTGATTTGTAAAAAAAATAGGTATATGATGGTATAATACGTCTAAAATGTAATAAAAATCTCAAAAGTACATTGTGCGAGCGAGAGAGAAGCACAAGCGTTAAATGCTCTTAAATTTAGTAGGTTAATTCTAAAATTTTAGGAAGTATCTGCTGGCCTTGTTTTTAAACGCAGTCTAGGGTAACTTGTAATGTGTTAGCTAAAGTAACACAACAGAAAAACACTCACGTTTATTAACAAGGCCAAAGGAATTAGTATCCTAAAATCTTTGTTGTCGAGTTTCTAATTTCGAGTTGCAAAAGTGTAACGAAATTTATTTTATAACGTACTTACAACATGTCATAACATAGAGGTGTTTTTTTTAATTTTCCAAGAATTGCATTAGACTTTAGGAAATTACTTCTTTGTTCCCTTTCATATCGTATCATAGGTCGATAGTTAAAATCCGGCTCGAAGGACCAAAAAAACTCGTATAACGGATATCGTACACATACTTGGTGACAATCTTTTCTTAGTTGTTTCAAGCGGTGTTATTTTTATATAAATATCACCATGGCAAGATTACCATATTAGTTCTCTTTGAAAGTAAAAATTGGCATTTGACATCATTGCAAATGGCACATACTTTCAACGAGATAAACAAATAGGCGGTAGGCGGACTGATGGTAGTAATGTGCCTAGTCTGCCGGGGCGGGGAAGTATCGACTGATAAAACCAGTAGAGTGTATCCACACGTTTCGGAACCATGTGATGCCAGTCACATGGCGCAAGTCTTACTAGTATACAAAAAAAAATACGATGCATCCGAAACATGGCATAAGTTCTAAACTCGAAAACTCTGCTAAATACAAAACGATATATTTCTACATAAAATTGTTACACAGCGGTAGATATTTATTTGTCAGCATTAAAATGCATTCGAAAGTTCAAAGTAAAGGTCATTGAAGGTATTTTTTTAGATGCATACGATATATTAATTTAAATAAAATACTAGTCATCATCATCATCATCATCAGCCTGTGTCTCTCCACTGCTGGATATAGGCCTCCCCCAAGGCTCGCCACTGCACGCGGTCTTTTGCAATCCTCATCCAACCCCCACCAGCGACCCTCCTCAGGTTATCCGTCCATCTGGCGGGGGGTCGTCCCACTCTGCGTCGTCCCGTACGTGGTCTCCACTCCAGAACCCGTTTGCCCCATCGGTCGTCGGTTCTGCGGCAGATGTGTCCGGCCCATTGCCACTTCAGCTTGCTAACTTTGAATGCTATGTCAGTAACTTTGGTTCTCTGACGAATTTCAACGTTTCGAATTCTATCCATCAGAGAAATACCAAGCATAGCTCTCTCCATAGCTCGCTGAGCGACCTTGAATTTGTGAACCAGACCCACTGTCAGTGTCCACGTCTCTGCTCCGTACGACATTACGGGGAGGACGCACTGGTTGAAGACTTTTGTCTTCAAACACTGTGGTATGGACGATGAGAAGATATGTCGAAGTTTCCCGAATGCCGCCCATCCTAGCTGAATGCGTCTGTCGGCTTCTTTGCTGAAGTTAGCAGCGCCTAGCTGAATAGTCTGAAAATACTAGTAAAAAAATAAAAGTATTATTTAAATAATTAAACACTAGCTTTTACGATATGCGAATTATTTGCTCTTATTCTACAAAGTACTGCTAGAATATTATTTTATTATATATTCATAATTGAGTTACTAAAAAAACTAAAAAAAACATTTTTTTGGTGTTTAGTTTACATTTTGTCTCAGGGGTTTAAATTTCATGTCACAAGTTCATATAAACTGCAGTTTACTTAAAATTAGAAGTTCGACATTTAAATGTATTACCTCAAAGAAGCTTTGTTAAACTGGTTTGTAGAAAGTAGAGGTTCTTAAGAGGGTTAACACTTTTGCATCCCTCTTGCTCGCATATAGTTTTTTCAATATAGATAACTTACTAGGGAACAAAATTACGGACATTTTGTTATATTTGATAGACACACTTCGAAAACGATGCCAGCGAGAACTGTGCAAAAGAAAAAAAGCTCTTTAAGATAGATATTACCGGGTTAACGATGAGTCTTGTTTAATATTAAGGTGAGTCAGTGCAGACGCTGAACGAAATCAGATCGGTCACACCCAAATTCATTAACTTAATATGTTTTTTTTTTTGTTTTCTCGTAGCCAAAATCTTATGGCTGAACGAGATCGATTCATTCAACGAGGTTTCGATTCAAATATAATATTCTCAAAGAAAATAACTGAAAATTGAGTTTAAAGAATGTTCTTGGCACACTGCCATATCGCACACCTAGATCTAAAAGGACTTAACTCAAAAAAACTTTTTTTTTGACTTATTGACACCATCGAATTCCTTATCTCACTACCTACAGACTGATAAAATAAATTATAAAATTGGTGATAAAATAAAAGCAATCAAAAAAACAATAAACTCAATACTTGTCATTGTCTTGTCATTTGTGTAATGGAACGAATCAATGGCCTGAGATTCAGATTAACTTCGTTTGGGCACCAGTCGCTAATTCCTAAAAAATAAACTAACTTTTTAAGTAAATAAACGATTTTTATTATTCTTAATAATCTATACAGAAAACTTCTGCAGCACTTAGGAATACAGTATACACGCCTTTTCAGTTGTTTTTTTTTGAGTTAGTGCTGTTTAGATCTAGGTGTGCGATATGAACATTTATGTTTTGTTTTTAATAAAATACTATTAATTTAGTAAAATTTGTTACAATAGATAATTACTATAAAAAACAGATATTTTTTTAAGCAATTACAATAATATAAGTAGTTAGTAATTAATAAATTTGGGTGCGGCAATAAAATTAGTTGTAAAATTAGAATAAACTTCTTCGGTCCTGTATTGAACCAGCTACCCTGTAAACCTTGTTAAATTTATAGAATGTGCTCATTTACTTTGTTACTAGTCAAAAAAAACGACTCCAAATTATTATTGTACTTAAATACCAAATTTGCTTTAAAAGTTAATTCGACAGGGTTATTTGTCCAAATTTTAATTAGTTATAATGATGCCTCGTCAAAGTTTGTGATGGTTAAATTATTTGATTAATGTCAAATTAAAAGTTTATCTGATGTAGGCATCGCACATTGAATTACTAGCAAAGAACAAAGAATTATTTTACAATTCCATGACTACGTTACCAACTGCAAATTAATCGTTAGACGTAACGTGAAATTTGAAGATTTGTAATCGCTATTACTTCTCTAGTAACTCAATGGCATCGCACTAAGCGTCCCGAATATTGATATTGTAGGTTGTACGAAGGATGTTAAAACAAACACTTAATATCTATCGTACAATCTCATACCAAGTTCAACATTCCTTATCAGTTACAATTTATTTTAAGTTCACCTTTCAGCACAGTTTTTCGCTTAAAAATCACCTTTTTGTTCTTAGGATAATTAGATTTAAGTGAATAGATATAAATATATATTAGGGGCGGCAGAAAAGTTTTGAGCCTAAATATCTTTAAATATTATTAATGACTCGCGCTATACAGCACTAATTGCGCTTATTACGCTCCGGTAACATCACCATGTCTGAATCATCCGCGCTTTGGAGTACAGACTGTCATAAAATTCCTCACAAAAAAGAACGGTGAGGGAAATATTTGAAGAGGTGTCTGCAGTTTTGGGGAGTCTATACCTACATTTTCCACCAACTACTCATCAAAACAGCGACCAAAAAACCCTAGATACTGAACAAGGAGCAGTTTTCCCGCCTACACTAAGACTTATGCTATATAAAGCTCAGATAAGATTATGCGTGGAATCTTGTTCTTAATGGTTCTGCTAAGTACCTTACAGATGCTCTCAATGTCCTGCAGAGGCGGGAAATCAGATAGTGGACGACACGCACAGGCCATAATATGCATCAATCAAAATCAAAATAATTTATTTCCATTGGTTCCCTCAAAACAACTTGGATACAGTCAGAACTAATTAAATCAATACAATTATCAAAACATATGAAGTGGTAATAATGGTTGGACCGTAAACAGGCAATAATCCATTTTTATGTATGTTATGCACAACATTATTGCTACAAGCAAGTAAAACTAACTAACTTAGAAACTACTTAAATAAGATCGTGGCTGTAAAGAGGCCGGGTCAGTTTACATTCTAAATACTTAATAAGATAATTTATAAATGTATAAAAAAATAAATAAAAAAAAAGACTTCATCTTATAATCTAAATAATAATAATGATATGTCAATTAAACATAAATTCATAGCTGTAAATTGGCTGTGTCATCTTATATTCTAATAGCATTAATGTTAATTAATATTCATGGCTGTAAAATGGCCGTGTCACCCAATCTAAATAAAACATTCTATGTCAAGTAAATAAATTTAAATCTACATACCTTACGCGTACATATAAATTTGATGCTCTCCCAGCCAGTGTGTTTTTCCACTATTATAACCTGGATTCCTACAAGTGTGAAAAAGCTTTTTGTTAGACCGGCATAGTGGTAGAGACTGATCGTTAGCTGGCGTCATTTGCTTCCATTCTTGAACCTCGTGTACCACTTACAATCAGGTAGGCAGGCTCGATGTCACATGTCGTGTGCTTTTAACAACGTTAAAATGTAAAAAGTGTATTGAAATACCCTCTACTGCATTGAAAAAAAAAATGCAATTCTATCAGCATTTTTAATACCATAGACTCAAAAATATTCAGCCGTCCCTTGTACTTATACTGTTTGTAACTTACTGCGACTATGTTAAGTTATTTTAGGTATTTTAAACAACCTTGAAAAATATCATTACAATATATGAAATAGATATAAAAATTGAATAAACCAAATATTGATAATTTCAAATTAAATAATCTTTAAATAATTTATGTATTATATTTTGTAGATACACCATACCATGAAATATCATTTGATCTAAATTATTCATTTTATATAACATAAATAAGCCAACAATACATATATGAACAGCCTTTGTTGTCCACAGAATATTCTAAAATATTTTAATTTCGTCGTAGTAAGATATAATTAAGTATAAGGGGCATTCACCGCGGATTTATTTAAATGCCTGAATAAACAAGCTGGCTTATAATATATTATCCTTGTAAAGCCTATTTATAATTCTACATTATAAGATTAAGAAATAACTGTTATTGAATATCATACATTAATATGAACTTACATATAAACTAAAATCCATTCAAATTAGTTTTTTCTTAGAACGTTACTATGATGACAGCTGTTAAATATTAGTACGTGTAACTCTTTTATTTTAAAAACTAAATTGAACGTAATTTCAAACTTAAATACTTACAAAAAAAATTGCTCATGCTGACAAGGTCGGCCATTTTGAATGGTTAGTTTAAAGCGTTTTGGCTTGTCTTTGAAGTTAGCCTATTCCAAAAAATGGAACAATTTTTTTGTATCAAATATTATGTGAAAAACAAAATCTAGTGCGCGGGCGCATTCCGCACGTTAAATCTGACATATGATAAAATAACCTAGGACCAACGTTTATCGGTGGTACAAAATGCATGAGCCAAGTCCGAACAATGCAAGTTTTTGCCATAGGGTCGAATGATCAATAATTAATATTACCCACAAATTATGCGCAATTTGCACGAAGTAATCCGCCGCTTGTGCGCGAATTTACGGTCAAATACAATATTCTAACGATGACGTATTCCCTAGAATTTTTCTGTTCTCAAAACTGAAATGGCCCATGAGACGACGACCACGATTGAGACGATAAAGACGATATCAAAAAATATCAATAACACTTTTTTTTGTTTTATGTTTCGAGGTTTGGATTATTCGAACATATATGCATAAATAAATACTTTTTGAACAGACCTCGTATATTCAAATATATTACGGTAACCTATTGAAAGTTTAAACAGGCCGATGGCTGTGATAACGATTATATAGGTGATTAATTAAATAAGGCTTTACAAGGACACAATACATTAGCAACGAGTTGACACCAAATTTGTAACAACTAAATGGGAAATTTCTCATTTTGGTGTCATTTGGGTGTTGTGCCTGTATTACATACAAAACCGCAGTACGATGTTTCGTGTTGCAGATGACATTCGTACAAAAAGTGCCTAACGCTGCGACGTTAAAAGCTAATATCGGCTTAGAATGTAAATCTTTGTAATTATATATTTTTATTTAGATGTTCTTTTATGCTAGCTTTGAACACTTGTTAACTCCGGCATCCACAAACGCAAGCGTTTGATCAGGGTGTTTTAGAACACAAATCAAAAGGTACTTGCGACGCATTTACATGATCGTGTGTGTTTAGTGTGTCTTGTGATCTCGTGTTGGATAGATGTGTTGGTGGACGTGGGCGTGGTGATAAATTTCAAAACGAGTGGCTGTTCAAGCGAGGACACTATCAGCCGATTTCTCGGAACTCTACTTAATTATTTCTTAAGTCAAATTTTGTTTCACGAACAAATTTCATAATACTTAAGTTTATTTAGTAAAAATACACATATATTGTTTAAAAATTATTGAATGTTTTTTGTATGGTACAGAAAAGAGTTTTTAAAACTACTTAATTATTTCTTATTGCTTTGTGAAACGCAAACCATACACTTGTGTAGATGATAGTTCCCTTCTTGATTATTTCTTAAGTATTTTCCAAGATATGTTTATGAAACGTATTTCTTGCGCAACCTGTTATTTTTTACTTTAGAAATAATTAAGTACCAAAAAAACGTTCGAGAAACTGGCTGTATATCCTTTTAATAACATTACCAGAGTTATCTGAAATCCGACAACCAACATCTTTTTGGGGTTTTTATTCTATTTTGACTCTTGTATTTAAAATCAAAATAAGATAAACCAAACTGTATGTCCGGAGTACTCTGACACACTCACAAGCATGTAAATAGCCCCTAAATGCAAGCCTAGCATTTGTAGTCTTGGAGCTTGTGGGTTAATGCTTGCCGAGACTTAGCAAGCGTGTAAAGCTAATTGTACGATTGCTGATTTAACAAATGCCAAAAGGTTTACAATCTGAGGCGACGTGAGTAGAAATGCAATGTATTTTTGTAGACACGTTTTTAATCACTTAAGCACTTGAATATACAGTGTAAATTCTTTATAACGACACTGAAGGGACTGAGCATTTTATGGCGTTATAGAGAGTTGTCGTTAAATGGAGAGAGGAAAAATCAGAATTGGAAGACAAGCTAAACCAACCAAAGCTAATTGATTTCGACGCTTTAAAATAAATAAATAAATCGTTAAATCGAGTGACGTTGAGAAATGTAAAAATATCTTCTAAAATTTGGTTTATGGAAGTGAAAATATGTCCAAAATGTCCGTAATTACTTTGCACTGGACCAAAATTTATTATTATAAGCTACATAATATATAAGTAAATATCACCTTTTAGTAGTATCTTTTTACAATATACAAGTTTACTGCGTCCGTGGTTAAACATAACATTATCGTGTCTACAAAAATACAATGTATTTATAGGTTTTTTTATTAAGTTAGGTCACCTTACGTTTTTGTTGTTTTATTGATTTATTATTAATAATTAATTTTGTATTATTTAAATTATAAATTTGGATGGTTATGCAATAAAGACCCTATGAAAAATGGTTCGTTTTATTTTTCCACTCTTACCCTTGTCGGATTGTGGCAGAAGAGCAGATTTAAAAGTTTATTAATTTAGTCTTCATGAATGGTAAGATATAAAAATAGTCTGTAACAAAAAAAAACTACATCTTGGTGCCACTCCCACTCTTAGCTGTGTCATCTCCCTATCAGCGCCCTCTATCAATACTATCGCTGGTATCGAAACTATTATCGTCCTGACGAGTTAACTATCGATACTATTAATGTTCCTGACGGGTTTACTATCGCTGGTATCGAAACTATTATGGTCCTGACGAATAAACTATCAATACTATTAATGTTCCTGACGGATTTACTATCGCTGGTATCGAAACTATTATCGTCCTGACGAGTTAACTATCGATACTATTAATGTTCCTGACGGGTTTACTATCGCTGGTATCGAAACTATTATGGTCCTGACGAATAAACTATCGATACTATTAATGTTCCTGACGGGTTTACTATCGCTGGTATCGAAACTATTATGGTCCTGACGAATAAACTATCGATACTATTAATGTTCCTGACGGGTTTACTATCGCTGGTATCGAAACTATTGTCTGTCATGACATACTGTATTATATCGTTCAGAGAGAGAAGATTCCGTCATAGCTCGAGATCTAGATATGCCTACTATTAAGGAGTTTGTTCTATCGGGCCGACAACGGACACTATCTCCAGAATATCGCTTCGTCTTGCACACGGCCTCCCAACGGGAGACCATTTCCTAAAGAAGTGCTCCTAGACGTAGTCGAACTTAAACCCCCTGGCTTCGTGAGCTACACGGGCGCTGTTATACCAATAACGGCCAGGGAAAACTCAAGCATTGACACGACCCCTCTGTCTGGATATAGACCTTGAATGATATTTTTTTCATTTCATTATAGCCCCTAGAAGAAAGTGTCCTAGACCTCCACTGTTGGAGATAGGCATACAACATACATATATCTGAATAATTAGGCCTACACTCGGCACGCTGGCCGCTGGCTGGGTCGGGTTGCCAAAGATCTGTGGCAACCTCTTTGGCTCCTTGGCCACAGTAAAATAACATTGTCAAAACTTTTAAATTTAGAATTAAGGAAATGACATGGATTACAATATTTACACGAACATGTGTTTCTTTTAATTAATATTAACGAAATATTTCGTGACAAATTTATTAACGATTCCACAATTAGCTATTGGTGTGGCCAGAAGTCAAGATTGAATTGAATTAGCTATTGATGGAACCGGGATCGACGGCCTAACGTGCTCTCCAAAGCACAGAAGCCGTGGTGTTGTAAATCTATGTCAAATGTGCTGGGGGGGTTTGAAACCGACCTTTGTAGGATGTTAAGTAAAGCGTTCTTACAACCGAGCCACCACAGCGCATTGTATGATATATTTTTGCAGAAATAGGAATAAACAAAAGACTGACTAGTCTCTAAAGGTGCAAGTTTACATAAAGTCAATTACTGTCTTTAGTCAGCGCATCAAAAATAGTTGATTTTAAATGACTTAATGTAAACCTGGGAAAGGAAAATGAAAATTAAACAATGGTATTAGGTCTATTCTTTATTAAGAAAACACAGCTTTTAATTACAAATCTTGTACTTAATTATTAACAAAATGTCGTTTACACAATTTTCTATTAAATAAAGCTTGGGCACATCAGATGCATATAGACGTCGACGTTAGTTTTTCGAACGTATTTTATGGTACTTAAGGATTAGGTAAAAATTAGGTTTTGTAAGAAACGCGCTTAGGAAATAATTAAGTCATTTACACAAATGTATGCAGTTATCAATTTTGCGTTTCACAAAGCAATAAGAAATAATTAAGTACAGTTTTAAAAAATGTTTTCTGTACCAAAAAAAAACATTTTATTATTTTAAACAATAATGTGTATTATATATTTATAAACTTAAGTATTGTAAAATTTGTTCGTGAAACCTGAATCAATTTAAGAAAAACTACAATGATTACATAATAAAAATTTCTGGATCAGGCTCGAATTGCAGTCATGCCTAGTCAAGCCGGCATAGTGTTAGGAACTGATGTCAGTCATGAGTGTCTGATTCCAGTTCTAACATTTATGGACCTTGCGCGCTATTTACCATCAGGTGGGGGTAAGGTCACATGTCGTGCTAGTGTAGTAAAAAAAAAACGTAATTCAATTATATAATCTATACAAAAATTAAAACTAAACTTTATATAAAAATATTCACCCACGACCTGATCATGTGGCAGTGTGCCAAGAACACTTTCAGAAAAACTTAAAGATAATGAAACATTAGCTAGGAAATAATTAAGTAGTTTCAAGAAACCGTCCCACTCTGGGTTGAACCAAAATCTAATATGTGTAATTGTTACGTAAAGGTAAAAATGACGTTGAAAACACCAAACCACATACTCGTAAGCATCCGGTATACCCAAGCGTATAAGATAGTTGTTTTTATAGGAACTGATAGTATAGAAATAATAAGACTACTTAAGCAACAATGTCACCTATTTAAAACAAAAATTAAAGACGCTATTTCATAGCTGCGCACGGACACGCTACTCACGTTGACTTAGATTCGCTTTGTATAAAAATATATGAGCTAACGTCCACTGCAACCAACGCACACGCTATACACGAATATCAAGCAGGTTCATACAAATAGAAGCTAACACCTGCATTCTAAGACGGTCCTCAACTAAACCATTCAAGTTTCCCAATTCGGTATTCTTAGTTGTAAATACTCCAAACCTCGAAAGGCATAAATGTTACAATTTTAAATATTCCAGAAAGATTAGTTTTTTTTGCTGGCAACATTGTTTTTTTTTTTAATATAAGCAAACATTGGAAACTCGTTTTATGAATAAGATTGTAACTCGAAATGCCATTATTTTTTTAACCTATTTTTTGTGTGAGTGCATAATGTGTGATAGCACTGTAATAAAAATATTTCCTATATATTTAGCACTATCACATACATTAAACACGAGCTAGTATCCGTACAACACAAAAAATAGGACATGGCATTTGTCGAAGTTACAGTCATATCAATAAAAATATTTTATTTTTTACTAATATATTTTTTAAATACAATAATTCCAAAACCTATGGTTAAAAATTTAATTTATTTTACGTGATAGGAACTTCGCAATGTACCTTGAGTTTGACAGTTCTATAGCGTAGTGACGTGCAGAGACGTTCCTCCGTTTACAAGCTGGAAGGAATAATTAAGTGAAGCGAGCCGTACAGCACAGTAGCACAGCAGCGGAATGGCGCCTTTACAGATTGTAGGAAGAAACAATTAAAATGTTTATCATGGTGTATATCACATTTATAACATCAATACAACAGTAAAAGTTTTAAAAATCACATTTATTTGGTAAAGCGTTACAGGACGATACTATGCAATTAGTTTTAAAAATCTTGACAAAATTATTTTTTATAGTTGCAACATTGTTTTTTGCAATAATATTTTTCCGATTCCTATAAATTAAAATTTGAAGGTAATTTGAAATGTTTAGTAAAATAGATTAACATAAATAACTTCAAAAAATATGATATACTTAGGTTATAGTAACTTTGCAAAATATTATTAGTTGTCTTTGTATTGCATAATAGTGTCCTTTACTTATAACCTAGAGTTGATACTAAATATACTATTACGTTTATAATATCGAAGTAATTTTCCACTTTAATTACGTACTTAGCAAACACTGCGCGATATAATTAGCGATAGGTACTGAAATTTAAACTGTTTTTACACCTCCCTGTAAAATAAGTGAAATTCACTTGCGCTGTGTTGTTTTTTAATCGATGATTAGTGTCTTACCGACTATGAATACTGTGCACAACAATAATACGAAACACCTAAGTATAGTCTCGGCGAAAACGTAGGATTCCTACACTCCAGTATTAAGGTAAAGCTATTACTTCTGTGCTGTCAAACTGTAATTGTTTATACATAGATATTGGATTACATTGTTCAGATTTACATATAGTTTACTATAAAGTCTAATTATAATAATAATTAATAATACTTTCAAATACACGTTGTAAATTGTAATTATATAATGCTTTTAATTTTATTTCCAATGCTATTTTTAATTAAATTTATTTTGAATTAATGTTTGAAACTAATAAAAGACCTATTATTACAATGGTTCTTAACTTCTAAATGCATTTCAATAGTTACGTAAAAAGTACCCAACCCATATTAAGTTAATTTTAAGTTATTTCTATTGATATATATATATATATATATATATATTTTAATTATTTAATATTGTAATTCTTTCCTACTGTTTGTATATTACTTCAAATTAAAAAGTTTTGTTTAGTTATAGGCCATTAAAGTTGGACTCATAATTAAATTTCTGAAAAATTGTGGATTGGTTCCTTTTTGCGTAACTGCGTCCAAATATATTAACCGCCTTTGTAACAATTTTATGTAGGAATATATTGTTTTGTATTTAGCAAGGTTATATCCGCCATATATTAACCTACTCTTGATCTCGGTCTTATTGTTGACGCGAGTTTTAATTTCTCGATAATATTGTTAAATTCCTGTTTAAATTTTGTTTTTTGTGTGTGTACGTTTCCTATAAAAAAACGTGCTTATGGACAAGCAGTGCCTGTACATTTTTCGTTTGCTAAAATTTAACTACCACTAGTTTCTTTGTTTACATATTGTCTTAGGACTCGATGGACAGCGTAAAAACTTTTCCCGGAGTGGAGGAGACTAGAAAACAGGATACCGAAAAAATTATAGTACTTATTATCACTGTAAAACAAATAGCATTTAAAACATTGACTTATGCGAAACACTTATTAGTTATTAAACTGTTTTATTACAAAATTAAGCAATTATAACACGTGCCGCTATGGATGGTTTATCATATAATTAAAAATAACACATACATAAATGTCTAATCCTTTCCGTGGCCACTTACTTGGCTTTGCCTTACATCACTTATCCAAATTCAGTCAATCGTACTGACCCTTATCAAAACCTTTTCTAATTTATTTTATTTTATTAGGAACGTTCACTATTTTATTAGGAACGTTCACTATTTTATTAGTAACGTTCACTATTTTATTAGTAACGTTCACTATTTTATTAGTAACGTTCACTATTTTATTAGGAACGTTCACTATTTTATTAGGAACGTTCACTATTTTATTAGGAACGTTCACTATTTTATTAGGAACGTTCACTATTTTATGAGTAACGTTCACTATTTTATTAGGAACTATTAGGAAAAATTATTATTAATTAAGCAAGTAAAATTTCCTTAATACCACGGAAGCAGTAAAAAAAAAAAACAAAAAAAAAAAAAAAAACCGATTGTTGGCTTTAGTTTTTGGATTATATTATTAGACTAGTATTATTTGGTTTTTTTTTATTTTTTATACTAGCAAAATTTAACATAAAAAGATATATATGTGTTTTTACTTTATTTATTTTTTAATTGTATTTTCATTATTAAGTAGTTTATATTGTTTGTAAGGTTCCATCAAAATTAATTTGTAATTTTTAGGTTTTGATTTGGGTCAATCGTCATATTGTAAAAGATCATTCCCATGTGGCACCATTCCTTATACAAGACACGTTTAAATTCTCTAAAGAGCTTATTACAATATTTCACACATGCACAGATTTTGACAGAATCCTAAATACTATAACATTAACACACTTAAATTTCTTATTAATAAAATTTTCCTCAATCAAATACTCGTTTAGCTATTAAAAAACCAGGATTAGTTAAAACTCTCATCGCTATTTTAATCCTAGTTTAGATCAAGGTTAGCTTGAAGAAACATCTTACGGTTAGTTATAACTTAAATCGGATTCAATGGATACAATTTGGCATATTTATTTTTTATACTTGCTCGACTTGTGACCTTGTGCCCTCCTAATGGTAAGTGGCGCGCAAGGTCCATTAATGTTAGCAACTGGAATCAGACACTCATGACTGACATCAGTCCCTAACACTATGCCGGCTTGACTTGGCTTGATTTAGCATATTAAAATGTAAAAAAAGGAACAAATAAAATCTACCATTTATTTTGTGTCAAAATTAAACACATCAGTAGCTCTAGCATGCACAAAATCCCCTATCGTATTGAGTAGGTAGAGTATTTTAGACAACCAGCGCCAGCATAACCGTTATAGGTTAGGCAATGATGCGTAATTTCAGTCTGGAAAATGCAACCGAATGACTCTTGGTTAAGTTCCTGAGACAATTTGGAAACTTGTTTGTATAGTACCTTATAACCATATATATATGTATATATATATGTGCGTCGTCTTTGTTTACATTAACTTAATGGAGTCGATTGGTCTAGCCGATATAAGAACCCTATTGTTTGTAATTCCACGTACTTATTGTTTATCTTAAATGAAGCCTGATAATTGTTATTTTTCGAAAGCCAACGCACGTACGTTCTTGAATAAACTGTGTGCTACGTGCGAGTGACTTTTATTTGCCATCCTGACTAACTTTCTGTTATATATGTTGACACAAAAAAAAATGGCAGATAAAAACCCTTTTTCCGATTACTCTATATTTTTTGTACCAATCTACGTGCTTTATAACCAAATGTTAAACGAGCGTTAACTCGGATCATCATCATTTCGGAAACCGGCGGTTATGGTCGCACTAAATATACGCGCCCCCAATTTTGGTACACAATGTGAAATTGAAATGTTAGCTTTACATTGCAAATTTAAAATTTATATAAATACATATAAAAGATGTTTGTGTCGAATTTAATTCACTGTATATATGCAATAATTTTGTAACTAAATTATTACTCGATTTTAACTTTTTAATTCAGATATTTTTAATTGAGGGGGTGCGACATTGTGAATTCAGTAGCATGGTTAATGTGTAAAACAATTTTTGAGATTTTGCAGAAATATACAAATATACATTAGCATAAAAAACTACACCTTTCCTGATCAATATATGGGTTCTGTGCATTGAAAGAATTATCTAACGAAGAAACCAATGCACTTACTAACAGTTCAGTGTATATATATATATATAGTGTAAACTCCATGTAACTTCTTCACTTGATTTAACGACAAACTCCGAAATCCAAAGCGTTGAAATCAATTGGCTTTGGTTGGTTTAGCTTTTATTTCAAACCAACTAGACACATCGACTAGGCTATCCACCATATGCCTTCGTCGGATCGTCCAGTACTTCGGACACATTGCCAGAAAAGGAGGGGATAACCTGGAGAAACTTTTTGTTACTGGCAAGGTGGAAGGAAAGACCAAATCCGCTCCACCACCAACACTAGCGTCCATGATGCCGCCGAAGACAGAAACGGGTGGCGTGCTATCATCAAGACGCACATCAATTCATCGGGAGGTTACGACCCTTATCAATGAGGAAACACGACGCAAGGAGGAGGGTTTAGCTTGTCCCATACAATGATTCCATCTCCATTTAACGACAACTCTCTATAACGCCATCCAATGCACAGTCCCTTCAGTGTCGTTATTTAGAGTTAAATGTCCGTAATTTTATTCCCTAAAAAGTTAGTAGACTACGTTTGTATAAAATACACTCACACTTGAATAATCTTTAAAACTGCTGTATTGTGCGAGCGAGAGGGATGAAAGAGCTTTTAACCCTTTCAGGACCATAAGGGTATGAAAACTTATTTTAGTCATATAAAATGAGTCATGGGGTATCAAATAAACAAATTTTATAACTAAAACTCGAAAAAATACAATGGAGTTGAAATGGGAGTTGGAGACATATGTGTCCCTACATGGTCGTTACAAGTGACTTTTTTGTTTAAGATTTTTAGATATACGGTTTATTAGGTTTGTTTTGTAAAAATAAGCATGTTGTTAAAAACTTGTATAAGAAAATAACATATTATATATATCGCAAAATGGATTCCAATGACTACAGATATAAAATGGCGCCATCGATGTAGTTTTGCCAGCTTAAAAATAACAAAAGGTTTGTTCCAAGACTAGAAAATAATGAATTCACATTTAAAAAGGTAATAATTATTAATTAATTTGTTGTTTTTTTTGGCTTGGGACGACCGTTTCCCCGCTGTCGTTAAAGGGTTAGCGCATGTGTGATTCAGGTAACAGGGTAAGTACCTATTAGTACGTAGTGTGTGTAGTATATTAGATACTGTTAAGCTTGATATAGGCACTACCCTTAATCTCACACTTTCCCGAAGGTTAGTGAACGGGAAACGACTAGGCGCTGGTAAAAATACTCCGAAATTAAGCGAATAAAATAAAATTTGCAGCAACCAATAATAATAAAAATGCGCACGGGCAAACTATTGTTTCGTGTTTCGAATGTCGATAGAATTCTTGTAGTAATAGCTGACGCGTCGTGAAAAATCGAAACACAATCACAGCAAAAAAAATATGCACGAAATTTAAGAGCAACGATGTGCTCCGCGACAGACGTGATAGTTTCACTACTGCCCATCAGAAGGCGTTGCGTCCGGCAGAAAGGTTAACGACAGAAAGTTCGCCGAGCACAGTCGCTATCGCCCACCAGGGGGCGTCGTGACGGCGGAAGGTCGCCGACACGCACAAAGGCGTTACCGCCAATATTTAAATCAAATGGCTCAAATAATGAAATATCCAATAGTTAAGAATATTAGAAAATGGCTTGTAGGCATTAATCTTCGCCTTTGTACACTGCAATAAAGAATTTAATAATAATAATAATAATCCCTTGAAAAACCCAGCATTAGTGGATTGGATTTTTAATAACAAAATTTAGACATTGCGTTCCCAAAATATTAATCTTGCTGACAGATGAATATATTAAGTAAATTTCCTATATTTCTGCATAAAAACTAAAATTGCATAGTTTTAAAAATGACCAATGCTACTTTATGGTAGGTCTCTTATTTATCAACGTACATGGTGACGATGCAACGGGTCGTGACGGACATAAAGCGATGCCAGATTTCAATCAGTTCACCTTCCCTGCAAACAAAAATATTTTATCATAAAAGTAATAAAGTAATATATAAATTCAGAAGCATGCAAAATTCCATTCTACGAGTACTATATACCTACTAGAATATGCTACAAAATCATGTTTATTTAGATTCAATAGGGCGTAGTTTTTTTTTGGAACGGTGGTGATGTAAATCTATGACAAAAATGTACGTAACAAAGTGTATTTCTCATTGGTACATGGAAGGGGGGGGGGGGGTTTGAACCGACGTTTGTAGGAATTTAAGGAAAGTGTTCTTACAACTGAGCCACCACCGCGATTGAGATGATATACATATATAACTATATATATATATATATATAGTTCCTATTTTGGAAATTAAAAATAGCATTAAATAATTTTGGCAGTTACAAATATCTGTGCTAAGTGTAAAATGCAATTTTCGGAAAACGTAACTGCTGTAGTTACGTTTTTTTATTTTACATTGCGTGTTATTGCAAGTTTGGCTATAATAACAGGCAATGAACATCGAAAATTCAGTAAAACAACTCTACTACTATAGTTGCGTTTACGAAACTTCACTATCACACTAGGCATACTGATATATATAAGCTCGTATATATGTATTTGTAACTGCCAAAATTATTTACAGCTATTTTTAATTTCCAAAATAGAACTGTCTTTTATAATGAATATGCCCAACTATTTAATTGGTAATGACTAGTATTCGAAGGAATTATTAAATTAATCCTTGTTTAACATTAGGCAATAAATGATAGATCTGAAATTCAGACTGTTAAGCCAACGGAACAAGATAAACAATAATTGTATAGTCTCACTTTAAGCTTTAAATAAAGAAATTATACCATATGTTTGATTATAATCAAAATAAAAATCATGCAGATAAACTTGTATAGTTTGTGTACACAGTGTAAAAAACCTGATATAAGAAATCATGTAGTAATGAACATTTTTTTGTATAATAGGCTTGATGACAGTAACCAATAATAGTGTAATAGTATTTAAGTAATAGGTACGAGTATATGGATTATAAGGTTTTTATGAGCGCGATGAATATTCTTTTGGTAAAACCAAAATGCATTAAACACTAATCAGAGCGATTGACGTCTTGTTGTATTGCGTTCAAATAAATATAAAATGACATTAAGATTGCATTCCAAAATATAAATATATAAAGAAATCCTGTCAGATGTAACAAATTAATCTAATTGTTTTCTTATTACAGTGTGCTTAGTGTAAAATGCAAGTTTCGGAAAACGTAACTGCTGTAGTTACGTTTTTTTATTTTACATTGCGTGTTATTGCAAGTTTGGCTAAAATAACAGGCAATGAACATAGAAAATTCAGTAAAAAAACTCTACTACTATAGTTGCGTTTACGAAACTTCACTGTCACACTAGGCATACAGTATTCATTAATCTTCATTTGAATGAAATACTTAAATCACTACTCCCTCAATAATTTTTGCCAGCACAAGTGTTATTCATCTGACAGCATAAATATTTTTATTATTAGTATTTTTTTGTTGTTTTTTTTTTATAGCGTTCATTGAAGTGTAATTATGAACTTTACTGATATTTAAATTATATTTTGGACGTCCAACCTATTTACTAAACTACTTTTAAAATAAATAAAAACTATTGACCAGGTGATTTTTAAAGAAATCTAAATGAGATTTAAGTAGTGCATTATTAAGCCACTCTTTTGGAATGTTTTTTTTTATACGGAACGAAACAATCAACTAATTTAACAGCCAGTTTCTCAAACGTATTTTTTGTACTTAAGTGAAAAATCACAGGTTTTGCAAGATATGCGTTTCACAAACATATCTTAAGAAGGCAACTGTCATTTACACAACAAAGCAATAACAAATATTTAAGTATTTTTTTACTAAATATAAATACTTCCTTTATTGTCACCAAAAACGGAACGTCAAAAATCTTAAGTTAAATATTAACTAAGAAAAACTTAAGTGTTGAGAAATTTGTTAGTGAAACCCGATTTGACTTCTTAAGAAAAACTTAAAGATAATGATTCTTTAGCAAGGAAATAATTAAATAGAGCTTCGAGAAACCGGCTGCAAATGATTTTATTGATAACACACACGGAATCATCGCATAACTGCTATTATTTTGAAGACACAAAAATTAACTATACTATAGCATAATGTCGGTTCTGTCATTTTCTGTTTGCTTACATCAACAGTGACGTCACAAGCCAGTCCCGAACATAAAGTAGCTTTTTTAAAATCAGTCTACATGCCTATTAGTATTAATTTAATTTGTTCAAACTATTTTTATTTTTCTTTTGATACAAAGAACAATGGCGAGATAAAACCTAATAAAAATTCAAGCCTCTTAAAAACAGATTATAAATAAACTTATTTCGTAAATCGTTAGATTATTTATAATATTTTATTTTTATTATTAAAAGTATCATCACGGCCGTTTCCCTTTCGGGGTGGTCAAAAACCACGCTTTTTAAATAAGCGGATTCACATTTAGCCAACTTTACTATAGGCCAATCATGACATGTGGCAAGCTCGTTGATGTCTCCAGCGTACCAAACTCGACAAATATCATAAATAAATTAAATATTGGGTCCGAACAGGAATCGAACTCGGTACCTCCGAGTCTAAATCCATTTTTATCATTAGATTTTTTATATTTATAGAATTTATTATTTTATTAAAAGTTCAATCAAAATTTCCGAACATTCGCCGCATGGACCTACCACATTCGGTCAAAAAGCGAACTGTAGTGGGGAGTCATTGGCGCCATTTTGCGCGGACGGACATGTCAAGTGCAAGTTTTTGTTTTGTAAATTAATTTACTGTGGATATTGTTAATTGCTAATCAAAAGTAGTGTTGTTTTGTTTAATAATGTGGTACAATGTGAATAATTATGGAAAACGATAAATAGCACTTTAAATATGGGGCCAAAAGTTGCAGTAATTTTTTTGCAATAATGCCGCGAGTGACTCCAAGAAAAGCATCAAATTCTGCAACATCTGGAATGGGCTAGACCCTTTACCTTCCCAATCGTCTCATTCATCATCCATCATGGGAGAATAGAACAAAAAAAAAAGCAAACTGTAGTGTTGCCACTGAATTAAAGAAATTTAAATTCGTAGTATGTCCGTAAAATAATAATGCTTATTTTTATTCGTTACTTAGAAGACTAAAAATAATTACTTTAAAAACAAATAGATCTATTAGTAGGAAGAAAATTTTGATGTAGACATAAAAAGACACAAATTTAGATCAGGCAAATTAATGTATGGGCGCTCGCCATTGTTCTTTATGATGTAATCAAATCAATATGTTTATTCCTTTATTAACTATTTACAAATTAACCTCTTTTTTCGTATATTTTTAAGGTATTTTTACACTGTATACTAAAGTTGAGTTAATAGTAATAAAACACAGTACCTTGATGGGTTCGTCGAAGGCACCAATTCTCGCGGGCTGTTGAAATTTTTAGGCAGATTTTTTATGTTTTATTCAAATAAATTAATTTTATTATACGTATTCAATTATTATTTTTTACTCAAATTGGGGAGAGCGGGACAAACACTATGTTATGAATGAAAATGTAATATTAATTAGGTGTGAAAATCGAAAAACAAAACAATGGTCAAACAATTAATTATCTAGTTTAATTTTTTAGTTATACCGCGTGTACTTGTCAGAAGAGCAAATATTTTTTTTAGGCTTCCGGTGTCATTAGTAGAACCTCTATTTAAAATTAAAAAGTCACTTTTTTAAAGATAAAAATCATTATCCCAAAAACAAAACACTAATGCATGGTGAATAAGGCCGCGTAAAATTGCGATATCTATCGTGATAAATGCCTAAAGGCATGGGGAGTGTTATTATTAATTGGTCTCGCCCACAGCCGAGAGACGAAATAGAGAGAAAGAATTACGTAAATCAACGTTTGCCCGAACGTTGAACAAATTTGTTGATCTTGATTAGGCTCAGTATGAGTGGCGATATTTTTAGGAAAATTTCTTTGCGCTGTAACGTTAAGGTTTTTTTACTGAATAATTAAAATAAAAAATACGTACATGTTTATTTTTATTCTAGATTATAATATAAAAATATTTGCTCTTTAATAAATCGCACGCAGTATATACATAATCGTTGTCAAATCATTTTGTATATCTTAACTTATACGAGTTCTGACTTTAATGTATATGGATAAATTTTCAATTTATATTCAGTATTATAGTTTAATAATTGTATTATTATTATTATTATTATTATTAAATATTAAAATGTGTGACATATAACTAAATCAAAGTACGTATGTTTAATTTACTTTAATATAACTATAATAATTTTTATTTATTAATTAGGTTTATTTTTATTAATAGTACTTTATGTTTTATGATGTATTACTTTTAAATAATATTGTGGTAAAATTAAATTGGACAACGATCATGTACTAATTATGTTACTAAAGAAAATGTCTTGGATCACTCACCACACTCTCCTGAAACAGAAAAAAAAACAAATATTACTTGATTGTCATTTTGGGTATTTTTAGAGGCAAAAGTCAATACAATTACAAATTAAAAGTGATGGTGGCTCAATTGTAAGGAGATTTTTCTTAACATTATAAAAAGGTATGTCGTTACGACCTCCTGAGTTCACGGCAACGTTTGTTACCACTAGACCACGCAGGCGGTACGTAAGCAAAGTGTATTGCTTATTGGTTCGATTCCCACCGGGGGCAAGTTGTACATTGTATAATTTGTCTCGGTCTGGGTGTTTATATGTATAATATGTATATAATTACAAAAAAAAAAGTATAATATGTAGTTTATCAACCATCTAGTTTCCGTAACACAAGCCTCGTAGCTTACCACGGAAACTAGATGGCGCTGTGTGACCTGTCTGGAAATATTTATTTATTTATTTATCTCAGGTCTCGATGAATGCCGTACAAACAAGTTTTTTTTTCTTCGTTTAACCAGGGTTACAATTGTCAAAAATTTAATAAATATTATATATACCTCATGTCTTCGATTTCCGTGGCGGTTGTTTCATAGACAGTCAAAAAGTTGATCAGCTCAGTGATCGACCACTTGCTGTTACGGAATGGTTCCACGCATCTTAAAAAAAAAACAAATAATTAAATATAAAAAAATGTTAGTGCCTGGTAAAATTTTAGGACTTTGTGTTCTAGGGGATGTGATGATATCAAATACCAAATTGTGGACGTTAACCATAATATTATATATAATCAAATTGACATCTAACCTCGCCAACCAGACTGGCCCGAAGTTTTTTCAATGTACAACTTGCCCCCGGTGGGAATCGAACCCACGACCTCCCGAGTTCACGGCAACGTTTGTTACCACTAGACCACGGAGGCGGTCCAGATATAGTGGCATCGTCCACAATTCGAACAGCTCGCCTCTGTAGGACATTGAGAGCATCTGTGAGGTATTTGGCGGAACCATCCCAAAGGTGTCAACAGTATTCCACGCATGATCTGATCTGTAAAAGAATATGGCTGCTGGGGGTTGTTAATATAGAATTTAAAAAAAAATACCTTTCAAGGATCTCGCTGAAGAAGTGTTTGAACTCTCGGGAGCGATGCAATCCGTACGCCAACTCAATCAAAGAACGAGAATACACTCTGAAAAACCACATATCCATAGTAATGTTATAATGTCTTTCGATTCAGAAACTTGGCAGAAATGTTCCTTAGAAATAGAGATAGACGTAGGCTATATTATTTTAACTCTTTATTTGCATGTCGATAGTAATTTCTATAAACGGAACGCGGCGTAAATATATTTTTTAGGATGGATATCTGCAGAAAGAATATTTTTTATTTGGACGCAGTTGTTGGGATGTTATTATTTAAAATATTTCATTTACCATATGCTACTTATTTTATTTAAAAATATTAAAAGATGGATTATGTAGTCTATCTTAATTCTGACTTGCCTGGTGGGTTTTTGCTGCACAAGGTATTGTAATCTCAGGTACTGATAACTAAATTTAAAAGGTTATTAATTGATCGTTGTGGAGTAGTTCTGTATATGTTTTATTAAGTAAATCTGATATAGCTGAGTTTTCCTTGTAGATTCCTTTCTCAATCAGATTAAACATTAACAGTTCACTGGAATCTGCTAAGCTGCTGGTCTTCTGGTAACAGCTTACTTATTGGACCACTTTGCTACTTAGTCTTCCACTAGCAGGAGTAGAATCATTTAAAATAAATAAATTAATGACGTTTCTAAATTATTATTTTTTATAATTTCCATTTTTCATTATTAGTTTGTTTAATGTTATTTCGTTTTTATACAAAAATACAAAACTTATATGTTTACAAATTTTTTTTTTACATATTCATTGTGAAGGAACTCTGATCCCGAGACTAGATTTCTCTGGGATAAGCTGAGGATCAGTTTCTTCTAGAATTATTTATTTTTATTTTATTATGATAACAAACAGTCACAATACAATTCATATAACAAACAATATACATATAATTAGACCTGGAGTACCAAAACTGTGAAAGAGAACTATACTTATTACATTTTCAAAATAAAATTAAACAATAAAATAAAAAAATCACATTTTAGTCTATTCTATCGAATACTTAACTCTAATTATCTCACGGACTTAATGAATAAATGAAAAAAAAAAAAAAAAAAAAGGTATCATCACGACCGTTTTCCCTTTCGGGGTGGTCAGAAACCACGCTTATCAATAAGCGGATTCACATTTAGCCAACTTTACTATAGGCCAATCATGACAAGTGGCAAGCTCGTCGATGTCTCCAGCGTACCAAACTCGAGAAATATCACAAATAAATTAAATATTAATTAAATGTATCTATTTACATTAATAAATACTTTTGTGTCCCGATCAGGAATCGAACCCGGTACCTCCGAGTCTAAATCCATGGACTTAACCGCTAGACCACGGAGGCAGTTTTGTTAAATTAAAGTAATTAGATATATTTTTTTTAAATTGAAAATGAAGTTTTTAATATATTCAGTTTTACTGTTTGTGCATTGTTTTGTTTTTGTTATCTTCTGAATAAATGAACTACCTATAAAATGGCGATGATGTATAGATAATAATGCCACATACTTCGATTGATTTCAAACAATTTCAATATTTTCTAATCGTTTGAATTTTTTAAATATTAAACATCAATTTCATATGTAAGGACCTAATATATAGTACCTGAGAAAACCATGATTTAGTGTTATATATTTCTCACACAAATATGTTACAGTTATTTAATTTTAGGCTATAAACAATGGTAATAACAGAAAATCTATAAATTTTAAATATATTTTTTTACCTGAAGTTTAGCTCCAATTCTTCATATCCGGCCTCGGACATCATATTCTTCAGCACCATACACACGCGACTTAAAACGATAATTATATCGATATTAACAAACATATAATAATATGTAGTATGATAACAGACATTTTTATTTTATGTATTATGCATATATATTGTTTATTCGCCATTTGAACCTGCTCTCGATGTTCTTGTTGACACGAGTGTGATATATTCCAAAAATTACTTGTTTTTTTTTTAGGATCAAGAGACAGCTTTGCACTGGTTGTTATGTATAAATGTATCATTTAACAATAATAAGATACATTATATAAAGCAATACCCACCACATTAACCACATATTTATATTTGCATTAACTTTACAGTTAAATAAAAATAATAACAAACATATCTAATAAATAAATAATACAAGTAAAACTAAAATAATAAAAAAAAAAAACTACTTAAAAGTAAAACCTTTAAAACACTTGTTCTAAAGGTCTCAGCAGTGGAGGCGATGATTGTCAATTCGATTTAACTTTTTATTCTGTCAACCAGTCTATAGATAGGAGAACGCTGCCCAGAGTTAGAATGCTCCCCAGAGTTAGAACGCTCTCTAGAGTTAAGAACGTTACCCAGAGTTAGAACGCTCTCTAGAGTTAAGAACGTTACCCACAGTTAGAACGCTCTCTAGAGTTAAGAACGTTACCCAGAGTTAGAACGCTCTCTAGAGTTAAGAACGTCACCCAGAGTTAAGAACGTCACCCAGAGTTAGAACGCTCTCTAGAGTTAAGGACGTTACCCAGAGTTAGAACGTCACCCAGAGTTAGAACGTCACCCAGAGTTGGAACGCTCCCCAGAGTTAAGAAGGTCACCCAGAGTTAGAACGCTCCCCAGAGTTAAGAACGTCACCCAGAGTTAGAACGCTCCCCAGAGTTAAGAACGCTCTCTAGAGTTAAGAACGTCACCCAGAGTCAAGAACGTCACCCAGAGTTAGAACGCTCTCTAGAGTTAAGGACGTTACCCAGAGTTAGAACGTCACCCAGAGTTGGAACGCTCCCCAGAGTTAAGAAGGTCACCCAGAGTTAGAACGCTCCCCAGAGTTAAGAACGTCACCCAGAGTTAGAACGCTCCCCAGAGTTAAGAACGTCACCCAGAGTTAGAACGCTCTCTAGAGTTAAGAACGTTACCCAGAGTTAGAACGCTCTCTAGAGTTAAGAACGTCACCCAGAGTTAAGAACGTCACCCAGAGTTAGAACGCTCTCTAGAGTTAAGGACGTTACCCAGAGTTAGAACGTCACCCAGAGTTGGAACGCTCCCCAGAGTTAAGAAGGTCACCCAGAGTTAGAACGCTCCCCAGAGTTAAGAACGTCACCCAGAGTTAGAACGCTCCCCAGAGTTAAGAACGTTACCCAGAGTTAGAACGTCATCCAGAGTTGGAACTCTCCCCAGAGTTAAGAAGGTCACCCAGAGTTAGAACGCTCCCCAGAGTTAAGAACGTCACCCAGAGTTAGAACGCTCCCCAGAGTTAAGAACGTCACCCAGGGTTAGAACGCTCTCCAGAGTTAAGAACGTCTCCCAGAGAAAGAACGCTCCCCAGAGTTAAGGACGTCTCCCAGAGTTAGAACGCTTCCCAGAGTTAAGAAGGTCACCCAGAGTTAGAACGCTCCCCAGATTTAAGAACGTCACCCAGAGTTAGAACGCTCTCTAGAGTTAAGAACGTTACCCAGAGTTAGAACGCTCTCTAGAGTTAAGAACGTTACCCACAGTTAGAACGCTCTCTAGAGTTAAGAACGTTACCCAGAGTTAGAACGCTCTCTAGAGTTAAGAACGTCACCCAGAGTTAAGAACGTCACCCAGAGTTAGAACGCTCTCTAGAGTTAAGGACGTTACCCAGAGTTAGAACGTCACCCAGAGTTAAGAAGGTCACCCAGAGTTAGAACGCTCCCCAGAGTTAAGAACGTCACCCAGAGTTAGAACGCTCCCCAGAGTTAAGAACGCTCTCTAGAGTTAAGAACGTCACCCAGAGTTAAGAACGTCACCCAGAGTTAGAACGCTCTCTAGAGTTAAGGACGTTACCCAGAGTTAGAACGTCACCCAGAGTTGGAACGCTCCCCAGAGTTAAGAAGGTCACCCAGAGTTAGAACGCTCCCCAGAGTTAAGAACGTCACCCAGAGTTAGAACGCTCCCCAGAGTTAAGAACGTCACCCAGAGTTAGAACGCTCTCTAGAGTTAAGAACGTTACCCAGAGTTAGAACGCTCTCTAGAGTTAAGAACGTCACCCAGAGTTAAGAACGTCACCCAGAGTTAGAACGCTCTCTAGAGTTAAGGACGTTACCCAGAGTTAGAACGTCACCCAGAGTTGGAACGCTCCCCAGAGTTAAGAAGGTCACCCAGAGTTAGAACGCTCCCCAGAGTTAAGAACGTCACCCAGAGTTAGAACGCTCCCCAGAGTTAAGAACGTTACCCAGAGTTAGAACGTCATCCAGAGTTGGAACTCTCCCCAGAGTTAAGAAGGTCACCCAGAGTTAGAACGCTCCCCAGAGTTAAGAACGTCACCCAGAGTTAGAACGCTCCCCAGAGTTAAGAACGTCACCCAGGGTTAGAACGCTCCCCAGAGTTAAGAATGTCTCCCAGAGAAAGAACGCTCCCCAGAGTTAAGAACGTCTCCCAGAGTTAGAACGCTTCCCAGAGTTAAGAAGGTCACCCAGAGTTAGGACGCTCCCCAGATTTAAGAACGTCACCCAGAGTTAGAACGCTCCCCAGAGTTAAGAACGTCTCCCAGAGAAAGAACGCTCCCCAGAGTTAGAACGCTTCCCAGAGTTAAGAAGGTCACCCAGAGTTAGAACGCTCCCCAGATTTAAGAACGTCACCCAGAGTTAGAACGCTCCCCAGAGTTAAGAACGTCTCCCAGAGTTAGAACGCTTCCCAGAGTTAAGAAGGTCACCCAGAGTTAGAACGCTACCCAGATTTAAGAACGTCACCCAGAGTTAGAACGCTCCCCAGAGTTAAGAACGTCTCCCAGAGAAAGAACGCTCTCCAGAGTTAATAACGTCTCCCAGAGTTAGAACGCTTCCCAGAGTTTAGAAGGTCACCCAGAGTTAGAACGCTCCCCAGATTTAAGAACGTCACCCAGAGTTAGAACGCTCCCCAGAGTTAAGAAGGTCACCCAGAGTTAGAACGCTCCCCAGAGTTAAGAAGGTCACCCAGAGTTAGAACGCTCTCTAGAGTTAAGAACGTTACCCAGAGTTAGAACGCTCTCTAGAGTTAAGAACGTTACCCAGAGTTAGAACGCTCTCTAGAGTTAAGAACGTTACCCAGAGTTAGAACGCTCTCTAGAGTTAAGAACGTCACCCAGAGTTAGAACGCTCTCTAGAGTTAAGGACGTTACCCAGAGTTAGAATGTCACCCAGAGTTAGAACGTCACCCAGAGTTGGAACGCTCCCCAGAGTTAAAAAGGTCACCCACAGTTAGAACGCTCCCCAGAGTTAAGAACGTCACCCAGAGTTAGAACGCTCTCTAGAGTTAAGAACGTTACCCAGAGTTAGAACGCTCTCTAGAGTTAAGAACGTCACCCAGAGTTAAGAACGTCACCCAGAGTTAGAACGCTCTCTAGAGTTAAGGACGTTACCCAGAGTTAGAACGTCACCCAGAGTTGGAACGCTCCCCAGAGTTAAGAAGGTCACCCAGAGTTAGAACGCTCCCCAGAGTTAAGAACGTCACCCAGAGTTAGAACGCTCTCTAGAGTTAAGAACGTTACCCAGAGTTAGAACGCTCTCTAGAGTTAAGAACGTCACCCAGAGTTAATAACGTCACCCAGAGTTAAGAACGTCACCCAGAGTTAGAACGCTCTCTAGAGTTAGAACGCTCTCTAGAGTTGGAACGCTCCCCAGAGTTAAGAAGGTCACCCAGAGTTAGAACGCTCCCCAGAGTTAAGAACGTCTCCCAGAGTTAGAACGCTTCCCAGAGTTAAGAAGGTCACCCAGAGTTAGAACGCTCCCCAGATTTAAGAACGTCACCCAGAGTTAGAACGCTCCCCAGAGTTAAGAACGTCTCCCAGAGTTAGAACGCTTCCCAGAGTTAAGAAGGTCACCCAGAGTTAGAACGCTCCCCAGATTTAAGAACGTCACCCAGAGTTAGAACGCTCCCCAGAGTTAAGAACGTCTCCCAGAGAAAGAACGCTCTCCAGAGTTAATAACGTCTCCCAGAGTTAGAACGCTTCCCAGAGTTAAGAAGGTCACCCAGAGTTAGAACGCTCCCCAGATTTAAGAACGTCACCCAGAGTTAGAACGCTCCCCAGAGTTAAGAAGGTCACCCAGAGTTAGAACGCTCCCCAGAGTTAAGAAGGTCACCCAGAGTTAGAACGCTCCCCAGAGTTAAGAAGGTCACCCAGAGTTAGAACGCTCCCCAAAGTTAAGAACGTCTCCCAGAGTTAGAACGCTTCCCAGAGTTAAGAACGTCTCCCAGAGTTAGAACGCTTCCCAGAGTTAAGAATGTCTTCCAGAGTTAAAACGCTCCCCAGATTTAAGAACGCTTCCCAGAGCTAAAATTGTATTGTATTGTAAAATTATTGTGTAAATTTTTACTGTCTGTTTGTACTTGTATCAAGCGGTGTTATGTTTATATAAATATCACCATGGCAAACTTACAATATTAGTTCTCTTTGACATTAAAAATTGGCATTTGACATTATTGCAATTGGCACATACTTTCAACGAGAACAACAAATAGGTGGCAAGCGGGTGGTAATTTGCCCTTTGCCGGGACTGGGAAGTATTCACTGATAAACCCAGTAGAGTGTATCCACACGTTTTGGGATAAGGCTCGAATTGCCGACATGCCCAGTAAAGCCGGCATAGTATTAGAGACTGATGTCAGTTATAAAAGAGAGAAAGAAAAGAATGCGCAAGGTCACATGCCGTGCTAGTATAAAAAAAAGTCTCAGGGCCCGATTAAGCAGTATAGTATGTAATGCTTACTGTTGGTGTTCTTTTTCGTTGTCAAGCAACACTCTGGCCTCGCGCAGGTCCATCATGAACTCGCGGTCCATCTCTGTATCATAGTACTCCGGGCCAGAACAAGTGTATGTCCAACGACTCATCATAGCCTGAAAGTTATAACCAATCCTGTATCATAACCCCCATTGGCCCCAGATAATTTATCATCATTTACAGCTAATTTACAGCCAAAATCCTAAACTGGAAAATTTGGCCTTATCCCGCCTTATGTCCAGATAGGCAAGTTGGTATTAGTAGTCCTGATGGCTTAAAATCCTCTTTAAGATACGGGAACAGTTGTATTGTAAAGGACATTCATCTTGTATGGGGATTTGGGCTAAATTGTATTCACAGTAATATATCCTAACCAGATTACAATTTAAGTAGAGTTTGTAAAGTATCATCACAACCATTTACCTTTCAGGGTGGTCAGATACCACGATTATAAATAAGCCGATTCACATTATAATTACCTTTACTACAGGCCAATCATGACAAGTGGCAAGCTCGTCAATGTCTCTAGCGTACCAAACTCGAGAAATATCAGATTTAAATTAAATATTAATTAAATGTATTTATTTACATTAATAAATAATTTGGGTCCCGACCAGGAACGAACCCGGTACCTACGAGTACCACGGTGGCAGTATATAAATAAATAAATAATACTTTTATTGATGACATTTTTTTTTACCATATATTATTACTGTGCAATTAAGTTATTTAATAACTTCGTTAGACTCTGAGTTACCGGGGTCGATTCCTGGTCGGGACAAAATAATATTTCTTAATTTAAATAAATATATTTAATTAATATTTGAGAAAAAAATAATATATAGAGAATTAAAAACTTACGCGTCCACATTGAAAGAAGTCGTTGAATGTCATAAATTGGAGCTTACGCTTAGTGGTGTCAAAAGCGAGGCAAGAGTAGAACACCACCACGCTGTAAATACTGAAATAACATTAAAACTAAATCACCTTAATGTATCGAAAACAAAAAAAAAACTAAGTAATACATTCGTTTTTTTTCCGATTTAGTTACAAGACTACTGACAAAAAAATCTTCAATAAATTCTAAATGACTATGTTGAACGATCAACTTTTTCGACAATATAAGTCAAACAAATATTACGGTTCCACGAAACTAATTAAAGTGGAAGTTGATGTGAGAGGAAATCCACCACTTACTGAAATCATTTAGCTTAAGCATAGTAAAGCATCATCACTACGTATAAATAAGCGGATTCACATTTAGCCAAATTTACTATATGCCAATCATGACAAGTGGCAATGTCGATGTCTCCAGCGTACCAAACTCGAGATATATCACAAATTAATTTAATATTAATTAAATGTATTTATTTACATTAATAAATATTTTTGTGTCCTGTCCAGGAATCGAACCCGGTACCTCCGAGTCTAAATCCATGAACTTAACTGCTAGACCACGGAGGCAGTTTAGCTTAATCCTTAAGTACATTTTTGGAATGTGATTCCAAAATTCAAATTCAAAATTCTTTATTGTATAGATTGCTTATTCTATTTACAGTTGTATGTACATGTCATGATGATGCAATCTGCCCATATTATGGCCATACAATATGCTTATGTCAATAGATATTTATTTACAATATTTATTTGTATATAGTTTATATTTAGTATTTAATATTGTTCTTGTAAATTTATTGGAATACAATGTTAATATCAAAATTTGCATGCTAAAAATGATTTTATTTGATCTGTCGAGATTGCCGGACCACATGGTGAATTCAAGAAATGCAAAGAAATTTGCCTTCTCTATCTTCACCAGTCTATTGCTATGGTCGACTTGAAGGCGAATAAAGCACAGCTTGCTTTTTTTACCAAACCATACAAGGTTTACCAAACCATACACAAAAGCACTTAAATAAGCATATTTTGACAGTATTTACCGCGCAAGTTCAAGGGGTAGTTCGTAGACAGCTCGGATGTTGTCCTCCAGATTTCCGGGCACGTCCTCCATGCTACGGAACACGCGGCGCAGATTGTCGAACTGACGGCGACATGAGCGGACACGAATACCAGTCCTGTCTGCCACCTGACACAGTTATCAGTACTATTATTATATATATATAAAAAAACACTTTATTAGAAGTCCAAAAGTACAAGTTTTCATTTTATATGTAAGTAGGTTCTGTTTTTCTTTTTGAAGTCCATGATCTTATAAGAAAAACGGTAATATTATAATTACTAAGAAATTAGTATGCAAGTAGGTACAATTTGAATATGCTTTCATATTTTTTACCTCGTCCAGATCCTTGCGTATTTTTGAAGACAGTCGCTGCCCCAACAACTCTCTCAACACACAATCATCAAGGGAATAGTACCTGGTTAAGAAAAAAAAAATTAATACATGTTGTTTTTACAAGTGCATCGCTAAATAGTTTGGTCAGCTTTGTAGGCACACATCTAGCAGATATTCAGTTTCGTTCACCGTTTCTGTCGCTCGCCAATGAAACTAACTACCACTGACTATTAGACTGGCTCCTTTCGTTGATATATTTAAACATTTACCTACCACATACTTTTTTCAGAAACAAAACAGAAATAACTAAATATACTACATTTTAAAATTAATAGACAATAAATAGTACCTTAAATTTGTCTAATAGGATAAGGCGCAAACTTCGCCCCGGCATTAAAGGGTCGCCTTTAAAAATAAATGGTGGTATTGGTAAAGCATTGGTGATTGCGACTATTTATATTTTTTTTTTTATTTATGTAAATACTTTATTGTTATAATAATAAGACTGATATAATGCCTATAGGTATTCTCATCAAATCAATCCTTAGGACAACAAAAAGTTAAATACAACAAACTATGCTGTATACTTACAAGTAGAATATAAAATTACGGTATACAAAATTACATATAAACGGGTTCTAGAGTGGCCACGTACGGCACAACCTAGAGTGGGACAATCCCCTGCCAGATGATTGCTATACATATACAACATACATGTATAAATTCAAATATCACAAGCCATTTTCCTATATTTGGGCTTTTGGTCTGGTGACAAGTGACAACTTATATTTATGATATTAAAAGTCAACTTACTTCGCAATGAGTCGTTGTTTTACTGACTCCTCTATCTGGAAGATGGATTGCTCAGATAATCGCGACGGCAGAGTCAACAGCCGCTCCACCATTGTAAATGTCCTAAGCACAAAATATATAATATATTACAATTCTCTAAGATTTTCTTCTCTATCCTATGGTTAGGACAATAACTTTATTATTAAAATAATATAACTAGCGGCTTATAGAAAAATCTGGAGATGGTAATTGGCACGCAAGATTCATGAACCTTAGCAACTGGAATCACTGACATCAGTCCCTAACACTATGCTGGCTTGACTGGGCATGGTGGCAATTCGAGGCTGCTGGGTATATCAGCATGAACGGGGAATTCTTCCACTCCCAGCAGACTAGGCAAATTACCACCATTACTCTGCCTACCACCTATTAAAATTAATTATATCTAATAGGATGTCTCTAAAGTACATTTTATATTTATAGATAATTATATTAAATTAAACTAGTTGTTTAAACGGGCTCCAGCACTGAGGTCACATGTTGTGCACATATGGCAAACTTACAACCATCCCTGGATTTCAATATTTAATCTAAATCAGTTTAGAAATATAGGTTTTTACATTAATATTTTCGACATTACTGGAATTAATTACCGGAACATCACCAAAATTATGTTTTTTAATTAAGTAGTGCAGATTTCTTAAATAATAATACAAAACTACACAAACTTAATTAAAAGGAAACAATGTATTCTGTTACATATAAAATTTACATATTAAATTAAATCAAAAATATGTGACATAGTCATACAGTTTTGTGGCATATCCTGCTGTAATATAATCACGCATTCTTCATTCAAACAATAATTTACTGGCTCAACATACCTAAAATAGAAATATAAATTACATATTAATTTTGACTGACAATATAAGAATGAATTTCATTTTTATCATTTAAGTAGGTTTTATTCTCGTAAGTGATAAAGCTCGGCTCGCCATACACAATGCCATGTGGTACCAACACTGATAGAAGTGAGACGTGGATACGTCAGAGTACACATGAGAGTAGGGTTAATGGAGTAGAAATGCGGTTGCCGCGTCAGATATGCGGCGTCACTTTGGCGGACCGCATACGTAACGTCGAAATACGGAAAAGGGTTGGTATGAAGGAAAGCATAGGGACAAAAATAAGTAAAGGCATGCTACGATGGTTCAGGCATGTTGAAAGGATGAGCGAAGAAAGATTGACGAACCAGATATATAATGCAAAAGTTGTGGGTGAAAGAGGCCCTGGCAGACCGAGACTCACATATCATGATCAAATAAATAAAACACTGACAGAAGGTGCATTAAAAAGTATTCATAACCAAAGGGCATGTATGCAGAGGTTAATGAATGTCGACGAAGTGAAAGAGGTATGTCGTGATCGTTTCAAATGATGCTTAATTGTCTCTGCCTACCCCGCAAGGGCGTGAAGATAGGTATGTATGTATGTATTCTCTTATATATATGTTTATTGATAGTTAAAGTAATTCTCAATTTACAAATTGCCTCAGGAACTCAAATACCAAGATTCCATTTGGTTGCTTTTCCCAGGCTAAACGTACTCACCTATGATTATAATTTTAATAAAGCCTAACAATTATAATTGAACAGTAAAGCCTAAAAATAAAACTTGAGATGACAATTTTTCACCTGTAATGGTCGAGCACATCACTGGCAATCAGTTCCAGGGAAGGTGGAGAATTGTCGTCTGTTGGAACTTGGTGAACAGATGACACGGCCTCACGAGCTAAAACAAAAGTATTATTTAACTCAAATATATTTTCATTAATTACGGCCTACAGGCTTTATAGAACATATAAAATGTTAGTGGAGAATTTGGCCTACTTAAACCATGCTGGCCAGAAGTGTTCGCGGAGGTCTGTGTGTCTTCTTAACAATTCCACAAGTTGGTATTAGTGGAACTGGGTCTGATAGCTTAACATGTAATCTGAGACATGTACATATAAAATAATTTACATCCAGTTAGCAATGGGCCAGTATGGATGAGCTCAATATTGTCTTGAATTTCTTATTCATTGCCACATAGATACACATACATAAGAACTTAACTCATTGGACAATGAGGTTGACATTGTGGTGCACTCTTAACACAGCTGCACAGGGTTCATGTGCCTTTAAATGACACATTTGTTCATGGGCGCATGTGTCCAGGCACAATTGTATCATGTATCATTGGTGTGCTGCCCGCTATAGCCTTCCCAATTCCAGGATTACGTTTAAATATGGTCACCCAGATGGCAGTGAGTAAAGTTAACCAGCAACAAGTCTAACACTTACAGTTATAACCGTCGATCCATAATTGAAATATGTCGGAGTCCAACATAGTAAAGTTGCTGATGAAAAAGTCTACCTCCTGAAAGGTATCCTCAGTCATTTCCACAATCATTTTAAAGATTTAAAACGCACTACTTCACAAACGCAAACCTTCGCGCGTTATTTAATAATAATTCGAGTATACTTAAGTATAACTAAGCTTCTATTGGCCCAAAGCCAAGATGGTGAAACGTATCACCGCGAAATCTACAGAATATCTATATACTTGATTTTTTTTTTTTTTTGGTTCTCTTCTCCCGATGGATGATGAATGAGATGATAGGGAAGGCAAAGGGTCTAGCCCATACAGCCAAGTCTGACGTAATATATCTTTCTTTTTCATGAATTAATGAGGTCATCATCAAATTCCAGATGCTGTAGAAGTTGATGCTTTTCTTGGAGTCACTCGCGGAACCATCCACTGCTCAAACACGTCGGGTAAAATATGGGAGTTGACAGCGCGGGAAAACCGCAAAAAATAAACTGCAACTTGTGCCCCATATTTAAAGTCCAATTTATCGTTTTCCATAATTATTCACATTGTAGCACATTATTAAACAAAACAACACCACTCTTGACCAATAATAACCACAGTAAACTAATTTACAAAACAAAAACTTGCACTTGACATGGCCGCGCAAAATGGCGCGAGAGACTCCTCTATATACTTGAACTATTTTCGCGCAGACATTTGGGTGTTTGATTTGTGGCGTAAAGCGCTATTTTTCACTTTATTTCGATTTGAAAGACGTTTTACTTCGCGTTTGTTTGCTTTACTTTATTTGCCTTCAAGTCGAACATAGCAAACTAAAATATTCATGGTCGTGCAATGCGTACACTTCCGGTTCTGTATAACGGGATTTTTTAAACACTCACTTATTTATTTATTTATTTCAAAACTTTAATGCACAAAGTACAAAAGGCGGACTTAATGCCCGTAGACATTCTCTGACAGCCAAACCTTTGGGACTAATTAGAACAACTGTAGGTGCAAGGAAAGTATAAATGACACATCAATTAGAATTAAATACTTATATAATAAACTTACTTATATATATTCTACTTATAAATATAAATATACTAAATACTAATATATAAACACAATAATAAACATACATATTAAATTTACAAATTTTGTTAGGAGCTATTTAGAAAATGTGAGTAGACCAGCTTTTTAAATGATGATCTGGTAGATGCCTGCCTTATGGTAATAGGTAGATTGTTCCACAGATTTGTAGCAACAACCGCAAAGGAATTCGAGACAAATCCGGAATGATGAGATGGAACGGAAAGAAGTGAGTTGTGAGAAGATCGAAGAGATTTATCATGAAAAGAAGAGAAATAAGCGAATTTGTCCTTGAGGTATTTCGGTGTCGCAGGCTCATTTAAAACAGAGTAAAGGAGACAGAGGACTCTAAGATTCCTGCGACAGCGAATTGGCAGCCACTTCAACCTAGCACGATACTCGGAGATGTGATCATATTTACGTAAGCAATAGATGAACCGGATACATTTAGTATTTTAGTATTTAGTAAACGGTCCATTTTGTTGAGCAACATCTCCGACATATCAATGATGCACACGTCACCATAGTCGAGGAGAGGACGAAGAAGGCTTTGGACAAGGGTTATTTTAGCTTTTAACGGCAGAAAGTTTTTAAGTTTATTTAGAGAGTGCAAAGAAGAAAATATTTTACCACTGGTTCTGGTGACTTGGTTTGTCCAGCTTAGATTAGAATCTAGGTAAACACCTAAACAATTCCGCACACTATATAATTGTGTGACAAACACGACATCAATCCAGACTTCCATCAAATGCATCAAACACGCATCATCCTCGTAGATTGTTTGACAAACACATTAAACAAGTCCACACACTATATAATTGTGTGACAAACACAACATCAATCCAAACTTTCATCAAATGCATCAAACTCGCATCAACCTCGTAGATTGTTTGACAAACACATTAAACATATACGCACACTATATAATTGTGTGACAAACACGACAAAAATCCAGACTTCCATCAAATGCATCAAACACGCATCGACCTCGTAGATTGTTTGACTAACACATTAGACAAGTCCGCACACTATATAATTGATTGACAAACACAACATCAATCCAGACTTTCATCAAATGCATCAAACTCGCATCAACCTCGTAGATTGTTTGACAAACACATTAAACAAGTCCGCACACTATATAATTGTTTGACAAACACGCATCAACCTCGTAGATTCTTTGACAAACACATTAAACAAGTCCGCACACTATATAATTGTTTGACAAACACGTAATGTTTATAGTTTGCTCTTTGGTTTGTATGAAGAGAACACCCATGGTTAGCGGTGCGCACGTGCGATTACTGGTTGGTCTGTGCTGGTAAGTACCGATTTTTTTTTTAATACACTTATTAGACGACCATCTTTCATTGTGTTAAATTTTAAGAATTGGTTATAATTGTATAATGGTTTATAAAGTAAACAAGAAAGGAAGATTTTATAACTAAAGCGAAGAGAAGAGACGACGCGGCTAGGCCTGCCATTTTATTGTTCTACTGCGTTTTCTCGATTTCTTGTGACTCTGTGCATCACAATAAAATAAAGTATTTTTGTGCATAAATCTGGAGTAATCTGGACGAAACAAGTTTAAAGTGTATTTTAAAATCCTTTATTCCTTTTTTCTGCGAACACTTTTTTATAAAACTACAAACGCATAAATCTCAATAACTACGAGTCTATAGGTATTTCCGCGAGGTGAGAGAAGGCATTAGGTAGCCCCCTCCCACCCCTTTGGCCTCCAAATTTGTGCACCAGAATACATTTTTTTTATAAAAAAAATATCAATAATTGTTGTAATATAAGACCATATCTGAGAACTGACATGATGCTCAGAGTGATGCTCATGATGATTAGAGCCTTTGCCTGTTTTGGAGCTAAGTATTCATTTTGTTGTACCTACTTTGCGAACCAACTAATAATAGCAATGATAAACGTGTAAGGTGTGCGAATAAAACAAAGTTATATGAATATTTTTTTTATTTTGATACACAATTAAAATCACATTATTATTTTAAATCCGAATCGAAATTTAATAACGTTTATTTATTATAATTACTTAATAATTTGATATTTTGTATCCTATAATAGTTGCATATACATATTTAAAGTACAAACGTATGTAGGTATAAACTGATAAAGTATAAACATATGTAGGTATAAACTGTATAAACAAAAAAAATATATTAAATATATATTTTTAAAAAAACCTAACGATAAAATCGTCAAAAAAAAAACTTAATAATTATACTCTCGCACACGCTGCGGTCCCCCGTTTATTTGATAGATAATAAAACGCGATTGCGTAAAAAAAATACTTGAATTATAAACTGATAAAAAATTAAAAAAATACTTGAATTATTTTAATTGACAAAAACATGTTTTTTCGATCCCGCCGATATAATTAGAGAATTATGAATAAGTTGGGGCCTGGTTTTAAAAAGTAAATATATTAAATATATATTTTTAAAAAAACCTAACGATAAAATCATCAAAAAAAAAAAACTTAATAATTATACTCTCGCACACGCTGCGGTCCCCCGTTGAACAGCGTGGCTGACACTGAGGAAAATATTCTCTACTTAAAGTAAACTTAAACTTTAATATATACACTACATACTCTGTATGTAGTGTTTTTTTTTTTAGTTATTTATTTAAGTTTTTGATCATTTAACTAATTTAATTATATTTGCTTCCTAATGAATTGTAACATGACATAATTTTTGCAGCACAGAATACGCACAGATCACATAATTTTAATTTACACAAATACGAGTATATAAGATTCCTCGAATTTTAGTTATTGTATTTTTGTGATTGTAGTACGTGTACAAAGCTAGGACTTTATGATATCAACATTGGAATTATATGAAAAGTTTATTTGATAGATAAAAAAACGCGATTGCGTAAAAAAAATACTTGAATTATAAACTGATAAAAAATTAAAAAAAATACTTGAATTATAAACTGATAAAAAATTAAAAAAATACTTGAATTATTTTAATTGACAAAAACATGTTTTTACGATCCCGCCGATATAATTAGAGAACTATGAATAAGTTGGGGCCTGGTTTTAAAAAGTAAATATATTAAATATATATTTTTAAAAAAACCTAACGATAAATTCATCAAAAAAAAAAATTAATAATTATACTCTCGCACACGCTGCGGTCCCCCGTTGAACAGCGTGGCTGACACTGAGGAAAATATTCTCTAAGTAAACTTAAACTTTAATATATACACTCTGTATGTAGTGTTTTTTTTTTAGTTATTTATTTAAGTTTTTGATCATTTAACTAATTTAATTATTTTTGCTTCCTAATGAATTGTAACATGACATAATTTTTGCAGCACAGAATACGCACAGATCACATAATTTTAATTTACACAAATACGAGTATATAAGATTCCTCGAATTTTAGTTATTGTATTTTTGTGATTGTAGTACGTGTACAAAGCTAGGACTTTATGATATCAACATTGGAATTATATGAAAAGTTTATTTGATAGATAAAAAACCGCGATTGCGTAAAAAAAATACTTGAATTATAAACTGATAAAAAATTTAAAAAAATACTTGAATTATTTTAATTGACAAAAACATGTTTTTTCGATCCCGCCGATATAATTAGAGAATTATGAATAAGTTGGGGCCTGGTTTTAAACAGTAAAGATATTATATTTTTCTAAAAAACTAAGAGCCGGTAACCCAATCTTTCCTTAGTGGTAAACGCTCACTTAAATGGCCGCGTTTCATAACTAACTGACTGATCGGCCCAAAGTTTACCTAAATGTTTTAATTCACTTAAGCACAGTATGGGGAAAGCTTTATTATAATTTAATATATATATAATAATTATAATCAGGATGTTAGAGGTAGTAGTATGATCTCCGAACTTAGCTTTATAATCTCAAAAAAAAAATACCTATACCATTATAATAATTATACATTATAGTTTAAGACCTTAACTTCGATTGATTTTATAAATCGTAACATCTTCAAAGAACTTATTCTTTATTTCCAGCCAGTTTTTTTTCATTCTTTCCATCTGGGACTCTATTGTTTCACTATATAGATGTCCACAAGTATGACAAAGTTGTATTGGTCGATTCAGTTCCTCAGTTAATTCTCTAATGCCTTCAATACCAATTGGTTCTTGAAGAGTCCAACTATCTAAAGATACATCTTCCGAAGACTTGTTCTGTAATTCCAATCTTATTTTTTTATCAGGTAGATCATCTACAAATATGATATTATGATCTGTGGTCCTAATAATTAAACAATCAACCACATCAGAAGGATTTTGCAAATTTGAAGTAGGTTTTGGGCTCTCAGGTAATGGCGACGATATCCTGATTGGATTATTCACAATCCTTTTGCCTTCATACGAATCTATTGAGGAGTTTCCTAATTCTTCACATTTGATACCTCTTCTGAGAAATAAATTATTTAATTGCTGTTGCCATGTTTTCAACATTATATCAATTTTCTTGTAGGCTTCCAGCGCGTTGTCAATCGGGACTACGCGTTCTATTGTTGATATATGGGGGTCATCGCAATCCTTGTCCACCAAATTAGTGCTTTGGTTGCCTGCTGGAATAAAAAAAAAACTTTAAATACTTTTTTAAAAGTAGGTTTTTTTTAATTATAAAAATAATCTCGATACTAGTTAGGTTAGAATATATATATATATAAGAAATACGTTAGGTTAGTTAAATCCAGTCACGTGGATCTTGGTTGGAATTGTTATATGTAATTTAGTGCATTTTGCTAATTCTTCGACTTCACTGCATACAAAATCACGTGAGAAGGTGGCTTCGGTACCGTCAGCATAGCTTTTGGGACTACACGTTTATTTGATTCATTCAAAAAAGTTCTCGTATTTTTTTTTATGTTATGTATTAATAATTAAAATAATAAAAACGAATGTAAACTAAAGATAAGTACTTAGTCGTAATTAAATTGAAAAACTAATCGTACTTTCAAATGTTTATCAACCCTTAGGCTAAGTTGCACCAAGTTTGTCTCTTCAAATGTAACAAATAAAGTTAATAATGGCGTCGAATGTAGCAATTTTATTTTTAAGGTCAGCTGGTACTGGTACAATCGACGCCATTTTAACAGAGACTTCATTTTGGTGCAACCTTAGAATAATGACAAAGTCAACCATACCCGAGAGAACATAGCTGCGAGTAAATTGCAAAGTGACAATGTTAAAGTAAATCTAATTTACGTAACAGAATTATTGCGTGCATGAGCTACTGAATATATTGTAGAAGAAAAGAGGAAGAAACTTTCATTACGCTGTTGAACGCTGGCGAGAGATGGATTAAATGATAACATTTAAGCAACTTCACAACTACCACTGTCACCTTGCCTGCACATACTCGTATAGCGAAAGAGAAGGACTTGTAATTTATTTGATGATCTCCAACTCAGTTATGTACTTATAATAAATAAATTTAGTGTTTAGGACTAGCAGCTATATACTCTAAGTATGTTCCGCGGAACCCTGTAGGGGTTATGTAGAAGAAAAAAAACAAAACACTTCTCTCTGGTCGAACGTTTTGACTCCGCCCGCCGCGCGTATAGTTGTGAGCGCGCAGTCCCTTTGATAAAAGCCGCCACTGAATTAGACACTACAGTTGGGAACAAGCGACTTTCGACTCTAACTTCAAAACATAAAGTCGAGATTGTTTACAACGCATTTTTTGTATTTTTGAGAATTAGGACTAAGTATAAAAGCGGCGATCGCGCATCGCGCCTCGAACGCGGAGAACGAGTTCCTTCACTCCGTAGCCACGACTCAGACTTAGCGGTAAAGGCACACAGGGCCAACAGTGAGATAGAGACGGTTTATAGGCTTTTAGTCCGTAGGCGTTCTGGGGCTTCACTAGGAAGCTTCACGGATGTGTCGGGCATGCGACCCCCACCCGCGTTGGCTCTTCAGGCAGGGGGCGTATCATTAATGATTTATCGATTGACCGTCTATAAAAAAAAAATATAAAAAAAATCGCGCCTCGTCAGTCAGTTGACGATTAGCGTTCGGAGCGATAAGTTCCTACCTACCTACTTACAAGCTGGTTAGCAAATTGCAGAATTTAAACGTGATATGAAACTAGTGTTCATTGTTCTGATGCCTGCTGTATTGTATCAGTTTTGTACATTTCTTCATTGGACTAAAAGTCTCTTATACGTAGTAACGATTGTGCATTATTTTGACCCCACCATCCTGACGTGTAACATTATTAATAAAGAAGAATGGAACGTTGGCTTAAAGGCAATTTAATTCAATTCGTTTATTTTCTGTAATTAAAAAAAAATGTAATACGAAAGATAAGGGGCAACAAAGTAACAATGGAGCTTAAAACCCTAACTGATATACCCCAAATATCCTCAGTATTCTTCAAATGTAATGTTTTAAATGTTCTTAAAATATAATCTTCATTAATATATGTAAATTTAAATGCTACTGAACAAGCATTAACGTTGTTATTCAAAAGAGTACAAGCATGGGATGCAGATGAATCAAGGCATTCCGTAATTATTATAGGAATATATGAAAAAAACTTTTCGAATTCCAAAGCCACGTCTCCGTCGCTCGTACATTTTTTATCACCTATCTTTAATTTAAAATGTAGATCTTTAGCATGGCATCTTCCAGTTTCCCTGTTTATGATGCTCCAAATTGTTTTGATTTTGTTATTAAATTGCCTTATTTTTCGAGCAGTGAACATTGACTTAGCTAGTTACACACGCACTTAAAAGTTTTGGAATAGTTCTTAACATATAAAGCCCGGGTTAAAATTATATTTTTTGTCACTATACAAGTCATAAAGTTTTTATAAAAGTAGGTTATATATTCCAGTTAGGCGTTAAACGTGATGCAACAACATCTTCTAATGACGCTGAATGTTCAAAAGTATTACGCGTGGAGAATATAGCAATTACCGATCCAGACGATGATGCCACGACGGTTTCAAAGACAAAAAAAAGGAAGTATAATGAATCATATATCAGTTTCGGATTTGTTGATTCCAACGGCTCACCTCTCTGCATGCTATGTAGTAACTGCTTCCTAATAGTTCCATGGCACCTGCCGAATTGTGTCGACATTTAGAAACTATACACCCCGAGTCTAAAGACAAGAATAAATAATTTTTTGTTCGTAAAAAAGAACAGTTATTGGAAAGTCAAAAAAATATGTTACATGTAACAAAAACTGTCAATTAAAAGGCCACGGAGGCATCATATTTAGTTAGCTATCGCATTGCACAAGCAGGTGAAGCGCACACTATCGCTGAGAATTTAATAAAGCCATGTGTATTTAAAATGTATGCTCGATGAAAAATCTGCAAAGCATCTTTCTACTGTGCCGCTATCAAACGATACTGTTTCACGGCGAATCCATGATCTGGCAAGCTACGTCAATCAAGAACTAGTTACACGTCTACAAAAAACACGATTCGCTGGTCTGGATATCTTGTGAGATATCCATATGAAAGTTCTTTTGAAGAAGACATGCTTATGTGTTCACCGCTGCCCACAAACACTACCGGGGAAGGATTTTTTAATAAAATAAACAAATTTTTTGAAGAAAATAATCTCAGTTGGAACGATTGCATTGACATTTGTATAGATGGGGCCAAGGCGATGGCAGGCAAAACAGCAGGAGCAGTGTCACGATCAAAAAATAAAGCGCTAATTGTAGTTCCAGCCATTGTATTCTGCATAGACAAGCACTTGCGATGAAGCAAATGCCGTCAAGTCTAAAATTAGTTATGGATGAAGCGGTAAAAATAATTAATTTTATCAAATCACGACCACTACAAACCCGATTGTTCTCATTATTTTGTGAAGATTATGGCAGCAAACATAAAACACTGCTGCTCCATACAGAAGTGCGATGGCTGCCTCGGGGTAAAACTTTAACAAGGCTATTTGAACTTAGAGCCGAGTTACAAATGTTTCTTTCATCAGATATTCTTTTAATTTGAAAGACCGTTTGTATGATAAAACTTGGTTGTTCCGATTGTCTTTTATGGCCGATATCTTTCAAAATCTGAACGAATTGAATTTATCATTGCAAGGTAAACATACAACAGTGTTTCATTCAGGCCTATAACAAAATAACTGCCTTCAAAAGAAAATTCGATTTTTGGATTATTTGCGTTGGTAAGAAAGAAATAGAAAGCGTTACGACACTCAGTGAGTTTGTTAGCGATAACGACTCAGAAATGTTTCATGATGATGTGTTTGAAGAATTGGTCCAATATTTCACTCATTTGCGCATCTTTTGAAAAGTATTTTCCTGAAGAACTCAATACAGAAATGAAACTGAATTCATGGATTCATAATTCTTTTTTATCCAACTTGCAAAATCCCGAAAGCATGTCAAATGAGATATATGAATCTCTTTTAGAAATCTCATCAGACACTAGTATGGAGTCACTGTTCAAAACGACGCCTCTCAACGATTTTTGGTGCAGAATCCGTGATGAATATCCAAAAAAATAAGGAAATCGGTAATACCTTGGAGTTTCTATCGAAAAAATATGATGAAATGGTGGTAAAAATTGAATCACTGGAAAGTTCAAGAAAGGAAGATGGAATATATATAAGATCTTTGGAGGATAAATTGGAAAATTTAGAAAGAAAATCTAGATGTACAAGCATTGAGATTAGAAATGTACCGAAAACCCAACAAAATGAAACAAAGACATCATTAGTAACTGTGATTGAAAATGCTGGATTAGCGCTCGGTATTCAGCTACAAAATGGCGACATAAGAGATGTTTACCGTGTTAACACGAAGAAAGGAAGCATCAAACCAATTGTTGCCGAATTTGCGAGTTCTATGATAAGAGATCGATTTTTGTTAAATATAAAAAAGAAGAATAAAGACCCTAACAGCGTTAGATTAAATACTGGCCATTTAAAAGTAGCGGGTCCCTCGCAACCTGTCTTTATTTCAGAACTTTTAACACCAAAAATAAAAAGGTTGTTCTATTCTACCAGAGTTTTCGCTAAGAATAATGGATATGCCTTTTGTTGGTCATCGTATGGGAGTATCTTTCTAAGACAAAAAGAGGGCGAGCCGCATATTAAAATACAGGACGAAATCCACCTAACGAAGCTAAAGAGTCAAAATGATAAGTGACTTATAATAATCAGTAGTTCTTTATTAATACTCTTAAATGTCAAACATAATTTGGCTTTATCTAATTATGTATATATATATATTTGTATCCAATACTTTTGTTTGTTACTGTTCTTAATAACTAAACCTAAATACACAAAAATAAATATAAATAAGAAATTATCGCTATCACACATCTGTTTTAGTATCTATAATGTTTACATATACTTATATAATTGTATAACGTTTATTCTTTTGATTTTTGTCAAAATCTTATATTATATTATGAAACCACATTTTTGCATAAGGTTGTTTCGACCATCAAATGTTGTCTTTTTGTTATCACTTAATTATCGATCATTATTTTTAATAGTTATTGGAAATATTACAAGGAAGGATTATAGCTATATAAACTACAAAATAGAAAATATAAATATTTCATGCAGCATTAATTCTGGGAACGAGAATGGATAGTTTTCAATTATTTTTAAATAACTTAGATAATTTTTCATTATCAAGGTAATTTTTATCGGACGTGGAGAACTGTAAAAATCTAATTCATTCTTCTAACGGTCTAAACATAGTTATACAAAATATTCGTAGTATCTCACGCAACTTTGTAGATTTTCTTGTATTTATGGATAGGCTAAGCATAACCTGTGACATACTTGTACTAACTGAATGCTGGCTCTCAGGAACTCCGACTATTCCGCATATAGATGGTTATAATATTTTTTCCAGTATTATGCTAAAAAATCAAAATGATGGACTAGTAATCTACACGAAACATAGGCTACAAATAAAATGTGTGGAGCCTGACTTCCGGGAGGGTAGCTGTATCATAACTGAAGTCGGCAACGAGATTGCAATTGTATCAATTTACCGTTCTCCTTCATATAGGCAATCTGCTGAGTTTATTTCATCTTTAAACTCAGTACTAGACAGTTTATCGCATTTCAAAAACATATTCGTAGTGGGAGACATCAACATTAACATTCTACCAGGAAGCAGTCACCCCTTTATGACGGATTACCTGGACTGCCTGGCATTTCATGGATTATTATACATACAATTACCCCACCCGTGAGGCGGCGTGCCTAGATCACGTATTTCTAAAAACTAGTCTACCCACTACGACAATTGTCACTAACTCAACAATCACTGACCATTCAGCTTTAATTTTATCTATAAAAGAAAATATTAAAAATGATAAGTCAAAAATTTCAGTTACAAAACTAGATTTCCATGGAATCACTGCTGACATAAACAACTTTGATTTTTCAACTATTCTTCACTCACTAGATCCGGAATATGCGATGACTTACTTAACAGACATTTTGCAACAAATTATACACAAAAACACAACAACTTATACTCCTTCTTCCCGCAAAAGAATTATTAAACCCTGGATTACACCAGGACTACTTCGTTGCATCCGCAACCGAGATAACATGCACAAGAAACTAAGACGATTCCCTGATAATGAAACTCTTATATTGACGTATAAAAGGTATAGAAATTTCTGTAACTCTCTTCTTAAAAAAATTAAACGTACCTATGATTCGGAACAATTATCTTCTGCGGGCTCAAACTGTAAGAAACTCTGGGAATCAATTAAGAGCATTACCAGTACTAATAAAATAAAAAGCATACCTCTAGAACTTCTATCAACATGCAAAAGTCCTGAAGAATCGGTAAACCATGCTAACACTTTCTTCGCTAATGTAGGCAAAATTATGGCAGAGAAGATTACTTCTAAAACAATTGTGGACCAGCCATGTTCTCAGCCAACATCTACCACTAACACCTCTGACTCCCTTGTTATCCTAAACACTGATATTAATGAGGTAAACAATATTGTTATTCAGTTAAAAACCGACTGTTCTGTAGGATGCGATGGTATATCTACCTCTTTTCTCAAAAAATACAAGGAAATCCTTATTCCACTAATCACACACATAATTAATATCTGTCTCCAAACGGGAATATTTCCCAAAGTACTAAAAAGAGCTGTGATAATTCCTATATTTAAGGGTGGAGACAGAGACCGTGTCAACAACTATCGTCCAATTTCTATACTTCCCACAATCTCCAAAATATTTGAACGGATTCTAAATAACAGGCTTATTTCTTTCTTGGAAGATAAGAAATTACTATTAAGTAATCAGTATGGCTTTCGTAAAGGAAAGTCTACCTCTGATGCTGTTCATTGCCTCACTGATCTTATAGTCAAATCAATAAACAATAACAAAAAGTGTCTTACAATCTCTCTTGATCTTGCGAAGGCATTTGACACTGTCTCTGTCCCCATTCTGCTGAAGAAGATGGAATTCATAGGTATACGAGGCCGGCAACTGGATCTGTTCCAGAGCTACCTTGAGGATAGAATCCAGTGTATTAAAATAGGAAGCGTTAGGAGCGAATTTCTTCCTATTGAACACGGTATTCCTCAGGGCAGCGCGATTTCACCAACCCTTTTTCTCATTTATATAAATGACCTCCTATCTCTCCCTCTACCCCAAGGCCAAATTATTTCTTTTGCAGATGACACTGCTCTCACTTTCATTGCTGATACTTGGGGTGAGGTGTTTGATGCCGCACAAAGAGGTTACAATAAGGTTAGGAAGTGGCTAGATCTCAACATATTAACACTAAATATCGACAAAACCAAATATATTACTTTTTCAATAAAAAACTCATCTCAACCAAAAACAGCATTAAACTTACAATCTCACGTCACTACCTGCGCGAACCTCAGCAGCTGCCATTGTCCGGTGCTTGAGAAAAGTCCTATAATTAAATACCTCGGTCTAATGATTGACCAAAACCTGTGTTTCCTTCCACACATCGAGTTGTTATGCACTAGAGTTAGAAAAATGATTTATATATTCAAAAGCCTCCGTTACGTTGCGGATACCAAAATTATTAAACAAGTGTACCTAGCTCTGGTGCAATCAACTATTAACTATGGTATCACAGTGTGGGGTGGAGCCGCAAAAATGCATTTAATCAAACTGGAGAGAGCACAAAGATTAATTTTGAAAGTTGCAACATTTAGGCCTAGGCTTTTCCCTACAACTCTCCTTTATAAGTCATGTCAAGTGCTAACAGTCAGAGCATTGCTGGTATTCCAAATTGTGTTAAAACAACATGCAGAAACTAAATATAATAAAAACTTAAAACGTCTTTTTATCTTACATAATCCTTATAATATTAAAACTTCCTTCTGTAAACGATTCTATAAATTTCTAGGCCCTCTATTGTATTGGGTTGGTATGAAGGAAAGCATAGGGACAAAAATAAGGAAAGGCATGCTACGATGGTTCGGGCATGTTGAAAGGATGAGCGATGAAAGATTGACGAACCAGATATATAATGCGAAAGTTGTGGGTAAAAGAGGCCCTGGCAGACCGAGACTCACATATCACGATCAAATAAATAAAACACTGACTGAAGGTGCATTAAAAAGTCTTCGTAACCAAAGGGCATGTATGAAGAGGTTAATGAATGTCGACGAAGCGAAAGAAGTATGTCGTGATCGTGTCAATTCAATTGTCTCTGCCTACCCCGCAAGGGATCTGGCGTGAAGATATGTATGTATGTATGTCTATTGTATAATAAAACCAATAAAATATGTAATATATATCATCTTAATAAAACTGATTGCAAAAGAGTGGTGTTCGGCTGGTTACAAACATTAAATTATAATGATCTGGAAAATCTTTTGTGTGTAGTTGAATAATAATGTGTATTTTGGAATGAGTAAATAGCCAAAGTTTTATTGTAATAATAGTATATTGGCAAATATACTAGGTCTGTATAAAAGCATTTATGTTCAAATTCATGGAAGACACTGACTCCTGAAACACACACAAATAGTTCGGGAGTCAGAGGATGCTAAAATTGTATACAAAGCATTGATCAATTTAACTGTTCCAAATGTATATTGTAAAGTTTTTTTTTTTTTTTTTAAACAATAAAGTTTATTATTTATTATTAAAACACGCTTGTAATACTGAATTTTGCTTTAAAGTAAATGGAAACCAGAATAACTATACAACAAAATTACCTAAGTAAAAAAGCGCGCTCTCAGAGGCTATTCAAACACACTGATAATAACAATGACTGTGAAACAAGTAAATGTTGTTAAAATCGAATTAAAATTCAATTACGAGTAGGATAGCGTTGTAGCGATTTTACTACATACAAAATCAATGATCCCAACTCAGTTGATAAACATAGTGATTAGGACTAATGTATTTCTTTATACTATAAATAATAATAAAAACAGAGAAGGATATATTCTTAGGCTTAATTCCCGTTGCTAGTATTAACGTATCTTTATGTATTAGTCCAAAATGAGCTGTCATGCATCCAAAAACCGCTCACTTATCTTCGTAAAGTTGATTGTAAATAATATTTTTAAGCATTAAGCTCGTCTATAGGATATATATTAAGGGATACTTACAACAAACGTCCATACTAGTTTGTTTTACCTTAATTTTACTAACACATTTACTATTAAGACATTTGAAATGTGTAAATTAATATACAACAAAACATATAATGTAAAGTTTCTTAACAGGTGTCTGTACACCCGGTTTAGTCACTTACCTTGTAGTTTATCAGGTGAGGAAGGTGCAAAACTGACATAATGGACAATGGTCTTATTGGTTAAACAATGATCTTCATTAGGAGAATTATCCATAATTGTACTTTTTCTTGTGTTTTCAGTAGTTGGCGACGATGTCCTGACTCGTTTCTTCGGAGAAACTATTGAGTTGTGTCTTGATTTATTAAATTCAATGTTTCTTGGCACTAAATCGAGTTCCGTGGAATGTCGCCTTCTTTTCGACATTTTATCAATTCTCTCGTAGACTTCGGGCGGGTCGTCGTGTTTGTCAACTGGGTCCACGCTTTCTATTATTAATTAATAGAAGGAATCCAAATCATCGTCCGACTGCAAAGAAAACATTTAATAAGTCTTTATTGGGTTGCCTGCTGAAATAAATAATATCTTAGAGCAGTGGTGTCTCGGTTATACCGTACACCACACATCCTACATTTAAATCCTACAAAAGTCGGTTCAAAACCCCGGCATGTTCCAATGAGAAATACACTTTTCTCGCGTACATTTTTTCATAGATTTTACTGAAAGGCCAATATCCAACAGTGGAAGTGGAAGTACCTTGTGTTCTAGGGGCTGTGATGTGATAACCCCGTCTTAAGGTAGTGCTCTAAGCGCGCTTTTAATGCTGAATTTTGCTTTTAAGCAAATGGAAACTAGAACAACTGTAAAAAAAAATTAATTAAGAAGTCCGTTATGGCGATTTATTCTGTTTCTGGAGTAAGTAACTTGTCTTAAAATGTAAGTAGCTTGTCTTAAATATTTTTAGAGATGGTGCCTGCCTGACAATTAAAGGAAGCTTGTTCCTCGATTTAATATCTGCTGAAAGAGTGGGTGGGATTTTAAGTAGGTTATTATGGGAAGAACGAAGTGAAAGCCTGTGAGAGTTGATATGATCTTTTGGGTAAGGCGGTCCTTCGGGATTGTAAAGGATGTCGTAAAGAAATGAAAGACTATGTATTACTCGATTCCTCGTCGGGACAAAATAAATTATTTAATTTATTTGTGATATCTCTCGGGTTTGGGACGCTAGAAACATAGACGAGCTTGCCACTAGTCATGATCGGCCTATAGTAAAGTTTATAGTCTATAGTAAAGCATAATATAATGGACTCTATACAATAGTGCACATATACACCTACATTCATTTTCATACACCAACATACTTGTACACACATTATTCCATTTTTAAGTACATTTTTAAGAGTGAGCTACCTTTTGTTTTTAATAATGTTTTTATTTTATAAGTTTAGTTAAGAAAATATAATTTCATAAATGGCTATGTGTTTAGATATAAGTTTAACTGTTTATATAAGAAAGTTAATAATGCTGTGAAATTGTATAAATAAATAATAAAATAAAGTGAATCCGCTTCAATAAAAAACAAAGAATAGCGTGGTTTTTAGACTATCCCGGGACTTTATCCCGGGCGTTTACTCTAGCTTTCGCTAAAATGAATATTTATTACTATATAATAGGTATAATGAGAAAAACAATAAAAAACCCCAGGGTATTCCTCACACAACGCGGTGGTGTAGAGGGTGTCGCGGAGGACGGAGACGGATTCCAATCGTGCGGGGCTCGTGTTTTTAGTTTTGCACGACATATAATGTCTCAAACGACAACCAGTTTTAATGTTAATAAAACAAGGACTCTATTTCATTGACAAAAAAAGATCACATATTTTATTATAGAACTATTTTGCAAACGAACGAATGGAAAATAGTTGCGACGACATAATACCAAATACCTAAGAACGAAGACTGTTTCAATCCTAAACCAAAAACGGTTCAATCGTCTCAAAAAACGATCTTTGAAGACGGTTCGTCTTTGCAACGACCACCACGTAATTTGGTTAATTATAAAATAATTAACAAATTTAAAGATCAAAGAGAAGAAAGACGAAATATCGTTCTAGTAGCTTTGAAAATTTATTTTATCGCTTTGCTTTGGTTTATGCAAGTCGAACGAATGTTTGGATTGGCTTATGTTCCTTCCGGGTCCACGCTTTGATGTAACGGTTATCCGTGAGCAGTCTAAGCGCGAGAAATGATGTCATTTGTGACATCACATAGCTTTGGCAAACAGTTTATGCGCGTCTCGGAACACCTTTAAGCGTGCTTAGGTTACTATTAGGCCGCGTTCGTGTTATAGCATTTCCAACATTTCGTAGCAACTTCATAAACCAGCGCGAAATGTCGTTTTTGTTAAGAAATACCACTTTTTTTAACAATGCTAACATTTCTTAAATAAAACGAGCGGTGATGCTACTTTTTGACAAGTGTTTTCGTTCATGTTTTATCATACCCTGGCATCCAATACACGTGATATTATTATGGTCTTTGAATTTATTACATAAAATCGTTTAATATACCTTTTTAACAAATATAATAGAAAACTATAAAGTATATAAAAATGGTAAACGATCAATTTGACATCTGTCAAAAAGTAACATCAATAACCTTCCTTTCAACACGGTACTGACATACGGAAATTAGCATCAAATGTTAGAATATTCATTAAACGAACGACTTGTGCTAAAAAAAGTGGTTTTTTCATGCTAACATTTTTTAAAACGAACGCGGCCTTATAGTGTCTCGGAACGAAGGCAAATCAAACACGGCCTTAGCATGACAATGCAAACTTTTTTTAACAAAGTTATGACTATATAATGCATGGTAATTTTATTAATATAATGTTGAACAAAGCTGTATACGCATACCTAATAATTTAGTGAGGAGTATATTTAAGTTTGTAAGACTTTGCTAGTGTCATAAAATAAAAGCAACAAAAAGTAAGTAGTAAAGTAATATTTAGAACAAAATAATTAGATTAAACTTATAAATACTGCTTATTAATAATACCAGTAATTATTATTCAAATTATTTCTCACTAATAATAGAGGTGGTGTTCTCATGTAATGACTCTGTGACACTCCGAACAAAGGGAATATCCGACAGCTCCTGTTTTCTAACTCATTGGTTATGGTGGCAACAGTGTCAATTTGTGATCTAATGAATGTCTGTAGCAAGGTAGTAGATGTAGGAGTAGAAGTATTGATGATTCCATTGTTCTCATGAATGTTTCCTTCAATCTCATGATGCCAGCGGCAGTATCCATAGACTCCGTAGTCATCTCTTGTGACAATAATTGTGCAAAAACGAATTATTATGAATACATGCAGTGGGTGAAAGGAGACCGATGCGAAGAAATAAATTTAACATCTCCTTTATCAATGTGTTTTATGTATGTTTGTTTTTAAACTAAATTATTTGTTGTGTTTTTTAAATAATATAAATTTCAAAAGCAGTTTTGTTTACATTTTAATTATTTTTCGGTTATAAAGTGCTTAATCGAAGAGAGAGAGGAGACAAATTTCTAAGCATTCCATGGATTCACCGTGCGGGTGCCGGGTCCATCGTGTGTGGGTAAGAGATGAGAAGAATGGTGTCTCGGGCTTGCGACCGACAATTGGCTGGTTTAAGAAAAGGAGGCCTCCTTTTTTTTTCTATTGCGCGATAATACGCTCACCATCCACCATTCTACTTCTCTCCCTACCCAACCAAATACTGTATGATTCCGTTAATGCCGTCTTGGAAGCTCGTTCCATAAATGTATTGACGGCAGACCTGCTTAGGCCCAATTCTTTCAGTAAGTGATGCAAAGATTTTGCTGGAACTCCTCTTGCACCAACTTCCACTGCGTAAAGCTGAGTCTTGAACCCGTTCCTGATCATTTCTTCTGTGAGATCATAATATTTATTCGACTTCATGTTGTGGTCTTTTGGAATATTTGATTCCCACGGAACGGTAAGTTCAATAAGGATAACTTTTTTCAAGTTCCGAGAAAACACTAAGATGTCTGGCCTATAGGCTGATACAGCTAGTTCATCTGGGATCCTATAATGGTGTTCAAATGTATCCATGAGAATTTTCCAGTCTGATGCGGCGCCAAGGATCGAGGTGGGCTTGCATTTAGTTTTCGTGCTTTGCCCTTCCTTTACAAATGTGGTCAAAGTTTTATTTGTAGTCAGTAATAACTTTAACTTTATAACCGTAAAATATTTAAAAAGTAAGCAAAACTGCTTTTTGGAAATTTATATAATATTAAAAACACAACAAATAATTTAGTTTAAAAACAAACAGCCTTCAACTGATAATCTATATTTAATTTCTCATTTTAAATAAGTACTGGTATATTTTTTAAAATGTTATGTAATTGAAATAATAAAAACGAATGCAAACTAAAGATAAGTAATAAATATAATAATGATAAAAAAAACTAAACATACTTTGAAATCTTAATCAAACCTTAGGCTAAGTTTCACCAAAATTTGTCTCTGTGAATGTAACAATTACAGTCATTAATGGCGTCGAATGTAGCAATTTTATTTTGAAGGTGAGCTGGTACAATCGACATTTTTTTTTTTAAAGAGTCTCATTATGGTGCTACTCAGCCTTAATGACAAAGTCAACCATACCATACCTGAAAGAACATAGTAAGTAAATTGCGAAGTGACAGTCTACTTTACATAACAGAGTTTACATAACCTATTTAAGCTACTGAACATTGTAGAAGAAGAAGAAATTCCTGAAGAAAGACTGGCTGAAGTCTGGCGAGGGATGCATTAAGATAACATTTAAACAACTCCACCAAAGCCGCTGTCATATTGTCTGCACAGACTCGTAGCTTTACGGAAGGACTTGTAATTTATTTGATGATCCCAATTCAGTTATAAACTTAGAATAATAATGCAGTTATGAATAACCTGTCGCCTCTTCACGCACGGCCACCAGAAGGCCGCTGCCTGCCCCGGGAGATCCTGAGGACTGAGGCATAGCCCGTGCTGTTGTTACCATATAGACACCGCTCACAAGGGGCCACACCTCCTTTCGTAGCCCCTTCCTTGGCCACCCTTACGCCAGGGCAAAAATTAAAACCGGCGGGTTACCCGCTGAGACAAACTGCAGCCGAACGGGGCCACCCCATAGGCTTCCGTACGCTAGCGAGTGCGATGAAACTTCATCATCAGTTATGAATAAATATAGTGTTTGGACTAATGTATTGCTTTAATAATATAAAAAAACAGAAGGAAATATTCTTAGGCCTAATTCCCGTTGCTAGTTTTAACGTATCTTTATGTATTAGTCCAACATTAGGAGTCATGCATCCAAAATCCGCTCACTTCGTAAAATTGATAGTAAATAATATTTCAGGCATTAAGCTCGCCTACAGGATAAAAGGATAAAAAGGGATACTTACAGCAAAGATCCATATTAGTTTCGTATTCCTTAATTTTACTAACAATATTCCTCGATGATCAAAACCACATTGTATAATTTTGGTAAATAAGACTACCCTCGAGTGTTATCCGAATGTTGCCAGCGACAAATTTTTGATTGCCATATATGGAAGAGGAAATCGCCGTGTTTTTAAGGAAAAATTATCTTGAGCAGATAAATAACCATGTGTTTGATTTGATGCTTTAAGCGCTTATTTCGCTTTAAAAATCGTTCGACTTGGCGTTGCTCTATAGTTTCATACATATTAAGCAAAATTAGGTAAAAAAGCGTTGAACGCACAGTACCTCTAGTGTGACATGCACTCGAAACGTAACTACAGCGTTAGGTGAGCAAACTATCGTAGTTGAGTTTTTATCAATTCACGCGAGTGTGACATCTCTCGTTTTCATACGTAACTACAGCGTTTGATCACGGTGCCTATAGTTAGGACTCGTTGTTTAATGTTGGTAATTCTGAATATTGAACAAGTAAATTAGATATACATCTTAGCGTATTAGGCGTGCAACCTAATGTACACTTCTTAACTTGATTGGATTTTAAATATTTCAAACACTTTTTATTTGCCTCTCTTTTAATCACGCAGGAGAAAGCAAGAAAAAAATTACGTGAGAAATATTGACAGCGAAACTATAGACTAAGAGCATCATATGACTCTTCATAGTCTGTGATCATATGGTAATTGTATTGTGTTTTGTAATTTTGTTTACCATACGACTAACGGTAACAAGCAAAAAAAAGTACTCTTTCTTAACAAGGCAAGTAGGTTGCGATACCATGAGGACTTCGGAGTCTCAATTTGAAGTGATGTTGACGTTCATGGTCCCCAGGCGGGAAACGCATAACCACTCAACGAAAAGACCGATTTTTGCAAGTTGCCGCGAGAAGACAACCAAATGTTGCGGCCATGCAGTTGGTTCAGAGGCTCCAGTCAGAGCACCAGTTGCTTGTGAGTGACCAAACTGTGAGAAGGCTGCATGAAGCTAACCTCCATGCTCGCAGACCGCTTCGTACTCCAGCACTACGCCGAGGAAATTGTGGACGACGACTAGAGTGGGCTCGTGAACATTTGCTGTGGGAAGATAACCAGTGGTCTGTAGTGCTGTTTACCGATGAGTCCCGGTTCGGTTTCTATCCCGATACACGTAGAGTATGTTCCAACAAAGAAACCATTCATACCACGGAGGAACAATTATAGTTTGGGCAGGATTTCGTGTTGGTGGAAGAACAGACCTTGTTTGGATCAGAAGCACCATGACAGCTGAAAAATACCATAACGAGGTGCTGGTACCAATAATCTACCCCCATCAACTACAAATGGGCCACGAATTCATGCTCATGCACGATAACGCCCGTCCGCACACAGCGAGTGGTGACGAGCTGGTTGCAGGAGCACAACATATCGGTCTTAGGCTGGCCCACTCAATCGCCTGGCCTAAACCCAATAGAACACCTGTGGGACATGCTTCAAAGAAGGGCTTTGAGGAAATTCCCTGCAAACATTGCGACATGACGGAGGAGCAACATTTTTTGCATCTTAGCCGGACCTGGGACAATATACCGCAGCAAGACTTGGATAACTTACTCCAAAGCATGAAAAACCATTACAGGACTGTTATTAACATCATGGGTGGTTTTACTGACTACTGATTTATCACATAACTGTTAAAAACAGAATATTTTTTCTTTATTTTTCACTTTTTCTTGAGAAACACATTCATTGTTAGTTTTACCATTATTTCACGTTTTTTCTTTATTTAAATAAAAAATTGTTTACGCAAAAAAAAAAGTTTTCTTTTGATCCCAATGATCCCAAAGAAGAAGAAGACAAATTTCTAAGCATTCCATGGATTCACCGTGCGGGTGCCGGGTCCATCGTGTGTGGGTAAGAGATGAGAAGAATGGTGTCTCGGGCTTGCGACCGACAACAAGACCGATCGCTTTGACGAATACAATGTCCAAAATCTTCTTCTCCATAGTACAAGCAAGAATGTCCCGATTTATGATCAAGAACGAGTACTTCTCACGCCAGCACCAGAAAGGTTTTTTGCCGGGAGTTTCTGGCTGCTTAGAACACAACACCTTACTCGCTGAGTGTTTGAAGGATGCCAGGAAACAGGAGCGGCAACTAAGCGTCTGTTGGATCGACTTGGAAAACGCATTTGGGTCGGTGCAACATGAATTGCTGCAAACTGCGCTAAAATGGTAGGTATAACTTTCCAACACTAATCAGAGATATAATTGCCAATTATTACAAGAACTTGAGATTTGTCGTAACAAACAAGGACGGCTACACAGACACACTAAAATACAATGTGGGCCTGTTCCAAGGCTGCTGCCTATCACCTGTAGCTTTTAATATAATTATCAATATCCTAATCGACAAACTTAAATCTCGTGAGAAAAAGTGGGGATATAGATTCAAACAAAACAACATCTATACGGAATCCGTCTTAGCTTTTGCAGACGACTTGGCGGTGATAACAAGAAATCCCAAGCAATGCCAGGGCTTGCTGAAAATAGTGGATGATTTCTGCTCATGGACAAAGGGAATGAGAACGAAACCATCAAAATGCTTCAGCCTATGTCTGGCTAGGCGCAACACTACATTTACGTCTTATGATCCTGGACTGAGTATAGCAGGGCAGAGAATAGCTCCGGTAAATGAAACCATGCCCTTTAAATTTCTTGGCAGAAGGATCAATTTTCAGGGAAAAACACCATCCCTAGAAGTAGTTGTAAAACAATTCACTGACGACATGAATAGGGTTACTCAACAGCCTATAAGCAATGTCAAAAAAGCTTGGATATATGACAACTACTTAGCATCTCGCCTCACTTGGCCTTTCCTAGTATATGATTTCAACAAAAGCCTACTATCAAGTCTGGACGCGGACGTCATAAGAACATTGAAGTCTTGGCTTGGATTAGCCCAGGGTGCTGACTCCTCAACATTCTTTAGAGGACGGAGAAACTTCGGAATGGATCTGAAAAGACCATCTGAATTATACAAACATCTACGTATAAGCAAATATCAAATTCTAACCAGCTCCCAGGATAATACAATTTCATCCCTTCCAAGAGACCCTCTGGTCTCAGATATGGAACCGAGACTACTATTCTTCAAGAAATTCATGACAGGTGCCCAGACTGACAAAAGAGGCATTGGCTGGAAGAAAAAAGAAAGTGACAAAGAGGTTATAAAATCCTTCCTCAGGAAAGATGAAGAGCATGAATACAGAGTGCACGCGATGACTCTAGAAGTTCAAAATGACTGGCTAACTTTGGGCGATTTTTGCATCCCTCCAGGCCTAAAGTGGCGCACACTAATGTACGATTGGTCTCCGGCGTTGCTAAAGTTCTACCTAAACGCTTTTCAAATGTCCCTCCCGGACCAGAGTAATCTGGTAAGGTGGGGAAAAGCTACGGAAAAGAACTGTACATTGTGTAGTGCTGCCATAGGAACTGCTAGACACACACTTGTAGGGTGCGTTACTCTCCTAGAAAAGGGCTATTACTCACGCCGACATGACAAAGTCCTAGGTGTTATCCGTGAAGCAGTAAGTCTTTCTATTGCAAGAGCCAGAAAGGGACTGACTACAAATAAAACTTTGACCACATTTGTAAAGGAAGGGCAAAGCACGAAAACTAAATGCAAGCCCACCTCGATCCTTGGCGCCGCATCAGACTGGAAAATTCTCATGGATACATTTGAACACCATTATAGGATCCCAGATGAACTAGCTGTATCAGCCTATAGGCCAGACATCTTAGTGTTTTCTCGGAACTTGAAAAAAGTTATCCTTATTGAACTTACCGTTCCGTGGGAATCAAATATTCCAAAAGACCACAACATGAAGTCGAATAAATATTATGATCTCACAGAAGAAATGATCAGGAACGGGTTCAAGACTCAGCTTTACGCAGTGGAAGTTGGTGCAAGAGGAGTTCCAGCAAAATCTTTGCATCACTTACTGAAAGAATTGGGCCTAAGCAGGTCTGCCGTCAATACATTTATGGAACGAGCTTCCAAGACGGCATTAACGGAATCATACAGTATTTGGTTGGGTAGGGAGAGAAGTAGAATGGTGGATGGTGAGCGTATTATCGCGCAATAGAAAAAAAAAGAGGCCTCCTTTTCTTAAACCAGCCAATTGTCGGTCGCAAGCCCGAGACACCATTCTTCTCATCTCTTACCCACACACGATGGACCCGGCACCCGCACGGTGAATCCATGGAATGCTTAGAAATTTGTCTTCTCTTCTGGATTGTAATGAGATATATGAGATTTATAAAAATACATACATATATGTTATTTTGAATAAATTGAGTATATCCAAAATATCCCTAGACAGTGTTGATGTGTGTATTTAACGTTTTTTTGTAGAGGGCACTGTATGCCATATAATAAGATAAATCTTTAATATCTTATTGATCTCAGAAACCCAGCATTAGTGAAGTAATACATTATGTTACTATAAGATTATATATATTGATATTATGTTAAACATTGACACTGATAACTACAATAACTTTTTTGTTCTTTGTACAATTATATAAAAACGTAATTAACAAATCTATGATCAAAAATAATTATAAAAAATTAAGCATATTAAAGTTTAATTACAAATTGTAGTTCCACAAAATGTCACTGCTAAATTCATAATAGTCCATATCAAACTAGGTATTAGGAAGCTAAGGTTGTAAATAAACAAATTATTGTTTAATATAGTTGGTTTTAATCTTAGTAAAGTAATATATTTATGTTACTGTAAAAGATTCCACATCAAACTAGGTTATAGGCGAGCATTTACTCTTCTGGCCAGTCTATCCCTGAGGGCCCTTCCCCTAATTAGGTGTGTTGTGGCTTCTGATGTCTCTCTGAAGGGTACTTCGTTGTCACCATCAATGCCTTTGTCTAAAAAAAAGCATAGATATATAAAAATATAACCTTAAAGAAATGAAAAATCCCAATAATGGTATCAGCAGTACAATGTAAATTATTACTGATTGAGGTTGTGACACTAAAATATTTATTTGTGATTTTTCTCTCTGGTATGCGAGAAACCTTCGACAAGCATGCCACTTTCAAGATGAGCCCAGTATAGTTGGCTAAACAAAAACGTACTTCGTTAAAAAGCATGGTTTCTGAAGGATTATGACTGCTATGCTTTACTTTGTAACATATTGCATACTAAAATGACTTACATTCGAAATTCGAATTTTCTTCGGGGTATTGCACACCAATTTGGCAGATAATTCCTTAACCCTGGGGGTTGGATATGACATCAATATCTAAGCATGACATGCGACCTTATGGCCATCCGAAGGTTTCTTATGCTGACCACTATATTACAACTACTTAAGTGGCATCCTAATAATTTCAGTATTAGTGCGAAATCACAGGTAGGTACACTTTAACTCCAACCATATATGTTTGAAGTGCAATAAAATATTTGGAAAAGCTCTAAATTAAATAAATGTTACCCACCATCTGTACATTCAATGAATGAAATTGTTTTCTTGAGAAATACATATGTTCTACTGTAGTGTGTGGCTTAAATATGTGTAAATGACTGCCATCAATGCAACCTATTGTAGGGCAAGCCAAAATTTTTTATCATTTCCGACATGTTTCCTTAAATTCTAACGTTACATTAGATGATGATTTTAAATTCGTCAATCTCTTTAACGCATCGCACAAGTACAGGAAACATTCTTTAGATAACCTGTACCGACTCCTGAATTCATTCTCTGAGAGATCTTCAGTTTCGCGCAGATTCTGGAAGAATAAAAAATAAAACATTAGATCTATCAAAAACACCATTAACCATATACCTATTTTTATTTTAATATAAAATATCACACTCAATTAATAAAACATCAACAAACCTTTCTTCTTTTTCGAACCTTGTTGCGCTTATCAAGGGCATGGGCATGATAAAACATCTTCCAAGCTAAAAATGATCTTGAAATAGACCACAATAGACATATTTTTTACTCATCTCACGACCTAAAATGAAAGTGAGTTACGTAACTACAGCGTTTGCGTATTTTCCTGACTAACTATAGTTTTGAGCTGCCACACTCGCGTTTATAGCCTGTCACTTATGAAATTATAAAGGCAAAATCGTCGAGACCACAGACTATATAGCTAATCAGACGGTAAACTGTCTAAGAATAATTTGTTCCATAGCGTTCCGTAATGTGATTGGCTGAAACAACCCCATTTTTGTTTTTTTAAATTTGCGGTTGGCAGAGAAGATATTCTACTAGTAATGCCAAAATTTTTTTTTTAATTCTCCTAGGCAAAGGACGTAACTCTTTTCTTACTATTCGTTTTCTTTGATTTTTATAATTTAGACCATTTCAAAATTTATTCTCGCTATTTCAAAAGCGATAGAAAATGTGAAACGCCCTATTAGAAAATCTAACCTAACCATACTTGGTCCATTTTAGGAATGAAAATAAAACTAAAACAATTTATTTAATAAACATTTTATTTTTTTAAATATATTTATTATATGCCTTCAATATGCATTAAAGGTAAATTTCGATAATCTAATCTGCGAATGTCAGTGCCCTTTAATATTTTATTCAAAATATTGCACCAATTTATCACCGTAAACTTACTGTTACATCTAGAAAGTATTCTAGCACAAATTCCTTACAAAAAAAATCAAATGAGTGCTTGGATACTATTTTTTCTTTAATTTCTTTTGCGATGTCTTTTTTATGACCAAATTGCTCCAAGCACTCATTTGTTACATTTAAAATGGTCCCAAATGCCCTTACGGCACACTCGGAAGGGTAGGCCCTTACGGCACACTCGGAAGGGTAGGCCCTTATGGCACACTCGGAAGTTTAGGAAAGGCTATTAGAGCCTGTTGCTTTTTTAAATTCTCTTTGCCCTATCCATTTATGCAATGTCAGGTTTTCTGAACTTGTAGGCTCATCCTGCAATCTATACAATAGTACCCTTTAGTATTTTATTTAAAGTATTGCACCAATTCATCATGGTGAACCACCGTTACATCTAGAAAGTATTCTAGCATAAATTCCTTATGTGCTTGGCTAAAAAATCTTTTATTTCTTTTGCAATGCATTTTTTGTGATTTGGTCACTCTAAGCAATCATTTGTTACATTTAAAATAGTCCCAAATGCCCTCACGGCACACTCAGAAGGGTAGGAAAGGCTTTTTAAATTCTCTTTGACTTATCCATCTATGGTTTTCTGAACTTGTGAGGCTCATCCTGCATTCTGTACAATTATTTTTGTTTTAAATATTTCTTACACACGACCTGTAGTGTCAGCATGTGAGTTACAATTGGAACAATAACATTTTAAGATTAACATAAAATTATTTATTGAGGTCACTGACCTTGCGCTACCAATTTTATCAATAAATTTCATGTTTTCTAGTTTTTGTATAGCATCCCTCCAAAAGCTGCGGTGTTCTCTCCAGCCGTGAAAGCTCTTTTCCCTTACGAATATTGTTCAAAATAAAGCTTCATTGACACTGTCAAAGAGGTCATCCATAAAGTTGACAACTTCTGCTGTATTTTGTAAAGCCTTACTTCAGGGCTTCCGTCAACATAATTATCTGCAAAAGTTAAATTTAGGTTAGTAGGAAAAAGAATCCACGGTTCATGACTGTCTGTCTTCATTATATCTGTTAGTACTACATTCCACAATAAGAGAATAATTTCATCTATAGAAAAAAAAAACAATATATTTTAAATATCTGTCATATTACGACGTTTTGCAATAAGGGGCCGTCCATATATTACGTCATTCTAAATTAGGGGCGGGAGGGTTGGTCTGCGGATGACGGTAAATGATAGATGGGGGGGGGGTTGTGACGTCATTCTTATTTATTTATTTATAGTTTATTTTTCACGTACAAAAAGATTATTTCTAAAAAGAAATTTCTTCCAGCACACCTAGTAAAATACTAGCTGCCCCTCGTCGTAGTGCTCGAATCTTGGGACGGCGAGGAATAGAAGTCCTTCAACAGTTGCATGACGGCGTAACGGGACAGGCACTTGACGTTGAGTGGGTTGAAGACGTGGATGAATCGAGCCAAAACGAATATCGGGAGGATACGGAGATATTACCCGTGATCCAGAATTTAAAAGAATGGGTGAAAACTCCGTGGGAGTTATCCAAAGAAAAGTAAAAAATAAGTAGTTATATTATATCAATAAAAGTAAAGTAAAGTAAAAATAATAAAAGGTGATTCTATAACCAAGTGTTTTAATCATATAATACCCTATTTTACTCAAATCTGCAATGTTTTATTTTGTCAAACTAGTAATGACGTCAATTTTGGGAGAAGGGGGGGGGGGGGGGTCTAAAATCTGAAAAAAATCGATGACGTAATTTATGGACGGCCCCTAAGGCCTATGTTTACATCTATGAAATAAACTTTTCGACTATCTGTGGAGATAGGAGTGATGGTGGCTTGGTTATAAGTTCCAAATCGAAAGGGTTTACGGATCGAACCCCGGTATGTACCAATGAGAAATACTTTTCTTACATGAATTTGTCATACTTACAACACCACTTTAGAGAGCATGTTAAGCCGTCGGTCCCGGCTTCACTAATAACATTTTGTGCAATTATTACTAAACTGACATCAGACTATCGCTAGGCGAGTGTAGGCCAAATTCCCCCTCTATATTTTCTGGAAGGCCAATCACCAGCAGTTAAGGTCTAGGACGGGAGGTGTGTGTTCTGGGGGCGGTGATGACACCAGTATTTCCATTTTGATTATACATGGGTTAGTAATTGGACTATTAGTTTATAAGATCACTACAAGAAGTCTAATATGTTATGGCAAGCTGTAATTTATGATAATAATAAATGTAGGTATAAATTTTAATTACATTAATTAATTATATAATATTTTTTTTTCATTCATTACAGCCCCTAGAACACAGCGTCCTATACCTCCACTGTTGGAGATGGGCCTTCCAGAACATATATCTGGAGAATTTGGCCTACACTCATTGGTGTTAGTGGAACCGGGACCGACGGCTTAACGTGCTCTCCGAGGCACGGGAACGGTGGTGTTGTAAATCTATGACAAATGTATGTGAGAAAAGTGTATTTCTCATTGGTACATGTCCAGTACATAGGATTTAAGGAACACGTTCTTACAACCGAGCCACCACCGCTCCTATTATATAATATATATTATAGTTATTCTATGATTATTATAATAATATAAATGATTTGACATATTAAGGAAGTTATGAATAATCACAGCCAGTTGCAGAAAGGATAATTCAAATAATCTCTGATCAAAATTTTTATGTATGTGGCGTGATTAGCTTGTCACTTCGGTTATTTCGGCAAATGACGTGCTTCATAAGAATACGTTAAACATGTCAAAAGATAATCAGCCTTTCTGCAACTGTCCATAAATCATTTAGACGTTAAAAAATATTTGTGTTATTACACCAATTAAGATCTACGAGTATATGACAATGATTGTGTGGGTGCAATAAAAATATTCATTCATTTTTTCATTACAGCCCTAGAACAAAGCGCCCTAGACCTCCACTGCTGGAGATGGGCCTTCCAGAACTGGAGAATTTGGCCTACACTCGCCACGCTGGCCAGACAGCTTGGCGAGGAAATAAAAATATTATTGCCTATTAAATACAGGTCAACTGTATTTTATGGACATTTGTACTTACAAAATTTTGCCATATATGATAATTCAGCGGACATTGTCTTATTGAAAACTCTTACTCAATTTTTCACCTGTAACAGAAAATACCAATATTACATTAATTTATTTTGTACTATAATAATAAAGTTATTTAATGCACAAAATTATCATAATATTTATTATTTTGAGTGTTTGGATTCTATAGAATATTGTATAAAAATAATAAATACTAATAAAAGCGAGATGTACAGTACTGCAAAAACCAATATTTAACATCTTTTAGTACAATATTTTCATAGCACCCTGAATCCAGCGTCTAGATGGAATAGTTGGGTGCTGATACGTGATTCGTGCGTGGCGCTACTCTAGTTAGCCATCAGCTCCACAAACCCAGCCCATTGCTAGCCACTAATATTAAACCACTTTACATTGTTTACAAATATAAATAGTTTAATATTGAAGATGATATTATATTTGGTAATACATAGTTAGGTATTAAAATCCTTACCACTGGGGGTCTGATAACTTTTATTCAGTATTGACTTGATTTGATCATGGTGATAGATTAAATTGAGATTAGCTTCAAATATGATGGTATCCTCTTAAAGTACATAAAAATATATGCATACCTGTATAAAAGAATTACAATATAAAAGCTACCTAAATAATAAAATTAAAAATAAACTAAACTATAAATAAAAAAATGCATACCTTAATTTTCTTTAGTTTCTCAGTAAAAAAGTTGCTAAATACCAACCTGGTAGCGGCAGAGTAGACTGTAGACTGAAGTTTGGTATATGTGTGGTCAGTGTCTTCCTCAAATAATCTCAAGGGAAGCCAGTCCGCCGATTACAAGCTGGTTTAATTTGGTGGCGCAGTTGAGACAAATCCGTATTCGTGTAGATTACCATGAACCCAATACTAATGTTTTAATCTCAGCAAATTCTAAAATAAAAATCATATTTTATAAAATAAAAGTTATTAAAGAAAGTATTTACAACAGAATCTATTGGCTATCACTATTGTGTAAAAAAATTAAAAATTTAGTTGTCTAGTTAACTATGAATAAAAACATTATTTCTAAAATTGTTATTTAATATTATGCACAAATGATATTCATTGAAGTCACTGGACAACAAAGACTGAATTGGGTATTTTTTAGGCATTTAGATATTCAAATACAAAGTAGTTACTGTAATTTGGCGTGGGCACCTTAGCACACGCTAAGTATGTTTCTTGTTGGATGAATCCTTAATTATCTATGGGTCTCTTTAATTTTTGTACATTTGGCCACAGCTCAAGCCGTTAATTCGCTTCCTTCAATTTCGCTACATATTATTATTAAATTATGCAAAATTTCATGATAAGGCAATAAGTAGTTCTGAAAATGGGTTGTTTAAGCAATGGCCAACTATGTGTTTCTTCTTCACTGTTTAAGTCAAAAATATATTCCAGGAGGGAGTACTTCGTTTGTATTTGAAATATTTTCCTGTTTCACTGCTTTGCACTGTTAAATACTTATTGTAGTATTAACTGTTACTTACCGCCGGCATCATTAGGTCACAGAACGTACGCCATTGGAAATCTTGTCAGCTATGAACAGTGGCGGATAGGCATTCCCATGGAGACGCGACTTATATGTGATGAATCTTTTCCCGAAATGCTTTTGACATACCAGTAACTTGTATTAACATTCCTTGCACCGGTAACTTCTTAAACATTCAAAATATTTGAAAGTAACATTCACTAATGGAGTCTTTTCTCATTAGTCACAGGTAATTTCTGTAATATAGCGTCCTCTCGCGTACTACTGTACCCACGTATACAGCAAACCTAATGCATTTTTACAAAAAGTCCAAAAAACCTCAAATAGTTAGAAATATTACAGTTAACGGGAAGGATAAGCACAAAAATAACTTCACTCAGTCGCGAAAACTGTAATGGCGGTGGTAAAATTAATTTAGCTGACACCGACAGAAATTTAGGACCTTTCTAAAATTTGCCATTTCTAATAATTTTGTCGATTTTCTATGAAGTGATACCAAAATTATTGTTATTGTACAGTTATTAGTTTATTGCATGAAGTGATAGTTTGTAGATGCTTTCATCGTTCATAATATGTATTATTCTAACACTACTAGTGAAAACTTGTAAATGACTTTCTGTTTCTATTTTTGTATCTATACTTGTGTTAATTCACAAGTCAATAGTTTTCCTTAATAAATAAATAAATAAATTTGATGCTAATTTAGTATGTCAGTACCGTGTTAAAAGGAGGGTTATTGATGTTACTTTTTGACAGATGTCATTTAACATAAGAAATGGTTTGTTTACATTGTTGTATACTTTATAGTTTATATTATTTTATAAGTAATAAATTCAAAGACCATAATACATTGTCAATTCGAAGTAATATACAAACAATATAAAAGTATTACAATATTAAATAAACTATATTACAACAAAATCTAAATTTAACCTAAAAAATAATAATAATACATAGAATACATTGTCAATTGATTTGTTACTATTTGCTACTTGTCAAAAAGTAGCCTTACCGCTCGTTTTTTTAAGAAATGTTAGCAAAGAAAAAAGTATTATCACGACCGTTTCCCTTTCGGTGTAGTCAGAAACCACGCTTATAAATAAGCGGATTCACATTTAGCCAACTTTACTATAAGCCAAGAAATGTTAGCATTGTTAAAAAAAAGTGGAATTTCTTAACAAAAACGTCATTTCACGCTGGTTTATGAAGTTGCAACGAAATGTTGGAAATGCTATAAAATTAACGCGGCCGAAGTTGAACACGATTTAGGTAGTAACTGTTTTATTTGTTAGCCGTTATCTGTACATTACTTTGTCACACATTATGCGCGTGCACGGTTGATGAGTGCCGGAAAGTCCATCAACGACCGACATCTTGCCGATTGTGAAGAGGTAGCATGAACAGTGTTGCTAAATTAATATTTCTATGGACAAGTCTATCCCATAGACATTAAACAATATCTTTTTGTACATTGCTTTTTATTACTAAACTCTATTAGCACCACTGAAAATAAAAATAAAAATAAAAAATGTACAATTAACAACATTAAAAACTAGGACACCCATGCTCAGATTATGCGCACGTGGTTGATGGAGTCGCGCCATTTTGCGCGGACATGTCAAGTGCAAGTTTTTGTTTTGTAAATTAGTTTACTGTGGTTATTATTGGTCAAGAGTGGTGTTGTTTTGTTTAATAATGTGCTACAATGTGAATAATTATGGAAAACGATAAATTGGACTTTAAATATGGGGCACAAGTTGCAGTTTATTTTTTGCGGTTTTCCCGCGCTGTCAACTCCCATATTTTACCCGACGTGTTTGAGCAGCGGATGGTTCCGCGAGTGACTCCAAGAAAAGCATCAACTTCTACAGCATCTGGAATTTGATGATGAGCTCATTAATTCATGAAAAAGAAAGATATATTACGTCAGACTTGGCTGTATGGGCTAGACCCTTTGCCTTCCCTATCATCTCATTCATCATCCATCGGGAGAAGAGAACCAAAAAAAAAAAAGCACGTGGTTAATCTAGGTTAATGGGTGCCGGAAAATCAGTCAACGACCAGTGTTGCTAAATTAATATTTCTATGGACAATTCTATCCCATAGACATTGAACAATAACATGTTGTACATTGCTTTTTATTAATGAACTCTATTAGCGCCACTGAAAATAAAAAAATAATGTACAATTAACAACATTAAATTAAGAAAAAAGTGGAATTTTAATGAAAGATTGTCACAAAGGAAATTCTTCATTTCGTTCGTTTCGTCTCTCGCTCATTTGCTGCTGTTATTTGCTAGAGTGAAGTACGGGTAAAGAAGAAAAAAGAAGTTTGAGATCAAGAAAAGCCGGTATCTTCCTAAAACATTTGTATCTATAATCAAAATACTCTTTTATTTTCATTTTTTATTAACATTACATAGTTTACGCGGTTATTGTACTTAAATAAGATCTTTTAAAATCACTAAAAAAGTGACCGTTACAAATGGCGACACCCGGGTTTGTACCTTTTTCTATCATATTTTATTAGTAAGATTATCTTATTAGTATTTAATAGGTGTATAGTATTTAATGGCTTCAACAATATTTAAGTTAAATTTACATTTAAAAATAATATTTTACGGATTTTCGATTTGCGTCATTTTTATGTTTTTATTAAACACCTTTGCAAATCGATTATTCTTTTGGACAGAGTTCTTATTTTCGTAGTTGAGTGGTCGTAAGTGAAGCAACACGTGTTGAAAAACTAGGACACCCATGCTCAGGGCCTCGTGTTCTCTTTTGGGTGCCTACCCTCAAACCAACTAGTTTGCAGCAGACCACCTCGTTAATCCCTCCATGGAGGCACTGTCCCCATTGGTTCACAGTAGCAGTGGTAATGTAGACATTTGCTGTCTGTTCACAGTGACATGGGTACTGAACGTGTATGTGCTGCATTTTTCTTGCGTCATTTACTGCCTAGTTAAGAATGTGCTGTTGTTACTACCTGTTAGTAGTCTGTGTTTAGCATTTTTGGGAGTTGATTAAACAAACCGAGTAGATAGTAAATGGCCAATAGGCTGAGAGAGCCACTACATTGAGTCTGTATTTATACATCTCCAAGTGTGTTTTCAAGTATGCCAAGCCAGACAGCTTGTCTCTGCGGTGGTGGAAGAATGAGGCCAGGTACTCAAATTAGTCAACTTTACTGCTTGGCCACTGTACATATTATGTGTAATCCACCTATAACATTATGAAATAAAACTGCCTCTGTGGTCTAGTAGTTGAGTCGGTGGATTTGGACATGGAGCTATAGTGTTTGCTAAATATTATTCCACTTCTTTAAAGCATGGTTGGTGACCGCCCATTAAGCGACATGATTGTGATGAAATTAAACAACATTATCTCTTTCCCCTGTAGATTAAAACGGTCTGCGAATGTTCCAGAGGAGTCTACAAACAAAATGTAAGTATTTTTTTCTAAAGCTATAATAGTATATTTTATAATCACAATAGACACTACTGGTTAAGTCTGTGGATTTAGAATCGGAGGTACCGGGTTCGATTCCTGGTCGGGACACAAAATATTTATTAATGTAATTAAATACATTAAATTAATTTTTAATTTGTGATATTTCTTGAGTTTGGTACGCTGGAGACATCGACGAGCTTGCTACTTGTCATGATTGGCCTATAGTAAAGCTGGCTAAATGTGAATCCGCTTATTGGTTTTTGACCACCTTGAAAGTCGTGATGATAATTTACAATAGACACAATAGTGTTGGTTACTGACAAATGACAAAAATAAGTTTTGATTATTAATATTATTACTGGAATATACTGTAATCGGCCGATAATGCACATCGGGAACAAGAGTGAGATGTATGGCTATCTGGTATTTTTTATCTGACAGAGGTAACAAAATTATTTAATCATATCATACTCTTGTCGGCTCTGAGTAATACATTTGCATGATTTTGCTTCTCTTCAGTCACGTTATTCCCGCGCGTGTGTCCATTCAATTTACGACTGTGTACAGTCTGCGCAATAATGCCTTTCTTCTGGTGGGGTACTACCTTATTTTGTAATACTTTTTGTGATATAAATTAAGCAAAATCGAGTCCAAGATGGGAGCCACTGATAACTGCCATCAGTCCCTTGTCAGTATGGTTTTACACACTTCATTGAAACAGCTTCAGTTTAGACGTTAATTTTAATGTTAACACAAATATTATAAAAACAAATCCTTGGGAGTTAATAAAACATACCGAGAAGATAGTAAATGGCCCATAGGCTAAGAGAGCCACTACACTGAGTCTGTATATACACATCTCCAAGTGTGTTTTCAAGCATGCCAAGCCAGACAGCTTGTCTTTGCGGTGGTGGTAGAATGATGGCATGCAATCCAATCATAACATACAATGTCAATGTCATCCACTATTAAGCTCTCTCGGCAAAGGTCAATCATCTCTAAGGATAAAACTGACAGAAATGAAAACACTATTTGGAAAAAAATACCGTTTTGATTAAAGAAGCAATACCACTGGGCCACTGGTTATTGGAAGGAGGGATCATAGGCTGGGAGAGCTATGGCATATATGTATATTATGAAATAAAATTGCCTCTGTGACCTAGTAGTTGAGTCAGTGGATTTAGACATGGAGCTATGGTGTTCGCTAAATATGATTCCACTTCTTTAAAGCATGGTTAGTGACCACCCCTGGAGCCACACAATTGTGATGAAATAAAACAAAATTTAATTTTGTTTAATTTATTTTTATCTTTTCCCTGTAGATCTTCATTAAAACGGTCCGCAAATATTGAAGAGGAGTCTCCTGAGAAAATTTAAGTGTTTTTCTAAAACTATAATAGTATATTTTATAATCACAATAGACACGGGCTTTGTTGGTTTCTGTTCCCACTGTAAATTTGAGGTTTGATTCTCTTTCCCTAAAATACATAGTAATAGTTTCGTGCTTCTTATTTACTGTTTCAGTTTTAGAAATAGATAAATAATAATAAGGTCTAAATTTTCTCTTTCCAGTGTGAAGCTGGCGAAAATAGACAGCCAGGACAAAAATACTACAAAGGAGAATTTGGTGGGAAAAAAGTATGTATCATCAAGATATGATTTCTTAAGTATTTTCATATGTTTTTTCTTTAAGTGTAATTGTTAAAAGTTGTAGTGGAAAAATTCATTCAAAATTATTATTACAGAAGGCCACCATTAATACGTTCAGCGGCTTCCACGTCTGCAGATTTTCCACCTGCTGAGGAAGTGTAAGTATTATATTATTTTCCTGTATGTATGTATGACCTCGTTTCACACACTTGAGCAATTAGAACATAATACAAGAAGAAGCCTAACTCCAAACAAGAAAAATGTTCCAGTTTTAGTAGTTCCCACCGAACTAGAATTGGCGGCAAATTTTAAAATTCTTTATGTGATTTATTTTTATACTTTTTGTTGATTAAAGCATCCTTAATAATTAATCAATTTATAAATTTCGATAGTTACTATGAAAAAAATCAATAAAAGTATAAATTTGTTGATCAAAATTAATAGTACATCAATTATTAAAATGGCGGAATAGATACGTAACTAAAATCTTGTAACTAAAATAAACACAAATAATATTTTTAATTTATTTATTTCCTGGGGTTCTCTCTAACGACTTTCACATACCTTAGTCTAAAAATTCTTGATTTATTAAAATTGAAACACTTTTAAATAGACATTTGGAGCACTTATTGTATTATATTTTTTGATCACACATATCACACACGTTTCTCGATTTACGTTGCACAATTTAAAAACATAAATTTATCTTTCCATTCCTGTAAACAGAGAATAAAATTAATAATAATTCTGCTAGTCAACAGCCAAGACTCCATTTCGATTTGGTTTTGACAATTAAGGGTTACCAGTATATTTAAAATAAACCATGTATAAAATATATTATTATAATAAAATACTAAAGCGCAGAGTATAAACTACAAAACAATCTTAATAATTTAAACAGAGATACTAAATAATATGAATAAAATATTAAATCCTATGAACAACAAAACTGGTAAAATGCGCAGAAATATTATTCGTAATCTTAAAAAAAAAGAATTAATGGCAACCCTCGATATTTCTCAATGGATGATAGCCCTTGGTCAGGTTAAACTGTGCTGGTTTCTAAAAAAATCTAACTTTACATCTTTGTTTCTTTAGGAAAATGACTATGCCAGTCCACAGCAATGATGAAACCTATAAAACAATGACCTGCCAAATTTATTTTCGTTAATGGTGCACAAATTTCTTATATTATTTGTTTTCCCAGGGAATCCACACAAAGTGATAACACCAGTGAGGAACCTCCATTTCCCTCCTCCTCCCCGACCCCAAGCACCGAGGAACCTATGCCCCGGTTGCCAGCGGTAAGGATTTTATATCAGTTTTACAATCTTAATAAATACAATTAATGAGAAAGCCCATTTTTCTAAGAGAAATGGGTCCAATAAAATATTCTCGTGCCATAATGATTTCTTTTTTATTTGATAGTTAATATATTGTGTTTTTATAATCTGTAATTAATGTTATTTATTTTACCCTAGCATAACGACAATTGACAAAAACTTTTTTTTACATAAATAATTACATGGTTTCGATACCATAATAAAGAACCTAATCTTATAAATAGAGCTTTGTAACTATTTCATACATAAATTTTAACCAATTGACTACTTAATTAAATTATATTTTAATGCTGGGGTAAAAGAGATGTAGTAATTAAATTTAAGAAAAAACAATTAATTGTTAAGATGATTGAATTGTATTTAGTAGAGGCACGCTGCAAAAAGTTGGGGTCTGGTTTTGGGCAATCTCATAATCCATCATCATTTATCATCTCAGATGCAGATGCAGTCAGGGATGAGTTGCTAATAATTCGAAATTGTATTCAGTTATATACGAGGTCTGTTAGAAAAGTATCCGACTTTATTTTTTATTTAAACTCCTTAAACATTTGCATGCCATATTCTGGTGGAACATGAGAAACAATTTTGTTTATATTTATATAACATACTATGTACCGTGTATCCTAGCAAATAAACGATTTCATTTCATTTTGAAAATTGATGGATTTGAATCAAGCGGGCTTGCATTAGCCGACATTGAACCTTCGTGCGATTGCGTGAATTTTTTCCCGCCTGTAGATAGCGTCAGTAGTTGTCGAGCCGTGTTCAAGTGACGTAGTTTCTGAAACTGGGCGAGACAGCCAGGTCGAAACATTCGGAAGATTCAGACGGCTTTCGGTGACGATGCTATGGGCATCACACAGATTAGGGAGTGGTTCAACCGGTTTAAAGACGGTCGCACATCAGTGGAAAGCGAGCCACGCTCTGGTCGGCTATTAACACGCCGAATTGACCATGTCATTGCCAAAGTGAACGCTGTGGTGATGCGGGACCGTCGTGTGACTATCCGAGAAATTGCGGAAGAGGTGGGCATGAGAGGTGATTTGGCTATGAAAAGAGTAGCGGCAAAATTGGTTTCGAAGCTGCTGACGGCGAAGCAAAAGCAAGTTCGTGTTGAAGTCTCGCTTTTTTCACTCTATTTCGTTTTAAAGTCGTTTGACTTGGCGATTCTCTACGGTTTTCATACAATATTCGGTAAAAAAGCAAGCTTTGCTTTATTTGCTTTTAAGTCAAACGTACCAACAACACCAAAAGTAGTACAAAAATGAATTATGTAAACTTAAGGTTTTCTGTAGCCCTATTTTGTTACTTAAGCGCAAACGTTATATAATAGAATCCGTTAACTATATACTCGTAGATATCACGCTATTAAAGTTGATATTTGCACGGCCGCTTTCAAGTTCGAGTGCTTATAGAGTTGAGAATTGAATAGTATTTTGTAACTATGACGCAATCTCTGACGTAAATAACGAAATCCAATAATAACGTTTGCGACTAAGTAACAGAATAGGGCTGCTGTTCTTTCGGCCTCAATGTGGTTAGTATAGATTATGCATATTGATATGTTTTTTTTTATTTATAGAGTGTTTGTAAACCTTTTGAAAAGCCTCCTGGAGCTCTTCTCATCGCTGGGAAGGTCGCTTGGGAGATGGTGGGGGGGCGAGGACAAACAAGTGGCCAACATCCGAACCTGTACACTTTTCACAGGTTCACCAATATCGAGGTAAACATTAAATTTAAATATCGAAAGACATTCTGAGACATGTAAAAGACATGGTATTAAGTACTGTCTGCTCTAAGTCATTTATTTATTTATTAATAAAACATTACATGGCTTAACAGTAAAGCCCAATTTACCATGCAGTCCATCTTATAATTAATACATACATTTTAATTAAAAATGGATTGTTAATAATCCTATATATTTTTAAATTTTCTATACAAATATTAATATTAATAAAGCTTTAAAGTTAACAATAGTTATATACAGTATAAAATTAATATAAAATGAAAGAAAAGACAAATAAATAATAATAATAAAATAAATCAAAACTCAACATTCATAAAATCAATGAAATAATAAAGTTAATACAAAACAATAAAAATTAGAATAAAAAGTTAGTAAGTAGGTATATAATGTCATATATAGGGGTTCTATTAGCGAGGACTACTTGTAACATGTCCATAGTACAGAGTTCCCGCACGGCGGTTTCCGAATGTTTTATGTATCTTGGAAATAAAACAGTATTTTCTATTCATATAGGAAATAATGGGCAGAGAGAGATTAATATATATGATATCGTACTCGTACGTATTTACGTGGTAAAAGCATATTTTTTTTTAGCTTTACAATACTGTTACGCAATGCGCGCACTTGCAAGGCGGATTGCTAACCAAAGTCTTGGGTTCACAACAGTATTACTTCGCTATATTATTTGATTCATTTTTGTTAATATTAATGGTTTAGTTCTTTTTATTTTTTAATATAAATATAATCCTAACTGGACATAAATAGTCTTAGGTACTTAGACGTTGTCACAGAGATATGATTGCATGTAGCATTCCAAAGTTGGCTGTAGACTAAAGTCCGGCGAATGAGAATGTTATAGATGGCGGCACGTAAGTCTAGCTATTCACGACTTATTTTATTATGGCCAAATGAATTTATATAATTAAAAAACATAAGGAGATCTTTAGGGTCAATACTTAAACAAATTGTAGTTAATTATAAGACAGAAGGAAGACATAATAAGCAAGTTATATAATGTATGATACAGTAATAACAATAGTAATTTAATTTAAACTGTTATGGAAAAGGGTGGAGCTTCAGGAACAAAATCGGTTTCTAGCTACATATTTTCCGGCCAGAGCTATTGATATCTGCCTATGTACATAGTGTTTTGTCAAATAAAAAATGTAAGACAATCTCCCCATTTAATTTATGTCACTCCACAGTGCGCTTAGCGGGTGCACCGCTATTTATATGCATTGCTAAAAAATCGAGGTGGCAGTATAGAAATCCATAACATATTTAGTGGCCAACTTAAAAATATTTTCCTTTGTTAAAAGCTATATCAAGTGGCCAATCATTATGGTTTTTAATGGCGTTTAAAGTTTTTATCGGTATTACATATTAATTTATTTATTTTATTTAAATACTTTATTGCACTTAAAAACCTAGTACATAGGCGAGCTATAACGCCATAAGGCATTCTTTACCAGCTAACCTTGGGGATCATGTAAGGTGATGGGCAGGATAAACAAAAATATAAATAATGAAGGTGTGACTGCAAAATGTATTATATCTTCTTATTATTAACTTATGTAATTATAGTTATATAAATAAGGATATTGTCTTCCTATTTATATTTCTTTTCCAGAAGGCAGTGCTCACTAACTGAAATTATTTGCTCATGCAAACTTTAATATCCATACTATTTTATTAAATAAACGTGTGTTGCAAGGTTACAAGGTTGCTTGCTAATAGCCAAATTCTTACCCTAGTTTACCTTTGTGTTAATATTGTTCCAGTTCCGGCTGGCAGTAAGTAGCTGCTCCGCGGCCCACTCCATTCTAATAACCTCAACTGGGGCTGCTTATGCTTTTGGTAGGTAAAACCTATGAATCTCACTAAATCATAAGACTTGTTTATGCATTGACTAATATTTATCTTTTTTACTTGTAGGCCGAAATAACTGTGGTCAATTGGGATTGGGGGATAAGCAAATCAGATATGAGCCGGTGGAAATCCCAGCACTAAAAGGGATATATATACTGACCGCCGCGGTAGGCAAACAACACACCCTATTTCTCACAGGTAGGTTAACACCAAGCCTTTTTAAATATATAGAAATAAAAGACTTAGATTTAAAATAATATATTCACCACAGATTTAAATATCAAAAAACTCTACAACACTTCCGTTTGACTTTCATCATAATCAGTCTGTATCTCTGCAGTGCTGAAAGTAGGCCTCTGGAATATGCTAAGCTGCTAGTATTTTGCCATCAGCTTGCTTCCTAGATTTCGTTGTTATTTTACTTGTTATTTGTGCACCAACATAGTGATTGAATTGACGTCACCTGTCATGAAGCATAATTTTAATACAATGAATTAATTATTAAGACTGCCACTGTAGTAGGTTCGATTCCTGTAGCCCTATTCTGTTACTTAAGCGCCAACGTTATATAGTGGAATCCCTTAAATAACGGAACTGTCAGTGTAAAACACTATTAAAATTGGTATTCCCGTATAAAGGTTTCCACTATAGACTACCAAAATAACGATATGATGTGTTCATTTAAAAAAAAAACTATTATATATTTATTTTAGTATTTGTCATATTTTTGATTTATTACCTAATGTGTGTTATAAAACTATGTTGAATGTAAATATATAATCTTAGTTTAATTATTATAAATGTTGTTAACTTTATAAATTCGCCGCGGACAATTTAAGTATTTAATTCACGTTTTCCCAATGGTTTTGAAGTTACAACCCCATGGGTGACCTTGAAAATTGGAAAACGCTATTTTGACGTAAGGTCGGCTATGATCGGTAAAACTCGGCCTAAAAGTGGTAGTAAATAACAGAATTCACTATTTTGACAATCTAACGTTTGCGCTTAAGTAATGGAATACTGGTCGATTAATCTGCTTTGTTTTTTAAACTTCTCAAGTCTGGTATGCATGTCTTGCCACTTGTCATAATAGGTCTGTAGTAAAGTTTGCTAACTGAAGCCCTATTCTGTTAATTAAGCACCGTTTATAATGAAATTCCTTAAATAGCTGAAACTATCAGTGCATAATTGGTATTATCGTTTTAAAATAATGTTTCACATGCTTTCATTCCAATAATTGATATATATATATTTATTACCATAATTATTAAATGAATGCCATAAAAAAAATTATATAAATATATATAAGCTTATTTCAATGAACATAAGTGTTGTTAAAATGGTTATAAATGCCCCGCGGACAATATTTACTTTACGTTTTCCCCAATCGTACCTCGGCCTAAATCGACCTTTTTTACTATCTAATGTTTGGGCTTTGGAATGCGGCTGCCAGTCCTTAGAAAGCGTGGTTGCTCTCTCACAACACAAGGAATTACGGTGTAGATTTACAAATAATTATGACAATATAGAGTATTTAATTTTGTTTCATACAGTCATATATTATTTTTGTTAGATACGGGCGTGGTATACGCATGCGGCGATAATCGCTTTGGTCAGTGCGGGATTGGTAGCGCGGCCACGGAGCAATTACTCGAACCAACAAAGATCAAATACCGGTAAGTTTAAACGTTTTAAGTAAATTCTCTAAAAAACTCTGTAGGAGCAGTAATCTATATGTCAAACCTGTGGTATTTAAAGGGTTAACATTCCTCTAAATCTTTTAAAGCAGCCATAGAACACAGAATGTAATGCCCGTTTTCACCATTATTCCCTAAGTTTTAAGTGACCCTTAAGAAAATTTACAACTAACACATATTTCGTTTTCACCAACACTTACCTCCTAAGGCCATAAGGAATCCCTTAACTTTAGGGGCTCAAAAATCGGCCCCCCAAGCGCTAAGTGACGGCTGTGTTTTAATATGAATTATGCAAAATGGAAGATGAAATTAATGAATTCTTCGAAGCTCTTAATGCAGTTAATAATAATAATAAAAAACACAAGAAATTCACAAAGCGAAATGGAGAATGCTTTATACACAAGATGTCAGATTGACACTTCAGTTAGCATGGTGAAAATAAATTTAGGTAGGTGGCCGATTTAAGGGATCATGTAGCTTATGTGATTCCTACATAGGGGACTGTTTAGGGATCAGTGGTGAAAACGGGCATAAGACCTTCACTGCTACTAATGGGCCTTTTTGAAGAATTTGGCCTTCACTTACCACGCTGGCCAGACGGGTTTGTGAGGGTCTTATGTCAATTTTAATAACAATAACAATTCCACAAGTTGTATTAGTGAAACCAGGCCATCGACTTAACATGCTCTATAGGTCTATAGGTACATCTATGACAAATGTAGGGAGGAAAAATTTATTTTTGGATTTTAAGGAAAGCATTCTTACAAACGAGCTATATAAATATTTAATTACAGCAGGGCTCCTATTATGCGTGTCGCCTGTGGAGCGGAATTCTCTATCATCTTGGACGTTAATTCCCGCCTGTATTCTTTCGGCCATCCAGAGCATGGTCAACTTGGTGAGTAGCTGTTTATAAATAACTATTTGACCATGCTTTACCCATGTAGTTAGCTGGTCATAATAAGACTCAAGGAACACTTACCTGCTTGTATTAAACTCGGGCGACGAATTTATCATTTTGTTTTGCAAAATAAATAAATAATATGAGAATAACATATAATAAAAATATTTAACGTTTACCGCGAGTCAATATTTGTAAAAATAACATTGCTGCTATTGATTCATGTAAAACTAATTTTATATACATCTTGCTATAATCAATATACAGCCAGTTTCTTGAAGTTTAGGTATCAAAAATACGTTCTAAAAACTGGCTGTAAGTCATGTATTGAATTTAATAAATATACACCAAAATTTAAAGGTCACCAAAATATAATTATTACTTACGTTTAAAATTAACAGGTTTATATTTACTTAAGTAATAATTAAGTACCAAAAATACGTTTAGACTGGCTGTAAGTCATGTATTGAATTTAATAAATATACACCAAAATTTAAAGGTCACCAAAATATAATTATTACTTACGTTTAAAATTAACAGGTTTATATTTACTTAAGTAATAATTAAGTACCAAAAATACGTTTAGACTGGCTGTAAGTCATGTATTGAATTTAATAAATATACACCAAAATTTAAAGGTCACCAAAATATAATTATTACTTACGTTTAAAATTAACAGGTTTATATTTACTTAAGTAATAATTAAGTACCAAAAATACGTTTAGACTGGCTGTAAGTCATGTATTGAATTTAATAAATATACACCAAAATTTAAAGGTCACCAAAATATAATTATATTAGTGCTAATATGTGCATCTCAGGTATCTTTATCATCAATTAAATTGCTTGTCATGTAGCTGTTTCCGTGGTCTAGCGGTTAAGTCCGTGGAAATACCGGGTTTGATTCCTGGTCGGGACACAAAAATATTTATTAATATAAATATATTTAATTTATTTGTGAAATTCTCGAGTTTGGTAAGCTGGAGCTTGCCACTTGTCATGATTGGCCTTTAGTAAAGTTAGCTAAATGTGAATCCGAACGTGGTTTTGACCACTCTGAAAGGGAAACGGTCGTGTTGATACTTTTTGTTTAGCACAACTTTGTAGTTTTGTAAGCAAATAAATATATTGGTCAGTCAAAATGACTGTTTGTATGTCTAGTAAACAAAACTATTGGTGTGCGGCTGATGTCTGTCAGTTGCTTCCATTTTTGAAATCCGCATACAGTTTATCAATCATTAAACATTGTTATTCTTAGTTCCATTCTAATGTGCACACTTTTTAGGTAAATGTAGGTATTTTTATTATTGTATTTGTATTATTATTATTTATGTATAATGAATGAAATTAATATTAATAAAAATAGCTCACCTTTTTATGAATTTTACCTATTTGATAAACTGTTATAACTTACCATTGTGAAAAAAAATGCATCCAAATACAGTGTAAACTCTATATAACGACACTGAAGGTAATGTGCATATTATGGCGTTATAGAGAGTTGTCGTTAAATGGAGAGAAGAAAAATCTAAATTTAAAGACAGGCTAAACCAACCAAAGCCTATTTATTTCGACGCTTTAAATCGAGTGCCATTACATAGAGTTTACACTGTATTTGTTTGTCCAAATAATTAAGCAGTTGATTATTGTTGCTAATCAAATACTTTATCTTGTGGGCATTGAATGAAGTTTAGTCTAAATTTTTGTTATAATATTTAGGGCACAACTCGGATAGAAAATACTTTGTAACGTCGAGCGAGTTTGCGTTTCATTTCGTGACATCTCCGAAGCTGATTGATACGTTTGTTGAGAAGCTGAAGGACGGGCGGGTAACTGCGATCAAAGATGCTGATATCATTGAAGTTGTGTGTGGAAACAATCATACAGTAAGTACTTTTTTTTTTTAAATTTAAACTATATTCATTAGGTTCTTTATTATGATCAGGTACTTTATTATAGATAAAACACTGGATTTCAAAGTGTACATAATTCTCCAATTATATCGGCGGAATCGATACTATATATTCTCAATGTAAAAAAAGTTTTTAACAATTATTATAATAAAATACATAAAATGAATTACAGATTATGAAAACAATATATTAACTTTCAAATAAAAAAGAAATCATTATGACACGAGAACATTTTATTGAGCTTATTTCTCTAAGAAAAATAAGCATTCTCAATCTTTATCTTTATACAATTATATAAACATTAGATTTCAGTAGTGGAGGTGTGAATTTAAACCCTAAAGGATTATGATGACTTAAAGTTTGTCCTTTGTTGGGACGTCAGCGCTCTTAACTCCACGCAGCTTATACCCTTGTAATTTTTGTCTAGTAAGGTGCAATGTGCAGCGAAAACTTACTAAAAACTACTAAAAATTGCTTTTCCAAAACTTACGCTAATGAATGATTTGTCGGTTTAGGTGGCATATGATTCAAAAGGCCGAGCATATAGCTGGGGATTTGGTGGATTCGGTCGACTCGGTCACTCTCTTCCGAAGGACGAGTTCGTACCGCGGCTCATCAAGTTCTTCGGAACACAAAACCGCGGTGTACGCGCGATCTTCGCCGGTGCCGCCTTCAGCTTGGCTATCAATGAAAGTGGTATGAAAAACAATGTATTTTTAATATAAACTTGTTGCACAAAGGTACACTGCTATGCTTGTCAAACCTTTCAGACAACTAAGTACATGATTTTATTTAGCTTATCGCGGTTAGGTTAGGATATCTCTAGCGCGGAATTTTAGGTTTCACAACAAGCTGACGTCTGCCCTTGTAAAGGGTCTACGCTCTATTTGAACAAAATAATCCGACCGACTTGGAACAGATTGATTCGATCCGCTATTGATTTGATCACTGTGGAATTAGTGCTGTACTCAGATAGATAAATAATTCTGCCAAACACCACCGATTTTGTTTTGGGTCTACAGACTATAATTTTTAAAATAAATATCGATGAAAAACTTTTATATGTTATTATTGGAAAAAAATACATTTGCTCACAAAATAAGTCGATTTTTTCATTGATTCATTCTTCACCCCATAAGGGATGGCCACCCCCAGGGCAAGTAAAACCTAAATCTAATTATTTATGCAAGTTGGTGCTTTTTGGCAAAATTATACTGTATCATCGTATTTTTTATAGTAAATTACAACTAGGTATATATATCTATCTATATATATCTTTATATACGATCTTTTTTAATTTGCTATAGTTAAATAATAATTCATTAATTACAGCCCTTAGAACACAGCGTCCTAGACCGCCACTGCTGGAGATGGGCCTTCCAGAACATATATCTGGAGAATTTGGCCTACGCTGGCCACATGGCTTGGGAGGATATGATGTAATTTTTTTTAATGACAATTTATTACCGACTCCACAAGTTGGTATAAGTGGAACCGGGACCGACGGCTTTACGTGCTCTCCGAGGCACGGGAACGGTGGTGTTGTAAATCTATGACAAATGTACATACGCAAAGTGTATTTGTCATTAGTACATGCCGGGGGGGGTTTGAACCGACCTTTGTAGGGTTTAAGAAACGCGTTCTTACAACCGAGCCACCACCGCCTCTTATATGGTATTTTTTTAATTTACTATAATATGTACGTCATGTATTCACAATAATTAACAGAAATAAAATATAATAATTATATCTAACGTTTTGGAAATTTACAAGTTTTTTTTTATTACAGGTAGCCTTTACTTATTCGGCCAAAATAAAAGAAGCAGCGAGGCCAATATGTATCCTAAATTAGTCCAAGAACTCAAAGGTAATATATTATTAACTAAAAGGTCACGTTTTAAATGAGGTATTGTCAGGTAGTAACTCATTTAACGAATAACAAAATTAATATTACGTTGCTACTATACCAATGGGTAATTAATATATTTTACATATTAATCTTGTTTATAACTTTATAAGTTATAATATTATAAATTTATTTATAAGCGTGGTTTCTGACCACCCCTGAAGGGAAACGGTTGTCATGATACTTTACTTTTACTTTACAAGTAATACAAAAATATCCCAAATTAGCTGTCAAACTTCATTTTGTGTACTTTTATTATTTACGCTCCTAATTGATCTCTAGGAGGATAAATTGGCTCCCATGTAGATTTTCTCTTATGAAAATATATTAAATCTAAATGCATCATGACCAGACAGATTGGCCGGGGCATAGCTTATGCGGGCATTAATTTATGTTAGTTTAAAAACGAAGGTTTTGCAATTTGCTGATTTTCCTGTACTGGATTTAAAAAGAGAAGTTGAGAAATTATTAACGTTGTTTATGGCTAAAACTTAATTGCACTTGCATATGGTTGTATCATACATCGGCCGCCTGCACGCCATATCCGTGAGATTTTGGCTGCGTTCCTGATAAATGAGTTTAAATTATGTAGTTTAAGCTAATTCCTTTTGTCAGGTCGGTTTGTTAGAACCCTGGGTGCAAGCAATACATCCATTGTAGTGGCAGCAGATGATACTCTAGTGGTGTGGGGCACCTCGCCGACCTATGGAGAACTGGTAACTATAACAACTTACTAACAGCCTTTTCCCAAAAGATGATTCAAATAATCATTGTTTAACATTTTAATGGTTATTAATATCAACAAAAAAACCTTTGTATGGCCTTCTTTCACGGTTATGTTACTGGATTACTTTTGATGAAATTTGTCAGAAATTTGCCTTTGTACTCCCCTGAGTACACACAAAAGATGGACAAAGGCTAATATGACATCAACATCTGACCGTGACTTGTCACCTCACAGCCATATCACATGTGATCGTACAGGGTTTAAGACGTCAAAATGTAATACACATGTGATTCTATGGGGTTTAGGGTGTTTAAATCTATTACACATGTTATCCCATGGAGTTTAAGACATTAAAATCTAAAACAGATGAGATTCAACAGAGTTTTAAGACTTTAAAATGTATTATAGATGGGATCCTACTGGATTTAAGACGTCAAAATTTATCACAGATGTGTTCCTACGGGGTTTGATCGTTAAAATCTAATACACATCAGATCCTATTCAATTCAACAAACAAAAAGAGATGTATTCTGCACTTTTACGCGTCAATTTTTACAATATTGGTATAAAACAATATCATTTTATAGTACATATTGGTGAATCTGGAACAGTACATGATAACCATTATTTCGAAAGAGAAACAATAAAATAATAAAAATAACAAAATTATAAATATGCATAACATTATAGCTGCTGTAGATACCTACGGAGTTTGAGATGTCAAAATTTAATATCACCTATTGTTACTGATGGTTATTTTGTGGCTTATTTATTAATTACTTAAATAAAATTAAATCTGTTTAAATTAATAATATTATTTGTAGGGTATTGGTGAATTGAACAAGTCTTCTTCGAAGCCAAAGGAGGTTATCCGAATGGAGGGCTTGAATCTGACCCATGTGACAATGGGCTTCTCCCACACTCTTCTCATTAGCAACAACTCTACAGAAGCCGTCAAAGAAAAACTCCAAAAATTACCAGTCTTTAAACCTTAATTCCAATTTAATTGTAATATTTAAAAATAAGATTTATGATATGGAGAAAGCCCCTTTTAATAATCGATTTCAAGATCCGACCCACACTCAAGTATTACTTGTCTCTCCTCAATGGTCTCCTAAAGACTAGTGGCCGGTTCCAATATGGCTGATTATCTCTTGTTTAACTTATGCTTACGAATTAGCACGTGGCGTATATAAGAATATTGATCATAGATTATTTTAAACATCCTTTCTGCAATGGGAAGATGGAGATCAAACGCTTAGGCCGATTTTGATGGTTCTCATGTCAATCCATTAGACTTAATCATGCAAATGCCACTAAATAGATGACACTATAAAAAATCCGTAAGGCGAAAACCAGACGCCTTATTGTAGAAAGGAAAAAAAAATCGACAAACAAACTAAATTAGTTCCTCAATTATTATGATCCTGAAAGGGTTAAGATCTCATTCACTACTAAATTTACTTTACAGTTAAAGGTCACAGCACACATATCAACCCGGAAAGGGATCGTCACCATATCAACTTGAGCCATTTAGTATTGATTGTATGAAACTCCCTACTGCAATGCAGACTAATCGGAATCATAACATAATCGTCTCGACTCTGGACAACCTCAGTGGCCTAATTCAGGCCTAATTTGCGTGTCGGTTCGAAATATTGGAATGGAAAGCGACAGATCTCCATAGAAAACTGTCAGATTCATTCGAGCAAATCAACCGGACATGCATGTCGAAGTCGCGAGAATCGGGGCCCAGAACCGTGATCAACTTACAGCGTCGTCGTCCCAGCGCTTACGTCTCTCCGTACCGTCATCTTCAAGCCATAATCGCGGCGTCTCGACTAGTTGTAGCTGAGTTGACGCAGGGAGCTGATGATCCGCTTGATATGTGTGCTATGATCTTACATTATATTTTATGTATTTTATAGATTATATGTATAATTAAGTATATTATTCGCACCCCTGAATCAAAACGGTTTTTGCTCAAAAATCGATTAACCACATTATTGGATTTCTCGAGCTGTAGATTAAAATTAATTATATAACTTCAAAGTAACCGCATTTTTATCAGGTTTACAACAAATTTAATGGTTACCCCTTATAATCATCAGTACTGTCAGAATAAACAGGTCCATCGCTTTAATTTCAGGTTGCCTTTCTGGTACAAATTTATGAGCCATTGCTTTAGCTAAATAAATGCTATCAACAATATGTTGAGTTCTTTTCATCCAACCAGTCTGACTTTTCCACCAAAGATTTTAGATTATTATTTATGTAGACTTTAAGTTTAATGTGATTTAAATATATAAAATGTATTTTTTCACTTCTTATTTACTAAGACTTAATTATTTGTTATTAATTTCAGAGAAAGATAGAAAGATGTGTATTTGTTTTGTTAAATTAGGTTTATTTTTAATTTGTTATTTTAAATTACAAAGTAGGTATTTATTTGAAAGAGTATTTACAAAATATAAAAATAAAATAATAATAATATTTTAAATTCAATGTCTTCGATAAATAATATATAATCTTAACATTAGATATACAGTAGGTAATAGAATTAAGTTAATTGTGATTTAAATATATGAAAATATTTTTTGGCTGTGTTTATTAGGTACAGGTATTATTTGATGTTAATCCAGAGTATCTTATTCGTTTTATTTAGATTAATGTTTATTTTAAAATTTGCTATTTCTACAATTATTATTATTAATAAATTCGACTATTTTATAGATTATTTAAATTCGTTTGTGATTTTATTTATATTGCTATTAATAAATTAGTGATTATTAAATACTCGTAATATAATATATCGAATACAAAGGTAATTTGCATTTTTTTTTAATCCTCACCCCTAGCCCTCTACTGCTGAGCTGCGTTCGTTTTTGTAACCCCGCGTAGGGTTCTGTTATTGTCATTCTTCTGAAATAGTAATAGTATTTCAAAAGCTCGTAAATCGTTCGTGTATGTCGAATAACTCGAATAATTACACTGATGACGTCAGAACCCTACGCAAAGTTAGAAAAACGAACGCGCCTCTGGAGATAGGATTTCCAAAACAGGAAAACACATTTCACGGAAATTTTGTCCTAAACTCGCCACTAGACAGATTGCGAGAGTGACTTCAATTTATATCGTATCTACAAGCTGGTATTAGTGGAACCGGGACCAATACGACTTAACGTACCTACGTAAGAACAGTGGATTTCTCATTGCGTGTAATATAATTTCTATTGTGTCCAAACGAAATAGACTTTAAATATGTAAAATTTTAGTTTGATAATTTTCTTTGGAAAGAAAATTCACATTTCTAACAAAATTACATATTTGAGGGCCATTAATTTATAATACGCAAGACGATTTTTGACAATTGTGAGTTTTTTCTAGGGTTCTATTTAAACTATTTATTTTAATAATAATACAATTTTAAGGATCCACATTTTCATTTGTTTGTAATTTTGGGGACCGAGGGAGAATCGACAACTTATTTTCACTCAGGTCATATACAAATGTGTCATTACCCAGTTCTTGTATGTCTGAAGATGTATCAGAGACTGCCATGTCATCTGGCGAGTAGCGAAGTTCTTCCTCATCTGAATCTGTCACAAATTCAGGTTCCGATTCTACTTCTCATGAATATGAGCATATTGAAACTATCCTCAAAGTCATCACCCATGATATCTTCATCTTAAACCAAATTAAAAGTAATCGTTAAAATTTGTTACCAAATGTTATTTAAGGCTCACGGAACGTTAATTTTAATAGAATAACTTTTATCAAGAATGACAATGTGAGGGGTACAAACATAACATTTTATTTGTATGAAAATAATGACCATGCCTTCTATCTTATATTTGATCTTTTTGACATGATTTTAGTCAATATAGCCAGTAGTTTTTCTAACTAAATGATGTTCTAAATGGTTTTAACCGTAATTATCATAACTGTTGCTGTAAAATGTATAAATACCTTCATACTCAAGTCCCACTAGCGGTTCTTCTTTTTTTTTATACATTGGGTCAAACTTTGCCTCCTCTTCTTCGCCCTGAAAGTAAGTGTAAAGTAAGAAACTGAATAAGCCTGGTCATGATGGAGTTACAGCAGAGCTTCTGAGAGCAGGTGGAAATCCTGTTCCCCAATAACTTACATAACCATTTTACTATTTTAGTTATTCACCATGTTATTGGTCATGTTCTTTAAAAAAGGAAACACCTGCCTTTTGAAGAATTATAAGCCCATATCACTCCTCGGCCAAGTTTTTTGTTTTTGTTTTCAAGGGTGATCACAATTCGTTTTTCCCAGACAATGGATAATTTCCAGCCCCCAGAGCAGGCTGGGTTTCGGTTTGCGATTTCAGTACTGTAGACCACATTCACACTTTGCAGCAGATAGTGCAGAAAACCAAAGAGTATGATCTGCCACTGTGTCTCGCTTTTGTGGACTATGAGAAAGCCCAGGCTGTTCTGGAATGGAATTCTTGCATCAAGAATCTTAGTAGAATGTTGAATGGCTTGAGTGTTGGCAAAAATTTTCATGGCGGCCATTCAACTGTCATTTCGACTGTTTTTTTGTCACTTTTTAAGTCTCATAATAAGTGCAAACCTTCTAGATTTCATTTTGGAACCCTTTCTAATATTTGCACTATAAATTACAGACCACAAACAATATAAAACTATATATAAATATATATGCAAAATTATGGGTATTTTTTTAAATCCGACACTGTTCTACGATCATGACGATATATACAAGAACCACCATTACTGGCGGATATTCTGGAGAATATAGCTGCCAGCTTGTAATCCAAGAGTGAGAGGTGTTTTATTATTGTCATCTAGCACAAAAGCGGTACCATTATACATACAATGTCTATTTCAGTTTCATTCTTCTTCTGACTACTTGTATGACTACAAGTCATATTTAATCAAAAGTCCAACAATATTTTTCAAAATTATATTAATTATGCTCAGTCACAAAAACATATATCCCTTTTTTGAGCTGCTCTTGGTACATCTTAAGGTAATATGCAATATATATATATATATATATATATAGATATGCAATTGTCCACTTGTTTTATAACGTATTACCGTATACATATTTAATTTACCACTGTGTGTCTGTGTTTAACATAATAGTAGAATCGACCTTTAGGGATTGGTTTAAGCAATATTGGTAAGTTTTTATGTTGGTAAGCAGATAATATGATTAGTATTTGTGACTCTGTTATGCTACTTGGGGAGGGATACAACCCCCTTAATTGAGTAAATTAATGGAACACTAGTTATCACAAGTACAGCCAAACACACTACTTAATCTACATGCAAGTAAATTATTGAAGCTATTAAATAAATCATTTTATTATTAAGCTAGGTATAGTACCTATATTTATGTATTATTTTATAGTTTATCTTAAACTTACAGAAAAACAAGTCTATAACAATGATCAAATAGTTTTGTCAAGTTTATACCATTTTCTTGATTTATTTTCAAGTACCTATATATTATACAGGATGGATTTTTGAGATGGTACAGTAAGGGCAGGTACCTTATTCCAAGGACATAACACAGGACTTGGAAAAAAATACACTCAGCAAGAAAATGATAATTTTACACATGAACTTTTTTTTATAAGGATCAACTTGAGGAAGGTTTGAGTACTAGAAATTTCAGATATAGAGAAAAACATTACCCATACATTTTGTAAAGAAAAACTTAATCTACTCAAAATATTCATGAGTAATTGCCACTGAAACATATATTTTTTTCCCTCCTTAGGGGTCGGGAAATAAAACAAGAATTCAGATTGTAAAAAATATATTTAGCGATGGATATTAACGGTAAATTAAATAGAAAATTACGGTAAAATACACAAAAATATACCAACGACTAGCTACTGACCATCAGACAGATTTTTATTTCACAATCCAAGGAGGTCCCTGTTATCAGGGGCCACTGAAAGTTCGTTTACCCTCCTTAGGGGTCAGGAAAAAAAACAAGTATACAGATTTTATACAGACTGCCTCCGTGGTAACAAATGTTGCCGTGAACTCGGGAGGTCGTGGGTTCTATTCCCACCAGGGGCATGTCGTACATTGTATAATTTGTCTCGGTCTGGGTGTTTATATGTATGATATGTATATATTTTCAAAAAAAAAAGTATAATATGTAGTTTATCAACCATCTAGTTTCCGTAACACAAACCTCGTAGCTTACCACGGAAACTAGTGTGACCTGTGTGGAAATATTTATTTAATTTAAATGCAATTAAAATTAGGATACTTTAGATAATTTAGGTTTCACTACTGGGAGGTATAAAAGTGAGGTTCCAAACAAAATTAAGTTAACAAGGTTTAAAAAGTGAGGTTTAACAATTTCAAAATATCAAATGAACCTAATCCCAGGCAGTGGAGTTTAATTTATGCAGTCTGATGGAAGGGGTCGGCCGCACTTCCATTGGTTAGTACAAGGGTTACAGATAGGGTCCCTAGCAAGTCTGGGTTGGAATAAGCATTAAATATTTCTATACTCAAGCCTTAATTGGTCCAGACACTGTTGACCCTTAAAAGAAACAGGATTGGTTGGCAACAAAAAAATAATTTATGTAAAATTACCATTTACCCAATTTGACTGTGCATTTTTTTCCAAAATCTATCACTGCTGTTCAGAATATCTCTAAAAGTTATGGAATGTTTCGTTAACAACCTTACTGTCTAAAAAAACCTTCCTGTAGATTAAATAATTTGAGTTTGTTTTATCTCAAATTATTATTAACAATTATTGAATTGTTAACTTAATATAAGTTAATTTGGTTATTTATTTGACAATAAAGTCTTAACAACCAAAGTAACTGATAAACTTACTAGGTAAGTTACATGAGTAACTGGTACTATATATATTATATACCAATGTTAGGAAAACACGCATACAAATATAGTATATATTCTAGTGAATTTGTAATACCTAAATCATGAGAACCTACTTGCCTTTAATACTATAGTTGCTATAACTAAGTAGGAAAATAAAATACTTTAGTAGGTACATACAGGTCGCAATTATTTACAAACAATCCAGTTAAGTTCAATCACCTTGCTATTTACTTACTCTTTTACAACGAAAAATGGATCTTCCAAAGTCATGTCAATTGGGAGCGACTACAATAATTTTGGGTAAGCTGAAACATCTGAAGGATAATAATAACAGATTATAGAAAATCGCCCAAAATTAATGTTTAACTATATATAGATTATTAAATAGTAGACTTACCTGAGCCAGTGATATTTCTTCGATAAAGTGCTATTTTCTTTTATTAGACTAGGTACTTTTAAAAGCAAAATAACACCGAGGATCCTGATAGAACCACAGAACACTTCAAGAAGTCAACGAGCTGCTCTGCATGCCCGGGATCGAGGTGGTGGAATGGGTACGCCGACCTCTTCCTCCGCAATGCCATCGCTGCCAAGCCTTCGGTCACGCTTCGGCGGGCTGCTTTCGCGAAGCCCGATGCATGAGGTGCGCCGGACCCCACGTAATCGGGGAGTGCGTACGTGATAGCCAACCCCATTGCTCAAACTGCCGGGGCAGCCACCCGGCGAACAGTAAGGCGTGCCCGGCCCTCAGGCGAGAGGCCCGACGCCGCGGAATCATTCTTCAACCTCTCATACCGGGCAGACGCAACCCAGCTACTCCTGCCGCGCCTCTCGTCCCGCCACCGGTCACACACTCAGAGCGTACGCAGGCGAACAACTTGATGGCGCCTGCGAACGACCCCAGGAACCAGGTTGGAGAACGTGAGAAACGGGTATGGAAGACCAAGAAAAAAAAGGCCCGTCCACAACCGGCCAATCACGCAGAACTCTCTACCCCCTTGGCGACCCAGCCACCTAGGACAGATTCACCACCCAAGGTTGCCCCGCCACCTAGGCTAGGGGCACAACCACCCAGACCAGCTCCGCCACCTAGACCAGGGCCACTACCTCCAAGGGCACCACCAATTGCGGCAGGCCCATCAGCAAATAAACCCAGGGCTACGATTACTAACGTGGCCCCGCACATCCGGGCGTCGTCAATGCCCAGACCCAGTCAAACACAAGCAGCCCCGCGGAGCGCGAGGACGCAGGAGGCTGCCCTATATCACATCCCGGCCCCTGAGGCTACACAGCGGACCCTATCGCCGCCGTAATGGGCGCGCTCAGCAAACTCCTTCACTACGCCAGTCCCGGTGTGTGACCTCAGGGTCATTTACTGGAACCCAGGGGGGGTCCGGTCTAACGTCGATCAACTTCGACTCATGGCCCAGGAGCAGCGACCACATGTGTTGCTCCTGGGGGAGACGAAGCTCCTGCCTTCATCCTCACTCCGTGTGCCAGGCTACACCGTGTACCGTCGCGACGAGGTGTCCGCTGCAGGCGTCGCCTATCGAGGGACAGCAGCTCTTGTCCGTCTCGACGTGGTGCACGAGGAGCTCGATTTCACGGAGTTTCACAGCACGCGCATGGTTGGCGTTAGACTGAAGACCAGTGACGGAGAGATGTGCCTCTACGCGGCATACCGCCCTCCGGGGAGTAACCTCCACGTCCAGGACCTGGTCCGAGCTTTCGACGCCAGAGCCCCTACAGTTATCATCGGGGACCTCAATGCCAAGAACTTGGCCTGGGGCTCCCGAACTACCAACAGGGCCGGAGAGGCTCTGTATCGAGCATCGGACAGGTTGGACTATGAGGTGCTGGGCCCCGACACGCCCACGCATGTCCCGACATGCACTGATCATTCTGCAGACGTGCTAGACATCGTCGTAACTCACGGCCTCCGGTCACCGATACACCTGGAGGTGCTGTATGACACCAACTCTACGCACCTCCCTCTTCTAGCGGTCGTGGGATCAGCTGCGAGCACCAGAATCCCCCGAGGACGGACCAAGACGAACTGGGGCGCCTTTAGGACCGCTCTAGAGGCTTACGACTGCCCCGGTCACATTTCTACGTCGAACGATGTCGAGGACGCCGCGAACCGCCTGATGAAGGCGATTAGCGATGCCCAGACCTCCGCTACTACCACCCTGCCTACTGACCACCCCAGACGCCGATCTCCGCTTCCAGTCCACATCCGACAGATGCTCCGAAGGAAGCGAGCACTTAAGCGCCGCTGGGTGCACTCCCGCTGCCCGGCGACCAAACGAGAACTAAACGCCCTCTCTGCCGAGATAACTCTGCAGGTCGCGACTTTCCGCGGCCAGTCTTGAGAGCGGCTAATGAAGGAAATATCAGAGGAGGAAGGAAGCCAAATGTCGCTATATCGCCTCACCAGGCGACTTACCAACGCCACCCTGCCCACACACCCCCTCGTCGACGCCGCCGGAGTTCGCCACTATGCTGCCCAGAATAGGGCGGACATTCTGGCGGACTACCTGGAAAGGCAGTTTCAGCCTTTCCCGGTCGTCGACGAAACGTTTAATAATAGTACCGAGCGTAGTGTCCGGGACCTACTACACGAAGAGATGGAGGCACTTCCGGGCCACTACTTCGTCTCGCCAGCAGAAGTAGAACGCGCCGCGAGAAGACTCCACCCGAGAAAGGCCCCCGGCCCGGATTCCATCTCTAACGTGGCACTCAGCCAGCTGCCTCGCAGAGCTCTAGTGGCGTACACGAAGCTCTGCAACGGAATTCTCCGCACCGGTCACTTTCCCAGCATTTGGAAGCTGGGAAAGGTCATTACCCTGCCCAAACCTGGCAAGGATGGCCGAGTCCCCTCCAGCTACAGACCCATCACCCTACTGCCGCACCCTGCGAAGCTGTTTGAGAGGCTGCTTCTCCGCCGAATCCGAGATCCCCTGACTCCTAGGAAGGAGCAGTTCGGATTCCGCAGCGAGCACAGTACCACACTCCAGCTGACGCGGGTACTGCACTATCTGGCGTCGGAGCTCAACAAGGGCCGCTGCTCTGTCGGTGTCTTTCTTGACATGGAGAAGGCGTTCGACAGAGTGTGGCATACCGGTCTTCTGTCGAAGCTCTTCGACGCCGATCTACCACGCATGGCAGTCAGATTGCTGTCATCATTCCTGGAGGGGAGACGATTCTTCGTGGCGATCGACGAGGCATCGTCCGTGGAGAAGATCATCGCGGCCGGCGTCCCGCAAGGAAGCTGCCTGTCCCCCGTGCTCTACGCCACTTTCACTGATGACATTCCCACCCTTATTGGACATCTGAAGAGGGGGGAAAAGAATGTCGTCCTCGCGCTATATGCCGACGACAGCGCATACTTTACCTCGGCCATAAAGGCCATCGACGGTACAAAGAAAATGCAGAAACTGCTAGACCTCCTGCCGCCGTGGCTAGATAGATGGCGGATGTCGGTAAACGTCGACAAGACCGCCGCCATCCTGACGTCTCGCCGCCTCTTGCCGGACCCGCTCATGTTCCGTGGGAGGGAAGTGAGCTGGACGAACACTGTCACCTACTTGGGGTGCGTGATCGACCGCGGCCTCCGCATGGGCCCCATGGCACGCCACACAATAAACCGCGCGAAAGCAGCCCGGGCCCAGCTGAGTCCCTTGCTGCATTCGTCGTTACCACCCCATGTGAAAGTCAATATCTACAAGACGTTCGTCCGCTCACGCCTGACCTACGCCGCACCAGCATGGCACCACCTGGTGGCGCCATCCATAGCGGCCGCAATTCAGGCCCAACAGAACATCTCCTTGCGCGCGACCGTCGGCGCTCCGTGGTTCGTGCGCAACACCGTACTCCACGATGACCTGAAGATGGAGACCATCGAGCGGTTCGTGGCCAGGCTCTCGAAGTCCATGTTCGATCGAGCCGACCGCAGCCGTTTCAACCATCTTCGGGGCATCGCACCTCTCCACGCACGGCCACCGGATGGACGCCGCCTGCCCCGGGAGATCCTGGGGCCCGAGGCATAACCCGCAGTCGTCGTCATAATTATCTCTTTCTCACACGCAGCGTGTTATACACTACCAATAGTGAATTCATCCCAGGTGCCACATACCCTACAGTGGCCCCTTCCCCGCATCATCCGGGGTAAAACAAGAAACCAGCGGGTCGACGCCCGCCGAGATTAATGCCCGCTAAATAGGGTTAACCCTGAAGCGTTCCGCCAATGGCGAAGAAGAACTACTACTTCAAGAAACCAAGGAAGAACATAATACTCAAAGCCAAAGAGTACTTCGAACTCGCGCAATCGCAGAAATCTCCGCCACTTGCCAAAACTAAATAGTGTTCCCAAATTTAATATATTCGTAAACAATAATTGCGTATTGGCGTAGAAAGCAAAGCGCGCTTTTTTGCTAAATTTTACTTAAATAAATGAAAACGCTATTCAGACGCCTTTCAAAGCGAAATAAAGTAAATCTTACAGCGCTAAGTCGATTTCGAAATAAATATATTCACAGACTATGTCGAGACGTTTTGATAACACCAACACTGTGAAATGACGTTTCTGAGCTGGGTTGCTAGTTTTTAAAAACAGATAGGGTAAATATGGCCCTACTTATCTTAAAGTAAATATAAAGACAGCTTTAATAAAAACCTTATTAACTAAGTATTGCTTTTTATAGGTTAAATTTAGTTTTTTTTTTAAATTAAAATTTAAGTAAATTCCACAGATCATAGTTAAAATATTATTTGAATAAAATAAATACACCCTATCACGCAAACTTGTTATTATTTAATTTCTTTTTAGAAGATATATTCCTACTAGTAACTATGAATAAAAATTGAGGGCGCTGTGATATTGATAACACTAGTAAATTTAAAATCATGCTAAACCTAGGACCAATTATCACAATGGACAGAGCAAAAAGGCCCGCTCTTGTGTCGGTGTATCATACGAAAGATAGTGTATCTCTCTCTATCTCACTAAGCCTTACCACGAGTAAACGACGTAGCTATCTTAAGTTTGGCAACCTCGCACCGTCTGTGTAATTCGTGTCATGTTGTCTCCGACTTAGTCGGTCAAAACCTGGTCAAAACATTGCGTTTTGGTGGTATATTTTGTCATATTATTAAAAAAATACAGTGCCTTGTGTACTTTATAAAATAATAATATGTGTTGTCTGCAGTGCTTTGTTCATAAAGATCCACGAAAAGAGGAGTACTAGATCCGGAATTATCATTTATTACGTTAGTGTACAATAATATTTATGTTTGTAACAATATTATCGATTATTATTAAAATACAACATGTTATATATTTTCATTCTATATGATAATTCAACCTTATAGGCTGGGGCCGTTACGAATTTTTATAGCTAAAAAAAAAAAAATCTATTTAAGGGATGAAAACCTTTTTTCGTTATTCGTGGCGGAACGAGACCTCCTAGAGAAAAGTATTTCATACAAAAGTTGTAGATAATAAAAAAATCTAAAACTTTTATTATATATATTTTTCGACATAACCTCAAAGTTTACGAGAAAATGACGAAAAACCGATTTTTCTGTTTTTTTTTTTTTTTCTCGCGTGAAAATTATTTAATTTAAATGAAACTTTGTGAAAACACGTAATTATTTGCACACAATAAGCATGAATTTTTTCAATTATGGAAAATTAATATTTTTCGAGATTTCACCATTTTTCCGAAAAAACACCCTTATCTTTGGTGAACAACTTTATTGATTTTTTTTTGGTTTCTGGTGTTGTACAAGGTCTTTTTTTTTCGTCGTGATGTCTACTTTCAAATGGTATATCGATTTTAATTATTCATTGTTATTTAGTAGCTTAAAATTAAGAAAAACCGAAAAAAAAAAAATTTCGAACTTACCATTTTTTTTCATTATTTTCAATTTTTTAGCATATTTATGTTAATAATTTATAATATTTTGATGAAATAACTTACTTTGGTATAAAATGAATAAATTTAAATGAAGTTCATCACGGAAAGGTAGGGAAAACTTCATGAAACTTAACATTTATATGGAAATCATAAGTACTTTATTAATTTTAATAAGCTACAGTTAAGTATCAAAAACTTTACATGCTTATTAAATTATTCTAAATATATATAATAAAATACAACATACAATTTATTTATATTGGCTACTAATTCTTTATTTTATTTACAGATATTTACTTCATTAATATTGGTTGTGTATAACTTATAAAAATGAAAATCAATAAAATATTTTTTAAAATCTAATCAATTTTAGACCTTTTTTGTTGTGGTTCGTTTTCTTCATCAATCAATCTCTCAAATTCTGTATTATCTTCAAAATCATTGGCATTTTCAGGCTCTTCAACTTCGATGTCATTATTCTTTGCTGGCTCTTCATCAATATCTTCAGAATCACTTAAATCTACAAATACTTCTCTGTCTCTATTTGAACAGTTCTCAGTGCATGAATTGCACACATTGGTACATTTTAAGCCGTGTTTTCGGCAGCCACACCTTTGATTATTGCATCCCCTTTCACAAGTGCAGCTGACGCTTTTTAATAACTTTTCGGGAATCACTGAATGACACTGTATAATTTTGACAAAAATTAAAACGTGTACCTGAAGTATATATACGACATCTATAGCACAACGCGTCGCAAGCAACCATGCAAGATGTACGATCTCCCTTTCATGTTTGTGTGGTATCCCTAACCGTATATTACGTTTGTAACACGTGCAAAATCTGAAATAAATTTTAGATGTACAGTAAATATTTTTCTGAAATGTTAATTCGGTTTTGGTGAAATTAAGGCTAATAGTTGTACCTTCAAGCGTACACATCAAAACAAAACATTATTGTAACATTTAAGAATTGTAATTATCATGTATGAATTTACAATAATATTAAAATTATAAAAGCTACTGACAATGTTAAAGGCTATAAAATTAATACTCAACTTACTTTGTTACTATCCAACGGCAGTAAACTACTGTCAAATAATAATTTGTTTAATTTTAATTGAAATCTTAATCACCACGTGTGTTAACAAAGGACGCATCAACAACTAAAAAAATATTTTCACACAACTAGTCGAATAGAAATTTACTACTACAACAGAACGAGCTCTGCTGCTCTTGTACAGGGTCACTTTATCATACCCCTCTCTCTCCCCAACCTTCAGTCGTTTTTGGCGGGCATTTCAAATACCTGTATGCTGTGAAATTTTAAATTTTGTATTTTTTTTTTTTAGAATACGTAACATTATTTTGTTATTTTTTATTCTATTAAATTATAGCGATGTTTCCAATAAATAAATTCATTTAAATTTATTCATTTTATACCAAAGTAAGTTATTTCATCAAAATATTATAAATTATTAACATAAATATGCTAAAAAATTGAAAATAATGAAAAAAATCGGTAAGTTCGAGATTCGTTTTTTTTTTCGGTTTTTCTTAATTTTAAGCTACTAAATAACAATGAATAATTAAAATCGATATACCATTTGAAAGTAGACATCACGACGAAAAAAATAAGACCTTGTACAACATCAGAAACCAAAAAAAAATCAATAAAGTTGTTCACCAAAGATAAGGGTGTTTTTTCGGAAAAATGGTGAAATCTCGAAAAATATTAATTTTCCATGATTGAAAAAATTCATGCTTATTGTGTGCAAATAATTACGTATTTTCACAAAGTTTCATTTAAATTAAATAATTTCCACGCGAGAAAAAAATAAAAAACAGAAAAATCGGTTTTTCGTCATTTTCTCGAAAACTTTGAGGTTATGTCGAAAAATATATATATATTAAAAGTTTTAGATTTTTTTATTATCTACAACTTTTGTATGAAACACTTTTCTATAGGAGGTCTCGTTCCGCCACAAATAACGAAAAACGGTTTTCATCCCTTAAATAGCACCCCATTTCACTACTTCCCTTAATCTCAAGTTCGAAAGTTTTTTTTTTCATTGTTTATGACCTCAACTATATATTTCAGCCAGCTGTTGCCTGCTACTAATTTTTTCATCTCAAAAAGGTAATGGCCCCAGCCTATTAAAACTCCTTATTTTATGAACATTAAATGCTTTGTTATTGGCGTCATTTTGCACTATCTCAAAATTTCGTTTATCGATATCAATAAAAATAAATTAGTTAGGTAATATTCATAATCTTCTATTGTTAACTTTTTTTAGGTTTCCGGAATGCCCAGATATGTGTTGTGAGTTATGTATTAAAAATTATTTTAATCTACTAATAAGAAAAGAACAAACCATTTTAATCTGCGTAAGCAGGCTTGTATATAAAAATATATAGTGTATAGCGCCATCTATATGTTATCTACACAACTAGGTAATGTAGACAGCGCTACGGTCGGGAACAGCCAAAAGCCGTGAGTGATACATATAATAGTACTATTTGGGGTAAATCGTCAGCTATTGGCCACCTAAGGACCTGCAACATACTCGTATCTTTAATATGATATTTTTCAATTCAATTCAAATTTATTGCAACTATTTACTTATTTGCTTTATAGTCTCAGTTCCATGAAACATACCACATACAGCGGGTGGCTACCTGCTGAGATCCTGCCAGTTAAAACAGGGAATGTCCCCATCCCTAACCCAGGCCCATTAGCCATCCGGACCTGGACGAACCCACTGTCTGTCTGTTGTCTTATGTCGTGTTTCTTATACATACTCGTATTATTCAGGTGATGTATAATAAAACTGCATAGTTATTAGTTTCTTAAAAAGTTAATATCAATCCGGGAATAAAAACGTTTAAATATTATATATCTGTATAGCACTATCCGATCCCATAGTGTCGCTTTTAGGGATATTTTTTTTTATTACCATTTTTATTATTTACTGGATATTATGCCGAAGTGAGCAGTTTTTTAAGTGTACAAATCGAGATTTCTAAGCGAAATCAAAGATATGGTGATCTTAAAATTGCCGTTCTATTAATAAAACTTTTTTCTTTTTAAAGACGGGGTGTGCGTTTTTTAAGGTAGGTAACGTAAATTTAAAATATTTTTTTCTGTTATAAACATATAAAACCACGAAAACATTTAAAAATGATGCGATATAGGTGTAAAATAAGGTACCATTGCCGCTAGCGACATCTACAAAAAGCTTTGCCTGATACACCCCATAGCAGCATGTGTGTAATGTTTGGTTAGGGTATTCGTAATATATGTAATTTTAGTTCGCTTAGGTAATTAGGAAAAACTCACTGTTGAGAGTGGTAATGAGTAGATAAAATATTTAGATTAGAATAAATCTAAAATATATTCATACGAAATTGAGTTTTATGTAGATGGGTATTAGGTCTATATTTTGTAATGAGATAAAAGATTCGGCAGTTTGTCCGTTAGTTTTTAGGTATGTATGTATGTCTAGCCCTACGGCCACCTGAAGGTATTTTATCGCAGACCACAAGTTATTTAATTAACAGGGTTTTTTCTGTAGGTACCTCCAGAAAAAAGGGCTCAGTAATTTGTTTATAATAAAGGAGTACCTACTAAGGTGACGATTTATAAATCAAATTAGCAATAGCCCATAATAAATAATAACAGTTTAGTACAACGACGGGACATACAAAGGATCCCAGACTTAGGTAAAACATATAGAACGAAGAAAAAGCTAGAAGCGTTATAATATGGGCATGATATGTTTTGTAAAAAAGTTATTGTATTTTGGACACAATATTAATTTATTAAATTCAGTCCACATCGAACTACTTTGGAAAGGAAGTACTGCAGTATAGACTGACAAAGAGCATAATACACCGCCTTTCGGGTTAATATGTTTAAGACGCTGCGCGTCTTTTTTAAATACACTCATTAGTTTTCTAACTCTGTTGCTCATAAGGTTTATGTGTTTGTCCCATGAGAGTCGCTCGTCCAATACAACTCCCAAGATATTTAATGTCGCCAACACGAATAGGACAGGAGCAATTAGAATGATTATTACATTCCGATCCATGAGTGAGATCCGGTAGTTCTTGACTAATTGTTTCACCACACAACACATTGAAATCGGTTAATTAAATAATCGGTCAGCAGTTCAAGTGGAAGACCTCTAACACCGACCTTCTCTAACTTTGATACAAGGAGGGGGTGGGAAACAGTGTCTAAAACCTTTGCTATGTCTAAAAAAATTCCAGTACATTTTTGTCGTCTGTCTATATTTTTGACAATGTATTCAGTTAGGGACGTGACAGCATCTTCAGTGGACCTACCAGCTCTGAAACCACATTGGTTTTCCGAAATTAAATTTTGTTTGTTTAAATATTTAGTAATTCTTGTGTTTATTAATGATTCTAGAATTTTTGACAAAGCTGGTAGTATTGAAATAGGTCGATAGTTCTCAACACGGATGCGTACTCCAAATGAAGACGAATGAGAGTTTGAAACAGAATTCTGTATGCAGTAACTGCTTGGCTGTTCTTAGCACGAAACCCATCAAAAGCAATAAGCATAAGCCCATAATCAATATCTATAAACTTTAGTACATATGCTGTCTATATCAGCATATAAAACAAAAGCTTGTCGTCAAACAATACACCCAGGTCACGAATAGTAGACACCCTTTCTACAACTTGGCAGTTAATTTTGTAATTGTACTTGATTTTATTTTTAGTAAATGAGATAATTTACATTTATCGTATGCCAGGTATAATTTATTTTTGACACAGTAGTCGTGAAAGCGGTCAAGGTATTCTTGAATTAAAGTGCATCTGTCGAAGTTCGTACTACGAGTATATTATAAATTTTAAGATCATCTGCAAACATAATGAAATTGGAGTTATGGAAACATTATTTTATGTCGTTTATAAACAAAATGTACAATAAAGGTCCAAGATTTGATCCTTGAACTATACTCCTGTAACGGGGTTGTTCTTGAATTACAACCATTAATTATTGTGACCTGGCTGTTGAGGTAAGAGGCAAACCAACGCAGTAAGTCTCCTTTAATACCATTAAATGCAAGCTTCTGGAGGAGAAGCGTGTGGTCGACTTTATTGAATGCCTTACGGAAATCGGTGAGAATTACATCAACTTGACAGCGCCGGTTCTGTAAACTAGTCTTTCAAGAACTTTTGGTATTGCTGATAGTATTGAGGTCTGTATAGCAAAATATCAGTTTTCCTTCCGTTTTTTAAAATTGGAGTAACATCTTAGTTTCCATCTGTCAGGGAATACTCCCTCCGCTAAACATCGACTAAATAGTATGCTCAATGGTTTTGAAATTGCAGTGCTACTATACTTTAGAAAGTAAGGACTGATCTTATCTGGACCAGGGCACTTGTGACCATCCAGTAAGTTTAGCTCGTTTTTCACAGCCTTGGATTCAATAATTAATTGCGAAAGCTGCTGTGCTGCTGGAGCATCTGGCATATTGTTAGGTCAATTTGATTTATGCTTGTTGCAATTTGTTGGGGTCTGTTAAGAGTTCAATCGGTAAGTGTCATGGTCGATGGATAACTAGAGTCACCTTTCTTCAAAACTTTAATATAGCCTTTATATTTTTGGGGATTGCACATTTTGCATATTGTCAAAAATTTAGTTTTAAAAGTATTTTGCAGCGGGTTCATAATAAGGTGAATTGTAGTCAGCTAGCGAATATGTTCTCCATTTATGTTAGTTTTTGTTTTTACGGTTAAAAGTACATTTAAGGGCTTATGAAACCACGAAGGATATTTTATGGATTTGTTTCTTTTTGTTGGAATATTATCTTCGATTATTTTTTATATTATTTATGTTGTAGAATACGCCAACGCTAGGTGTAGTTTTGGGCCCGTCGAGTTCTTTTTCCCAGTTTACATTTGTGATTTGTCTTTGTATGCTTGCATAGTCAGCTTTGAAAAACTTATATTTTAGTGTAGTTTGTTTTTTTTAAGTATTCATTGTACATTTAGTATTACTACAAAAGTCTAGCGGGGGGTGCTGCTGATCTATTTTAGATAATGAGCTATCGGGTAGAGTGATGGTACAAGAAACATTACAGAAGACAAAGTCAAGTAGTCTTGAGTTATTATTAAGGCCGCGTTCGTGTTATAGCATTTCCAACATTTCGTAGCAACTTCATAAACCAGCGCGAAATGTCGTTTTTGTTAAGAAATACCACTTTTTTTAACAATGCTAACATTTCTTAAATAAAACGAGCGGTGATGCTACTTTTTGACAAGTGTTTTCGTTCATGTTTTATCATACCATGGCATCCAATACACGTGATATTATTATGGTGATATGGTCTTTGAATTTATTACATAAAATCGTTTAATATACCTTTTTAACAAATATAATAGAAAACTATAAAGTATATAAAAATTGTAAACGATCAATTTGACATCTGTCAAAAAGTAACATCAATAACCCTCCTTTCAACACGGTACTGACATACGGAAATTAGCATCAAATGTTAGAATTTTCATTAAACGAACGACTTGTGCTAAAAAAGTGGTATTTTCATGCTAACATTTCTTAAAACGAACGCGGCCTAAGTAAGTTATTGTGCTGTTTTAAGTTCATAAATGATGTCATTTGCAACTATTGTTTCTATTAATGCATTGCTGATATAGTGCATCATCCGTGGAAGATTTAGATTATTGTAGATCAGGTATATTAAAGTCGCCTAACAGGCATAGCTGGGCACCGTTAATCGAATAGTTAACATCGTTAATCGTTAATCCGCTACAAAAAAAGTTAGCTTCGTTAATCGTTAAAGCGTTACATTTCGGAAGAATTAACGGAAGTTAATATTAATCGTTAATCCGTTAATATGTGTTAAATTGCATTTTTATATCGTTGCGTTAGTGAACTTATAAAACCTGTTGGTTTAGGTTCTGGAAGTTAACAGGTTAATATATAATATTGTCAGAATGAGTTCTCTTTTTTGTCTTGCCTCGGTTAGAGGATCTGGATACAAATTCCATATACTCAGTCAAATGTGGCCAAGGATTCTCATCAGGACCGCTGAAATCCGATTCCATGTCTTCCATGATAGTTTTAATTACTACACTGCACAGTACACTTTTCTATCTAACTAATTACACTGCACTCTTCTTTATTAACACGCAAATTATCACTGACAGTAAATTATAATAACAACAAACACAACACTCGTTACTCTAAGCACTGGCGCTAGTACTTCGCAGTTTTCTTACTCGCACGCGCCGGCAAAATATATCTAGTTTTGTTTTTGTCTCACGCGCCGCCGCGCCCGCCACTTGTCGTTTCATACGTGTCTGAACCTGTTTTTCGCGCCACACCGCGGTGCCGTGCGGTAAATAGTGGCATTGGATTAACGATTAACGGACTTCTGCATATTAACGGAAGTTAACGTGTCCGTTAACATTTTTAAAAGTTAACTTAAAAGTTAACCCGTTAATCAAAATGTTAACTTCGTTAATTAACGATTAACGGATTAACGAGTTAATGCCCAGCTATGCTAACAGGCATATTTCACTGTCTGGGAATTTTGAATTGATAGTTACTATATTTTATTATATATTTTAATTATATTATTAGGTAAACCATACAGCACTTAACATTATTATTGGCAGAATGGTAACAATTTGCCTTTAGAGGTTCACACAAGTAGCATGCATTTAGTTTTTGTACAAATATGTAGCGAAAATAAAGAGAAACGCATGGCCGACAAACAACCCAAACCCATAAACATAGCTGGGCATTAACTCGTTCTGCATTACATTCAGACCAGTATGCACCAAGCTGCCATATAAAAGAGCTTTCTTTATTTTTCAGCTTCAATTTATATATTATTATACATAATTTTCAATATTTTATAAACGATAATAAAACTGCAGTTGAGTTTGCCGAGTTGTTCCAACAACTAATACAAATATGCGTAGGGTAACCCGTTACTTTGTGACTTCATTTGGCTAGATTACTAAATATTTTTTATCTTTTTTTCAAAGTACCTGCATATGGGTCTGCTGCCGAAGAGTAGACTTTGCTTCGCATGCTTGCATGAACGCGGCGTACAAGTGCCTTCACTCCGTGGCCACGACTCTTAACTTAACAGCTAATAAATAAAGAAGGCACCCAGGGCCAACAGTGAAAGAGAGACGGTTTATAGGGTTTTAATCCGCCTTGGGATCTCCTTATGAGGCCTTACGGTGATTCGGCCATGCGACCTCCCGCTGTGGCCCTTCAGGCTGGGGTCGTATCGTCAGGCGATTTTTCAATCTCCGTCTTTATAAAATACTCACAGATTGTAGGGAATCAACTGGTCTCCATGACGCAAGTTAACTCCTCGTGGAAACCAGGAGACCCCATATTGTACATTTACTCGTACTTGTGTTACTTAGATCTGACACCTTTTTATTATATTGCACTTTATTATTTTGGTATATAACTAGTACAGTTATTAATATACATTAATTTCAAGCCTAATCTATATAGATGACAGTTCTGGTTTTTTTCGAGAGCTGTGGGTGTGCGCTGTAATGATTGATTCGCGCATCTACACTGTACAGGGGTAGCGGAGGGATGAATTCTGCGCGTGTATATAAAGGAATTTAGGGGACGCGGACCTCAGACAGTGCGCGGTTGTCGAGCTAAGCTATCTCGATTCGCGAGTGTAACATGAAAATTTCGTGTACTAGAATGAAGATTTGACGATGAATCCGAACAGCAGACCTGACGCATCAGGGTAAATATTTGATTTATTTTGTGTAGATGTTGTTTTAATTATTTTCAGATAAGTAGTTAAGGTAATAAGGTTTAGTTTAGCGAAGTTCCAGCGTAATACATACATACATAAATATATATAGTATGTATCTATGCCTCGTGTTGAAGCGTTCCAAGATTTCATGCCAATATAAAAAGTAAACCTTTGCTAAACCATGTTAAGCGGTAGCAGTAAATGATTCAGTAAAGTCATTTGTAAATATTTACATATTTGGTAATTTTATTCCATATTATAGGTTACTTAAATATGTTAACCGCATTGCACAACCGGGGTAAAGGGTGCAAGGGGTTGCGGTCAGACAAAGGAAAATCGATGCAGCCCGGGCAGGTGGTGAAGCGGGGTAGCGGGGGAGGGAATCAGGTGGAAGGAGAGGTGGGTGAAAAAAGGGTGGTACCGATGGCGGGCGAGAGGTGGGATAAGAGGAATGCGCAGATACTTTATTTGGAATTAATCGCGGCGTATTGTAATGCTGGCGACTGACCTGCAGGGCTATTACGAGTATATTACACTTCGACGATACGATGCATTCTTAGTAATAATTTGTAAAGTCATGATTCGATTAAAGCCAACTTTAGTTGTCTATAAATTATAAAATATACGCTCCTATATTCTTAGATGAGTGTAATATGTTACAAAGCGATCATTCACAAAGTGTACAGTACAGCGAGCCGAACTGATTATTTCTCCCGTTGCACGCGATGGCCGACGCTTGGTCGAATGCATTTTGCAAAGCGCGTCGAATTATTAAAATTTTCATTGGATAAAGGATTGAGCGACGCTGTAACATTATATGCTCGTTGCGAATGTTACAATACGATTGAGTGGTTCGGTTGTCGCCGGCATTAGCTGTAGGTGTGGTGCAACCCGCGAGGGGAGGTGTGAACTAGGTGTTGCGCACGCATAGTAATGGGAAATAAATCAATGCAGTTCAGGCTCAACCTAATAATAGCTCTGCAGCGTCCTGAACGGAAGAACGAAGAGGTTGGGGGGAGCGGAAAATGACTCAGCGCAGTCCCTATAACATAGAGTCCCAGACCGCCACTGTTGAATATTGGCCTTCCAGAATTTTCTAGAGAATTCGACCTAAACTCGCCGAGTTAGCGAGGATCTGGTTTTCATTATTAATGAGAATTTTGGCCAAAGGATTGAGCCGACGCTGTAACATTATATGCTCGTTGCGAATGTTACAATACGATTCAATGGTTCCGTCTGTCGCCGGCATTAGCTGTAGGTGTGGTGCAACCCGCGAGGGGAGGTGTGAGCTAGGTGTTGCGCACGCATAGTAATGGGAAATAAATCAATGCAGTTCAGGCTCAACCTAATAATAGCTCTGCAGCGTCCTGAGCGGAAGAACGAAGAGGTTGGGGGGAGCGGAAAAGGACTCAGCGCAGTCCCTGTAACAGAGTCCCAGACCGCCACTGTTGAATATAAGCCTTCCAGAAATTTCTGGAGAATTCGACCTTAACTCACCGGTTTGGTGACGATCTGGTTTTAATTTTTAATAACATTTTATTAACGATTCCACAAGTTGGTATTAGTGGAACCGGCACCAATGGCTTAACGTGCTCTCCGAGGCACGAGAACGGTGTGTTGTGAATATATGACAAATGCGCTTAAATTTCTTATTGGTTTATGCTGGCGCTCTTTATTATTATCTTCCTAATGTCATAATTATACGTTTCTCTAAGCGACATAATATCTCGTAACATATTACGAGTATGTAAATAGATGCAGTTAAAATTGTGTTCCCATAATTACTGTTTAAATGATATTAGTGTTGTACTCGTAATTGTTACAACATACATACCTTTTTTTAATACTTTAAATTTTCCTAAACTTAATCAGAATTAATGATCAAAATCGATTAGATGAGAACAGATTCGATCAGTATAAAACAGATTATATCAGTTTAGATTATAAGAGATCAGATTAAATCAGTTTAGATGAGTTTAGATCAGTTCAGTTTGGTTCAGTTTAGATGAGTTTAGATCAGTTTAGATCAGTTTAGATCAGTTTAGATCAGTTTAGATCAGTTTAGATCAGTTCAGTTTAGTTCAGTTTAGATGAGTTTAGATCAGTTCAGATCAGTTTAGATCAGTTCAGATCAGTTCAGATCAGTTCAGATCAGTTCAGTTTAGTTCAGTTTAGATCAGTTTAGATCAGTTCAGATCAGTTCAGATCAGTTCAGTTTAGTTCAGTTTAGATCAGTTTAGATCAGTTTAGATCAGTTCAGATCAGTTCAGATCAGTTCAGATCAGTTCAGTAAGTTCAGTTTAGATCAGTTTAGATCAGTTTAGATCAGTTTAGATCAGTTGAGATCAGTTTAGATCAGTTGAGATCAGTTTAGATCAGTTCAGTTTAGTTCAGTTTAGATGAGTTTAGATGAGTTTAGATGAGTTTAGATCAGTTCAGATCAGTTCAGATCAGTTCAGTTCCGTTCAGATCAGTTCAGATCAGTTTTAATTCAGTGTGACAAGGCTCCATCCCATTCTGACAGCGCTCGGTTAATAACACATAATGTTGAATAATAAATCGCAATTTCGGAACTGAGACAAGCGAGTTTCAATTCAGCCATTCTGACAGCGCTCGGTTAATAACACATAATGTTGAATAATAAATCGCAATTTCGGAACTGAGACAAGCGAGTTTCAATTCAGTGTGACAATGCTCAATCCCATTCTGAAAGCGCTCGGTTAATAACACATAATATTGAATAATAAATCGCAATTTCGGAACTGAGATAAGCGAGTTTCAATTAAGTGTGACAAGGTTCCATCCCATTCTGAAAGCGCGCGGTTAATAACACAATATGGAACAATAATCGCGATTTTGGAACTGGGATAAGCGACAGTTTTAATACCGTATGACAGTGTTCCATCTCATTATGAACGCGCGCGGATGAATAATACATAATAATAAATCGCAATTTACATGTAATAACGGGAATTTTGAGGTACGGAAAAGGTGGTGTTGTGATATGACTAATGTCGGTAAGAAAAATATACTTATCTCATGGGTAGATGCCGGGGTTCGAACCGGCACCTTTTTTGGACTTTAAAGAAAATATTTGCCGGGCAACTACAACAACGAATGTGCGATACGAACGCCATTACGAAGCGAATACGCGTTACGAATATAAAAAATATATATCATTATTTACAAATTATAATTAAATTAAAATTAGTAGTACCTAACACATTAGAATTCCTCAAATACATTCCCTCCGCATCGAAGCCGGCAACGGATGTAATTTTTCTAGCAATAGCAACGATATGCATTCATGCATTGATTTACCTCTTATAGATATTAAGACCCCTGGAAGCCCTTAATAATATCTTACAAAAATTATATCTTGAACTCTTTACGAGCAAATGCGAAGATAATAACATCAAATAGACAGTTATTCCAAGCAGCTCAATTATAAAGTTTCCGCCAAACCAAGGTACGTTCTTATTCTATGCTAGCGCCATCTAGCGAAATTAAGCGAAACTTTTGATAGCTCGCCACTGTACACGGTCCCTTACAACCATAGACATTGGATCGTCGCGTCGTCGCTTAAAGACGAACGAAGCGTGCGAGTGAGACCTCAAGGATAACCACAATAGCGTGTGCTAGAAAGAGTGAGCATGAAAACAACCGATACGCCAAATTATTTTTTGACGTTCAGCGCCTATCAACCGGTTCACTTTAGCGTCTGCATATTTTTCGCGATTATTAAGTATTTTCCAGTAATAAAGTGAATATATTGTGAAATACGAGTATGGTGTCGTGTTCCTTTACTAACTGTGAAGTGACGGCGCGGAATAACGCAAAGAAGTGTACTTTTCACAGGTAATTCTTCAATACTATACCAATGTTTTTTTAGCATATTTTTGAATGTTTAACGCTCTATGTGACAAAAAAATCGGGGACGCTTTAGAATCGAGACGCACGAATTAATTATAAATGATTGTGGTATTTGATAGATAATGAAGCCCTGATGCATGAACTAGTAGATTTATTTGAGGGAGACGCCCCGTTAAAAAAATATAACACTTTTAAGTTTTTAGGTTAAGTTGTAAAAAGAGGTAAACAAAACAAGACGCATTTTTAACTTTTTAGTAACTAGTATACTGTCAACATTATTTATCAATGTTATACTCTTAGTAAAGTAAATAAAAACGTAAAAACTAAAAACATTTCAATATCACGAGCAACAAAAAACAATTAAAATCAATAAAATAAAATAAGAAAATAATTAACCATTTTTTTTTTTTTAACAATGGCACAGACTAATGCCTTAGTATTATGTTTCTTAGGCCATGGAATCTGTGTTTTTACGTTGCTACTTTATATATTATTGTTGTTATTTTAACGACCAATGACGATAGGGAAGGCAAAGAGCTCCATGACAGCCATGCCTTACGTATTAAATATAACCTATTATTATTACTTATAATAGATATGTTGTAAAAATATAGATATATAACCTACCTAGCAGTGTCGTATCTGACATAAATGATTTCTGGATATGACTTAATCGAGTCTAACCTAACCTAACCTAACAGTGTCGTATCTGACTTAAAGGATTTCTTATACAGCCATATATATTTATTATAACTGTACTAAAGGCTTTCTGTGTAGTTATAATTATGAATGCCCCTGCAATTGTTTCCGAGAATAAAACTTCTGAAACGAAACCAATTCGGTTCTGGCACTTCGCCGACCGCTACCGCGGCACGTTCGCTTCGCTCACTCGGCTCGTGCACGCGGTTAATCGAGGTAACCTAACCCAACCTAATCGAACCAATTCGGTTTTGGGTACTGAAGGCCTAACCTAACCGAGCCAATTCGGTTTACTTGATAATGACAGTTGGCTGTGATGTGTGTTGGATATGACTTAATCGAGTCTAACGTAACCTAACCTAGCAGTGTCGTAATTGACTTAAAGGATTTTTGGATATGACCTAATTTATTTGAATCTAACCTAACCTAGCAGTGTCAAGGATTTCTGGCTATAACTTGAGTCTAAACTAACCTTAGCAGTGATGAATCCGGCTTGAGAACTTGTATACTTAGCAAAAAAAAATTTAAAAAAAATTATTGAAGACATAAGGACAGAAAACCATGACCATAAATAATAAAAAAAAAATTAAAGGACCTAAATCCAATGCAAAAATATTAATTAATAATACTTTTAAGGTTCTTCGCGCCATTTTGCGTGGACATGTCAAGTGCAAGTTTTTGTTTTGTAAATTAATTTGCTGTGGATATTATTGGTCAAAAATGGTGTTGTTTTGTTTAATAATGTGCTACAATGTGAATAATTATGGAAAACGATAAATTGGACTTTAAATATGGGGCACAAGTTGCAGTTTATTTTTTGCGGTTTTCCCGCGCTGTCAACTTCCATATTTTACCCGACGTGTTTGGGCTATAATGCCGCGAGTGACTCCAAGTAAAGCATCAAATTCTGCAACATCTGGAATTTGATGATCCCCAACTCGGTTATGAACTCTGTTATAAACATATATTATGCAAATAAATTACGTGTTTAGGACTGATGTATTCTGTACAATGTCCTTTAAAGACAATAAAAAAAAAAAAAAAAAACTTTTAATACAATAGAACAAATTATAAATTTTATGTTTAGTGTATAAAAGACAGTTAGTATGGTGCCAAATAAATGTTAGTGTGTTAGTGTTAGTATATACCTCCATGTATGTTATAATATCATGTTGGTTTGCATCAATTCTTATTATGTTTACCACTTTTTACAACATAACCTAACAACTTAAAAGTGTTATATTTTTTTAACGGGGCGTCTCCCTCAAATAAATCTACTAGTTCATGCATCAGGGCTTCATTATCTATCAAATACAACAATCGTTTATAATTAATTCGTGCGTCTCGATTCTAAAGCCAACCCAAAAAATCAGTTGAGATTGTGAAATACATGTGGTATTATCTATTTAAATGCCAATAACAAAATTTTCAACAGTAAATAAAGATATTTTGTGTACGTGAAAAAATGATACACCTACACTAGTGCTTGACTAAACTGATATTTTTTATCGATAGTTATCGACATTTTGTAGTCGCGTGATGAAATATTAATTAATTACAACATGAGAATGGTTGGAAAAGGAATGAAATATGTCGCAACTCACTGAAATAATATATTAAAGTCGATCTGAGTCACGAGGGTGAAATGGGGTTAACTTTTAAGGGTAAATAGTTTTTTACAATTTTAAATTAAACCAGACCTTTTATCAAAAAATGTTTAATGTTAAAGTTGTAGGTAATAAAAAAGTCTATAAGTTTTGTATAAACAATTTTATCACATAACCTAAAATTTTTTTTATATGGGAATTTTCAAATGTTATACTCGTATATGCAAATAGTGGTTTGGATACTAGCATCCGTCCTTAAGTTAGGCAGCACGGTGGTGGCGCGAAATTAAAATATTTTTAGTTAAAGCTGGCAATAAAGCTGAATTTCTTTAGAAAATTTCTATAGAAACCGAGTACTAAATGGAAACGAAAACTAAATAAAACATGAATATTTACTATTTAATTCTTTAATAACTTCCCTTAAAGTTAAAAGGCGCTTTGTAGTCCTTTTGAACTTAGCTCTTAAATTTCTTATGAGCTTATTTTTTTCCAAAATCTTTCTTTTAAGATGTGTATTACAGTGCAGAAGTTTCTGTTTTCTTGGAGTTAATACTTCAGTTGAAGGATATTGGGTCTTCTGATGTTGGTGGAGTGCGTTCTCTAGATGGAAACGTAGTGTCCTTATCCACATAGGAAGACCCCTTAGCGTAATGCTAGTAGTATGTCTTATGGATATTATTAGTCAAAAGTGGTGTTGTTTTGTTTAATAATGTGCTACAATCATCGATGTCTATAGATAGGCCTATCCAATACAAAACACAGTCCAAAAACGTGCCGCTTGCGACGTGTACCTACCAACTTTGGGGATAAATTCTCAAGCTATGATAATGTCACATGCAATATTTATCGGAAATTCTTTCGCAATGCATACTAAAAGACTAGTTTCCCTCAATATTATTGTTAGGTAAGCGCGCTCTACGCTTGCTAGCTCGCGACTGTTGGTGCAGCTACATGACTTCGATTGGTTTTGCAGGAACGTTTTTATATCAGTGATGGCCTATCTATATACATCGGTGGCTACAATGTGAATTATTATGGAAAACGATAAATTTGACACGGTATATGGGGCTAAAGTGACAATTATTTTTTGCGGTTTTCCCGCGCTGTCAACTCTCATATATCCGACGTATTTGCGCGATAAAGTCGCGAGTGACTCCGAAGAGCATCAAATTCTGCAACATCTGGAATTTGATGACGACCTCATTAACTCATAAAGTTATTATTATTGAAATATGTTTTTTTAAGCCTAAAATATGAAAGTAAATGACGAGGAGTGATTATTTAAATATAGAAAAGTAAAGTAAAGTATCATCACGACCGTTTCCCTTTCGGGGTGGTCAGGAACCACGCCTATAAATAAGCGGATTTACATTTAGCCAACTTTACTATAGGCCAATCATGACAAGTGGCAAGCTCGTCGATGTCTCCAGCGTACCAAACTCGAGAAATATCACAAATAAATTAAATGTATTTATTTACATTAATATATATTTTTGTGTCTCGACCAGGAATCGAACCCGGTACCTCCGAGTCTAAATCCACGGACTTAACCGCTAGACCACGGAGGTAATATTTAAATGTATTGCTGCAAAATGTATCGATATTACTATGGAACATCTCTAAATTTTACTCACACTAGAATAATTATGCACACTAAAATAATTAACTTTTTGGCGTGTTTTGCAATTTGCTTTGTTGATCTTGTTAGTATTCTATATCTATGCTTACAACCCTCATCCAACCTTTCTAGAACCCGTTTACCCCCTAGGTCGTCTGTTCTGCGGCAGATGTGCATGTTGTCCATTTTAAAACCATATTCACTGATCACAATATTGCAGATTTAAGTATTTTGATGGTAATATTATTGTTTTTGTTAATTATATATTTAATTTAACTCCCTCCGTGGTTCAGGTTTCGTAGATTTAGACTCGGGGGTACTGGGTTTGATTCCTGGTCGGGACATAAAATATTTATTAATGTAAATAAATACATTTAATTAATATTTAATTTATTTGATATTTCTCGAGTTTGGTAGGCTGGAGACATCGACGAGCTTGCCACTTGTCATGATTGGCCTATAGTTAGTTATTATTTTTCCAAATGTTCCTGCGTACATTTCATTTATACTCGTATAGGTACTCGTACCTCAGACCAGTACGAATTCTGATATCTTGATCATCGCAAGAATCAATATCCCACGCCAATTGATGTTTAGCAATATGCAACCAGGTGGATTTAGGTATGACATAAAAGCCTGCCCTTGTTTAGTAGATTTTGGACAGCGTTTTTTGTTACTTTATTCGATCTCGATTCGATAACGGAATTTGATCGTGATATTGAGACTTGCTTACTGAAAAAATTAAATAATCGAATAATACCATGACAACATAATATCTTGCAGTACATGCATGGGGTTAATTAAAAAAAATAAATAAAAAATAAAAATACTTTATTGAGAAAAACATTATTTTTACACAACTTATTTTAAAATACAATTCATGGTAAATTAAACAAAAAAAAAAATGTATTACAAATAAAAACTGACTTTTGTTTTGAACCTAATCTCCCTAAAAAGTAGTCTGTGTATCAGGAGATATGTACTTACAGCTGAACCTTATTATACTAGCATTATTTTGTATCTAACCTACCCATCACCAAGCATCATTATTTTTGCAAATTGCATAATGTAAAAAAAATATAATATATATATAATAAAATAAATATAAATTAGTTACAGTAGATAGTTTCTAACATTTGTTGAATAGCATCCGTAATGGAAAACTTTCCATTAATAAAAGCAGCGATGGATTTCAAAGAAATCGTTAATGTGCTATTACATTGAAATCGAAGCAATACTTAGGTGAATGCAGGTTGTGTGGCCGATTGACCTGGATCTAAAGGCCATTATATTGCAATGGCCATAATGTCATAGGGTGTGTTACAAAATTTACCTAAAAGCTTTGTCTACGATACGATATAGCATGCCATTTACCAACAACAGTTATTAAAATACAGTATCGCATTTATGATTCTTACTTTTACAATAAGCCTAAATAGTAGTAAGTTTTGAATTATTTTTTTCCTATTCTTGAAGTTTGCATTCTCACATTGCAATCATGTCACCTGGATAAATAAAATATACGATGAATTCTATTAGGTGAAGCATTGAGCTAATGGGTCTTAAATTATTAAGTGGTTCTTACATGTAAGTGACAGCTTCTAATGTGTTTTCAACGGCCTTTCGATCGATTCAGCCTTGAAGAATTGTTCAATACAAGCCGCTTACGACCGTCATTCGTCGTTAACAATTGAAAATAATGCTTAAATTATCCTAATAATTGTGAACGTAAAGCTTTACATTCTTCTGTCGTATTTCCAGCTTTGACAGGAAAAATAAATGGTCACGCGATTACAATAATTATGAAAGTTTAAATCAAATTATTATTGTACGTTCAATATGCCATTTACAAAACTTAAATTAATTCTTATAATGAAAAAAAAGGCTTAGTAAAAACTGTATTCGTTGTCCGATAATTTATTGTTTTAGATTAACAGAGTTTTTTGCGTTTTGTCGGCTTTCGGTTTTATCGGTTTTGTGTTAGACCGCATATACGCATAAATCTTGTCAGTGGTAGAAACTGATTCCAGTACTTTAGTATGCGACTATGGAATTAATAGAATAAGGAGAACTGATGTCCCCAAAATCACAAAAAAAAACAGTAGTAACCATATAAACATATTATGTCATTGAGTTATTTGATTAGTAGGTTGAAACCGTCCATCTGGTACATATAGATTTGTCGTCTTCAGTGTAACTAAAAGGGTGTATTAAATAAAATACTTATAAATGGCCTATGTTCCTTTGTGTTAGTCGAGGAACATAATACAAGAACGGTAACTCCACACAAGAAAAGTTTTTTTGTAGAGCTACTACGGGTTCCCACCGAACTAAAATTGGCGGCAATATTTTAAATTCTTTATTTGATATTTTTTTGTTAATTAAAGCATCCTTAATAATTGATCATTTTTTCAATTTCGATATACTATGAAAAAAATCAATAAAAATATAAATTTGTTGAACAAAATGAATAGTAGATCAATTATTAAATATGGCGTAATACAACGTTACTAACAATATTTTAGTAACGTATGTATTACTAACTAATATAAACACAAATAATACTTTTTATTTATTTATTTTTTGGAGTTCTCTCTAACGACTTTCACATCATACCTATTATTCTGAAACTCCTTAATTTATTAAATACAAAAAAAAAACCCTTAAATAAACAACATTTAAATAGACATTTGGAGCACCTATTGTATTATTTTTGATCACACATATCAAACACGTTTCCCGATTTACGTTGCACGATAAAATAAATAACAATTCTGCTTTGCAACAGCCAAGATTCCATTTTGTTTCGATTTGATTTTGACAATTTAGGGTTACCAGTATATTTAAACAAAACTTTACTAAAATATATTATTATAAAAAAAATATTAAAGCTAAAAGTATAAAACCACATATCAATCTTAATAATTTAAATAGAGATACTAAATATTAAATAATATCGTTAAAATAATAATCATGAACAACAAAACTGATTAAACGGGCAGAAATATTATTCGTTACCTAAAAAAAAAAGAATTAATGGCAACCTCGATATCTCCCAATGCGGGGACCACTAATGGTCCTGATGGTAACCCTGATCCCTACTTAAGAGGTGTTCACCTGAGTTCACTCCAGCTCTCACGCGCCTATACCGTTAGTCGTACTCCACTGGTGTTGTGCCGGAAACCTGAAAAGTTGCTAACTTGCAGCCCGTATCCTAAGCACGCTTAAAGCCGTGACGAGACGTGCATAAACTGTATTGCCAAAGCTCTGTGACGTCACAAATGACATTATTCCTGGCGCTCAGACTGCTCATGATATCGAGGTAGATCGCTCTGAGCGCTGTCAGTTGTTTGTCATTATGTCGCGCCCCATTTTTAAGTTTATTTTATATTAGGTTATCGTTTAAATTATTTAATATTGTATTTGGGTTATACTGTTAATATTACTTCTAAAACAAATCTATAATTATTATTTAAGTAGGAAGTAATTACAAAATGTCTGTAACACGGCGAGTTATTTTAGACGACCAAAATAAATTAAAAATAGTAAACGTTACACATATAAAGATGAAAAAATCGAGAGAGGTGTGATATAGTATTCATACTTAATGATGTGGAATCCGCAATTTATCATCTAGGTAAAAAAAAAACTATTTTGTTATGAATGAAAATGTGATTTAGACCGTTCCGAATTGAAAACACGCTCTGAGCATCCAAATCGTGATATTTGATTCGGAACGACTGCCATTATCATATTCATTCTAAGCGCTCTGAACATGATTCGGAAATAGATATACATAGAACTTAAGAATAATGACAACTATGTTCGACTTTCCACTATAAGCGCTTTTTTAATTTTGTTTCGTTTTGATAGATGTTCGGGTAGCTTTTTCGAGCGCTTTGTGTTTTTATGACGTCGAATAACCAAAGACAAGGATGCGGGTTTCACAGCGAATGACGTCACTGATTTGACTGCGAATGCACGTCGTTCGGGTGGTGCAATCAAAGCAAATTGACCATGGTCAAATAAATATTGTCAAATTTTACAGCATTCCTTTCTTTTCTATTTTATATTACCATCGTCATGCTTTTCGTTATTTTTCGATATTATTTTTTTCTTATATTGCTAAATTTATTTGTTATACGAGTATTTAATACATAATCGGATTTTTAAAATTTCTATTTCCTTCGTCGTGATTCGTTTTGGCTTTTAATTGTACAAATATCTTATATCGGTTATATTAATTATTATATTATATTATAATTTATACTTTTTGTAGCCTTGTTAATGATAATTTTGTTAATTATAAAATAATTACGAGCCACAACAACATATTGTAATGTATTTTAAAAAATAATAATCACCTTCTTTTTTGAGTTTAATGTGGATTTTGACCGTAGACAGAGAATGTTTATTCTATAGTTTTGACTGATTTTGACTTTGGATCTTTTATTTGTTACAGAAGGGAGGCGCAGGTTGAAGCTCGTGCAAATGTTACAGAAAGGCAACTACAGGATAACATAATATCTGATTGGCTAAGTTTCGAGTGGGACCTCTCCGCCATCAGTATGGAGGACAATGAAATTTTTAGGCCGGGAGAGATAAGCGAACAAATGTACATGAACTCGATGTCCTGGCAACTGAATGATGATTTTACTGCACTTGAAGAGAGTTACACAGTTCAGAGTAACAGAGAACGGAGTTTTTCCGATCGTAGTTTTTCCGATCGTAGTTTTTACGATCGTAGTTTTTCCGATCGTAGTTTTTACGATCGTAGTTTTTACGATCGTAGTTTTTACGATCTTAGTTTTTACGGTCGTAATTTTTACGATCGTAGTTTTTACGATCGTAGTTTTTACGATCTCGAAAATCTTCGAGATCAAACTGTTAGCAATTTAAGTATCGGCGTTCAATCTACTAGCGGTCGGAGTGTCACAGGTCAGAGTACCAACAGTCCCATTATTTTCGGGCAGACTGCAGCTAGCGGTCACAATGTCAGATATAAGAACAGCCCAAGTCTCAACGGTTTCAGTCCTGCCGACTCCCAGATTGTTAACACACGTTGCATTATCTGCGGTGGCACTGTCAGCGACGATATTTATAACAGTCCCAGTCTCAAGGGCCAGACCGCCAGTTGGCGTACTACGACCAAACAGAAGCCCAAAAGTCGCAGTGATTCCAGGAAAAGCAGTGTCAATGGCCCGGGTTCCTGTCAAGTCAGTTTCAGCGCCCTGAGTGCCAGCGGTCGCAGTGTGAGCGGCCACAGTGCCAGTGGTCAAAACGGCAAAGGTTACAGATCCAGTGGCAAAAGTACCGAGAACCAGGGTACCAGCGGACAGGGTGCCAGTCATCAAAGCGGCATCGGCCAGTGTGCTAGCGGCCAGGGCAGTAGTGGTGGAGGTGACGGTCGAAATCCCAACGATCAGAGCGGTAACGGGTACGGTGGTGAGGGTAACAGCAGTCAGGATGACAGCGATGAGGACGAAGAGGAAGATATTTCAGACGACCAATATGCAGGGCAAATGAAAGACCAAGTCCTTCACAAACGCTGCCTTGAAGCTATGATCAAACTAGAATCTATGAGCGGTCGTTATAGATCTAGGGAGGACGTATTGGAAGGTATGGAAATATTAATAACCCTTAAAAAAATTATAAGTAGGTCCTACAAAAAAAAAAAATTATTTATATTACTTAACAACAGTTTGCAACATACATTGCGCATCATTCAGAGATATTTGTCATACAATTTCAACATCGTGTTCCGAGCCACGAAAATAAACTTTAAAAACATACAACAGACCCTCGTATTTAGCTACCATAGCAAGAGTAGGCCACATCCTCAATAGTGGAGTTTCAGGACTTTATATTCAGCCAATAATTACTGTGTACCTTATTAAAGTTCATGCGGATATTTACTTTTGATAAAAACCGGGGGCTCGGACCTGCGAGTCGGCCAATTTCGCTCTTTCTTAAGCTTGCCACTGAGACTTAGGTATAGTTTGCCAGCAGATCAGTTAATCCCAAACTCCCACTGGACCCAGTTATCTTGAACATCTTGAACTGTCGACTAATGCGAACGACGAGTGTGTGGCTTACCTACATACATACTGCAGCTGTGGTATAAAAGGTGGGTTAGAGGTGTAGGTCCAACGTAATGGGAAGGTTTTATCCTGGCGGTATACGTGGAAATTTATGACCTTAAATTTATTCCTTGGAGTTAGTAGAGTCTCACTGACAGCCACATCAACGCTTTACTTAGCTAAGAACGCTCTGAATAACCTGTTGTTGTGCTGGCTGTGACACGGCAGATCCCTCTGCCCCTCCTCAGCCTCCTTGGCCACCCCACATTGTGGGTCGTTGGCTTCTGGCATAAGCGTGGAGAGGGCGATGGTACTCGGACGGATTAAGGGAGCACCCGAACAGTATGTGCGTGCTACTGGCACCGCTGTCCAGTTCCTGATCTCCCCTCGGATCATCGGGCACGTGAAGTTATTGGCTGCGCACACAGGTCTGCCTAAATTACTGGCACCTGTGGCTCTGCGCTACGCCAGGACGATCCCTTTACGCTTCGACCTTGACACCTTCCATGCCCATCAACTCCACGGAAGGTGTAACGCCAGCGGACCGGATGTTACTTAGTTACAAACATTATTAGTGGATTTTGTTATTTATGTCAGAGATCGCGTCATAATTACAAAATATTATTCAATTTCAACTCCATAAGCGCTCGACATTGACAGCGGCCGTGCAAATATCAACTTTAATAGTGTGATATATATATATAGTTAACGGATTATATAATGTTTGCGCTTAAGTAACAGAATAGGGGTGCTGGTAATCTTTTTCTTTGTACATAAAAGATGCATAGAGGCCTGCCCGCGCGGTCATTATCCCCCTTACCGAAATTACGCGCATGTCGGTTGTGCACAAGTATGTGCATAGAAGTTTTCGGACAAGGTTTCCTTAGTACAATTACAAACAAATAAATATTTTAAGACCAAGACCAAGATTAAGAGTGCAAGCCCATGACCGAGACCGTGACCAGATATTCTGATGAAAGAACATTACCTATTTGATCAAGTATTTTTGTAAACGGTAGTGGAGTTCGCCCACACTCTTGTTCAGGCCCCTTATGTATAACTTTTTAAATATTTTTACCAAGTAGTCTGTTTTTTTAAGGTTATCGCCATCGTCATGGCTCGGACATGACTGATGGAGCGAACACGTTTAGGGATAGCTGGAACTCCAAGTCTAGCTCTGATGACATCAACCATGAGACTAATAACTTTGCCGACAACTCACAAGACGAAATAATGAACATTTCGTCGATCAGGTTGGTAGTACTGTGTATTAAAATCCATGACTAGAATAGAAAATTTTATTCAACTTTCTAACTTGGTTCTAGATAGTTTGTCCGGTGGCAGGTTTGGAATTATAAAATGCAATAAAATATAAATTACAGTGTAGGTATATTTAATGATAAAAAAACAGTTATTTCAAGGACACAATTGAGGATATATTTTGTTTTAAATAATAATGTCTACTAAATATTGTACCTCGTGTGGTACATAATCGTGGAATTTTTCGACTGCATTTCGCGCAACGTGCTGCAGGTCCTAGTGATGTTGAAATGGCGGTTACTTTTCAAACGATATTGTCCTTTAGTTCTAAAATTGTGGATTGTGTACATTAATTTATCGTATCGGGAACAAAACCTTGGGACAAGCATGGCATTAGTAGCGAATACGTTGACTTTGAAATAAGCCTCGATCGCAAACATTGTCCACTGCTACATCATGATTTATGACCAAAGAGTATATAGTAACTAAAAGAGTCGGTTCTACGACAGACATGTCATGTCCAGCCCATTACCACTTCAGCTTACTTATTTTGAAGAGTATATCGGTAACTTTTCCGACGGATTTCCTCGTTTCGGACTTTATCCGTCAGAGAAATACCGAGCTCTCTCCATAGTCCGCTGAGCAACCTTAAATTTGTAGACTAGGCCCTGTCTGTGTCAGTGTCCACGTTTCTGCTCCGTACAACAGCACTGGAAGAACGCCCTGGTTGAAAACTCTCGTCTTCAAATACTGGGTTATGTTTGATAAGAAGATGCCACATCTTCCCTTGCAGCTTCCCAAATGCCGCCCATCTTAGCTGAATGCGTCTCTCGGCTTCTTTGCTGAAGTTGGCTACGCCTAATTACATAGTCAGTCCGAGGTAGACGTATTTTTACATAACTTTGAGAGTGGCATTACCCACGCAGATTGATTGGTACGATATGGTCGTTATAGATGACTTTTGTTTTGTCCAAGTTCATACTATGGCCAACCTGCTAGGACGCCACGTTTAAGCTGTTTAGCATTCCGCTAAGCAAGCTAGCTATTATGACTGTGTCATCCGCAAAACTGAGGTGTGAGATGTATTCTCCGTTGACATTTATGCCGCAGTTTTTTCAGTCCAGCATTTTAAAGTCCAACGCGTTACAAAACAGTTTCCGCGATAAACATCACCCTGTCTTACACCTCTGCGCAGTTGGATTTGTTTTGTATGCTGGCCTTGCTGGTTTACGGTCATAGCTGCAGCACTATATAGACATCTCAACATCTCAACGTACCGCTATTCAATGTAAAGTATAAGAATTTAAGAAATTGAATGAATGACAACTCTATTGTGTTCATACTACAGACAATATTACCCTAACATCTACTAGGCGGCGCCACTTTATATATAAATCAAATTTGACAATTTCTTGTTCTAAGTTTCCACTCTCTGATTACTGAATAACAATCAGCACTATCAACAAACCTAATGCGACTTCCTCTTACCTTCTCCGCTCAACGGTTACAGAAGAATTAAAATTTGAAATCTAAATTCTGGCACCATCCACCCTTTACGGTATGTAATTACTGACTAAACAATCAGCACTACCAACAAACCTAATGCGACTTCCTCTTATCTTTTTCGCTCAACGGTTGCAGAAGAATTGAAATTTAAAATCCGAATTATGCCACCGTCCACTGTGTAGACCAAGTTTAAAACCAATTTTAAACAATAATAACCATATTAAAGAAAAATAACAGATTTAGGTCCATTTTTGATATTATTATTCCATATTATCCATCAATTTATAATATTAGGTCCTTACATATGAAATGTACGTTACATAAGGAAAACGAAAAACATAAATATATATATATATATATTTAACAATCGAGTATACCATTATTATCTATACACTTTCGCCATTTTATAGGTAGTTCATTGATTTCATTACTGATAAAAAAACTGTGGAAGCGAGAATCAATAAAAAAAATTAAGGTGGTTTGGACTGCCCCATCGGAATTAATGAGCAATAGACCAGTCTCGGTCACAGATCACACAGATCTGCCGCAATCGTCCTGCCAGATCTTATAAAGCTGTAATGAATGATATCAGCACTGGTCCATCAAACACTCACCAGTACCTTTCACTGAGTCAACCTTCGCTTGGGAGAGGTTTTAGCCGGTTCTCCTGGATTCAACCATGTTGTGAGCCTTTCCAATTATCGTACAGAACCAATTTTTCATCACAAGTAACAATACGATTCAAAATTCCCTTGTTATTGTGACGGTTAAGTAATGTAATGCTGCACTCAACGCGTGTTAGTTGGCGTACGGCACTCAATTCATGCGGTACCCATGTCTCGAGCTTTTCTACTTTCCCAGATTGTTTTAAGTGAATGAAAATTGTTTTCTCACTGACACCGATGCCTGCTGCTTACTCTAACGTGGTTAGCGATGGACCTGCTTCCACGATCACTTTTGATTATTCATTGTCAACTAGGACCTCCGGTCGTCCACGGGGTTTGTTCTGTAGGTCAAAACTACCAGAAAGAACACGCTGGAACCAAAAAGGTGCCGTGTTTTCTTTTACAGTAGCTTCCACATCATTATTCCTTCGATCAGTTTCTGTAGCGTTGGTGCCACGGTGGAAAATAACACGAATTTAAAATTTTCTATATTGTAAACAGACCGATGTCAAAAAAAAACTAATAGCGTGAAAACAAAGGAGTCACTAAATTAAAACACAAGTACACAAGCCTTAATTTGAAATAAATTTGAATTTGATATTTGAGATCAAAGTGACCAGCTATAGCTTCGAAAAAAAGTCATGTTCATATGTAGGGACCTATTATCATTAGAAACATGGTTTCGTGCTAGCACAGCTATATCTGGTACTGATATTATGTATGAATTACGTATATCGGCAGTAACAAGCTTTTTAATATTTTTCTTACGCTCAGTATTTTTAACGTCTTCTTGAACCGCGATACCTATGATCCACGGATCCCAGGATATGTATTTTTGGATATGTTATACAGGTAAAGACCTTTATTAAAAATCCAAGTTGTTTTTAAGAGGATATCTTTTAATAATTTTGTAGCTGCTAAGATAAGACACTCCAAAGTAAGTTAGGATTTACTCCTCAAAATTGCTATTTCTTTAACATTTTATATTGATTTATTCCTACAGTGCAATTTTAATGCAGAAGTATTAACTTGGACTTTTAGAGCTCCTCGAACCATTTGTTTTTATTATTATTAGTTTCCAAAATACGAAACTTCCAAAATTTTTATAACCATGGAGAAAGAGGTGAATTGTTTACAAATATTTAGATTTAAATATAAAAACGTATTTATCATAAATTAATATAAACCTGTAGTACTGAAAGATAGTTAGTGTAAATCAGTGAATTATTTTTAGAATCGGTTAATAGGTTGAGAGATATATACAAAAGAATAAAAAAAATATTTGATATTACAATTATTTCACTCTATTTTACTAAGTCTTATTTAATTCATAAAAAACCTTAAATTAAATAAACTATATTACAACAAAATCTAAATTTAACCTAAAAAAAAATATACAAATAAAATAAAAATTATATACTTACAAAAAAAAATAGCTTCTCCAAATCGCTGTCTTGTGGCATGGTGCCCAATACACTAGCAACATTTCCCCTTTGAATTAGTATAATTATTTTTTGTGAGAAAGAACTGCCAGCCCTTTTGTCACCAGAGACGTCAATGAGTTTTGGAACAATTTCTTTAAAGAATGCTTTCAATTTAGATCCACGGACCCATCGTTTCTACAGCAAACGTCGAATAAAAGTAACTATTGCAAATCGTTTCATATTTTCGACGCTTGCTGATCTGAGCTTATTCCGCTGTAAAACCAGCTCTAACAGAAGTGCCTTGAAGGTGGGCAAGGGAATCCCAACAGGTAAAATCCCACACCAGGGATTGGCCCAATCTCATTCCGTCTGGACGCTTGCCATCGTCTCGACTCAGACCGGTTGGTTCTAAAATAGATGGGATCCAGACAACTGCAAGCGTCCTACGAATGAGGTCGTTAATGGTGCTGTGACGGAAAAAGCGACTCGCACTTTTGGAACACGACAGCCCGTGGTGACCAAGCTCATCGACATCTTTGCCACATGGACAATGATGTGGTACACACACGTTTATGCCCAGTCGTAGGCATACAGATATGCGTAACGAGCTATTTTCTAAAAGAGTACCCAAATATTACAAAAAACAAACGCACTGTATAACATATCCAAAAATGGCGGATACCCGACCAAGCTAAATGTACAGAACTATTAATCTCATTACACATAAGATCAGGGTAGGTGCTCTTCGAATTGATTAATGGAATCAACTTTTGTTAACCCCGAATTACAAACTGGGAATCGAACTTGATATTTGCAAAAGGTATTTGAATTCATATAACCCTTTTTTTATAGTGCTTGTCTTGCAGACGCAAACATCTCCGTTTTAGTGAATGTTCACACAGAAGAAAAGAAAGTTAAGACCATCAAAAGGAAAGCTACGGACGTCGCATGCGCTGGCGAGCCCAAAACGAAGCGCGGAAATATTGCTGCGTCTACTGTAAATATGGATGTAACTCCGCCGTCGAGCAGCACAGCCAGGGACACATCGCGCTAGTGGTAAGTCCGGACAGTCCCGCATTATATCTGCTCAATATCGTCGGCTTTTACGTGCTCCTCCAACGTTGTCCAGGAGTCCTTTGTCGATGACAGCAAAAACATCATTTTAGGACTCAAGGCTAATTTTGCTACCTTATTGGATTAAACTTTAAAGGCTAGAAACATCACTCGCAACATGACGTACATGCAGAACTAAACGATTGACAAATTGACAAACTGATTTGATATTAGTATCTAACAAGCAAAAGCTAAAACGTCGGCTTGTTTTTGAATAACGATTGGCATAGATTGTTTTTCATGATGCCCAAGATACTTCTAAGAGCGACCTTAACCAATTAAGTTCCTATCCAAATAAAATCCACTTTAAAAAAAGACACTTTTCATAAAAGGAAATACTACAAGATCCATACTAAAGCTACCTTTACCGATCGATGAATATAATGACGAAATAAAAGCAACGGTGATGGGTTGCCTAACGATATATACGAGTATTTAATTAATTCAATATTTAAAACTTAAACTGTGTTATTACACTAGCTAATAGGATTAATTTTGGGAAATAATGTCGAACTTCAAACTTAAAGAAATAGCATTCGAACCCTTATGTCAGAATTTTCGGATCAGATAATATTTTTTCCAATAAAAATATGTCATCAGTTTTAGTTTTTAATAAAATCGGCACTGAGACTCCTATCTGTATTTTTCGATATTCATTGTAAATTACAAACTTAAGGAATAGTATTCGAACCCTTACGATATTGAGTCAGCAGTAAATAGAGCAGAAAATCGTGTTAAAATAATACAATTCAAATACGAACATAAAGCCACTACCAATACAAATTTGAGAACAAGCTAGTAAACAATATTAAATAATTATATCGAGATAAAATTAAATATTAATAATAATAAAATTTATAATTAATATTAATCTATTTCACTTACTTTTTTATGATCCTGTTGCTGTATTTCTAGCCTTTAATGTTTTACCGAATCTGCATTTATTTTGTGTTACATTTAAGAAATTAGCTTAGTAACAGTACGGACATCATAACAGAAAAAATATATTTTTTATAAGTCTTAAAACTAATATTTAATACTGACTGACTTTAGGCTATACAACACCTACATTTCTATTGAAAACTAAATCCATTATTGACCCTTAATAAATTAAATGTTTATCAAATTGCGTCCGTGCTTTTACACATACAAAAAGTTTTACTTACAAAATAGGAATATTTTAGTGAAGTAAACCTTTTAAAAATACACCTATCATGGTCGATATTTGATACGGGTCAAAAAAACACGACTGAAACAGCGTTTTTTTTAGCAAATCCATATATTACTTACAATGACGAATATTCACATAGGCCTCTTCTTCACCAAAGATATGAAATGAAAATATCCACCAACATCACGTCTGCATAAAGTGTTACTGTTCGTATCTCTTGTCGATAAGCATAGTAACTACGTAAAATAAAATTGAATACATCTGGGAGCGTTCATTAATCACGTGACGCTCGAAAGGGGGGGAGGGGTTTCGGCTAAAATCACCAAAGATCACAAAGGGGGAGGGGAGTGAAGTAAAATATCACGTGCATTTATTTTTTCGTCAAATGCTCGATTTTTAAATCGAAAAGCGGCTTGTAGTGTGACCTTGACTCGCCTTGATTGAATGATGACGCCGAGTGGCTTGATGATACCGACGTTGATCTTCAACAAAGCACAGTGTCAACGACTGACTTGCAAGATGCTTTTCCAATTGTTAGTGTTGAAGAAAGTCTTGCTAATCCGTGGTCCGAGGACAATGTACATTAAACATGTCCATGTAACGGTTGTTCTTTTTAAAGGTATAGAACTTTAAGTTGGCAACACTGTTTTAACTGGCGGCCATTTTGTCAGCTGTCAAGTGATTTAAGTTTAGTTTGGTTTGGCATTTTAACCATAGATATAGAATACACGACGCGACGATCCTATGTCTATGATTTTAACATGAATAGACCGACACAACGCTTCCAAATTGTGAAAATTTATTTTGAAAATGGTTCTGTTCGAAATACGTATCGCGCACTACGTCCATTTTACGGTCTACATAATCGTCCATCAGAGCTATTAATTCCACTAACTATGCACCGTTTACGTACTACGTTTACTTTAAATGATAATGCTCATGCACAGAGACGCCGTATAGTGCGGACAGAAGAAGCCATTGCTGCTGTAGACCGTAGCGTAGAGAAAGATCCGAATCAGTCTATTCGCCATCGTGCACATGAATTGAATATGTGTCCATCCACTTTATGGAAGATTTTGCGGAAAGATCTTAGTTTGGGTGCTTACAAAATCCAACTCGTGCAAGAATTGAAGCCACACGATCACCTAACAAGGCGTAGATTCGGTGAATGGGTCCTAAACAAGATTGCCGTTGATACCGATTTTCATAAGAGAATTTTGTTTAGTCATAAAGCTCACTTTTAGTTAAATGGCTACGTCAATCACAAAACTGCCGCATTTGGAGTGAAGATAAACCTTAAGTGTATATTGAGACACCGTTACATCCAGAAAAACTGACTGTCTCGTGTGCTTCATGGGCTGGTGGAATCATTGGTCTGACTTTTTCGTTCCTCAATTGAACAACCATGATGTGCAGGATTAGTGGTTTCAACAAGACGGAGACTGCAACCTGTATTTAAAGATACCTAATATTCTAAAAAAATTTAGATTATTTGTAGGTACTAAAAAATATATGTAATTTGGAGGGGGGTTTGTCTTAAACCTCACAACGTATCACCAAATAGGAGGGGGGGAGTAAAAAATGCTAACAAAACATCAAGTGATTAATGAACGGCTCCTTGTAAGACGGCATCATCATAAAGCAAAAAAGAAAACAATAAAATGAAAAGAGACAAAAATTGAGAGGGGAAGTGTTTCTGTGTATAAATTCAGTGGTCGGCTTCAGCGAAGCAAAGCTCGCTTTTTACCGTGTTTTGCTTAAAGTAAATGAAAACCATAGAGCAACGCGAAGTCATACGACTTTCAAGCCGAAATAAAGTAAATAAAGCGATAAATAGCCATGTTTGTGACTAATTTGCTTGTTCAATGAATTTGGCGTATATTACTATCCCATGCTTGCTATTCTGTCGCCCATACAGTACTAAACGGCGAGCTGTTAGGATTAGGAGAAAGTATCTCTACACCGCGCCTGTTTATTCGACATTAGCAGAATTGTCGTCTATACGACATCTGACGCCATTAAATAAAAGAAGAACCAAACTTTTGACATTTCAACCTTGATATAACAGCCTTGTGACTCCACGGAAATATATGTGTTTCTAGTTGGAATTTCTCAGAAATTATTCTTGCAACGCAGGAATGGATATAGGTAATACCTACTTTACCTATACACGTTTTTTTCCGACCACATTAATACACTGGCAAAGTCGGGATAAACTAGTTACAATTAATTATATAGTCAATACATGTCTTTCGTAAATCTAGTAGGTAGGTAGTAAGTTGTATGTTAACTATATATTCGTATAATATAATTATATAGTCAATATATCTCGTAAATCTTAAAATAATATTAAATAAAAAGTTGTATATAATAAAAAAATACCTAAGTATTTTAGATATGTCAAAACATACAAGTAACAAAAACTAAAAACTAGATTAAACAAATAAATTGTATATGCAGGAAAACGGCACCGTGATAACGAATATTTTGCACCCAATAGTTTTTTTTTATAAAAATGCAAAAACAAAAAATATATATAATCACCTAGGTATAATTTTAAAATAAAATCTTTTTATTGTGTCATTGTGCCTAAGTAGATTATTAATCAAAAATAAAAAACGAAAAAAAAAACGAAAAAATAAAATTACAAAAAAAAATAGCACTTGACATTTCGTGCTTAGGCTGTACTATGTAGGGGTAGTTAAGAGGTTGAGGAAAAACACTTAATTGATCACATTAAATTCCTCTAGTTGGATCAATTCCGTAGCTAGTAGCGTAGTTTTAGTAAATCTACTGGCATCTTGTGTTTGATATTTACCAGTCCATGGTTATTATTATTATTCACGTCAAAAACTGCAACGTCATTTACGCAATAGTTAATATTTATTTCTTTGTGATATACTATGTGTATAATAACGTACTGCCATATACTGTACACATTTAATCTCTAATCATCCTCATGACATCATTTAACTTTTAATACGATGTAGATTTCATATTTTTGTACTTTTATACGTATAGATTAAAAAAAAATTTACGGTATGTTAATGATTGCCTTTAGAGCTGGCGAACATTTTCAGACCTTTTTGTATTTTAAACATAGGGATATTTAGAAATATAATTTAGAAAATAGGTACTTAAACCAAATCTCTTTCTAAATTATTCCTGGGTATCCTGAGCACGTCGTGTTTCCTTAGACATCTGAGAAGCGTGCTTGTGCTTTGGTTTAAGATAGCATACTTATAGCTTACGCACAATTCGTATGTTTCGAATAACATTTTTTTAACAATAATGAGTACGCGTACTTTAATGTTACCACCTTTCTATTCAGTTGAAAAACATATATATATTTTTTTCATTTTGACCTCTTTTTCTAAAATTCCGTCCATTTTGGGTTATGAGGTACTATACAAAATAGTTTACAAATTGACCATAAGTCATGCGATTGCTTTTTTCAGACTGAAATTACGCACCATTGCCTTACCTATACGTCCGTTGTCACTAGGGACCCAATTCTTGTGTAATGGATAAGATGTCAAATGATCATATTTTGTATGACGTTTTTTCATAAAATTCATTGTTTACACTGCCAATAATACACCAAGTTTAAACTGCCATTATATTCACTTATATACATGAATGGACAAAATATAACCAAATAAAACATTTACAACTATGCACCACAATCATTAATTATCACAAAGACACACACAATTTTTTTTTACCACACTGCCTATAATACATCAAGTTTAAACTGCCATTATATTCACTGATATACATAAATAGGCAAAAATTTACCAAATAAAACATTTACAACTATGCACCACACTCATTATCACACTGACACACACAAAAATCATGTACCACACTGCCAATAATACATCAAGTTTAAACTGCCATTATATTCACTTATATAGATTAATGGGCAAAAAATTACAGGCAAAACTTAACCAAACAAAACATTTACACCACATACGTATATGCACCAAAATTATTACCATACTATACATCTATTTCACAAAATTCTTTGTCACACTGCCAATAATAGTATACAGGCAATAATTAACCAGTGACATACCACTGTGTTTGAAGACGAAAGTTTTCAACCAATGCGTTCTTCCAGTATTGTCGTACGGAGCATAGACTTGGTCACTGACAGTGGGTCTGGTCCACAAGTTTAAGGTCACTCAGCGAGCTATGGAGAGAGCTATGCTCGGTATTTCTTGAATGGATAAAGTCCGAAACGTGGACATCCGTCAGAGAACCAAGGTTACCGACATAGCCTCCAAAATTAGTAAGCTGAAGTGGCAATGGGCCGGACACGTCTGTCGCAGAAGCGATGACCGCTAGAGTAGACGGTAATACGGAAAGACGCACAGTGGGACGACCCCCCGCTAGTAGGACGGATGACCTGAAAAAGGTCGCTGGTGGAGGCTGTATGAGGGTGGCGGAAGATCGTGTGAACTGGCGAGCCTTGGGGGAGGCCTATATCCAGCAGTGGAGAGACACAGGCTGATGATGAATAATTAACCAATCAAAAAAATTACATATGTGTCACAACCACACCACCATTTTAGACTACACACTACACAGCCATAAATTCTTTATAGATAAAAACCAAACACCAAATTCTACGTTAACACTGCCATTAGGTTATCGTACTCGTATATTATAACTAATGCTCGAATACTGCCTAATGAATAATTATATCAAAACCACTGGGTCACATAAGAACCAATGCGTTTGAAAGTTATATTATTTTGAATTTGTCTATCTCACAACTGAAATCAGAAATAAGTTCAGCAGAGGAATGTTGTAAAGAAATTTGACAATAGTTTAACTCTTTGACAATTTGGTTCTTTAATTAGTCGTACCGATCAACCAGATTCCATCAATACACTGCCCAACAGTAAACCATTATCATCATACTAAAGTCTTCCATTTTGATTTTTTACAAATAAACTTGTACTTATTAACTATTGCAATAAATGATTACTCAATAACAAACATAATTTGCTTGATCTTCCCCGAATAGTTCTCCGAATAGGCTGAAAATGTCTTTGGGCCTAAATCCCATCTTTCTTTCCTTTGACACTGGCAAATTGTTAATAAATAAAATAATCCTTATAATAATAATTCACTTAGTTATAGTCCGGATAATATGAGCCGATTTCAAATTGTCTAGAAATTAAGATTTAATTTCAATAAGTACTATTTAAATAGTAAAAATATATTTAGACTTAAAGTAGTATTCGGTAATTGTTCTATTTAAATTAGGTAAATTTTAGAGATATGCATATTAGTTTTCATTATAGGACTCAGTGAGATCCGTTGTCAATTATTATTTTATTTGTTTAAACAACAACACTATAAGCCCTGAAACTAAACAACTATCAGAGGGTGGAGGTGGGTTTTATTGTTTTTATTATATAAGTATCTACTTAATAACTATTGCAATATATTATTACTCAATAATCAATATTAACTCATTTAGTTACAGTACGAGTAATAAGTAACGATTATTAACGTATATAGAAATTTAAAACACACTTATTTTATTGACGTGTAGTCAACTACTCCTGTTATTCAAATTATTTCAAGCAAAAATATACAAGAAATAAATACTAGGTACCTAAATAATAAAAACATATTTATTGGTAGTTGTTCTATTTTAATTTGGTATGTTATCAGTTTTATTATAGGTCTCGGTGAAACCCGTTGTCCATTGTTTTTTTTTTTTTTTATTTGTTTAAAAAACAACATTGTTAGCCCTGATACCAAACAACTATCAGGGGGTGGAGGTGGGTTTTATTGTTTTTATTATATAAGTATCTACTTAATAACTATTGCAATATATTATTACTCAATAATCAATATTAACTCATTTAGTTACAGTACGAGTAATAAGTAACGATTATTAACGTATATAGAAATTTAAAACACACTTATTTTATTGACGTGTAGTCAACTACTCCTGTTATTCAAATTATTTCAAGCAAAAATATACAAGAAATAAATACTAGGTACCTAAATAATAAAAACATATTTATTGGTAGTTGTTCTATTTTAATTTGGTATGTTATCAGTTTTATTATAGGTCTCGGTGAAACCCGTTGTCCATTGTTATTTTTTTTTTTTTATTTGTTTAAAAAACAACATTTTTAGCCCTGATACCAAACAACTATCAGGGGGTGGAGGGGGGTTTTATTGTTTTTATTATATAAGTATCTACTTAATAACTATTGCAATATATTATTACTCAATAATCAATATTAACTCATTTAGTTACAGTACGAGTAATAAGTAACGATTATTAACGTATATAGAAATTTAAAACACACTTATTTTATTGACGTGTAGTCAACTACTCCTGTTATTCAAATTATTTCAAGCAAAAATATACAAGAAATAAATACTAGGTACCTAAATAATAAAAACATATTTATTGGTAGTTGTTCTATTTTAATTTGGTATGTTATCAGTTTTATTATAGGTCTCGGTGAAACCCGTTGTCCATTGTTATTTTTTTTTTTTTATTTGTTTAAAAAACAACATTTTTAGCCCTGATACCAAACAACTATCAGGGGGTGGAGGTGGGTTTTATTGTTTTTATTATATAAGTATCTACTTAATAACTATTGCAATATATTATTACTCAATAATCAATATTAACTCATTTAGTTACAGTACGAGTAATAAGTAACGATTATTAACGTATATAGAAATTTAAAACACACTTATTTTATTGACGTGTAGTCAACTACTCCTGTTATTCAAATTATTTCAAGCAAAAATATACAAGAAATAAATACTAGGTACCTAAATAATAAAAACATATTTATTGGTAGTTGTTCTATTTTAATTTGGTATGTTATCAGTTTTATTATAGGTCTCGGTGAAACCCGTTGTCCATTGTTATTTTTTTTTTTTTTATTTGTTTAAAAAACAAGATTTTTAGCCCTGATACCAAACAACTATCAGGGGGTGGAGGTGGGTTTTATTGTTTTTATTATATAAGTATCTACTTAATAACTATTGCAATATATTATTACTCAATAATCAATATTAACTCATTTAGTTACAGTACGAGTAATAAGTAACGATTATTAACGTATATAGAAATTTAAAACACACTTATTTTATTGACGTGTAGTCAACTACTCCTGTTATTCAAATTATTTCAAGCAAAAATATACAAGAAATAAATACTAGGTACCTAAATAATAAAAACATATTTATTGGTAGTTGTTCTATTTTAATTTGGTATGTTATCAGTTTTATTATAGGTCTCGGTGAAACCCGTTGTCCATTGTTATTTTTTTTTTTTTATTTGTTTAAAAAACAACATTTTTAGCCCTGATACAAAACAACTATCAGGGGGTGGAGGTGGGTTTTATTGTTTTTATTATATAAGTATCTACTTAATAACTATTGCAATATATTATTACTCAATAATCAATATTAACTCATTTAGTTACAGTACGAGTAATAAGTAACGATTATTAACGTATATAGAAATTTAAAACACACTTATTTTATTGACGTGTAGTCAACTACTCCTGTTATTCAAATTATTTCAAGCAAAAATATACAAGAAATAAATACTAGGTACCTAAATAATAAAAACATATTTATTGGTAGTTGTTCTATTTTAATTTGGTATGTTATCAGTTTTATTATAGGTCTCGGTGAAACCCGTTGTCCATTGTTTTTTTTTTTTTTTATTTGTTTAAAAAACAACATTTTTAGCCCTGATACCAAACAACTATCAGGGGGTGGAGGTGGGTTTTATTGTTTTTATTATATAAGTATCTACTTAATAACTATTGCAATATATTATTACTCAATAATCAATATTAACTCATTTAGTTACAGTACGAGTAATAAGTAACGATTATTAACGTATATAGAAATTTAAAACACACTTATTTTATTGACGTGTAGTCAACTACTCCTGTTATTCAAATTATTTCAAGCAAAAATATACAAGAAATAAATACTAGGTACCTAAATAATAAAAACATATTTATTGGTAGTTGTTCTATTTTAATTTGGTATGTTATCAGTTTTATTATAGGTCTCGGTGAAACCCGTTGTCCATTGTTATTTTTTTTTTTTTATTTGTTTAAAAAACAACATTTTTAGCCCTGATACCAAACAACTATCAGGGGGTGGAGGTGGGTTTTATTGTTTTTATTATATAAGTATCTACTTAATAACTATTGCAATATATTATTACTCAATAATCAATATTAACTCATTTAGTTACAGTACGAGTAATAAGTAACGATTATTAACGTATATAGAAATTTAAAACACACTTATTTTATTGACGTGTAGTCAACTACTCCTGTTATTCAAATTATTTCAAGCAAAAATATACAAGAAATAAATACTAGGTACCTAAATAATAAAAACATATTTATTGGTAGTTGTTCTATTTTAATTTGGTATGTTATCAGTTTTATTATAGGTCTCGGTGAAACCCGTTGTCCATTGTTTTTTTTGTTTTTTTTTTTGTTTAAAAAACAACATTTTTAGCCCTTATACCAAACAACTATCAGGGGGGGGAGGTGGGTTTTATTGTTTTTATTATATAAGTATCTACTTAATAACTATTGCAATATATTATTACTCAATAATCAATATTAACTCATTTAGTTACAGTACGAGTAATAAGTAACGATTATTAACGTATATAGAAATTTAAAACACACTTATTTTATTGACGTGTAGTCAACTACTCCTGTTATTCAAATTATTTCAAGCAAAAATATACAAGAAATAAATACTAGGTACCTAAATAATAAAAACATATTTATTGGTAGTTGTTCTATTTTAATTTGGTATGTTATCAGTTTTATTATAGGTCTCGGTGAAACCCGTTGTCCATTGTTTTTTTTGTTTTTTTTTTTGTTTAAAAAACAACATTTTTAGCCCTGATACCAAACAACTATCAGGGGGTGGAGGTGGGTTTTATTGTTTTTATTATATAAGTATCTACTTAATAACTATTGCAATATATTATTACTCAATAATCAATATTAACTCATTTAGTTACAGTACGAGTAATAAGTAACGATTATTAACGTATATAGAAATTTAAAACACACTTATTTTATTGACGTGTAGTCAACTACTCCTGTTATTCAAATTATTTCAAGCAAAAATATACAAGAAATAAATACTAGGTACCTAAATAATAAAAACATATTTATTGGTAGTTGTTCTATTTTAATTTGGTATGTTATCAGTTTTATTATAGGTTTCGGTGAAACCCGTTGTCCATTGTTATTTTTTTTTATTATTTGTTTAAAAAACAACATTTTTAGCCCTGATACCAAACAACTATCAGGGGGTGGAGGTGGGTTTTATTGTTTTTATTATATAAGTATCTACTTAATAACTATTGCAATATATTATTACTCAATAATCAATATTAACTCATTTAGTTACAGTACGAGTAATAAGTAACGATTATTAACGTATATAGAAATTTAAAACACACTTATTTTATTGACGTGTAGTCAACTACTCCTGTTATTCAAATTATTTCAAACAAAAATATACAAGAAATAAATACTAGGTACCTAAATAATAAAAACATATTTATTGGTAGTTGTTCTATTTTAATTTGGTATGTTATCAGTTTTATTATAGGTCTCGGTGAAACCCGTTGTCCATTGTTATTTTTTTTTTTTTTTATTTGTTTAAAAAACAACATTTTTAGCCCTGATACCAAACAACTATCAGGGGGTGGAGGTGGGTTTTATTGTTTTTATTATATAAGTATCTACTTAATAACTATTGCAATATATTATTACTCAATAATCAATATTAACTCATTTAGTTACAGTACGAGTAATAAGTAACGATTATTAACGTATATAGAAATTTAAAACACACTTATTTTATTGACGTGTAGTCAACTACTCCTGTTATTCAAATTATTTCAAGCAAAAATATACAAGAAATAAATACTAGGTACCTAAATAATAAAAACATATTTATTGGTAGTTGTTCTATTTTAATTTGGTATGTTATCAGTTTTATTATAGGTCTCGGTGAAACCCGTTGTCCATTGTTTTTTTTGTTTTTTTTTTTGTTTAAAAAACAACATTTTTAGCCCTGATACCAAACAACTATCAGGGGGTGGAGGTGGGTTTTATTGTTTTTATTATATAAGTATCTACTTAATAACTATTGCAATATATTATTACTCAATAATCAATATTAACTCATTTAGTTACAGTACGAGTAATAAGTAACGATTATTAACGTATATAGAAATTTAAAACACACTTATTTTATTGACGTGTAGTCAACTACTCCTGTTATTCAAATTATTTCAAGCAAAAATATACAAGAAATAAATACTAGGTACCTAAATAATAAAAACATATTTATTGGTAGTTGTTCTATTTTAATTTGGTATGTTATCAGTTTTATTATAGGTTTCGGTGAAACCCGTTGTCCATTGTTATTTTTTTTTATTATTTGTTTAAAAAACAACATTTTTAGCCCTGATACCAAACAACTATCAGGGGGTGGAGGTGGGTTTTATTGTTTTTATTATATAAGTATCTACTTAATAACTATTGCAATATATTATTACTCAATAATCAATATTAACTCATTTAGTTACAGTACGAGTAATAAGTAACGATTATTAACGTATATAGAAATTTAAAACACACTTATTTTATTGACGTGTAGTCAACTACTCCTGTTATTCAAATTATTTCAAACAAAAATATACAAGAAATAAATACTAGGTACCTAAATAATAAAAACATATTTATTGGTAGTTGTTCTATTTTAATTTGGTATGTTATCAGTTTTATTATAGGTCTCGGTGAAACCCGTTGTCCATTGTTATTTTTTTTTTTTTTTATTTGTTTAAAAAACAACATTTTTAGCCCTGATACCAAACAACTATCAGGGGGTGGAGGTGGGTTTTATTGTTTTTATTATATAAGTATCTACTTAATAACTATTGCAATATATTATTACTCAATAATCAATATTAACTCATTTAGTTACAGTACGAGTAATAAGTAACGATTATTAACGTATATAGAAATTTAAAACACACTTATTTTATTGACGTGTAGTCAACTACTCCTGTTATTCAAATTATTTCAAGCAAAAATATACAAGAAATAAATACTAGGTACCTAAATAATAAAAACATATTTATTGGTAGTTGTTCTATTTTAATTTGGTATGTTATCAGTTTTATTATAGGTCTCGGTGAAACCCGTTGTCCATTGTTATTTTATTATTTTTATTTGTTTAAAAAACAACACTTTAAGCCCTAAAACTAAACAACTTTTAGGGGGTGGTGGCGGGTTTTATCTGTTTTATTACTACTACTAGGTACTTAAATAATAAAAACATATTTATTGGCATTTCTTGTATTTTAATTTGGTATGTTATCAGTTTTTATTTTAGGACTCGGTGAGACCCGTTGTCCATTATTATTTGATTAATAATTTTAATTTTACTTTCTATCTCTAACTGCTTTTGTCAGTAGTTTATATTTTAGAATTAGCAGTTAGATTCGCATTTAGTAAAGGTTTTATCATCATTTACCAATAAAAAGTTATTCTACAATAGTCATACTTGTAATTAGGTATACTTCGTGTTACGTCGACGACTACGTCACGGGCGCCAAAGATGAGTCTAGTACAAAATTTACAATTCCTACTAAATATGAGTAACGTGTTAGAAAGTTAATGTGCTATTTAACCGCATCTCTTTTTATATAAAATATCCAAAACAGTAAAAAAAAAACAATACATAAAACTATTTTTGAAACAGGTAGCATATTTACTTATGACCGACTCTGAATCTTTTATGATATAGGCGTAAATGTAAATGCTATTCTAAAGTTTAGCATAATTTATATCTATAAAATATAATTTATATATATAAAAAAAAACGGTCGCAGATAGGATGATTGGAACAATTCATGATAAACATTTTGTTATACGAGTAGGCCCACGTGATTGGTGGTTAGCTTCCCACTTTGGGTAGTTCAGCCTCATAGGCATACTCCTACCTACGTTAAATATGTTAATCAACTATCAGCCTTTCGTCAACCGGCCGATAGCTTGTAAATATAATAATACTATAGACAGCATTATTTTTTTATTTTACATATTTTTTAAATATATTAGGTAGGTTCAGAGGTTCTACCTCATTTATTAGTATACTCTAACTATAGCTTTCGTATCGCCGCGCTGTTAGTATTTAATTATCCTGCAGCCCTATTCTGTTACTTAAGCGCAAACGTAATATAATGAAATGCGTTAACTATATAATATATCACGCTATTAAAGTTGATATTGGCACGGTCACTGTCAAGGTCGATCGCTTATAGAGTCGAGAATTGAATAATATTTTGTATTAGGTATGACGCAAGATCTGACGTAAATAACGAAAGCCACTAATAACGGTTGCGACTAAGTGACAGAATAGGGCTGCTGTATCCCTTAACGATATTATTAAAAGGGCTTAAGCCACCATCAAGGTTACAGAACTTCTAGAGTAATCCGAGACCCGAAAACCCTCGCCGCAACATACCTTGGGACATACTGATTCTTTAGGCGAAGAAAGGGCTTGTCACTTAAATTAGTAAACGACACAAAAGGAAATCTATAAATGTGGATACATACTTGAGCGGCTTGCCGGACTCCACGAGCTGTCTCTTTATTACCATTATGAATCCTACCTAATTATTGATTACTAACTTTTTAGTTTTGATTATAACGTTAATTTTAGATGTAAATATAAATGTCTAGCGGCATAGTACGCCTTTGTATTTTGTGCAATAAAATGTATAAATAATTTATTTTATTATAACTGTGTTTAGGATAGATTATAATATAATTCAATATATTATAATACAAAAAATCGGCAAGATTAACCTATAATTAGTATTCGTGCGTAACAAACCGCGACTAGGATAAGTAAAATAGCCACTATAGCGATATGCAACTTCTTCTATCTAGGATTATATAGTCATAGCATAGATTTATTATTCGATTTTTATACGCTTTTACTATGTATATTGCGGGAAGTTTCAGAGCAAAGGTTTTTCAATTGCTTATCTAGTCCGCTTTGTATTTTGTGCAATATAATTTATTTTAATTAATATTAAAATTCGGCATAATTTAACCTATAATTAGTATTCGTGCGTAACAAACCGCGAATAGAATAAGTAACATAGCCACTATGGAGATAGGCAACTCCTTCTATTAATCTTTATTTTTAATTACTGGACTATGAATCTCATAACTAGTCTAGGATTATATGGTCATAGCATAGATTTATGATTCGATTTTGTCGCGCGATAACTAGATGGCGGCACAGTTTCGGAGCAAATGTATTTTAATTTTTCCCCCTATTCAATAACCGACGTCCTTTAGGTGTGAAAAAGCATCTTGTTAGGCCGGCAGTGGTAGGGACCTTGCGTACCACAGATGGAAAGCATAAAGTATTCAGTAAAAATAAAATACTAATAAAAAACAGAAGTCCAGCAACGACCATTTTATATAAATTCCTGATAACATACTATATTTCCAAATGATGGTGTTGGGTTTATGTGTACGTTTGATGACTGGACTCCATCTAGTAAAGCGTCGCTAACCAATCATAAATCTATGGGTCATAGATTATGACCCATCTTGTAGTAGTACTATAATCGTAAAATTAGAACTTTCTAAAACTTACTCAACTTGCCTATACTCGTTGACGTTGACAATAAAGGACGTCTAATGTACCCCCGTATCGTGTCATCGTATCATTCGTATCGTACCGGCATTTAGTGGTGGCCGTTGCAGAGACGGACCGTTTTAAAGGACCTGTTTTTGTTCAGCGACGAAATAACCGTTTTTTGTTTTGACTAAAACAGTCTTCGTTGCGCGAACTACTTATTCAGTCATACTTGTCGCAACTCTTCCCGTTTCGTTTGCAAAATATAGTTTTGTCCTATATAAATAAAAAATAGTCAATGAAATAGAATCTATATTATGAAGTAAAAATACTTTGTTTATTCCTTTGTATAACAGTACTTACAATTACATATAAATTTAACGAACTATTAGGCTAACAGTTTTGTCCGTTTTCTCTAGTATTCCAATATATATCACTTTGGTTTTTGATAACCTACGTTATTTTCTTACGGCTGCCGCCACACCGTCCTAAAATCAGTTGCAACGAGAACCGTTTCCTAAACTAGTTTTCGTACTCCGGAAAACGGTTGCGTTTCGTTTCGAATAAATCGACAACAACCCACCACTACTGGCATTGTGTTGAGACCACGTCCGCATTAGCGATCATGAAACACGTCGGTGATACGAATACGTTCAATCAGATCGGGAAAATGATACAAACGAGTATGTGGACCCAGATTAACATCTGAATAGTTGAGTATTTTAGATAATGGGGTGTATCAGGCAAAGCTTTTTGTAGATGTCGCTAGCGGCACTGGTACCTTATTTACACCCGTGACGGATCATTTTTTAAATGTTTTTGTAGTTTTTTTCCTACTTTAAAAGACTAATTAGGAAAGCAAAAACCGTCTTTAAATACAAAAAAAAGGTTTAATTAATAGATCGGCAATTTTGAGATCACAATATCTTTGATTTCGCTTGGAAATCTCGATTTGTACATTTAAAAGATGCTCACTTCTGTATAATATCCAGAAAGTAATAAATTTCGTAATAAAAATACAAGTTTTCTATGCAACTGACAGTTCTATTAGGTACCATCTATCATGCGCCATCTACGGTGATAAAAAGTTTGTGATACACCCCATTAGCAATCTATTAGGCCAGTGCACTTATTAAAGGCCATAAACAATAGAAACGTATCAAACAATTAGAAATAAATTAAAGTCGATCCGAGTTATAAGGGAAGGATGGGATGAACTGTAAAATGAAATGGTTTTTAGCGAAACTAGACCTTCTATCGAAAAAATATACATATGTTTTGTACGTAATAAAAAGGTAATTATAACTTTTATGTAAAATATACTTAACCAATTTAAAAAAAACACTTGATCGTTATAATCTACAATAATATTAATATAATTATTTTTCACATAGTTTGATGGAAACTTGGCTTTTTTTTTCACAAATACGCTAATTAATTGTAATTGATGAAAATAGTAAAAAAAACATTTGCACTCCTTAAAGATTGATTCGGATCGACTTTCATTTATTTTTGTTATTGTAGCACTATATTTCCTTTTCCAACCATTCATATTATTATTATTATTTCTACAAATTATTGGCACTGGTCTTAATATGTACATATGTAGCTGTAGAAAGGTGTCGGGATTCGTCCTAAGTCAACCTCACCAGACCAATGCATTTCATTTAAGAGCCAGTATATATATACAGCATCGAACCAAAAAGTGTCGATTTTTAAACATATCGACAGGGCTATCCATCATATGTCTTCGTAGGATTCTCCAGTACGTCGGGCATATTGCCAGAAAGAGAGGACCTAGAAAAACTCCTTGCAACTATATATAATAATATAATAATATCTTTATTCTGTAAAAAAGTTACAAGATTTGAAAACAATAACATATTTCATTATGCACAGAAAAATAGACATTTGCAGCCGAACTAAGCCTATGTGTATAGGTCTGTCCGTCGGCAGTCAACGCCCAGACACCCTTTTAAATATAATATACTTTTAATTACAAAATAATAAAAGAAACAAAATGTACACAAAAAGAAAAATAAATTAAAAATTGTGTGGTTGAGACCCTCTTTTTGTTTATGACTGACAATTTGGAAGGAAAGAGACTGAGAGGCAAAAGTCTGGTACGGTGGTCCGACCAAATCCGCTCCACTACCAACATCAGCGGTCATGGTGCTATTCCGTTGCTGAAGATAGGAACTGATGGCCCAGATCCTCACTAATGAGGAAATACGATGCAAGATTAATACAGTTATGCAGCGGATATTGTTAGAACGCCTTCCGTCCAAAAAATAGCTGTTTAAACACTTAATTTGAATATACATATGAATTAGTTTCTGTAGTAAACTGTTTCTGTATTTCAAAGTAACAAGTAGGACTAACGAAGGTTTTTCATAAGCCGTCCTGGCCATAATGAAACCCATGAAATGAAAAAATATGACCCTAGTTTTGAGTTAATACCATCTTGTGAAATTGTAAATTTTATAAAATTGACTTCAGATCCATTCCAACACATCTGGGAAGGTGTTATTATTATTAGAATTTGGCCTTTTTTAGCCACTCATCTGACCAGACGAGTGGTGTTGCATAAATACAGCTGGTCTCGGTCTAGGTCTTGATTTTGCACTCCTAATCTTGGTCTTAGTGTTGGTCTTGCGCAAGAGTCTAAAATTATATATATAATAGAAAAATGAGACTAAAGCAAACTAGTATTTACTTGAAATTTGGAATGGTTGTAGATCTTGATGACCAACATAAAACTGTATTCAGAAATAGTTTTGGAGATATTTTAAGTCAACTACCAAGGGAATTTTATATGTTTACCCTCCGAACCCGGGAAAAAACACACGAAACTATTACAAATAAAATATAGTAGGCTTTAAAAACAGGACAATTATTAGCAAAATTAGGATAAAAATCTGAGCAAGAGTTTTGCGAGGGTTAGTCTTGGTCTTGCAAAAAAGCTGGACCAAGACTGCTATACCAAGACCAAAATTGGGCATCACTACAGACGAGTTGGCGAGGCATCTAAAATGTCAACTATTTTGTAAATTTTTTAACGATTTCAGATGATTGAATTACTGTAACCGAGACGAACAGGTTAACGTGATCTCTTAACATGGAAACAGTAGTCAAACCATGACATGGTATATTTCTGATTGGTACATGTCGGAATTCGGACTGCGACCTTTTTGGACTAATGGAAAGTGATTTTATCAAACCGAACCGTAACCGTAAATAATAATCAAGTATAGATACTGGTTTTTAAATGATCTCTAGACTTGGCGTTGGTGCTGGGCACCTAAAAGGAGGCTCTGGTGTGCAACGTCAAAAACTCAGAATTCTAGAATTAAATAGTATGTAGGTATAGTGTATTAAAAAAACTATTTTTAAAATATTAATATTAAGGTAACTAGTGATTAAACGGCTTTGCCCGTATAATAGTGGTCAATAGAAATCCTTTAGTCGGCCTTATCATACGTCCGTAGGCAGCGTTGCCAGTTTTTTTTTTTGCCATGTCGGGATTTTGGAACTTTTTGAGTGAAAACAGCGAGATTCTTTCGTCGAGTAAAAAAACGTATATAATCAGAAGTTTCACTTTCAACCCTCTCTCTCCCGCGCTCTTATCTTCATATGCGTCGAGCGGGCGGCCAGTACACATTTGTTTGTGCCAACCGCCCACGCTTCCTCAGCAAGCTTCGCGCACGTTCGGGTTATCCCCGTAAAGCGGGACTGAGCCTGTCCCGCACGGGACATTAAATTTTTATTTAAAAATCGGGACGTCCCGCCAAAATCGGGACGTCTGGCCACACTGTCCGTAGGCACTCAGATAGTAACGTAACACATGCCAAACCCTGGGTTCCAATTCCAAGTATCATCTCTGTACATTATAATAAATATACGAGTATTATCATCGTAGTTGATGACATCATATAATGTATAGAATCGAGAAATCCCAGTACCCAATATCCCTTTAATTCCCGCTTCTTTGCAGCAGTAAAATCAAGAATCAAGATTTTCGGTACCTCCGGGAATAAAACAATTTACATAACAATGAGGCAATAATAAATAGTGTACGCTACGCAGTGTTGCCAACCATATTTGACGCAATATCTGAGTTATACAGTAAATATATACTTTTACTTTTTTTTTCTAAAACAATTCTTAATGTACGTAAATTCACATCGTCAAAAATCCTTAAAAATTTTATAACCACAAACAATAACAACGACCCAACATTTACACACGAGGAATACGAACCCGCAGTACAAAGAACTGATATAACTAAAAGCGAGAAGCTAAATACAGAATTCCAGAAGAAGGAATGTGTTGATTACTATCTTCATACCAAATGGCCTTTTTTGGGAATGGAGGCGCTCGTAAGTAGATGCTTGAGTTAAAGAGTGTTGAAGTATAATTTAGTAAAATAAAATTAATTATTTTTAATTAAAGCTTCGTTCGTGAATTTGGTTTCGTTTTTTCATCGCATTTCATCTATCTACCCTTTAGACTAATATATATAAATATATATATTTATAGGTCCATTATTGGAGTGGAATTCCATTAAATCTATTATTATATCTTCAGAGTCGCCAAAGTTAATGTACCTAAATACTTCGTTAAAGGTTTACCCCTTTAAGAGTTGAGTTACGATAAATCTATGTTTACCCACAATGTACATACTCGTATAATATAATGAATCTATCCTTAGCGATTTACGAGTATATACAATTTTTCTTTCTCTAAATTAATTAAATAATTGCTAATTATGAATGTCAATCTATCCTTTACCTACTTACATTTTTTTACACTCTAAGGTTACAATAAATGTAATCACATCTTTACTTTTTCTTTCTAATCTTTTACTTTACACACAATATTAAAGAATTTAATTTCATATTTCTGGCTTTAGCTGTATCTATGCAAACTTGCATCGCATTAAAGGTGGAGTTTAAAAAAAAATGCATATTGTATTAAATTCAAATGACAGTCAAACAATTTAATTATTTCGTGGAATTTATTAAAGATCAAATATTTTTATATTGTAATCTAGAATAAAAATTAAGAATTACATATTTTTTATTTTATTATTCAGTAATAATATCTTAAGTTACTGTGCAGAGAAGTATTCCTAAAAATATCGCCACTCATACTGAGCACAATTAAATAGGTAGCGTAAGGTCGACGAACGCGCGAACGTTTACTTACGTAATTCTTTCTCTTTTTATTTACCTCTCGGCTGTGAGATAAATTATTAATAATTAAGACCGCGACTAAAAATTACGATAACCATCGTTATAAATACCAATAGGCTGGGCAGTTATACGGCCGGTTGCAGAAAGCATGATTAAAATAATCAATGATCAACATTTTGATATATTCCACGTGATTGGTAGTTTGTCACTTTGGGTATTTATAATGACGTGCTCCATAGGCACTTTACAAAGTTGCGTATAAGCACGACTTTAAAATCTATGTTCACACCAGTATTCTGTTACTTAGTCGCGTATTTAGTGGATTTATTTACGTCAGAGATTACGTCCTAATTACAAAATATTCAATTCTCAACTCTATAAGTGCTCGACTTTGACAGCGTCCGTGCAAATATCAACTTTAATAGCGTGATATATATATAGTTAACGGATTTCATTATATAACGTTTGCGACTAAGTAACAGAATGCTTACTGTACGCTTTCATCTTCATTTTGCGTCTCCTCTAACGCATTCCTATTATACGTTGAATGTCAAAAGATAATCATTAGTTCTGCAACCGGTCGTACAGCTCCCCAGCCTTTAGGTATTTGCCATACCTACTGTTTTAATTTAATGGATAAAAAAATTACCTTTTTATTTCAAAAAGGGGTTCTACCAATGACACCTGAAGCCCAAAATAAATATTTGGTCTTTTGACAATGACACGCGATTTATACTCGCCTTGTAATATATGGATTTGTTATCAGGACAAGTAGGTATACCTTTTACTATACCTTAATATTATTAAACTATTACATTATCCAATTTGCATAGCACTAACCTATCAAATATCAAGCCTGGTATAACACATGCTATCGCACAATATTGAAGCACAATAGGTACTCAATAAGGACATTCAGTTAGTGCTCTGCAAATTGAATCATGTATCATAATCAATGTTAACGCGTTTCTTCACGCTATTTTACTGATCCGAGATCCGTAAAATTTATAGTTAATAGTAGTCTTAGACGTACTAACTCGATTTTATTAAACTTTGAAAATGTATTCTTAGTTCTAAAATTTAATCTGGCACAACAATCGTCCTTAAAGCTTCCTTTAAGATTGTTTAATTTGTATAAATAAATATTCTACTAGGTGTCCCTGTATTTTTGAACCTTTATAATAAATGTATACTAATTATTTGATGTGTAATATAATGCCAGTGTAACCAAATTAAGGCATATTAAATTAGATATAAGATTTCCGACATTATATATAGTCATTATATCAAATATTACGACTTAGTACTAGATGTTAGATTCTAAATTTTCATCTTTTTAATTAACTATGAAAGCCTTAAATAGATTGTGTAACATCTAATGGGAAATACTGAATAAGAGCGTAATTTACGTAATATATAAGGCCAATATTAATAATTCGATCTCAAAATCAGATGTCACTCAAGTAATGTCTGCCTCCATAAAAATGATAGATCTTGACTTGATTTGGTAAAAAGAGACTAGTGATATCTCGAGTGACTGTATGATATGATTGCTTAGAATGTGGATCTTATGATTTAGTCAAATTACAGAAATTATTACACATACAACGTCTTCGTGATAACTAAACAACATTCATTTAAAATTATCATAACTAATAATGTAAATATATGCGAACACCAGCCAGTCGTCAACAATGATCTTGAGATCGATTTATAATACGGGCCTAAGTGTCTAAAAAGATGACCGATAAGTAATGATGCACGTAATTAATAATTTACTTTATTAAATATCTACCCTTGGTGTTGAATGCAAGTTACAAAAAACATAACAGCTATTAGTTGCGTTTTAAAATTTCTATTTGTGTGTTGTTTCACAACGGGTGCTAATGACTATATTGGCAAGTACCACACAGTGTTACACACCGAAGGGAAGTAATATTCGAATTCGATGTGGATGTGGTTCGGGTAAGAGACGGATGCGAAAGATTGATAAGGATCATATAAGGTAAGGCTGACTATATACGACGCGGGTGCTTAATGGCATACTCCAACTTTGAATTATAGTAATTGAATATACTATATAATCGTTTTTGTTCGTTGAATGATTACCGCCAGTGGTCTTACTTACAAGCGTACCTAAATTCGCGCTTCTTTCATACATTTTGTACGAACTTAATTTGAAGCGACGCTGAATCCACATCCGCATCGAATTCGAATCTTACGTCGCATAAGTAGTGAAACTACTCAAACTCCTAAACTCAAATAAAAATAAGTTTAGTAAACACTTTTTTCAAAGGAGGAAGGTCGCGAAGTACCTTGAGTTTCACAGTTGTATTCCACGGGTCAAACAATGTGATAAGTTAAAAAAAAGGAATAAACGCTTCTGAAACTTAACTCTGTCTTAAAACTTAAATTATTATTAAAAGTCAAACAGTTTATATTGCGGACAGTTAAATTTAAATTATGCTCTCAATCACTATTTGCCTTAATACTGCATCTATGTTCGCGAGCAGAAGTCCGCCTACTATTTCTTAGGCGTAACTGTAGGTACAGGCTAGAACAGTTGAAATGATCTCACTCGATAGTGTCTAAAGTAAACAAGATATTATGTAAAAAAAATGATATCCACTACTGCATAGGCATTTTGAAGTCTTTTTTTTGACGATCTTTAGTCACTCATATACAGACCCCACCAGGGACTTGTGGTCATCCCATTCTGCGTCTGTAGTCACCACCGCAAAATATATTATAATATGTTTAAAGTTATTGGTCTGTCATTATAAATATGGGAGTAAAAAAGTGAGTCAAAATATAAGACATAATCAGTTAATAACATAAGTAATGCTAATTTTGTAACTTAAAACTTACATAGGTATATCTTGTTTGCTTTAGATAATAGATAAATAAATTACTAGCGTTACATGTTTTGAACGTTACGAATATCTGTTGCGAACGTAGATTACTGCAAAGGGACTGATAAAGGTGTGCTAAAAAAAAAGATTGTGGTATTAAAAATAACGTATGTTTTGGCAATGGGTTGGCATCAACTTGTATGTGATATTAATAGTAAAGCCCAAACAAAATTGTTTTGAACACATAATATGTGTTACGGGTGGGGGTTGTGTCGAAGGTCGCAGTAATGCTTAAATGTACCTACAGGGATGATAACGACCAGGGATGTTAATGATGACTGAAAGAATTGGTATTGATGAATTTAAGCTTTTAACTCATATATCGTTTGTAATTATTTCTTATAATTTGTCTCTGAAATAATTTCCATCCTATAATAAATATCCATTTGATGTTGTATCTAATAAAAGTTAGTATAGTCCATAAATTAACAGTCAACTATGAGGTTTATCATAAAACCAAACACATAAAAGTAAAAGTCTCAATAGTTAAAAAATAGATATTAGAGTGTTAATCAATTTATATTCAATATCTCTTAAGTTAGTGTACTCATATTTATTAGTGTCTAAATGGACATATTAAAACTATACAAGTAAAGTTTTAAAACTATACCAGTTACATATTAAAACTATACAAGTTGCATTTAAAACTACTTACCATAAAGTATAATAATTATACGTGTTGTTTTTCGAAAATTAAATAAAAGCAGTGACTATTAAAACTATACAAGTAAAGTTTTAAAACTATACAAGTTACATTTTAAAACTATACAAGTTGCATTTAAAACTACTTACCATAAAGTATAATAATTATACGTGTTGTTTTTCGAAAATTAAATAAAAGCAGTGACTATTAAAACTATACAAGTAAAGTTTTAAAACTATACAAGTTACATTTTAAAACTATACAAGTTGCATTTAAAACTACTTACCATAAAGTATAATAATTATACGTGTTGTTTTTCGAAAATTAAATAAAAGCAGTGACTAAATAGTATAGACTAATAAAACTGAAAAAAGTTTTATTTCTTTTTTTATCACTTATTATCGAATTGTGGGTAGTTTCAAATGGAACTAAAAACATTTATCTTAGCTCATAAGAATATACTATCTATAGGTATATGTGAAACATAATCAACTAATCTGTAGTTATAGCTTATAGTAATTACTGTTTTTTAAAAATAGTAACTTTAAAAAAAAAACAAAAAAAATACAAAAAAATATATGTTACTTTGATGTTTAGTTATTAATTTATATGTAACATTCCTTAATGTATTAGGCTAAGATACTGGTATATTTAGTCTTTTACTCTAGAGACAATCAGTATTAGCATAAAATATGTTTTTGAAATAAAATAAACTTGGTTATTTGCATAATTTATTTATTTCTTATAAATATACTGTATTAGAGTATTCATCAGTTTATATTTCAATGTCTCTCATGTTTGTGTAAATATATTTATTGGCGTCTAAACGGCCATTTTAAAACTGTACAAGTTGCAATTAAAACTACTTACTACATAATTTATTTATTAAACATAATAATGAACATATGAAATAATTGCCAACCTTCCCGTCGACCGTTTTGTTAGTTCTAGTGAAATCGTTGTTTCATCTGTTAACAGTAGGTTTATGAAAACTTATTTGTTTCCCGAAAATAAGAAAAACAGACTTCAATTACAGAGACTAACAAGACATTAAAATCAAAACTAAAAAAGGTTATTATCGAGTTGTGGGTAGTTTTAAATGGAACTAACAACATTTGTCTTAGCTCATAAGAATAGTTGTTGTATCATAATTAACTAATCTGTAGTACCTACTTGGGTATATTTATTAATTACTCATTAAAAAAAATTTAATAATAAAAAAAAACTTTGATGTTTAGTTATAATTTATATATTATATATTTATAACATTGCTTAATGTCCCCAAATTATTACGTACGCGTAGGGATGGTGACTACGGAATGTGGATGCATGTTCTGACCTTTGCATGTGGTTCGGAATGGATTAGGTTATAGAGCTTTTCAGAGCACTCACCGTAGTATAGCCTCAGAGAAGCCGAAGAACGTTCAAGAGTTTCAGATATAGTGGCATTCTCCACAATTCGAACAGCTCGCCTCACAGGACATTGAGAACATCTGTAAGGTACTTGGCAGAACCATCCCAAAGGTGAGAACAGTATTCCACGCATGATCTGATCTGTGCTTTGTACAGCAACAGTCTGATTGTAGGCGGAAACTGCTTAACCTTGTTCAAGGTTCAAAGCTATTTTGACGTCTTCAGACGGTTAAGGTCTGAGCGTATTTATACCTTGAGAATGTTGAACCTGGGCTGTAAATCCAGCGTGGTGCCCTGAAGAGTGAGCAAGAGAGAATTTCTTGGCCGTCAGCGCCATGCCTGGGTAGAACTGGATACCCCACAAATAAATTTTGTGAAAGTTGTCGTCCAGTTCTGCCTTCATAGTTCGCCGTGATTAATCTAGTTGGTTACTTCCTGAAGCTCGAGGACTTTATACTGCCCGTGAGCCGTGCTGTCGTCTGCATAACAATAAATGTTGCCTGGACAACATATCATTGATATGCAGAAGGAAGACTGTTGGTGACAACACAGAGCTCTGCGGTACGCTGGCGTTCACTGACATGAGCTCAAACGCATCTATCCACAAGGACACGAATGCTGCGCTCATGTAGGAAGCTAGCTTTCCAGTCCACCAGCCGTGGGGGTAGACCATATACCGGCAACTTGGAAAGCTAATAATATAAACTTTACTGTTTTTTAAAAAATAGTAATGTTTACTTCGATATTTAGTTATTATTTTATATGTAACATTATTGATGATTACTCGTTTAATGTATTGAGCTAAGATAAAAATAATCGTAGAATATTGGTATATTTAGTCTTTTGCTCTAGAGACATTCCGTATTAGATTTTTTAGAAATAAAATTAAACTCGGTTAAAGTACTTGAAAAATTATCAAAATACATATTTGAATGATTATTTATTATTGCAATTTAAAGCGCGCGTAGTTACGCGAGTTGGGGTAAACCACTAACCCCCAGTTTCTCAAATGATAAATACAATATCAAACGATTGATTATAAAGCACGGTATTGGCTGAACTACCAAAGTGACAAGCCAACTACCGATCACCTTTCTTTTGGTAATATTACTAAAAGAAATGATTTTGATGAATTTTATCTTCTTATCATCATCTCATTTATAATTTAATCTATTTGTTTCTAAAACGTTAATTATTAATTCGAAAAAAATATCAAATAAAATTAATACTAATACTAAGGATAGGGATATAAGTCCCGTCCGCGTGGAATGGTGGCAAGAACGTTGGCTGCATTTCCCCGCTGAATTGCAATACTGATGATTCTTGTCACCGGAGGAGACGACAAGACGCGGTGTTGTCTTTTAAAAACTTCTAAAATAATTGTAATCCTGCTGCATAAATATCTAATTGATGTTGTACCTAGCACGGTTCATAAATTGACAGTCAACTATGAGGTTTATCATAAAAAAATCGCATAAAAGTATAAGAATTAATTATTTGAAATATGGACTGTGTTAGAGTGTTAATCAATTTATATTTCAATGTTTCTTATTTTCGTGTATTTATTGGTGTATTGATAGATATTTTTAAATGTACAAGTTACTTTTAAAACTACTTACTACAAAGTTTATTAATTAAACGTTGACAGAAAGAGTTGCCAGCATTTTCGTCAACCGTTTTGTTAGTTTAAGTCGAATCTTTGTTTCTTCTGTTAATACTAAGCCTACGAAAAATAGTTTTTCAAAAATTAAATAAAACCAGAGACTAAAGAATAGCGGCATTAAATAAAATTGAAAGAAGTGCTACTTTACATTTTTATCACTTATTTTCAAATTGTGGGTAGTTTTAAATATAACTAACATTTGTCCTAGTTCATAAGAATATACCTACTTTCTATACTGCGTGGATTTGTTAAAGAGCAAATATTTTCATATCACATTTACTTACTCAGTAATAAAATGATAATTTACGGCGCAGATAAGTTTTCCTAAAAATATTGCCACTCATACCGACCCTAATCAAGTAGGTAGCGAGAGGTCGACGAACGCGCGAACGTTGACTTACGTAATTGTACAATTTCGGACAATGATTTCTACTTTGAAAAATAAAAACTTTTTTATTTCAAAAAGGAGTTCTACCAATGACTTCAAAAGCCCTGTTATGCTACTTAAGCGCAAACGTTATATAATGGAATCCGTTAACTATATATATATCACGCTATTAAAGTTGATATTTGCACGGCCGCTGTCAAGGTCGAGCGCTTATAGAGTTGAGAATTTAATAATATTTTGTAATTAAGACGCAATCTCTGACGTAAATAACGAAATCTACTGGCTACTTACCACAGGCTACAGAAGTCTAAAAAAAATATTTGCTCTTTTGACAATTATACGCGGGTTATAAAAAGTAATGTTGAAAAATGTTTCTTAAAAAAAATCTTGATTACTTCGATGTTTACTTATTAATTTATATGTAACATTGATTAGTGTATTAAATTAAGATAAAAATATAACACTGGTAGATTTAGTCGTTTATTCGGTATTACACTAAAATATGTTTTTAAAATAAAATTAAACTTGCTTATTGCATCATTTATATTTATGGCATTTTGTACTTGAAAAAATACTAAAATACATATTTAAATGATTTTATAACGCGAGTTTGCGAAACCACTAACTCCCAGTTTCTCAAAGGATAAATAAAATTGCAAATAATAAAGCACGTGATTGGATGAACTAATAAAATGACATGCCAACTACCAGTACTGCTACTACTGCCGCAGAACAGCGATTTGGTGGAGCTATGTTTTTTGTGAGTATATTTTTTTATTTATGTATTAAATATTTTTTTAGGTTCTATTGTGTTTTTAATGTAGTAAAGTTTATTTCGGAAAGTTGAGCCACATCTTCTTATCTGATATAACACAGAAGATGAAAATTTCGTCTCGCGGTCTTCCAGTATTGTCGTACCGAGCAATGGGGAGAGCTATTTACTTGATGGATAAAGTCCGAAACGTTAACATCCGTCAGAGAACCAAAATTACAGATATAGCTATTGAAGTACACGCGTTCTGGAGTGGAGACCACGTAGAAGACGCAGAGTGAGACGACCCCCTGCCAGATGAACGGATGACCTAAAAAGTCTCTGGTAGAGGCTGGATGATGGAAATGGCGAGCCTTGGGAGAGGCCTATATCCAGCAGTGGACAGATAGAGGCTGACGATGATCATGATGATAGTTTATTAAATTTTTCTATTTTTTGTTTAAAGTGTTTTCTTTTTATGCAATGTTTTGTACCTTCAAATAAATGTGTTTTACTACCAATGACCGTCATATAACAAAATCGATAAAAGATCGATTTCCTTTGAGACACTGAGAAAAAAACTTTTAAATACTTCAGATTTAAATGTTTCTGCAGCCTATTCTGTTACTTAAGCGCAAACGTTATATAATGGAATCCGTTAACTATATATACATATATCACGCTATTAAAGTTGATATTTGCACAGCCGCTATCAAGGTCGAGCGCTTATAGAATTGAGAATTTATTAATATTTTGTAATTATGACGCAAGCTCTGACGTAAATAACGAAATCCACTTAATAACGTTTGCGACTAAGTAATAGAATTGGGCTACTAATAAATAAAAAATATTTTTGAGCATTAAAAAAAAAGTCCGTTGTTACTCTTTGCATGCCTTTGCACACTCCAACATTTCCAAAATTTATTTTGAAGTGTACTTTTGAGAATATGTAGTCTATTAGCTTTTTACATAAATTAATCAATCAATTCATACACTTTTATTAACTTTGAAGCAACACAGTGAACATTAACCTAAGGCCAGTAATTGGCAACAAACCGAATAATTGGCCGAACTACGTTCTGTTTTGCACAGACGCGTATTTTACGCTATCTGGCTATTATGCACGGTAAAGTTATTATGTAGTAGTGCGCCGAACTAGAATTACCTATGTTCAAGGTGCCCTGTGTCTAAAACCAACTGTCCCCTATCTACAAAAGTCATTTATAAAGCTGATAAACTACATTTTTCACTCAGATTTGGAAAATCTTTGAAAATGTGATGCGAAGTGTAAGAACCAGACAGACATTAAATAAGGTTATAATAAAGTTTGGAATCAAATTTAAATGTTTTAAAGTTTCCGGGATCTTTAAACCCAGGAACTATCTACTAATCTTTTTAAGACCTATTTTAAATATAAAAATGTTTTTTGGATTGTAATTTCATAGTCATAGTCATAAAAAAAAAGAACTGTCAGTGTCAAATAATTTTATCAGTCAAGCGCCTGTTGACATTCTTAATTTTTTACTAGGCCTTCATTGATTCGAAAAGTACAAATTTTATTTTTTAAATAACTTAATTGCGCAGTAATATATAGTAACAATAACATTAGTCTTATCAATAAAAGTTCAAACTACTATTTAGATTTTGTTTATCATCAAAATGGATGATCCTTTGTATTTTTTATAACTTTGCGTTGTGCTACTGTATGCATTTTTACACTTGTAATACTTACTATGATTAAGCAATCGATCATAATAATATATATTAAATACGATTATAATGTTTGTAAAAACCTACATATGTGTGGAACTTGTCAACAATGATTAGTAATCAAAAAATCTCACTTTTAAAACCTAGTATAGGATTGGTTTACACCTAAGATTTTGTAAGACCTCGCGCGCGCCTCTACCATTGCTTTGTTCGATTTGAGAGCAAATAAAGCAAAACTTGCTTCTTTTACCGAATTTTGCATGAAAACCATAGACAAACGCCAAGTCGCACGACTATCAAATATATGTCGCGCCTGGAATAAATGTTTCTCACGCACAACTAAGAAACATAATACCAACCCTGTAGTAAAAAAATCGAACATAGCATAAGTCTCCCCCTATATTGACTTGTCGCTTTAAGCGCTTTTTCAACTTGGCGTTTGTCTATGGTTTTCATACAAAATTCGGAAAAAAAACAAGCTTTGCAAACTTTCAAGTCTAACATAGCATCCATATAGAAGACAGCCAGACAGTCGGGTCGTCCAGGCCCGGATGTCTAATGGGCCTGGGGTAACCACCCGCCGGTAATTCCTGCACTTTTAGTGCTGGGCCCCGTTACTAGTATACCAGCGCCCGTGTGGCTCACAAACCCCCCTGAGCTAGGTTCGACTGCTTCAAAAAATGTGCTAGTTTTAGCAGCGCTACTACGGCTTCCCAGCGAACTATAATAGGCGGCAAATTAAAATTATCATAGTTCTTTACTTTTTGTTTAATAGAGTATCCTTAATTGATTAATTTATTAAATGTGGTGGTCACTCAATCAATACAATTATAATTTCTTTAAAAATAATTAATAGTAAATCAATTATTAAAAATGGCGGAATAGGTATCGTCACTAAATAAACACCTGAAAAAAAAAATGGCAACTCTTGATATTTTCCAATGCAATGTATGATACCACTGCCGTCTCAGGCACAACTCAGTTATCTTCACTTACATGAGTTATGGATAACCAGTGCAAATCGTGTTTTTTGACCCTTATTTATATAATAATAAAACCTGTTTTTGAAAATTTTCATTCGTTACTGAAATACTTCATTTGTTAAACTCGTGCAACTGCGTTATTAAATGGTGTAATCAAGCCCAACTCCTGCAAATTTAATTTGCATTATATATGTGTAGTCAAAAACGAAAATCCGCTAGCAGCATTTCTCAGTTAACTAAAGTTACAGGAGATGTGCGTAATGGGTAAGCCGATCGGGCGAACCTTCCGCGGCCGAACGAGCGAGACAACCTATAACGCGCCCGCGCCACCCTATATCGCGCCCGCGCCACCCGATATCGCGCCCGCGCCACCCAAAACCCAACCGTTTTCATTAGTTTGATTTACAGTGTAATGTATGGAAGTGAACTCGGTCTTGATGCAGACCGACGCGCAAGTTGTAAATGACTACTCTCCGGCGCGATCCTGTAATGCGCGTGACACTTTTAGTTAAAACTCGCGCATTGTCTTACAAAAACTTTTGTCTATACCTAATAATAAGATTTCAAGGTAATAAAATACTACCACTACCCAATTATTTGTTTTATTTATACTCTTTCGCAGGCACCTTTCAGGCATCTTTACCTATTGCAGGCTCCTGCCACATTAGGATGACAGAGAACTATTCAATGGTTATTTTTATTTATTAGTCTTAATTGATCAGTTGATGATCTTGCAAGAGTTAGGGAGCCCCCATCGACCCCAGAGTGCTAAATGGGGCCTGCTTTTTAAGATTTCGTAGGTACGAGTATATATGTAGGTATTATGTGCCGGCAGATAAAAATTGCGCAGGATACGAATATTGGTATAATGACGCTTCGCCCCCTTAAAAAGTACAAGTTTTGTTATTTGATTGATTTCTGTTTTGACACCTATTCGATTTTAACTTGATTTAGATAGAAATAAAATGATAAAAAGTAGTTCACTATCATGCTCCAGTAGAATACAGTCCTAGACCTCCACTGTTGGAGATGGGCCATCAAGAAATTTCAGAAGAATTTAGCCTACACTCGACACGTTCTGGTCAGACGGGTTGGTGAGGGTCCGGGTTATTTTTTACTTTATTAACGTTTCCACAAGTTGGTATTTGTGGAGCCGGCACCGGACGGCTTAACGTTAAAATATGTTTTTTAAAATAAAAAAGCTGAAGAAGACAGGTGAGATGGAATTTTGAGAATAGATATTTAAATTAAATCAATGCATGAAATAGTCCCCAGGCGGTGTATTAAAAGAAGTTATTCATTATTTAATACAATTTATTTTTTATTAAAGAAGTACATAGACAATATTAATTAGATATGTTTTATTAGCACCTACTATTAATGATATAAATTGTAAACTTTTGTCCATGACATACGCAAACACAACTCGTTCGACTCTTTATACAAAATTCGGTAAAGAAAGCAAGCTTTGCTTTATATGCTCTCAAGTCGACCATAGCAATAGAAGGTGGCGCCACCTAGTTGTTGGGACTTTCTTGTCTGTGGTTTGCAAGCAAATGTCAAATTTTTATTCATATAGATAGTGGCGCCGCCTAGTATTTGGTACTTTCTTGTCTGTGGTATAAACATGAGTTGTCATTCATTAAATAATTCTATCAATGGGGTGTATCACTAACTTTTTATTACGATAGATGGCGCATTATAGATGGTACCTAATAGAACTGTCAGTTGCATAGAAAACTTGTATTTTTATAACGAAATTTTCTGGATATATTACCGAAGTCAGCAGCTTTTAAGCGTAAAAATCGAGATTTCCAAGCGATATCAAAGATATGGTGATGTCAAAATTGCCGTTCTATTAATTCAACCTTTTTTCTTTTTAAAGACGGTGTTCGCTTTCTTTATTCGTATTTTAAGGTAGGTAACGTTAAGTTAAAATACATTTATCTGTTATAAAAATAAAAAACTACAAAAACATTTTTAAGAATTATGCGTCATAGGTGTAAACAAGGTACCATTGCCGCTAGCGAGATCTACAAAAAGCTTGTCTATTCGACCATAGCAATAGAAAGTGGCACCACCTAGTTGTTGGGACTTTCCTGTCGGCGGTCAAGCAAATGTCAAATTGTTATTCATATAGATAGTGGCGCCGCCTTGTATTTGGTACTTTCTTGTCTGTGGATTGAACATGAGTTGTCATTCATTATTTAATTCGATCAATTGCTTCAATTCTTTCAACATGGCAGCCATTGTTCCACAGACTATTACCGTCTAGTAATATGTTTTATGATTACTGTGATTGACTTGAAAGTAAAGCTTACATTTTTTACTGAATTTTGCTTAAACAGTATGTAAACAATAGAGCAACGCAAAGTCAAACGACTTTCTAAGCGAAAAAAACGGGTGCATCGTGTGAGAACAAACAAATGTGAGAACTATAGTTGCAGGTTATTGATTTCGTAGTTGGTAGGAATATGGAGATGCGTGGATGAGTTATGCACGCATAGTTGCAGACGCATAAAGAAAGAATAAGAAATAAGGAGCGGGAGAGAGCGAGAGGCACCGGCTATACGCGCGGCGCACGCCTATCTGCCCCTCTTTCCCTTCCCCACTGCGCTGTTTCGAGAGAAAGGAGCGGGAGAGAGCGAGAGGCAGCGGCTATACGCGCTCGCCTATCCGCCCCTTTTCCCCTTTCCCGTCCCGCTGTTTCCCCTTGAGCGCTGTTCTGACGTACGAACGAACGTTCAACGAAATAGTCAATTTACCACTTTAAAAAAGCGCTTAATGCGACAAGTCAAACAACAGTTTTAAGCGCGTTTTGTAGCCACTCTTTTAAAAAGCTTTATCATATTAAAAATCTCGGTGAAATTTAAAACACAATATAGAATTAAAATTATTTATTACAACAATGGTATGTACATAATTAGGTAACATAGGTAGTTTAACAAAGTAACAAAACAACATTACACTTATTGTGAAATATTTACAAAACTTATGTGGCGTCTACACAGAAGACTGTAATATATTTGGTAATATATTGTATTTTTTATTATTATATAGTTTATTTATTGTTAATCTTAACAACATTTATTTCAAAGAAAACCTTAAATGAAATAAACTACATATATTACAACAAAAACTAAATTTAACCTATAAAAATACATAAAAAATTAAAATTAAATACTTACTAAAAATAGCTCCTCCAAATTGCTATCTTGTGGCATGGTGCCCAATACACTAGCAGAATTTTCCCTTTGAATCAAGATCCATAATTATTGTGAGAAAAAACTGCCAGCTATTGGCAACAGAAAATGAGCCTTGGAACAATTTCTTTATAGAAAGCTTTCAGTTCTGATCCCCACGGGCTCATCGTTTCTACAGCAAACGTCGAAAATAAGTAACTATTGCAAATCGTTTCATATTTTCGACGCTTGCTGATCTGCGCTTGTTCCGCTGTAACACCAGCTCTAACAGAAGTGCCTTGAAGGTGAAAAGGGCAAGGGAATCCCAACAGGTAAAATCCCACACCAGGGATTGACCCAATCTCCAAGGAACTAATGTTCCGTCTGGACGCTTGCCATCGTCTCGACTCAGACCGGTTGGTTCTAAAATAGATGGAATCGAGACTACTGCAAGCGTCCTACGAACGAGGTCGTACATTTGGTAAATTAGGCTGCAACAACCCCTAAAGTTATCTTTACTAGCCCAAAGTTGTACTGTTATTTGCTAAATTAATATGTTCATTCCACTGTAATGTGTTTATCCAGTTCAATTTACACATATAGTTGTTATTATACTGTTATTTGCTAAATTAATATGTTTCATTCCACTGTAATGTGTTTATCTTGTTCAATTTACACACATAGTTGTTGCTGTACTTGTATTTGCTAAATTAATATGTTTCATTCCACTGTAATGTGTTTATCCTGTTCAATTTACACACATAGTTGTTGCTGTACTTGTATTTGCTAAATTAATATGTTTCATTCCACTGTAATGTGTTTATCCTGTTCAATTTACACACATAGTTGTTGCTGTACTTGTATTTGCTAAATTAATATGTTTCATTCCACTGTAATGTGTTTATCCTGTTCAATTTACACACATAGTTGTTGCTGTACTTGTATTTGCTAAATTAATATGTTTCATTCCACTGTAATGTGTTTATCCTGTTCAATTTACACACATAGTTGTTGCTGTACTTGTATTTGCTAAATTAATATGTTTCATTCCACTGTAATGTGTTTATCCTGTTCAATTTACACACATAGTTGTTGCTGTACTTGTATTTGCTAAATTAATATGTTTCATTCCACTGTAATGTGTTTATCCTGTTCAATTTACACACATAGTTGTTGCTGTACTTGTATTTGCTAAATTAATATGTTTCATTCCACTGTAATGTGTTTATCCTGTTCAATTTACACATATAGTTGTTGCTGTACTTGTATTTGCTAAATTAATATGTTTCATTCCACTGTAATGTGTTTATCCTGTTCAATTTACACATATAGTTGTTGCTGTACTTGTATTTGCTAAATTAATATGTTTCATTCCACTGTAATGTGTTTATCCTGTTCAATTTACACATATAGTTGTTGCTGTACTTGTATTTGCTAAATTAATATGTTTCATTCCACTGTAATGTGTTTATCCTGTTCAATTTACACATATAGTTGTTGCTGTACTTGTATTTGCTAAATTAATATGTTTCATTCCACTGTAATGTGTTTATCCTGTTCAATTTACACATATAGTTGTTGCTGTACTTGTATTTGCTAAATTAATATGTGTCATTCCACTGTAATGTGTTTATCCTGTTCAATTTACACATATAGTTGTTGCTGTACTTGTATATGCTAAATTAATATGTTTCATTCCACTGTAATGTGTTTATCCTGTTCAATTTACACATATAGTTGTTGCTGTACTTGTATTTGCTAAATTAATATGTTTCATTCCACTGTAATGTGTTTATCCTGTTCAATTTACACATATAGTTGTTGCTGTACTTGTATTTGCTAAATTAATATGTTTCATTCCACTGTAATGTGTTTATCCTGTTCAATTTACACATATAGTTGTTGCTGTACTTGTATTTGCTAAATTAATATGTTTCATTCCACTGTAATGTGTTTATCCTGTTCAATTTACACATATAGTTGTTGCTGTACTTGTATTTGCTAAATTAATATGTTTCATTCCACTGTAATGTGTTTATCCTGTTCAATTTACACATATAGTTGTTGCTGTACTTGTATTTGCTAAATTAATATGTTTCATTCCACTGTAATGTGTTTATCCTGTTCAATTTACACATATAGTTGTTGCTGTACTTGTATTTGCTAAATTAATATGTTTCATTCCACTGTAATGTGTTTATCCTGTTCAATTTACACACATAGTTGTTGCTGTACTTGTATTTGCTAAATTAATATGTTTCATTCCACTGTAATGTGTTTATCCTGTTCAATTTACACATATAGTTGTTGCTGTACTTGTATTTGCTAAATTAATATGTTTCATTCCACTGTAATGTGTTTATCCTGTTCAATTTACACATATAGTTGTTGCTGTACTTGTATTTGCTAAATTAATATGTTTCATTCCACTGTAATGTGTTTATCCTGTTCAATTTACACATATAGTTGTTGCTGTTTGTATTTGCTAAATTAATATGTTCCTGTGTATTGTGTTTATGCTGTTCAATAAAGGTTTTTTAACATTTTTATTACAAAGACAATTGATTGGTCTATTAACTACAAATTTATTTTTAATTACAACTTTTTTATTTTATAATACTACTTTATTATTCACATGTAAATCCATGATTTCCTGATAATGTAGTCTCTCTCAATGTGGCAGTTAGTGATTTTGCGATGTCGACGGATGATTCTGCCCATTGTCATTATCTGGTATATCCCCGTAGTATGGCTGATGTGTGTTCTAAAATTATAAAAATATATTTACCTAAATATGTTATACATAGTCAACGCTTTCCTTAATAACCTACAAAGGTCAGTTCAACCCCCCCCCCCCTCCCGGCATGTACCAATGAGAAAAACACTTTTCTTACGTACATTTGTCATAGATTTACAACACCACCGTTCCCGTGCCTCGGAGAGCACGTTAAGCCGTCGCTCCCGGTGCCACTAATACCAACTTGAATCGTTAATAAATTCCCATTAAAAATTGACATAAGATCCTCACCAACCCGTCTGACCAGCGTGGCGAGTGTATGACAAATTTTCCAGATATAATTTGTGGAAGGCCCATCTCACACAGTCTAGAACACTTTTTAGGGGACGTAATGAATGAAAAAAATAGTCGACCTTTCTCGCGAAACAACCTTAATGGTATTGGATATAATGATGAAAAAATATTATAAAATAAAAAATAAAAAAATATATATTTTATTTGGATATATAAAAATAAATAAATATAATAATATAAAAAAGCATAAGCAGTTACGAGTATATGGTGTATGTTCTTAATTAAGTCTTTCTATGGATATTAAATATGTTTTACAGGACCTAATTTAAAAGTACCAATACAGATGAATTTATTTCAGTATCGCGTAGTTACGTTATTTTGTCTTCACAGCCCCTAGAATACAATCCCAGACCTCTAGTGCTAGAGATGGACCTTCCAGAAAAGAAAAATCTAGATATTTGTCCTTTACTAAAGGCTGAAGTATTACGTAAAATCTAATTAAGATAAGAAAATAATAATATGAATAAAATTGTGAACATTATACAAAATGATGATTTAAATATCTTGTTATTGTGAAGCAATCGTTGGATGAGAAATGTCATTGGTTAGGTGGCAAGCATTGGTTGAAAACATGCATTTGATTATGCTATTAATGTGCAGCGTTGGTTGAAAAGTCATACAGTATATGGAATTATGTTATTAATGTGAAGCATTGGTTGGTTAAAAAGTCATACATTATATGGAATGGTGTATTAATGTGAAGCATTGGTTTATTGAAAAGTCATACATTATATGGAATGGTGTATTAATGTGAAGCATTGGTTGAATGAAAAGTCATAAATTATATGAAATTATGTTAGTTATGTGAAGCATTGGTTGGTTGAAAAGTTACACATTATATGAAATGTCATTAATGTGAAGCATTGGTTGGTTGAAAAGTTATACATTATATGGAATGATGATATGAAGCATTGGTTGATTGAAAAGTCATACATTATATGGAATGATGTTATTGATGTGAAGCATCGGTTGGTTGGAAAGTTATACATTATATGGAATGATGTTATTGATGTGAAGCATAGGTTGATTGAAAAGTTATACGCGTAATATGGAATGATGTTATTCATGTGAAGCATTGATTGGTTAAAAAGTCATACATTATATGGAATAATGTTATTAATATGAAGCATTGGTTGGTTAAAAAGGCATACATTATATGGAATGATGTTATTGATGTGAAGCATTGGTTGGTTAAAAAGGCATATATTATTGTGTATAAATGTGAAGCTTTGGCGGACCGCATACGTAACGTCGAAATACGGAAAAGGGTTGGTATGAAGGAAAGCATAGGGACAAAAATAAGGAAAGGCATGCTACGATGGTTCGGGCATGTTGAAAGGATGAGCGATGAAAGATTGACGAACCAGATATATAATGCGAAAGTTGTAGGTAAAAGAGGCCCTGGCAGACCGAGACTCACATATCACGATCAAATAAATAAAACACTGACTGAAGGTGCATTAAAAAGTCTTCGTAACCAAAGGGCATGTATGAAGAGGTTAATGAATGTCGACGAAGCGAAAGAAGTATGTCGTGATCGTGTCAAATGGCGCTCAATTGTCTCTGCCTACCCCGCAAGGGATCTGGCGTGAAGATATGTATGTATGTAAATGTGAAGCATTGGTTGATTGGAAAGTCATATATTATATGGAATTGTGTATTAATGTGAAGCATTGGTTGGTTGGAAAGTCATACATTATATGGAATGATAATTATAATATGAAGCATTTGTAGAAGAACATACATAGTTTGTCGTTACGATTCCCAGCCTAGCGAGTAACAACTGCTCCTTGACTTTTTCTAGTTCTTGTTGTTGTTTGGCGATCACTGACCGCAGTTTTTCGTGTTTGCGTTCCAACTCATCCTGCAATTTGTTGCAAATCTATTCACTTTCAATTTATCTACCCCAACGTAGCATCATCATCATCAGCCTGTGTCTCTCCACTCCTGGATATAGACCTACCCCAAGGCTCGTTATTTATCACGATCGAGCCAGTGATCTGTTCCAGGTATCTTTTTCGTTCGGTTCTGCGATGTTTTTAAAGGCTATGTCGTTAAGTTTGGTTATATGACGCATGTCAACGTTTCGAACTATATCTATCAGAGAAATGCCGACAAAACTTTCTCCTCCATATCTTAAACTTGTGGACCAGACCTGCTCTCAGTGTCCACGTCTCTGCTCCGTACGACAATACTGCAAAACGCATTGGTTGAATACTTTCGTCTTCAAATACTGTGGTATGTCTGAAAAGATGTGGCGCAACTTCCCAAATGCTGCCCATCCTAGCTGAATTGAATTGCATAATTGTATAGTCTAATTACAATGTAGGAATATTGTATAGGTTATGGGTATTATGTAGCACTCCTAATAATCTTAAAATATACTTCAAAATCACTTTGAAAATAATGCTGTTTGTTAAAATTATTTTAATTATTAATTAAAACACGAACAGGTACCAAATGGGGTGTATCAGGCAAGCTTTTTGTAGATGTCGCTAGCGGCAATGGTACCTTGTTTATACCTATTATGCATAATTTTTTGAATGTTATTGTACTTTTTTATTTTTATAACAGAAAAATGTATTTTAACTTAACATTATCTATCTTAAAAGACGAATTAAGAAAGCGAACACCGTCGTTAAAAAGAAAAAAGGTTGAATTAATAGAACGGCAATTTTGAGATCACCATATCTTTCATATCGCTTGGAAATCTCGATTTGTACACTTAAAAGCTGCTCACTTAGGCATACTATCCAGAAAATAATAAATTTTGTAATAAAAATACAAACTTTCTATGCAACTGACAGTTCTATTAGGTACCATCTATCATGCGCCATCTATCGTAATAAAAAGTTAGTGATACACCCCATTATAGTTTGATTTTATGATTAACGTTCCTATATACATGACGCATCATTAATTAACCCCTTTTCTGAATTTAATATATATTTTTTGTACTGTTCTTATTTAATTTTCATTTTTGATTGTGTCATATGTGGGTTACGTTATTATTATGTTACCTTATTGAAAACGAATATCGATTTAAATTATTTATTCAGGCTTTTGGGATTATTTTTGTGACTTATTTGTGTACTTGTATCTAAACCAACTTCTGTCTTTAAGTTAAGTCACGTGCCTAATTTATTATTTTAAATTATTTGTCGATTTAGACCTCATAAGTGTTTTTTCAGCAATCCGTAAGTGAATATAAACAATTAAAAACACATTTGGACAAAAGATGACAAATAGCCTATTGGCCGATATATTTAAAAATCATTTTAAAATTCCATCTTATGTGTAAAACTAAATTTAAATAAATACTAGTGATTATACAAGCTTTTTTTATACTTTTTTTATGTGACCATGGGCACCTGATGGTAAGTGGCGCGCGAGGTCCATGAATGTTTGCAACTGGAATCAGTGTGCTTAGTGTAAAATGCATGTTTCGGAAAACGTAACTGCTGTAGTTACGTTTTTATATTTTACATTGCGTGTTATTGCAAGTTTGGCTATAATAACAGGCAATGAACATCGAAAATTCAGTAAAAAAACTCTACTACTATAGTTGCGTTTACGAAACTTCACTGTCACACTAGGCATACAGACACTTATGACTAACATCAGTCCTTATGCCCGGCTTAACTGGGCATAGCTGAGGTCATGGATATTTACATGTTCTGTACATCGCCTAAATTAGTTGCTCGGGCGATGTCTAGAGCATTTTATAGATTTATAGATTTAGTTGCTTAATTTTTCTAAATTATTGTGGTTTATTTTATGTGGTTCTTCTATTTAATTTTTTTTTTTAGTTGTATAAGATATGTGTGGAAACTTGTAATTGGCATCTAGTTTTTTATATAAGTAATCAGCTGTAAGTTTTCCTTGAAGATAAATAAATAAATGACGGCAATTCGAGCCTGATCTCGAAACGTGTGGTTTGTCGGCCCGAACGGTGGATATTTCCCCGCCCCGGCAGACTGGGCAAATTAAATTACCACCACCAGTCCACCTATAAAAGCTGTTCAGTTGAGCCTGAATAATTTAACCATCGGGGTTAATTTGAATTAAAAACGGTCGGTCATAGGAAGCTTTTATAGGAACGTTTATAAAAAAATCAAACATCCTTCAAAAGTTAACTTTTTATAGATGTTTCTGTCTTCATGTTATTAGAGGTGCGATGCGTGCAAACATAAAATAAATTATAATTAAATTATAAAAATAATTTACTCTAAAATATTAATACTAACAAAACATAAATAATAATAGGTAATAATAATAGGTGGTAGGCAGACTGATAGTGGTAATTTGTCCAGTCTGCTGGGGCGGGGAAGTATCCACCGTTCGTGCTGATAAACCTAGTAAAGTGTATCCACAATGTCACCATGTCATGCCACTGATGTTAGTCATGAGTGTCTGATTCCAGTTGCTAACAATCATGGATCTCGCTCCCTACTTCCCAACAGGTGAGCGCAAGGTCACATGTCGTGCTAGTAAAAAAAAAAAAACTTTTTTCCATTTATACAATTTTTCACATTATTATTATTTATTTATTTTAATTTTCAAGTAGTTATTATTTGTATTGTACTGGGGGAATTTTATATGGTTTGACGATAGACTAAATATGATTCTATAGATAGAAACTAACTTTTATTCCTAAAAAACACATTCGTCGGAAATGACAATTGTCTTGTCTTCTGCATACAAATTGGCTATTTAAAATTTAATACTTTGTATGACCAATTGATCATTTTCTACATACAATAAGACCATACAAAGTCAAGTATGAGTAATAAATTGTAAATAGTTTTAATAAAAATTACCTGTAGATTAGCTTGATTGGAGCTGTCCGAGGGCAGTGAGGGTGTCAATGTTCTTTCTGAATATTCCATTTCTAATGTGTTCTTGGGTATAATATTGGGGGGATTAAGTTGTATATAATAAGAAGGAGGATGTTGGAACCAAGTCGACGCGGTGTTGTTCACATAAAGAGGACTCAAGCTACTCGCTGTGGCAGGCGTATTCACCGAAGACTGTAAAACAATATTGGTTGAAAGGCAAGACAAAAAAAAGTATAATTTATTCTAATCAACATTCTAAATCCAGATTAACACAGGGTAAGTAACTGACTTTAAACTCGAGACAAGTCAGTGCTGCCCGAAATTTAAAAGTATCATCACGACCGTTTCCCTCTCGTGGTCAGAAACCACGCTTACAAATAAGCAGATTCACATTTAGCCAACTTTAATATAGGCCAATCATGACAAGTGGCAAACTCGTCGATGTCTCCAACGTACCAAACTTAAGAAATTTCACAATTTTTTTAAAGTAAAGTAAAGTATCATCACGACCGTTTCCCTTTCGGGGTGGTAAGAAACCACGCTTATAAATAAGCGGATTCACATTTAGCCAACTTTACTATATGCCAATCATGACAAGTGGCAAGCTCGTCGATGTCTCCAGCGTACCAAACTCAAAATTATAAATTACATTAAATAATTATTAAATGTATTTATTTACATTATTAAATATTTTTGTGTCCCGACCAGGAATCGAACCCGGTACCTCCGAGTCTAAATCCACGGACTTTTACAATTTTACAATTTTTTTAAGAGTAAAATTTGATAGTTCTGAGCAATGTCTCGTGCTAAGTGCTAGCGGAGCAACGGCTATTAATCCGTGCCTTATTGTCCTTAATGTTAACAGGCAGACATGTCTGACGACATTGTGTTAGCCTTTTTTTTGACTACTGTACAATATTTTTTTTTATATAAAAAAAAAAGTATATTATTTTTTTTTTTCCTTCTGATTTGTAATATTTTTACATCATTATATCTCGCCAAACCATTAAGGTTTGATGGTGAGTAAGGTCGCTCGTTAGTAACAATTTATGTTTTTAGTGTTTCATAGGTTACTATTACGATTTTATTTATGTATATTATTTATTTATTTTAAAAAATATTGCACTATGTACAAGAGACGGGCTTAACGCCCCTAGGCATTCTCTAGCAACCAATGAAACGATTTGTGTAATGGTTGCATTAAATACATTAATAGGTAATTCAAATTAAATCTAAGTATTCTATCTATATAGATAAATACATACTAATATGTACACAATACTACATACTATATATATACACTACATATAATACCTGTGACAATGCCTATCTACAGCAGCTATAATGTTAAGCGTTATTCTGTATTTATAATTTTGTTATTTTATTGTTTCTCTTTTCAAATAATGGTTATAATGTACTGCTCCAGATTCACCAACATGTACTATAAAATTATATCGTTTTATATCAATATTGTAAAAATTGACGTGTAAAAGTGCAGAATACATATCTTTTTGTCCTATGCCTACTTGCAAAAATAAACGAATTGAATTGAATTGACCTACTTACACTGTGAGGAACTGTGAAAATAATGTGAGTATACCATCTATTACAGGTCAATACAACTGGCTTCGTCAACTCAGATTTCTCTGGCAACCAGTGCAGCTCATTCCAGATTGATGGAACCCGTCTGGCAGCTGGAAGTAATAGTTGAATGAAGCAGCAGTTGAGAAAACGTCTAAGGTGTTAGTCTATAAATTTTAATTTAGATTTACTAACCCGTCGTGGAGTCCGCAATGATTGCATCATGTTAAAATTCTGCGTGTTTGTTTCTATGTTGGGCGCATCATTGACTGGTGTATTGATTGCTGAAGAGATACTTCCGATATTATTGGAAGACGTATCATTTTCTGGAGCCATGACGCTATTAATTGGCATTGTGTTTCTATTGGCAGCCATGTTTATTGTAATAGGCCAGTTTGTCCCTCGATTAGATACTCCGGCGATATAAGCGTCGTCCATATTGTCAGGTTTTACAGATTCCGTCTTTTGTACGCCATTAGAGCTGTCCATGCACACATCCTTGTAGCTAAAATTAATAAAAATATTAATGCTAAGGTTACAAATAAATAAATAATAAATATTTCCAGACAGGTCACACAGCGCCATCTAGTTTCCGTGGTAAGCTACAAGGCTTGTGTTACGGAAACTAGATGGTTGATAAACTACATATTATACTTTTTTATTTTTTGTAAATATATACATATTATACATATAAACACCCAGACCGAGACAAATTATACAATGTACAACTTGCCCCCGGTGGGAATCGAGCCCACGACCTCCCGAGTTCACGGCAACGTTTGTTACCACTAGACCACGGAGGCGGACATGAAGTCACTGTAATTGAAAGACGATTACAATTTAAAATGGCTTACGGCTGACCTTCAAAATAAAACTGGCACAATCGGGTCTATTTTTTAATTTTAATCGACAGATGGCGCTGTGTGACCTGTCTGGAAAATTTTATTATTATTATTATGTTCGTTTGACAGATGGAAGGAAAGGTTGAGTGGAGTAGCCATTGAGAAAATTGGTGTTGCTAACATATGAGTTGTCTTGTTCTTGGCAAAAAAGCAAGATTAAGACGAAGACTGGGCAACACTAATTATAAGGTTAGAGTAAAAGTATCATCACGACTGTATCCCTTTCGGGGTGATCAGAAACCACGCTTATAAAGAAGCGAATTCACATTTAGCCAACTTTACTATAGGCCAATTATGACAAGTGGCTCTGGTCGATGTCTCTAGCGTACCAAACTTGAGTAATATCACAAATTAATTAAATTTGTTTATTTAAATTAATAAATATTATTATGGTCCCGACCAGGAATCGAACCTGGTACCTCCGAGTCTAAATCAACGGACTTAACCGCTAGTCCACGGAAGCAGTTACTAGTTCTATTACAAGGTTAGTAAAGTATATATATATCATCACGACCGTATTCGTCATTGACCGGTGTGGTCAGAAACCACGCTTTAACAGAAGCAGATTCACATTTAGCCAACTTTACTATAGGCACATCATGACAAGCGGTAAACTAGACGACATCTCTAGCGTACCAAATTGATATATATATATGATATATATATATATATATATATATATGATATCAAAAATAAATTATTATAGCCCGAATGAAATCAATTTCAAGTCAAGGTTTTTTTTTTTTAATAATTTAGTTGTTTTTAACATACCTTAGAACTCTGTGGGTGCACATAATAAATTCAGGTTTTGAATTCCACTGGTGGTACGTAATGTAGAAGCATGTTTGCAGCCATATCCATTGCTGGCCCTTTGTGAGGAATCGGTAGTAACATGACGTCAGTGCTCCGGTTTGCATTACTAAAACATTAAAACAATATTAAGGTTTTATTTTTATATATTTTTAGAGAAATTACTGCTTATAAGGAGGACATTAAGTTTTTAGCTTTAGCATGCAATTGATGGCAATTCACCCGATCACAACACAATACAACTGTTGTAAAACATGTATATAATGAAAAAAAAACATTGATGATTTACGTTTTTATATTTAAATCTTGGTCTCTATGACACAAGGTAGTCATATATATTAATATTTTTTTTTTGTAACTTAAACTGTATTAACAGCAATAAAACTATTTATTCGAAGTTAATTACATTATAAGTTAATTACATTAAATATTACATTAAATATAAATTAAAAGCTACCTAAATAATAAAATTAATAAATATAATAATATGTTATGCTCTCAATGGTAAAGTATAGCTGAACCTACAAACTACTGAATACCATATTATGTACTTATACTTAAGGATGAATAAATGATTTGATTTGATGGTTTATGATTTAAAAAAAAAAACTTTAGATCCTTGCCAATGCCAACCCGTCTGGCCAGCGAGTGTAGAACTCATGTTCTTGGGGCTGTGATGATTATGATAATAATGTAAAATAATGTCTTACATGCTTCATGGCAGTTGACAATTTTGTCGAGGTCATCGATGTGGTAGTAGTCATATCCTGAGGTGCCTAGAACTTCAAAGGGCAGGTAACCGATGATCGGCGGCGCTCTGTGATCTAAGAACAAGAACTTCCACTCCAAGCTATGGCGGGAAGTGAACTCTTTGCGAGTCCCGTCATGCAGTGTGACGTCACGCACCAACTGAGGACTGCACACGCGTCCAATGCACAAGAATAAGATTCTGAAATCAATTTGTATAATAGTGAGCAAAGTATCATCACGACCGTATCCTTATAATTTTTAAGAACCCGATTCACATTTAGGCAACTTTACTATAGGCCCATCATGACAAGTGGCAAGCTCGTCGATGTCTCTAGCGTATTAAACTAGTGAAATATAACAAATAAATTATTGTGTCCCGACCAGGTATCAAACCCAGTACCTCCGCGTCTAAATCCACGTACTTAACCGCAAGACCACGGAGGCATTCTTGTATAATATAAATAAATAGTCATACAGACAAATTTAATATTCTTAATTATTTGGGTCATGGATATGGTACACAAAAAATACCTTGTTTAGTTATTTGAAAAAACAAGGCAAGTAGGTTTTTTTTTTTGAAAGGGTCGTTAACAACCCGTTCGGCAAATCCTTTGCCAAATACGGTGAATTAGAATTAAAACAACTTGCTTTAAAAACAAGAAGAATATAATTTAAAAAATACTGAAATATACATGAAAAGTTGAAAAACATTGATAGTGTAACCCTACGTGACATTTCTTACAGGTATTGTGGCTTTATTGTTGCACACTGCACATCGACTGCTTTTTTAGCCGACAACTATTTGATGGTCAGCCGAAGAAGAACGTCCGGTACTATATATGTAATACTATACTTCATCAAAAAAGTTCTATAACAAATGTGTTTTTATAAATATAAAAAAGTTGGGTCGTTGGCGACCCTAAGTGCATATATAGGTTAATAAGGAAAGGAAATTTATTCAGTTAAATGTTTTTTTTTATTAATAAAGTTGAAGACTAATGTAAAAAAAACTGTTTTCTGTTTTAATATAATCTTTATTTTATCATTTGAAGTCACACTGATTTGATTAAGGAGATCATTCAACTTTAATGAAATAAATATATTATTTTAGGGATATTGAACCTAATACATAGCCTGGATATTTTACCTCAACACATTATTTAGTGTGAATGACGTCACTTAATAGTAAATAACTGCCAAATAATAATAATTCAGTTGTTTTTTTGAATATTTAAGCAAAAAAAAAAACCTAATTTTATAAAAGCAAATAGTTTTTTTTGCAACAAACAGTGATTTCTGTTCAGCCGAATTCCGTAACGTTAAAACAAGATTGTTACATTGTTATTAACTTATTATACATACCTATTTAAATAATAACTTTAATATTATTTAACAATTTACTTAAACTATTTAGGTACATGAATATATAACTTTTGAGGTGTTTTCAAAGTAGCATTTGTACAATGATTCACTAAACAACTTTTGTTAGTATTTGGATTAATTTTACTTTTAATTTTAGTGTTGTGAGTTAGTTGTTTATTTACTATTACGTGACGTCATCCGGCAGCCATTTGCAACTGCAGCATTTCCGAGTGAAAATTCAAACACGATATTTAAAAGTAGATTTTAATGTGATTTAAACCTGATAAAAAATCTAACGTATTTTTCAGTAATTACTAAGTAAATATGAACACAAATTGACAAGTATTGTTGCATTTCTTACCTTTCATTTTGATCCGGTTGTTCCAATAATTCTATAGAAAAATAAAATAAACATATTAGATAACGTTGTAAGACTTAAACGTGCATACAATATTTGGGTAATAATATTTATTTATTTAGAATAAAATATGATAATAAAAATGATAGCGACGAATAATTCGTCATTCAAGCGTGGCGGCGTCGAGAAGTGCAATTCAAATATATTTGTTTGATTTACTTTACAATTAATCGAATTAACATAAATACATAATCAAAACTAAATTTAATTATCACATTATGTCAGTGGTCTGAGGTGGTTTGGGTCTGAGAATATATATTTTTTTCATCATTCATTCATTACAGCCTCTAGACCTCCACTGCTGGAGATGGGCCTTCCAGAACTGGAGAATTTGGCCTACACTCGCCACGCTGGCCAGACGACTTGGCGAGGATATGATGTCAATTTTTTTTTATGACCATTTATTAACTATTCTACAAGTTGGCATTAGTCGAACCGGGACCGACGGCTTAACGTGCTCTCCGAGGCACGGGAACGGTGGAGAAGAGGAGAAGACAAATTTCTAAGCATTCCATGGATTCACCGTGCGGGTGCCGGGTCCATCGTGTGTGGGTAAGAGATGAGAAGAATGGTGTCTCGGGCTTGCGACCGACAATTGGCTGGTTTAAGAAAAGGAGGCCTCCTTTTTTTTCTATTTCGCGATAATACGCTCACCATCCACCATTCTACTTCTCTCCCTACCCAACCAAATACTGTATGATTCCGTTAGTGCCGTCTTGGAAGCTCGTTCCATAAATGTATTGACGGCAGACCTGCTTAGGCCCAATTCTTTCAGTCAGAGATGCAAAGATTTTGCTGGAACTCCTCTTGCACCAACTTCCACTGCGTAAAGCTGAGTCTTGAACCCGTTCCTGATCATTTCTTCTGTGAGATCATAATATTTATTCGACTTCATGTTGTGGTCTTTTGGAATATTTGATTCCCACGGAACGGTAAGTTCAATAAGGATAACTTTTTTCAAGTTCCGAGAAAACACTAAGATGTCTGGCCTATAGGCTGATACAGCTAGTTCATCTGGGATCCTATAATGGTGTTCAAATGTATCCATGAGAATTTTCCAGTCTGATGCGGCGCCAAGGATCGAGGTGGGCTTGCATTTAGTTTTCGTGCTTTGCCCTTCCTTTACAAATGTGGTCAAAGTTTTATTTGTAGTCAGTCCCTTTCTGGCTCTTGCAATAGAAAGACTTACTGCTTCACGGATAACACCTAGGACTTTGTCATGTCGGCGTGAGTAATAGCCCTTTTCTAAGAGAGTAACGCACCCTACAAGTGTGTGTCTAGCAGTTCCTATGGCAGCACCACACAATGTACAGTTCTTTTCCGTAGCTTTTCCCCACCTTACCAGATTACTCTGGTCCGGGAGGGACATTTGAAAAGCGTTTAGGTAGAACTTTAGCAACGCCGGAGACCAATCGTACATTAGTGTGCGCCACTTTAGGGCTGGAGGGATGCAAAAATCGCCCAAAGTTAGCCAGTCATTTTGAACTTCTAGAGTCATCGCGTGCACTCTGTATTCATGCTCTTCATCTTTCCTGAGGAAGGATTTTATAACCTCTTTGTCACTTTCTTTTTTCTTCCAGCCAATGCCTCTTTTGTCAGTCTGGGCACCTGTCATGAATTTCTTGAAGAATAGTAGTCTCGGTTCCATATCTGAGACCAGAGGGTCTTTTGGAAGGGATGAAATTGTATTATCCTGGGAGCTGGTTAGAATTTGATATTTGCTTATACGTAGATGTTTGTATAATTCAGATGGTCTTTTCAGATCCATTCCGAAGTTTCTCCGTCCTCTAAAGAATGTTGAGGAGTCAGCACCCTGGGCTAATCCAAGCCAAGACTTCAATGTTCTTATGACGTCCGCGTCCAGACTTGATAGTAGGCTTTTGTTGAAATCATATACTAGGAAAGGCCAAGTGAGGCGAGATGCTAAGTAGTTGTCATATATCCAAGCTTTTTTGACATTGCTTATAGGCTGTTGAGTAACCCTATTCATGTCGTCAGTGAATTGTTTTACAACTACTTCTAGGGATGGTGTTTTTCCCTGAAAATTTATCCTTCTGCCAAGAAATTTAAAGGGCATGGTTTCATTTACCGGAGCTATTCTCTGCCCTGCTATACTCAGTCCAGGATCATAAGACGTAAATGTAGTGTTTCGCCTAGCCAGACATAGGCTGAAGCATTTGGATGGTTTCGTTCTCATTCCCTTTGTCCATGAGCAGAAATCATCCACTATTTTCAGCAAGCCCTGGCATTGCTTGGGATTTCTTGTTAGCACCGCCAAGTCGTCTGCAAAAGCTAAGACGGATTCCGTATAGATGTTGTTTTGTTTGAATCTATATCCCCACTTCTTCTCACGAGATTTAAGTTTGTCGATTAGGATATTGATAATTATATTAAAAGCTACAGGTGATAGGCAGCAGCCTTGGAACAGGCCCACATTGTATTTTAGTGTGTCTGTGTAGCCGTCCTTGTTTGTTACGACAAATCTCAAGTTCTTGTAATAATTGGCAATTATATCTCTGATTAGTGTTGGAAAGTTATACCATTTTAGCGCAGTTTGCAGCAATTCATGTTGCACCGACCCAAATGCGTTTTCCAAGTCGATCCAACAGACGCTTAGTTGCCGCTCCTGTTTCCTGGCATCCTTCAAACACTCAGCGAGTAAGGTGTTGTGTTCTAAGCAGCCAGAAACTCCCGGCAAAAAACCTTTCTGGTGCTGGCGTGAGAAGTACTCGTTCTTGATCATAAATCGGGACATTCTTGCTTGTACTATGGAGAAGAAGATTTTGGACATTGTATTCGTCAAAGCGATCGGTCTTGCATCTTTGGGATCATTTACCTCAGTTTTCTTTGGTATGAGAACGAAGACTGCCTCGCCAAATGCCTTTGAAACTTGATTAGTAGACCAGATTTTTCGATATATATTATATAAATGCTTACGGGTGTGAGGACATTTTTTATATACAATGTACGGAATGCCATCTGGGCCTGGTGCCGATTTGGAACTTTTTCTTTTGATTTGTTCCTCCATTTCTTCCATGCTTGGTGGAAGGCATCGGAAGTCCTCTAAAGGTCTGACGGGTCGAGGCGAGGGTGGGTCCAGATATTGTTCCTCTTTTTGTATTTCTGTGTATGTCTCTTTGTAATATTTATATATTTGATCTCTGGTCAGCGATAGTACACCACTTTTTTCGCTGAATATCTTTCTGGCATAGACGAAGGGGTTTTTGTCAAAGAGGACTTCGTGTCTGGCTCTATTGTATTGATTGGAGTTATCTTTAATTTGGAGCGATATTCCTTGGATCAATTTGAGAATTGATCTAAGTGCTCTAGCCACTTGATGGCACTGCTGTTTATCTCCAATGTTTTTGGCGCATCTAAGTCTCTTTCTTAGCTCCCTCTTCTTTCGCCTCAATTTCAGCTTAAAAGTGTTTTCCTTATTGGTGTGAGCATGAGTGGTCGTTGGTGGATAGTGCTCACTGAAGTAGTCATAGACAGTATTTTGAAAGGCACGAACTTGGCTATCAAGATCCTGTTTTGTACCAGGACAATCCAGCATGACAGCCAGATTTCCGTCGTGAACCTTCCAGGTGGTTTCTTTTATGGTCGGGATGCTTAGACGTGTCCTGATGGTCATGGACTCCTGGTTGAATTCACATGGAGGTGTACCATGGGATATGTGAGGGGAAACTCTATCCGCAGTACTAGTCGAAGGTCTTACCATCTGTGCTTCGATCCCTTCATGTATTTTTAAGTGTTTCTTGAACCAGGCTTGTCTTCTGTATATTTTTCCGCACGTTGGGCATTTCAAGTCCATATTATCGCCAGGGTCGTTGTTATTATCTACCAGTGGACAGTTCATCCTCCCCCCCTCTCGGACTGTCCCAGGGGTATTATTCTTTTTAGACTTTTTAGCGATATAATACGAGGGAATGGCTTGCTGGGCCTTAACCCTCGGCATTCTTTCTTGCTGTCAAATCTATGTAAATCTATGACAAATGTACGTAAGAAAAGTGTATTTCTCATTGGTACATGCCGGGTGGGTTGGAACCAACCTTTGTAGGATTTAAGGTACGCGTTCCGAGCCATCACCGCGCCGAGAATACATAGGCAATGGCTATTCTCCTTTACATATGTAGAAAAAGAACCAGAGAATGAGAGAATCGGTAAAGCGATGGAGGATAATATGTGCGATTGGAGTAAGAAGAGCGTGTCTGATATTGTTATGACAGACAGATTTGCTGGACATGGGGACAATTATATATTCTAACTCACTGACTGATAAGGTTTGAAGAAGAAAGAACTATTCATTGAAAGTGTGAACATGTAGTAGTGACGTTCAATGCAGGATCAACAATGAGATGAACGACTGGTATGATATTTATATATTTTGTTTCAAAGCAGTGATATCTATAAACAGGTTGTTATTTGCAATTTTCCTATCTGAACTTAACATGATGTCAAATGCCTTCTTTCTATCGTATTTATAACCCTTATCGATATAATCCGTAGGATTGTGTGACGTCGGTGTATCTCTATCGTAACGAAAAATATTGCTTACAGAATTGCCTTATTTATGAAGCTGATATTTCTCAGCTGATAGCGATCTTAGCCATTTAAGACAGACTAATTCCAAATGAATTAATGGTGGTTAATGTTTTTCGAAATAATATATTATTTTTTAAACAACGACATCTATGGATTATGTCTACGTCAATTTTTAGTTTATGAACTGCGTTGCGCCGCAGCCAGTGACAACAGCTTGATAAACTTGTTGAAACTGGCTTTGCGAACGATGGATGCGATAATCGATTAACAGTAAGCTAAATAATTGAATGCAAGTTACCAAATACAAAATTTGGGAATCGAATCGATTTTTTCTGTCAAATTAACGATTTTCGCAAACTATTTAGCATTTGACAGACCGCAAAGTATACGAATATTATCGATAGTTTACTATTTGACAGCAACCGGCTGACACATTTGGTTCTAGTGTTACAAAATAATTTATATTATTAATCCCGAATCATACTCAGACCGCTTATTATGACTATGATACTGACAGTCGTTCCCAATCAAAAATCACGATTTGGATGCTCAGAGCGTGATTTCAATTCGGAACAGTCTAAATTAAATTTTTATTCATACCATAATAGTTTTTTTAATGTATAGAAGTTAAATTGAGAATTCCACATCTTTGAGTATGAATACTAACAAACACAACTATCTCGGCTTTTTTAGCTTTACATGTTTTTATAGTTTTTCAGCCGTGTATTGTATATTGGTTTAGTCGTATATTTTTTTTATTGTTGAACCTTCCCTATTTTATGGCTAACAAAACAAATATTACTTAAATAGACCCGAGGAGAGAAGACACGCGGCATTTATTTTTATATATGAAACTAAACAAGATATATATTTATTTTCACACAACAGCTAATACAATACTCAAAAAGAAGAAAAAAAAAACAAGATAAATTAATAAAATAAATAATTGAGCTGCTGCGAATGAAAGTGCAAATAGATACACAGTTCAGCATAGGCTGCAACATTTCTGCTGCAGCGCTGATTTTCAATGATCCCCTTGATATACAATTTAAAAAATATACAGATATTATATAGACCCAAGTCTTGTGTTGTTTAAATAACTGCGCTGTTGGTTTTGTGCTAAAAAAGGAGTAGAATCAGGAGTTTTGCGTGGACATGTCAAGTGCAAGTTTTTGTTTTGTAAATTAATTTACTGTGGATATTATTGGTCAAAAGTGGTGTTGTTTGGTTTAATAATGTGCTCCAATGTGAGTAATTATGGAAAACGATAAATTAGACTTCAAATATGGGGCACAAGTTACAGTTTATTTTTTGCGGTTTTCCCGCGCTGTGAACTCCAATATTTTACCCGACGTATTTGAGCTATCGTGCCGCGAGTGACTCCAAGAAAAGCATCAAATTCTGCAGCATCTGGATGATGATGATGGATGATGACCTCATTAACTCATAAAAAAGAAAGATATATTACGTCAGACTTGGCTGTATGGGCTAGACCCTTTGCCTTCCCTATCACCTTATTCATCAGGAGTAGAATCATTCAAAATAATTTAAATATTGACATGTCACAAAAGCCTGTAATAGGTTTACGTCAATAAAGATATTTTGACTTACGTGAATATCCAATAAATTGCACACGCTCGTAAGTGAAAGGCTCGCACATGTCGATCTGTCTCCTCTTTAAATTACACTCAAATCTCATCTCAATATCTGTAAAACAAATTTTAAAACATGGTATCATAAAATTGCGTTTCCAGCAGAAATATGCGAGAGAAATCAGCAAAGGAAGGACAATACACAAATAGTACTTGCATCATCATCACAACCGTTTCCCTTCCGGGGTGGTCTAAAACCACGCTTATAAATAATCAGATTCACATTTTGCCAACTTTACTATAGGCCAATCATAACAAAATTAAAGTTTCTTAAATTATTAAATATTATTGGCACCTGCAGCCATATTATAGAGAGAAGAAGAAAAATTTCTAAGCATTCCATGGATTCACCGTGCGGGTGCCGGGTCCATCGTGTGTGGGTAAGAGATGAGAAGAATGGTGTCTCGGGCTTGCGACCGACAATTGGCTGGTTTAAGAAAAGGAGGCCTCCTTTTTTTTCTATTGCGCGATAATACGCTCACCATCCACCATTCTACTTCTCTCCCTACCCAACCAAATACTGTATGATTCCGTTAATGCCGTCTTGCAAGCTCGTTCTGTTACTTACCCTGGTTCCGAATCAAGCTTAGAGCGCTTAGAATGAATATGATACTAACAGTCGTTCCGAATCAAATATCGCGATTTGAGTGCTCAGAGCGTGATATCAATTCGGAACGGTCTAAATCACATTTTCATTCATAACATGATAGTTTTTTTTTTAAATGTATGGAAGATAAATTGCGAATTCCACATCTTTGAGTATGAATACTAATAAACATAACATCTCTCGGTTTATTCATTAGAAGTAATATTCAAACAGTATAAACGAATTACAATATTAAATAATTTAAAAGAAAACCTAATATTAAATTAACTTGAAATTGGCGCGGGACATTATGACAAACAACTGACAGCGCTCAGAGCGATCTACCTCGATATCGTGAGCAGTCTAAACGCGAGCAGTAATGTCATTTGTGACGTCACATAGCTTTGGCAAAACAGTTTATACGCGTCTCGGAACACCTTTAAGCGTGCTTAGGTTATTATTATCGTGTCTCGGAATTTAGTCGCAAATGTTATGAGTGGATCTCTTTATTTACGTCACAGATTGCGTCATACTTACAAAATATTATTTAATTCTCAACTCTATAAGCGTTGACAGCGGCCGTGCAAATATCAACTTTAATAGCGTGGTATATACATGTATAGTGAAAAGATTCCATTATATAACGTTTGCGCTTAAGTAACAGAATAGGACTGCAGAAATCGAACCCGGTACGTTCCGAGTCTAAATCCATTGACTTTAGACCACGGACTCGTTACTTAAAAAAAACCTAAATAGTTCAGTTCGAACTCCATGTACCAATGAGAAATACACTTTTCTTCGTACATTTATTTACAACACCACCGTTCCCGTGCCTCGGAGAGCATGTTAAGCCGTCGGACCCGGTTCCACTGATACCAACTTGTGGAATCGTTAATAAATTATCATTAGAAAAGTGACATCAGAACCGTCTGGCACCGTGGTAAGTATAGGCCGAATTCTCCAGATATATGTTTTGGAAGGCCCATCTCCATCAGTGGAGGTCTAGGACGCTGTGTTTTAGGGACTGTAATGATGATGAAGATGATACAAACATAAACTTACCTTCCGATGTTTCACTTAGAAGTTTGTATAAATCCTTTTTATAACTTTCAGATACAAAATCCAGAACTTGTTGGTTTATAATATCAGCCTGAAAAAGAATGAAAATCGTTTAACCAAGTTATTGGAAAAAAATTTAGACATAAATAAAATAAACTACACTACAAATAAAACTAAAATTATAACCGTCCGATGGGTCGAGGACACTCGTTGAGTTCCCCCGTTAAATGGCGAGGCTAGCCTTTTAAACGAAATATTCTCTACTCAAAGGGTCACCTCAAGCTCGTTAGAGAATGCCAGAGCCTCCTTGGACCACGGACCCATCGTTTCGATTACAAATGAGATGAATTATACTAATGAAAATATTTTTTAATTCAATTATTTAAAAATATATTGGAACTCTGGCCTTGTTCGTATAGGAAAAACATTTTAAGCGATTCGCATCATCACTAATATAGGGTTACCATCCATCTGTAAACTCTAGTCCGGTCTTTGTCCAGCTTTTTTTTATTATTTAATTAAGTCTGTTACCCTGTCATACCACTGTGGGTAAATGGGTAATGCTTGCATTTTATTGAAATGTCAGGCTAAAAGCCAGTCAGGACTTTTCAAATGGTACACTAATACCAACTTATGGAATTTGTCTATAAATTGTGGAAAAAATATACATAGGAAATATACAACCCTTCTGGCCAGCGTGGCTAGACGACAATGCCAAATAATAATTATAATTTATATTTTAAAGAATTATTTGTAATTATAGTAATCACTTTATTAAATAATATTTTTCTGTTTTTTATTTATTTTTTACATGCGGTAATTAGGTATAAATATTATTGGGTACAGTAACACTGGGCTTGTCAATAGAACAGTAGAATTCTTGTTCTAAAAGTTAGACTAATTTTATACTTACAGGAATATGTCCCAACAATGCTGTGATGCCATCTGATGCATAATAAATTCGACCAGTATTGGAGAACACAAAAAGGAATCCTTCCAAAGCTTCCATGATGAGATGAGTGAACTCCTCATTGGACAGGGAAGCTGGTTTCCAATCCTCCTGGATCTCATGCATACGTGATCTCTCAATCACCTCTACAAAATGAGACAGTCCACTTAGAAATCATCGTCTGGCAACTCAATTTATTTAAATTAATTTTGCACCAAACTTTTAATTAATTATGAGTAATTTCAAAACTATATTGTGCTAAGTACAAAAACTGCCTTAAATTATTTTGTATTATTATATATTAATAGGCGCTCGCAGCGCATTGCTGAAATGATATATATCAAGCACTGGTAAAGTAAAGTAAAATATCATTCACATTTAGCCAACTTTATTATGGGCCAATCATGACAAGTGGCAAGCTCGTCGATGTCTACAATGTACCAAACTTGAGAAATATCACAAATTAAATATTAATTAAATGTATTTATTTACATTAATAAATATTTTTGTGTCCCGACCAGGAATTAAAACCCGGTGTGTCTAATTTGATTGTCACTAGCTACTTGTCTAGTTTGTTTTTAAAATTGTTGTCAGTTGAGGACTTTTATATGTCTTCTGGTATTTTGTTCCACATATTTACAACTCTGTTATTCATTAAGTGATATCCTACATTTGTATTGGTCGATTTTCTCATCAGTTTCATTCCGTGGAAATATCATAGTGCTAAACCTAAACATTTTGGTTAGGTGGGGGCAGTTATACCTTCCTGTTAGAATTTTAAATGTCTCAATTATATCTTCCCTGATACTGCAATCCCTGAGACTTGAAAGCTTCAAATATTTAAGCCTCTGGTCATATGACCTCAACAATATGTAATTCATAAATTTTATGACATCATGATTGCTAACTTGAAAAAATTGAGTAAAATTTGCTAACTATATCCAATGTTTAAAGAACTTCATTCTTTTAACCTTTTTTAAAATAAATAATCTGGATAATTTACACATACTCGTATAACTATACAGGAGTGGCACTATTTGTGCTCTCTCTGCCAAAATTAAATACTCATATTGTTTCATTAATATAATAAACCTGCAGATGGATTTTTTTTTTTTAAGGAAAACATTATAGAAATATTTTAATGGTCAATGTCAACCTCTTGTACACATAATAGTAAGTATTACCTATTTCGATTACATAGGGCCACAATATGGCCACAGCCCACTGCACTAGTAAAACAGAAAACTAAATAAAAAATGTACCATTATGATTCTTGAGATAGGAAATGGCTGCCACTAAGACTGAAGACTTGTCCTTTCGCCTGTTACTGTTTGTGACCATGGTATTTAGTTCGTTCAATAGCAAGTTAAACTGATCCCGTCTTTTCTTTTCATTGCGGTTACGGATTTGCCTGAAAAAGGTTTAGGGGTTAGGGGTCATGTTAAAGATAAAGAGGAGACAAATTTCTAAACATTCCATGGATTTACTGTGTGGGTACCGGGTCCATCATGTGAGGGAAAGAGAGAGGAGAAGAATGGTATCCTGGGTTTGCAACAGACTGTAAGCTGGTTTACAAAGAAGGCTTCCTTTTTTCACCATCCCAATTCTGCTCCTCTCCCTACCCAACCAAATACTGTATGATCCAAGCTTTTTATAACATTGCTTATAGGGGATTGCCTAACACTATTCATGTTATCAGGCTGACTAGATGCTCCATATTTTACATGTTAGATTATTTTTCTTACTACAGACAAAAATCAATAGTAATTTTTTATTTTTTATTTATCAATCTTTTCGACCATGGACAATTATCTAGCATAACTTAAATTTGAAAAAAAAAAAAAAAATATCAAACCCTGTCTTAATCATCTAAATGGCCTTAAAAAAACAAATTGAAATAGGAATTGATAAAACTGAACTAAATAGCTACTTGTTTTTCCCTGTGCTCTCAAATTGTTACAATAAACAAACAAATACTCCTCAGTTTATGATAAGCTAGTGTTAGTCGCTCCCATTATTTAATAGTATAATCCGCGTGTGATCAAAATGGCATGGAACTTTGTCTTGTAACAGAATTTGAAATGACAGCATTAGGGTTAGAAAATAAAAATCCGAATATTTAATTATTTTTTCATTATTTTTTTATATAAATAGAGTTTGTTACATAAATAGTATATATGTACATGTCTGTAGTAAATGCTTTATAATTAGGTTAATAAATAACACAGAAAATAAGCTATAACCAGAATTAATTCACACTGTGTTAACGAGGCTCACTAGCCTCACACGCACATTTGTTTATGCTTAAGCTTGCAGACAGCTATTGCTGTATTAGTTCCAAAAGGACTCATTTTATTCTGAACATGCATGGATTAAACATGCTGTCATCAGGTGTAAGGTTACATGTGATGCTAGTAAGATTATTGTGTGCAAAAATTGATAGTGAATATTGTCTAATATAAGGATTTACCAACTTTACTATAATGTAATATTGAATATTAAATGCCAATTCTCAATTGTAATGGAATCTAACTAGAATTTATTGAACATATAATGCTATTTTATGCAGTAATCATTTGAATTACATTTTGTGGATTATATTAACTAAATTATAAATTTACAATGTTCCTACCTTTTTGAGTCATCCATTTCTTCGTACACTTCTTCCATTTTTAGGATATTATGTTCACCTAAAGTTATGTTCGTATATTCATATTCGCTATATTAAAGATCACAAAAACAAATGAATGCTTTAGTGCTAAGTTTTGAACTACATACCGGGCATTCTTTTACTGACGCATTTAATTAAATAGGTAGAATTATTGTTAGAATGCAGAAAACACGATTAAATGAAGAAAATCTATTGGAACTAGCTGAGTTAGTGAAAAAAATTAGGAAACAAGGCGGGGAATAGCAAAATTCAGCAAAATCAATGCGCGCGACGTTAATGTCCATACATTTCGTGTTTGACTTATAGTCTTATAGCATAGCAAAGCGCGCTATTTTTTACTGAATTTTGCTTAAAGCGCAAGTCGAACGATTTTCAAAGCGAAACAAAGATAAGTCAAACACGAAAACGTCTCCCCTATCGCCGCTGCTATTTCTACGGAAAAACGCATCTGTGTGCTGTCCGTGTGACGTCTTTACATGGCTCACGCACACATTCATAAGCCAATAATGTTGCCAATATAAAATAAAATATTGTATTTTTTCCTGCTATAATTGAATGAAATTATTCGAACATTTATGAATAATTTTAGAACAACCCTTAAATCACGTGATCTTCGGCATTTTGCGCGGAGATATCAAGTGCAAGTTATTGTTTTGTAAATTAATTTACTGTGCATATTATTGGTCAAAAGTGGTGTTATTTTGTTTAATAATGTGCTACAATGTGAATAATTATGTCAAACCATAAATTGGACTTTAAATATGGGGCACAAGTTGAAGTTTATTTTTTGCGGTTTTCCCGCGTTGTGGACTCCCATATTTTACCCGACGTGTTTGGGCTATAATGCCGCGAGTGACTCCAAAAAAGCATCAAATGGCAGGCATCTGGAATTTGATGATCCCCAACTCAATTATGAACTCTGTTATGAACATATATTATGAACATATATTATGTAAATAAATTACGTGTTTAGGACTGATGTATTTGTAAAGGAAGGGCAAAGCACGAAAACTAAATGCAAGCCCACCTCGATCCTTGGCGCCGCATCAGACTGGAAAATTCTCATGGATACATTTGAACACCATTATAGGATCCCAGATGAACTAGCTGTATCAGCCTATAGGCCAGACATCTTAGTGTTTTCTCGGAACTTGAAAAAAGTTATCCTTATTGAACTTACCGTTCCGTGGGAATCAAATATTCCAAAAGACCACAACATGAAGTCGAATAAATATTATGATCTCACAGAAGAAATGATCAGGAACGGGTTCAAGACTCAGCTTTACGCAGTGGAAGTTGGTGCAAGAGGAGTTCCAGCAAAATCTTTGCATCACTTACTGAAAGAATTGGGCCTAAGCAGGTCTGCCGTCAATACATTTATGGAACGAGCTTCCAAGACGTCATTAACGGTGTTAAAGCCAGTTCTGTGACCCATCGGTGGGTAGTAGTTGCACCTCAACCTCAGTCGGCGGCGGACGTCAACAATTTGTGTATCGGTGACGTCACACCGTGTGTGCTCAATTTTTCGGTGCTGCAGCAGTGTCTGCTGAAAAGCCACGCGAGTGTATTTATAGATCGGAACTTGGATTATTAGTTTTATGTGAAAAGAGTTTTAGCATCAGAAGAGCTGGTATTCTTCTGGAACCCTGGGGTCGACTCCACTGAGACGTTGTCAGCTGCTGCTGGAAGAGGTAAGTGCTTCTGCCCCTTTCTTTGGACTTCACAGAGCTGGCTCGTCATCAAACCCCCCCAAACAATATACAGTCCACTCATCTACCACGGGTGAGGGAGTTGGAAATCTCCCCCACAATTTTTTTGGGCCTTGCGGAGCCGGATTTTTGGCCCTTACGGAGCCTAACTGCGGCCTATTGCGGAGAGAAGTAAAATGGTGGATGGTGAGTGTATTATCGCGCAATAGAAAAAAAAGGAGGCCTCCTTTTCTTAAACCAGCCAATTGTCGGTCGCAAGCCCGAGACACCATTCTTCTCATCTCTTACCCACACACGATGGACCTGGCACCCGCACGGTGAATCCATGGAATGCTTAGAAATTTGTCTTCTTCGGTTAAAGTATTTCATTATAAAAAAAAAAACTATAAAAAAAAAATTTTTGTTAGTTTTTTTTATTTTCTCGGATCGGTATTTTTTTTATTTAAATTCATACACCTCGGTTTAAACTCTTCGGTAATACTCTTTCATTTCGGTTAAACTCTTTAATTACATAATATCATTCGGTAAACTTTTTTATTTTATGAGTAACTCGTAATACATACGAGTATATCTAGTTTATTTGTTTCGGGCTATAAATATTATAGTAAATTCCATCTTTATTAATGGCATCGGTTTTAACTTACAATTTGAAGGTAGTCCTGGTTAAGAGATTATCAGATAACGTTTATCATTTTAATATTCTGGTGGTTCCGTACATTTATTAAATATTAATAAAATAAAAAAAATGTCGAAAGCTTTTGAAATTAAATTTAAAATACATTATGATTGGCTTGAGCAATCGGTTACTCTCTTGTCAACGGAATCGGTTTCGGGAATATTATCGGCACGGTTTCGAAAGTTAGACGAACATTTTAATATTTTGTCAGATGCTTATGAACGTATCTTAAACCTCATAACGGATGAGGAACTTATTAAGATGTACGATGAACAGTTTAAAACGGCTATTATTAACTATAATAAATTGGACTCGGCGGCTATGGGGTTTTCTGGGACAGCGGACGGAACCCCAAAAACCCTACAAAGTTCTTCCTTTGCTCGGCTACCTAGTATTAATTTACCGGTTTTTGACGGCGATATTTTTGGATGGACAAGTTTTATTAGCTTGTTCACATCTTTGGTATTATCACGGACGGATATTTCTAAAACTGAAAAATTCCACTATTTGCATTCTCATGTCGGTAATGAGGCAAAATCGCTTATTCTGCACTTGCCTATGACTGATGAGTCATTGGATTCGGGACTGGAAATATTAAAAAGTAGGTATGAAAATATACGGCTGTTGGCAGATTCGCATATTTCGCGAATTATGAATCTACCTGTCTTGAATAAAGTATGGACCCGGCACCCGCACGGTGAATCCATGGAATGCTTAGAAATTTGTCTTCTTTCTTCTCTTCAATGTCCTTTAAAGACAATTAAAAAAAAAAAAAAATCTTCGGTCCGTCAAAAAACGTCAAAAGAATCCTAGGTCAGGAATTGCAGGTTTATTTTTTGCGGTTTCCCGCGCTGTCAACTCCCATATTTTACCCGACGTGTTTGGGCTATAATGCCTCGAGTGACTCCAAGTAAAGCATCAAATTCTGCAGCATCTGGAATTTGATGATCCCCAACTCGGTTATGAACTCTGTTATGAACATATATTATGCAAATAAATCACGTGTTTAGGACTGATGTATTCTGTACAATGTCCTTTAAAGACAATTTAAAAAAAAAAAAAAAAACAGGAATTGCAGATTCGTTCAAAAATACTCTTTAGAATACAGTTATTTCACAATTACTTTTGCTCGGATAGATTTTAGTTCTGTGAAGCCATCTGCACCCCATGCTCCAAGAAAGAATTACGGAAATGTACAATTTCTTAAAGTAATTAAGTATTATTTAAAAATTTTAGGTTAGTTTCTCAATAATAATCAATATTAAAGTAATAAGGGGCTAAATTAATGAGGAATGAGGTCAATCAAAGAGGGGAGGATACCCTACGTAAACTAAGCAAATTCAGTTTTTAATAATGTATATATATTGTTATAAAAAAATAACCTCCAAAATTAGGCAGGGAACTTCATTTTGTTTGTTACCAGCCTAATCTTCTAACCTTATTCGGTTTTGGATACCAAAGATTTTTCAATAATTACTCGTAGGTAAATTATAAATTTTTAATAAATAAAATTTACAGGATTAAACATAATATTAAAGTCTATGTATACTATTTTTTCAACCTGATCGGATTTGGTATGGATATAAAAGGTGAGCTGATGAATGTCTCATTCATGATTAAATAACTTTAGCTTGTTATGCTAAACAATATTGTTTGAGCCGGTCCTAAGCCCGGAAAAAGGAGGAAGGCACAAATTTAATTACAGGTTAAATTGCAACAAGGAGTGAGTGAAACACCAACACAACAAATTTGATGAGATCAAATTAATTCTAAAAAAAATACAGTAGATATGAAGCCCTAATAAAACATAATAATATTAAAATAATTGTGTTATTTAAAACCTGTATCAAACAAACATAGGTAAACCTTTGTAAACCAGCCTGTAGTTAGTTGCAAGCCTGAGATACCATTCTTTTTATCTCTCTTTCCCACACTCGATGGATCATATGGGTGCATGTTAAATCCATGGAATGCTTCGAAAATTGTCTTTATATATTAAAAATTAAAAGGTCTGTGGTCAATACATTAAATGATTTTAAATTAATAGGTACATGAGCTTCTAAGAAGGCTGTTTAGTATTTGTAGGGACCCGAATAGGGCTTAGGTTTTATTACTAGTAACACACACACATTTTATTTTAATGCATGTATTTTATATATGGTACTGGGTTAACAATAGTGTGGCAACACTGACAATTCGGATTTTTGCGCGCCTTTGGTCGAAGCTAAAAAGCTTGGCGTGAAATTTAACTTTAATTGTACTAAAAGTGGTGGAAGATCAGCTCCCAGGAGTAGTTTGCGGTCTCCTGAGGGGGTGTGAATATTTGTTCGTGTTTGAAGAGCCGGGCCCGGCGGATGAGCGACATAGATTTCGCAAGACATTTCTTGGCGGTTGCAGCTTTTGGTGAGTGCATTCCGTATTTGTTTTGTGGAACCACGGGGGTGTTGCTTGGGTCTATCTCATTATATATTAGTATATCTTTATTCACACCGGAGTCTTGTGATCCTAATTACCACACCTCTTATTCTTGCACCTTACGCCGGATCTCTTTTCCCGCCAAATTGCGGGGCGGGAAAAATACAAATAAAACATTGGTCAACATTCGAGACGGATTTGAACCTGCGGTTTGTTATACTTTACTATTTTGTTGTCGTGGTGCAAAAATAAGGGGTTAATTTTGTAAGTACAGGGCGGGAATATAATATAGTACATTATTTATGTATTTATTATTATTTTTATGTATTTAAAAACACATAAATACACAACATGAAATTGGGTTCATGCAAATGCATAACTTTCCCGCTCTTTTGTTCAGTCAGTCATTTTCGGCGCGAACTTGCTAAACGTCATCAGTCGAGAGTTTGGCAGTTCGCGTATTTTGCCGGTGTTTGAATTTTCTCATTTGTTTATTTGTTAAATAGTGGTTAAAATGCCTAAAGCAAACAAGAAAACTGTGTTAAAATTAAAAATGGATATTGTTACTTGTTATTTTGACGATTTGTTCGACCTTTGTCAAAAGGAATTCGGTCCTGATGACCGAATTATGTTTAAAGTTCGTTGTGCGGATTTGGAGTCAAAATACAAGGAATTTAGTGATTATTTTGCTGACCTCGCCTATGACGAGGAAGGGGGACATTCCGAGGATCCCATGGGTATGTTTAGAACGTATAATGGTTATTACTACTCAATAAAAGCTAAGTATGAAAGTATGTTTGGCGGTTTTGAGGTTAGGACTTCAGATATGAAAGGTAGTAAATCTTTCTTACCTAAAGTGCATATTCCGGTATTTACAGGTAAATTGGAGGAGTTTGCCTCTTTTATGGAATTGTTTAGGTCCTTAGTAGGTGACGACCAGTCTATTTCAGACATTGAGAGGATGTACTATTTAGTAGGATCATTGACAGGGGAAGCTAAGGCTTTAGTGCAGCACCTTTCTATTTCGGCTGCAAATTATTCAGTAGCAATAAGCCTACTAAAAAATAGGTATGACAATAAGCGGTTAATTGTGGATAAGCTTATTAATAAAATGTTAAGTTTGGGACAAGTCAATAGACATTTAAACTCATTAAAATCTTTTGTAAATATTTTGTTTGAAAGCACCAAGGCTTTGGAGAAAATGAGTTTTCCAATTGTGGACTGGTCATACCTTTTGTTTTTTATTAATTATAATAAGTTAGATAATAACTTAAAAAAAGGTTTTGAGGATAAGCACTTATCAGAATTATTACCTACATTTGATGAATTATTAAATTATTTAAATAGTGAAGTGCGGGTACTGGAAACTTGTTCCAGCTTCAATGCGGTTGAAAGACCGCCTTCAAAACGTATAAATAAAGTATTTGCTTCCACAACACCTGCTAAAAATAATTTAGCTTGTACTTATTGTAATAAAGGTCATTTAATATTAAAGTGTTATAAGTTTTTAAATTTGGTACCTCAAGTTAGGAAGCGTTTTGCTATGAGTAATAATTTATGTTTTAGGTGCTTACATAAACATCACATTGTGTCATGTACTTCTAACACTGTCTGTGATGTATGCGGTTCTATGCAACATAATAAACTGTTGCATTTTAATAGGTTAACACAGCCTAACCTTGTACACAATGTGGTAGGGGAACGAGGTGAAAACGTGGTTGTGAATAATACTAATGAATTAGTCTCTAGTGATGTGCCCAGCACATCAAATATAAATAATGCGGCAACTTCGTTGCACAGTTCTCAGGGAGGTTACAAGCAAACAGTTTTGCTATCAACGGCTGTAGTCCAATTAAAAGATCAGGTAGGCAATTTTCACTCGGTAAGGGCTTTGTTGGATGGGGGTAGCCAGGGATCTTTTATAACGGAGGACTGTGTAAATAGGTTAGGTTTACATAGATATAGGGCAAATGTGAATATAGTGACAGGGTTAAGCGGTGCTAGTGTAACCCAGGTCAGGGGTGCGGTGAACCTTACAATACGTTCCCGTTTTGTAGGCAGACCAAGTTTGGTGACTGTGGGCACTATTTTGGATAGGATCACTGACAACCTTCCCAACTTTTCATTGCCATCGACTCTAGGAGATCAGTTTTTTCATATAAATTTAGCCGATGAGAGGTTTTATGAGAGTCGGTGTGTGGATATTTTGATTGGTGCGGACCTACTAGGGGATATAATATTATATGATAGTATTATTAAGTTGGGTAATGGGTTGCCAGTGGCTATAAATAGCATTTTTGGATATGTTTTGATGGGACCAACAACATACAAACCTGACCATACCAGGGCTTGTGTAACTCAAACCTTTTCTATTTCAGTGTCTTGTGATAAAATATTGGAAAGGTTCTGGGAAGTGGATAGCCTACCCGAAGAAGTGGTTGACCCTAGGCATGAGGAATGTGAGCAGCACTTCCTTAATACCTATAGCCGCAATGACTCTGGTCATTTTGTAGTTCGATTACCATTTTCAAAAGACCCACAGGGTCTTGGTGATTCTTTTTACTTGGCCAACAAGCGTTTCTTATCTCTGGAGAAACGGTTGCATGTAAATAGTAGTTTTAAGGATAAGTATGTTAGTTTTATGAAAGAATATTTGTATATGCAGCATATGTCTCCTTTTAATGGTAATTTAAGTAGTAGTCACTATATAATTCCCCATCATGGGATTTTTAAATCTGATTCTGATAAAATCAGAGTGGTTTTTGATGCCAGTTGTCTGACTACATCGGGGCTGTCATTAAATGATTGTTTGTTTTCTGGTCCTAAACTACAAATGGACATAATGGCCATTATTTGTAGGTTTAGATTGGATGCTGTTGTATTTACAACAGACATTCGTATGATGTTTAGGCAAATTAATATTTCTGAAGAGGATAGGCCATATCAGCTTATTCTTTGGAGAGATTCTCCTCATAATCCCATAAAATTATACCAACTCAATACAGTGACTTATGGCATGAAATCGAGTCCGTACTTGGCTATGCGGGCTTTACATCAGTTGGCTGATGATGGAGAAGGGGAGTACCCAGAAGCAGCACAGTTATTGCGTACATCCGTGTATATGGATGATATCCTAGGCGGTTCTTCATCGGTAGAAAAAGCAATTAGGTTAAAAACCTCTTTAGTTAAGTTGTTAGGTTCAAGTGGATTTGAACTTAGAAAATGGGTATCAAATAGAGCGGAATTGCTATCGGATATAGCAGATGACCACCTTGAAAAACCTCATATATTTGATAATGATGACAGTACCAGTTTTGTTAAAATACTTGGAATTCAGTGGAATCCAAGAACAGATAAATTCACATACCACCTTCATTTACCTTCATTAAATTTATGTTCTAAGCGTACAATTTTATCAACAATAGCTAGAACTTTTGATCCATTGGGATGGATAACCCCAGTCATTCTTCAGGGTAAAATGGTAATGCAAGAGTTATGGTCTATGAAATTGGAGTGGGATCAGACTCCACCACCAAATATAATTTATAAATGGGATTCTATTGTGCGGGATTTAGTGTCTGTAGAACAGATAGAACTAGAGCGGCTAGTTTTACCAATTGATAGTACACATTGTAGCTTACATGGTTTTGCAGATGCCTCCGAATATGGCTATGGAGCTGTAGTTTATTTTAGAGTGGTTGATTCTAGCGGTAGAGTCAAGTTATCAAACATGATGGCAAAATCTCGTGTAGCACCGATTAAGACAAAGCTAACGATTCCAAAGTTAGAACTTTGTGGTGCTGCTTTGTTAGTTAAGGTTATTAATTATGTTATTAAGTCTTTGAATGATAAGGTAGTTTTATCAGAGTTGGTGTGTTGGTCTGACAGCACTATTGCATTATCTTGGTTGCGAACCCCTCCTCATCGATTACAGGTTTTGGAGGCGAACCGGGTTTCACAAATTGTAAATTGCGGCTTAAACCTTGTGTGGCGGTACGTACCGTCCGACATGAATCCAGCTGATGTAGCCAGTAGGGGTTGTTCAGCTAGGGATTTGTTGCACCATAGTCTATGGTGGGGGCCTATATGGTTAATAAAGGAGTGTGAATCATGGCCTGAGAATTTAGTGAAACCAATTGCGGATATGCCTGGTTTGCGAAAATCGACCTTGGTCTCTCACGCTGTTGTAGAGAAGTCGGATTCCTCAATTTTCAAAAGATTTAGTTCTTTAGATCGTTTAGTGACTGTTGTTGCATATTGTAAACGTTTTATTGAAAATTGCCGTTGTCGTACAAACCGTGTAAATAATAAGGTTTTGTTAGTTTCAGAACGTAACAGGGCACTGGATTGTTTAATTAGGTTAGTTCAATCTGATGAATTTGCATCGGATTTGCTTTTATTGTCTCGTGGTGTACAGTGTTCATTAGGGTTGCGTAGGCTCACGCCTTTTATTGATAAGGGTGGATTATTACGTGTTGGAGGTAGGTTAAGGAATGCGAATATTTCGTTTGATAAACGACATCCAGTTGTGCTTCCGAAGTCACATCCATTTACTTATTTGTTATAGATCATTTTCATAAGGTTTATTGCCATATAGGGGCAACCGCACTGCAGTCTATACTACAGTCGCGTTTCTGGATTATTTCTGCCCGACAAGTTATTCGGAGTCGGTTGTACAGATGTATTTATTGTCTAAGAACTAGACCTATTCCAGACCGACAAGTTATTCGGAGTCGGTTGTACAGATGTATTTATTGTCTAAGAACTAGACCTATTCCAGATGAGCCTATTATGTCTAGTTTACCAGCTGATAGGGTAACAGCAGTAGGTACATTTCATAGTGTACAGACGGATTTTGCGGGTCCGTTCCTTATAAAAGCCTCTCGTATACGCAATGCCAAAATTGAGAAAGCATATTTGTGCGTATTCGTTTGTTCGGCTTCTAAAGCCATTCATTTAGAGGTTGTCAACGATTTAAGCACTGAAGGTTTTATAGCGGCGTTGACACGTTTTGTTTCAAGGCGGGGTTTACCAAAACTTATTAGGTCCGATTGTGGTACCAACTACGTTGGTGCTAATAAACATTTAAATGATGTTCAAAGGTTCCTGTTGTCACAAGATAACCAGGAATTTCTCGTTTCGGATGCGTCTAAGCGCGGTATTGTTTGGCTGTTTAATCCACCGTCAGCTCCACATTTTGGTGGACTATTTGAGGCTGCTGTAAAATCGGCCAAATCATTATTGCATAAAATAGTAGGTACTACAGCTTTAACTTTTGAAGAGCTGTCAACAGTCTTTATTAGAATAGAAGCTGTATTAAATTCGCGGCCTTTGTGTCCTCTAAATCTGGGTGATCCAGATAATTTAGAGGTCTTAACACCCGCCCATTTGTTAATAGGTCGATCTTTGATGGCATTACCTGAATTTAATGTAGATCAGAGAATGTCATTACTTTCTAGGTATAAATTGGTCCAAAATATGTCACAACATTTTTGGAGACAGTGGAGCTGTCAGTATTTGCATACACTGCAAATGAAAACTAAGTGGACATCTTTAACTGATCCACCAAAAATTGGGGACCTCGTTTTAATAAAGGACGATAATTTGCCTCCTTTATCTTGGAAACTTGTCGTATTGAATGTCTACATCCTGGTAAGGATAATGTAGTCAGGGTAGTAGAACTTCGCACTTCGGCAGGAATGTTAAAACGCCCGGTTGTAAAGATTGTTCGATTACCAATTGCGGATTAATTAGCTAGTATTTTATTTTATTGATGTATGTTTTTTTGAATTTATATTTGTTTTGTTAATTTAGTCATATTTACTTTGAAATGTAATGGTCCTTCGAGTATTTCTTTTATTATTGTCAATGCGGTTTAAATTTTGTACTTATTTAATTTTTATAATATTGTTGTCAATGTAATTGTATTTTCATTGACCTTTGTATTGGGATTCCAAATGCGGTTGGAATTTGTTTGTTTGCCACAGGACCAACGGGTCGTCTGGTAACAGTTACCATAGTTTGTATATAGCCTTGTCTTTTGTTGTTTTTATTTGCTTGTTTTGGGCATTTAGCTATTTGGTTTTGTGTGTGTTAGTTATACCTACTTTGTAAGATTGTCTGAACATACGCCTCTGTAGCAATTGAATTCTAAATGTGGTTGGGATTCATCTGCTGTTTTTTTTTGTTTTTGGAGAAAGACTTTTCAGTCTTCCTCGGGCGCGGGGATGTTTAGTATTTGTAGGGACCCGAATAGGGCTTAGGTTTTATTACTAGTAACACACACACATTTTATTTTTATGCATGTATTTTATATATGGTACTGGGTTAACAATAGTGTGGCAACACTGACAATTCGGATTTTTGCGCGCCTTTGGTCGAAGCTAAAAAGCTTGGCGTGAAATTTAACTTTAATTGTACTAAAAGTGGTGGAAGATCAGCTCCCAGGAGTAGTTTGCGGTCTCCTGAGGGGGTGTGAATATTTGTTCGTGTTTGAAGAGCCGGGCCCGGCGGATGAGCGACATAGATTTCGCAAGACATTTCTTGGCGGTTGCAGCTTTTGGTGAGTGCATTCCGTATTTGTTTTGTGGAACCACGGGGGTGTTGCTTGGGTCTATCTCATTATATATTAGTATATCTTTATTCACACCGGAGTCTTGTGATCCTAATTACCACACCTCTTATTCTTGCACCTTACGCCGGATCTCTTTTCCCGCCAAATTGCGGGGCGGGAAAAATACAAATAAAACAAAGGCATTAATGAAATCATACAGTATTTGGTTGGGTAGGGAGTGGAACAGAATGGTGGATGGTAAGCGTATTGTGCAATAAAAGAGAAGACATCTTTTTTAAACTTTCCGGTCACCAGTCTGGAATCAACAAACACTACTTTAAAATAGACCTGGAACAACATAGTGATTCCATGGTTTTCTAAAACCACTTCAATAATATAGTAAGACAAATTTCTAAGCATTCCATGGATTCACCGTACAGATGTCAATCATGTGTGGGTAAGAAATGCGAAGAAAGGTTTCTCAGGCTTGCGTCTGACAATAGGCTGGTTTGAAAAGGCCTCCTTCTTTATTTTATTGCGTGATAACCATCCACTATTTCACTCCTCTCCCTATGAATGAAATCAAGACCTACTGAGTTTCAGTGAATGCTCAATAACTGATAGTCAATTGCAAGCGAGGGACAGGAGCCGTCTGCAGTATAAAGCTGGAAAAGTTGTGTACAACTCGATAACCCATTTAGTAGTTTGCGAGCGAGCGAGGGAGGCTTACTATTATGTACTGTGTAAATAAGAAATAAGTTTGTTACCTAAAATAAACTTCGAATCATTCAAACGGATTGTGCATGTAAATAATGATAAAGTATTATATCACATTAATTAAAATGTCTAGGAATTTGTCGATTATGTATAATCTTATTTCTTATTTACACAGTACATAATAGTAAGCCTCCCTCGCTCGCTCGCAAACTACTAAATGGGTTATCGAGATTTTACTCTCTGAAACTCTAAACAAAATCTTCATTCCGCTCGGCTGGTCCAGCATAAATAGAAGTCTTTGCATTGATTTCCCACTTAATTAAATTTGCTCTTTTCCTAGAGGGCTTAGTGATCGCAGATTGGTTAATTATTAGATATTTTTGTCCTACTTTTGCTAGACACATCCCGCTAATCGTAAGTTTAGTTTCCCTGATGAATAAATAGCTGTGTTCGCTGATAAAAATGGTCCATACAATCAAATCTTTTCAAATTCAATGTTTGTTTACATTTGTTGGTCGGCTATCTTATTATATTATGTATTTACCGCACTCCTAACTCAAATCCAGCAATATTTTTGGACAAGCTAAATGGTTTGCTGTTTAAACTCACTAAAAATAATAAAAAGCGAATAATTTTGGCAGGTGATTTAAATCTGGATACTTTAAAAGTCAATAAATATTCTAAACTGTTAACAAATATGCTTTTAAATTATAACATGAGATTCCATATAACTGTGGCGACGAGGAAAACATCCTGTATCGATCATTTAATTAGCAATATCTCTACAGCAAAGGGATCAGTGGTGTACCTCGGACTATCTGATCATGAAACCGCACAAATATTAGAATTCCCATTGGTAATTAAAAATATAAAGGTGCAATGGTTCGAGTACAGAAGAGATTTTAACAATAATAATATCAGTAAGTTTCTTGAGTGCTTATCGGCTTTCTTTTTCGGAAACATATAGTAAGTCAGATACCGATGAGGCATTCACAGAATTTCACGACTTGTTGACTTTCTTTTTTGAACAATGTTTTCCGGAAATAAAAATAAAAATAAATAATAAACATAAAAAAACAAAATGGATAACTAAAGCAATAAAAACATCATGCATAGTAAAAAGAAATCTGTACTTTAAATACGTGACTACTAAAACAAATAAAAAAATAACAAACTGAAATATAAAAAATATTCAAAAATACTTAAAAAATGCATATTATGTTCACAACGAATAGGTAATAGGAAGTATATTAAGGGAGCTGACAATAAATGCAAAGCAGTATGGAACCTAATTAAGTCTCAAACCTCTTCACAAAGTCAAGTGACAAATATTGTCAAAATTAAATCTAACAACAAAATAATAAATGATCCACTTGACATAGCTAATTCTTTTAATAATTTTTTCATTGACATTACGAATACTCAAAAAACTAATATATTGACAAAAGAGTCATTTTGTAGCTCTACGGCTAGTATTTTCTTAAAACCTACTACCCCAGATGAAATTCAACGGACTCTTTTTGAAGAACACAAATTCGGTGGGATATGACTTGTCCACAAAAATATTAAAACTAAGTGCAATTTATATAGCAAAAGCACTTAGTCACATAATTAATCTCTCTTTCTCGCAGGGAGTTTATCATGAGAAACTAAAAAAATCTATAGTTAAGCCCTTATATAAGAAAGGTGATAAATCTGACATGAATAATTATCGACCAGTGACATTAATTCCTATTTTATCTAAAGTAATAGAACGCGTTATGTTAAATCGCTTAAACGAATTTATAGATAAATTTAAAATTATTAAAAAAGAACAAAATGGTTTTCAAAAGAACAAATCGACATCTTTAGCAAATTTTAAGCTCATAAAAGCTATTACCGAATGTATCGACAGACAAATTCCGGTAGCAATTTTGTTTTTTGACATGAGCAAAGCATTCGACTTTGTTCATCATGATAAACTAATTAATAAACTATACAAATATGGAATCAGAGGCACAGTTAATGATTGGTTTAAGAGCTATCTAACAAATAGGACGCAATATACAGAAATATCTTCTATGTCAGATAAATATAATGAAAAACGTATCTGTAAATCAGACTATCGATGTAATAACTCCGGCGTACCCCAAGGCATTATTCTCGGACCTATATTATTCCTATTATATATTAATGACATTCCTGATTCGACATTACATGAAACTATACTGTTCGATATTTCGTTAATTGAGTCGTTTGATTTGAATATTCGCGGTAACGCCTTTGTGCGCCGGCTCACTTTGCGTCGATGACGTTCCATCGTCTCGACGCCCTCTAGCAGTAACTAGCGGACTATGCTTGGTGCACTTCCGGTTAATGACGTTTCCGCCAAAAAACAACGCTCTCTGTCGTGAGAGTCGAAGCGCGGTCGCCGGTCGAAGCATATCGTTGCTCCCCAAATTAATTCGTATTTATTCGCTGTGATTGTGCCGTGGACCTGCAGTAATTTCGGCTGTGATCCTCATCATCATCATCCATTTCGCGACCCGTCGGCTATCAAAACCACCAAGGAATTCGGTCACCAGTTCGAGACCCGGAATAAAGGTTAGTTGCTGCTAATTTCATTTCTTTCGCTCAATTTTCGGAGTATTTTCACCAGCGCCTAGTCGTTTCCCATTCATAATGGTCCTTCACCCGCATATTTCGTACTAATTAGTAGCTAAAATCCTAAAATTCCATCGAAATTCCTATATTTTTCATTTTTATTTTCCTACCCCAAAAAATCATTTTTTTTAATTCGTTCATTTTCGCATTATTTATTATTTTATCTATTACAATATATTTATAATCGTAAATAGTATAAACGTAAATATCGTATTCTAAAATAAAATCTAATGTTTTTACACTTTTGATCGTAAATTATTAAAATCAATTCATTAAAAAAGTGGCATATTCTCGAGAACAAACCGATCCAATTTCGATTTAATTTCGATTCAATATGACTTCGGAAGTTGAATTGGTGGGTTTATTGCATCGTAGAATTTGTATACAAAACGAATTAAACACAATTGTGAGATTAGGTTCGGAAGCCCGGCATGATGTCGATTCGTTTCGGAGATTTATGGTTTCTTGTGTAGGGTTAAATCGTTTACAAGATCAATTTGAGTCTCTTCAAACTCAAATTGAGAATTTAGAATTATTTGATAAAAAAACCCTTGATAGTAGTCACTCGAATGTTCGTGCTGAATTAAGCGATTCCATTAGAGATATTTTGGCAATTAAATTCGAATTAGACGAGAGTAGACAGGTCACGGATAGTCATCGTGAGCGTTCGACTAGTTCAAAGGTTGACAAAGGTCTCGTAAAATTGCCAACCATTTCAATTCCTACGTTCTCGGGTGATTACATGCAATGGAAATCGTTTCGAGATTTATTCACTTCGTTAATTGATTCAAATTCGGATTTGTCAGATGTCGCCAAGTATCAATATTTGTTGTCGTTCGTTCGTGGTGAGCCAGCTAGGTTACTTAAGGGCCTGCCACTCACTCATATAAATTATTCAAAGGCTTGGGACATTTTAGAATATCATTATAATAATGACAGACTTATAGCCATGCACCACATGGAATCTCTTTTTCGACTACCCTCATTAAATGCACCATCAGTTTCTGGTTTACGCACTATCGTAATCGGGTTCGCAGAAAATTTAAGTGCATTGGAATCGTTAGGGTTTCCTGTCGACCAATGGGATTTCATGTTGTACTATATGTTGTATAAAAAAATCGATTCAGACACTCGTCGTAATTTTGAACGTACTATTACGTCTAATCGCATCCCTAAGTTAAAGGAACTGCGAGAATTCGTTGATCGCGAAGTCGTGTCATGGGAAAGTTCGAAGTCTGTTCTATCAGCTCGTGCAAGTACTACACCGACTTCGTTTGTTAAGCCGTCTTCGTATAAACCGTTTTCGTCTTCACTTGTAGCTTCGTCGTCATCGTCTGGTTGCGCATGTTGTCATCGCAATCACTTTATTAGTTCGTGCCCACAGTTTAAAAGGAAACAGTCGTATGATCGGTATCTTTTTGCAAAGTCAAAACGATTGTGCTTAAAATGCTTGAAACCGATGCATGATTTGGACGAGGCTTGTGCAAAGATTTCGTGTTCCATTTGCCAAGCTAGTCATCACAACGATTTGCTTCATTATGCAAAAAATACCCGAGAAGTGGAAGCTAGTGTAAACGAAAGTACCGCGTCCAGTCCAAATGCTGACGAGGACCAACAAGTTGTGGCTTCTCTTTGTGCATCAGTAAGCACATCAAAGCAGGCAGTCTTGTTATCAACAGCAGTCGTCTCAATTCGTGATTCGTGTGGAAATTTTCACTTAGCTAAGGCTTTGGTTGATTCGGGTTCGGCAGTGTCGTTTGTGTCAGAGTCGTTAGCACGTCGCTTGGGGCTACCTCATCGTAAGTCAAATATGTCAATTTCGGGCATTGGAGACTTGAGGACTAGCGTCAAGGGAAAAATATCGACAGTAATAAAATCGCACAACGGACGTGGTCCATCGTACGAGTTTCGTGCCTTGGTCTTACCTAGGGTTACCAGCAATAAGCCGACGTGTGAGCTTAATACCAATTCGTGGTCATATTTAAATTCGTTGTTTCTAGCCGATCCATATTTCGATAAACCTTCTCAGGTAGACATTTTAATCGGCAGTGACATTTTCGGTGAGATCGTCTTAGGAGAAGCTGTTCGAGGTCCTTCGGGTACTCCAACAGCCATTTCGACTTCGTTAGGTTGGATTTTGATGGGCAAGGTCAGTTCTGAATTCGTAATCGGCCACCATCAACCAACCAATTCCAATTCGATTCGAGGTAAAGTTTCGTATTTCGTAAAGAAAGGAACAACAAATTTTCGATCTTGATTAGAGTCCCTTGGCATAATATAATTTAAATAAGTTTTCCTTTTATTCATCAATAGCATTTTTTTTTTGTTCTCATGTTTTTTTTTTTTTTTTTTTTTTTTTTTTTTTTTCTTCGTTATTTGTTTTATTTGTGTTGGATTAATTGAATGAGTGTCAACATTTTTTTTCGTTTCGTACGTTGACTCATTGAATTTATCGTAACACAATTAAAATTTTCGTTGTATTCGAGTAGTTATCAGAGGATAATGAGCGTTGATATATATATATTTCGTTTCGTTCGTATATCTAGCGTTGCATTCATCTATCGTAACTCAATTCATTCGTATTTCGTAAAAAAAAACCATATCGAAATCATTTCGTTTCAATATTCTCATCTTTTTTATTTTGAACAAGAATAGACTTCATTTCGTTTGCTTCTGTCTATATTGACTGGCATGTATTTCGTTCTCGCTCGGACTTAGTTAACTTATTAGAAGGTAATCTGTTTTTTTGTTTTTGTATTTTTGTTCATAATAAAAATAATTGCCAAGGAACGCAATTCGAGTTAAGCATCGTGTTTCTCGATGCGTTTGTGTTTTTATCTTTTCGTTAGTTTTGCTTTCAACAAATAATTTTGTTATTTGCTAATAATTAATTACGTTAATAATTTGTAAAATATTAGTTTATTTTGTCAACCTTAACTCTTAAAGACCTATCTGAGGTTTTAACTTAAATTAGTATTCAACTTAATATAGTATTTTACTTTAATTTTTTTATCAAGTCATGCAATTTCGTTCCATTCCATTGTGGTAAGCATGAACTATTTTTTTTTGTTTTGTTAAATTAATTTATATTCGTTATTTTAGTCAGTTAGTTCTTGACATCGAATAAAGTTTAATGTATGTTAGTTGGTTGTATTTTGTGATTGGTTCGTTGTTGATTTATCTACTCTTATTCTTTGTTAGAGGAATGTATTTTTTTCCATTTCATTAAATTATTTTTGAATCGGTTGCTTAATGAATGCATTCCATGTTGTACTCATCCAATGATGTTGCAGTTCGTTCGTTTAAATCAAAATCTACGTAGGACATCTTCAGAGCCTTTGTGTTAAAATTATTTTCGTTACCTACGACATAATTTCATAAGATTTTGTTTTATTTTTAAATTATTTGATTTTGATACATATTTCACCCCATATTTATTTATTTCGTATATTCAAATCGTTTATTTTATTGTTTTCGTTTATTATTCTATTTATATTTCGCTTTTTATTCGTTTCCCTTTCCCTCCCCATTTTCTCCTGGTTAAAATCATATTTTAACGGTGGGCGGTGTTCGATATTTCGTTAATTGAGTCGTTTGATTTGAATATTCGCGGTAACGCCTTTGTGCGCCGGCTCACTTTGCGTCGATGACGTTCCATCGTCTCGACGCCCTCTAGCAGTAACTAGCGGACTATGCTTGGTGCACTTCCGGTTAATGACGTTTCCGCCAAAAAACAACGCTCTCTGTCGTGAGAGTCGAAGCGCGGTCGCCGGTCGAAGCATATCGTTGCTCCCCAAATTAATTCGTATTTATTCGCTGTGATTGTGCCGTGGACCTGCAGTAATTTCGGCTGTGATCCTCATCATCATCATCCATTTCGCGACCCGTCGGCTATCAAAACCACCAAGGAATTCGGTCACCAGTTCGAGACCCGGAATAAAGGTTAGTTGCTGCTAATTTCATTTCTTTCGCTCAATTTTCGGAGTATTTTCACCAGCGCCTAGTCGTTTCCCATTCAATACTGTTTGCTGATGACACTACAGTAATTATTAAATGCACTGACAAACAAAATTTTGAATATGACATAAATATAACAGTTAAAAAAGTTATAGAATGGCTAGACAATAACAATCTAAAAGTCAATATAGAATAAACTAAATTAATGCAGTTTCATACATATAAAGCTAATCCGATCCAATTAAATGTAAATTTTAACAATAATATAATTGAAGAAGTAAAGAGTATTAAATTTTTAGGATTACTATTGGATAGCAATTGCAACTGGAAGCTCCACATAGATACAATATGTAAAAAAATTAATAGTTTTGTATATGCACTTAAACGGCTTAGAGATATAACATCAGGCGAAGCATCTCTTAATGCATATTTTAGATATGTAGTAGTATAGTCAAGCATACGTTATGGCCTAATACTATGGGGTAACTCTACAGATGTGGACTTAGTTCTTAGGGCTCAGAAAAAGTGTATACGTGCTATATGTGGTGCCCATTATTTAGAATCGTGCAGGCCACTATTTAGAAAGTTTAAAATATGCCTGCACCATGTATTTACATAAAACAAATAGCCTTATTTGTCAGACAATATCCGGAATTCTTTCCAAAAGTTGAGGATATACTCAAGAAAGAGTCAAGAGGCCAATACAAGCATGATTTATATATACCAAAATGTAAACTTAGTTTAGTAAAGAAAAATGTGTTCCATATGGCAATAACAATTTATAATAACCTTCCCTTGAGTATAAAATAATTGCCAAATAAATTATTCAGTGGAAGACTACATCGCTGGTTATTAGAAAATAGTTTTTATTCATTGACCGAATATAATAATTATAAGCGAATCACGTAGGACATTTTATTATTTTATTTTATTTTGACATTTTATTATTTTATTTTGACATTTTTCTTATCTAGGTGTATTATTTTGACATTAATTTATATTATATAATATTGACATATGTAATGAACCTATATAAGATTAATGTATGTAAATAAATATTTTGTTTTAGCCTAAGTTTGTTAATTAGTATTAGGACCCAAATTAATATTTGTACGCCTCTTAAGGTAGATTGTTGCATGTAAAAATATATTGTTCACCTTCATTTGTAACCATACAATCACAAATAAATATTTCATTTCATTTCATTTCACTGTTGGAGTTGGGCCTTCCAAAACATATATGTGGAGAATTTGACCATGCTGGCCAGACGGCTTGACGAGTCTAATGTTAATATTTATTGACAATATATTATTCGATTCCACAATTTGGTATTAGTAGAATTGGGACCGGGTCTCATTGACTGTCACCGTCCATTTTTTGGATTTTAGGGAGATGGTTCTTTTAACTAAGCCACTACCGCTTACTACCAAATATTTATGATTGCTTAGTAAATGTCCAAATTAAATTAAATTAATATAATAAAAAATATTATCACGACCGTACAGTAAAATCATTTTTTTACTACTAGCCTACTTAGGAGGTATATAGTCCCATCATAACAAGTGGCAAGTCCAACGTCACCAGAGGAGAGAGAATAAATCTACGGCTTTAACCGCTAGGATACGGAGGCAATAATAATATATACACCTAACCTCACCAAAGCATCTGGAAAAAAGGGCAATAAGCTTTTCAGGAGTGGAGGTCTAGGAGTCTTGGTCTAGGGCATGTGATAATAAATACATAATAACGTTACCCACCTACGTTATTTCTACATCCACCAGCAGAGACGCCTCTTCGCCAGCCACCCTGATGCAGCCTCATCTGCCTCCGATATTTATCGGCCAAAGACGGCTCTTCTCTCGAAGTCTCCGCATCTAAGTAAACTAATTCTAAGTGGGTAAACACTTTCCCTAACTCAGTGAACAGCATCCAGAAGCCGTGCGAGACTGACGTCAAGTGATCTCGATCTTGTACCGATATAGATTCCCATCTGAAACATTATTATATTATGCTTTTGCACGGAAATGTCAAAAATGATAATCGGAAATACTCGTACGTAGTTTATTATTATTATAATAATAACACAAAACTTTTTAATGTAGTAATTTATTAATGCAGTGGGTAATATTAATGTTTATAAGTTTTCCCAATATACGTTATTTTGTTGTATTTTATGTTAAGGTAAGGAGAATGTTTCGTTTACTAATGTCAAAAAAAATACTAAGCGTATTTTTTAAGTTTCTTGTGGTGGTTTTAACATCTCAATATTATACAACATTTTTTTCATTTCGACATTTGATACTAAATAATTAAGTTCCATATTAATGAATATAAAAATGTCACTCATTTAATACAATAATAGATTGGGTCCCGAGTTTTCCAGATGGAAATACTTGTACATTATGCACTATTTCTGTAGAGGCAATGGTACCTTTACACTTTTATTTTTATCAGAAATATGTATTCAAAAAATAAATAATTTTGGTGCAACTTAGCCTAAGAAAGCAAAAAGCGTTGGTAAAAGAAATCTGCTGAATCGATAGAACTGTTTTAGATAACCATATCTTTGGTATCACTTGGAAAACAAAAAACATCTCGATTTTTACACGTTATAGCTACACATAGATAATATCGTGAATAAAATATAAAATAGTTATTTTTTATGCAATGCATAGTTATATTAAGTGCAGCGATACCCATATTTAAATAATAAAAAAAATAACATAAAGTTTAAAAAGATGCACTTTCTACTCCTGTTTCAACCATACCCAAGTAATAAAGTTCATTACAGCCCCTAGAACACAGCGTCCTAGACCTCCACTGTGGAGATGGGCCTTCCAGAACATATATCTGGAGAATTTGGCCTACACTCGCCACGCTGGCCAGACGGCTTGGCGAGGATATGATGTCAATTATTATGATAATTCATTAACGATTCCACAGGTTGGTATTAGTAAAACCGGGACCGGCGGCTTAAAGTGCTCTCCGAGGCACGGGAACGGTGGTGTTATAAATCTATGACAAATGTACGTAAGAAAAGTGTATTTCTCATTGGTACATGCTGGGTGAGTTTGAACCGATCTTTGAAGGCGTTCTTACAACCGAGGCACCAACGCGCCATAGTTTATATTAATTAGTGTTGTAAAATGACATCATGCATTATGGGCTATTTTCTTGTGCTATATAATGATTTAAAAAAATATATATAAGTGCCTCGATTCTTTTATTGTTAAGACTAATGTTATTTTTACCATATATATATATTACCGTGCAATAAAGTTATTTGTAAAATAAAATATGTAGTTTTCGTATTAATGAAGTCCTTTAGTACTAGAGCTGACATGATAATATTTTAAACATTTTGCACATATGAAGTAAAGGGTTTTTCTACTTAAATTGTAATCTTGTTAGAATAATTTATCCAAAAATGCATATATAGATGTGAATACAAATAATTCAAATCCCCATACAAGATGTTTTTTTCAAGGGAGTGTATCTACCTGTCTGTATCTATGACAACGTGAGTAAGTGGAGGGTCTCCCGGAGCGGGCGGTCTGCTCAGTCTCACGACATGAACCTTCTGAAGAATCCACCTAAATATAGTAAGTAATAAATTTGTAGTTAGGTACGTTACTTTACAGACAACTATAAGTTTTCGACTTTTTAACCATTAAAAACTAAGTCGTAGTGACTGTTACAATACAATAAAAAAAAAAGATTTATGTTTAGCAAAATTAGGAAAGTTCTTGCGAGACTTGCGCAATACCAACACGAAGACTGCAAGACGAAGACATAGCGCAACTCTGCTTCCCACCTTTTGTTTTACTTTAATTTTACACTGTTACTTGATTATTACTGCCTCCGTGGTCTAGCGTTTATGTCCGTGGATTTAGACTCGGAGGTACCGGGTTCGATTTCTGGTCGGGACACAATAATATTTATTAATGTCAATAAATATACATATTATAATACATTTAATTAATATTTAATTTATTTGTGATATTTCTCGAGTTTGGTACGCTGGAGACATCGACGAGCTTGCCACTTGTCATGATTGGCCTATAGTGAAGTTGGCTAAATGTGAATCCGCTTCTTTATAAGCGTGGTTTCTGACCACCCCGAAAGAGAAACGGTCGTGATGATACTTTTACTTCATTTTTTTAATAATAATATTTTTATTCTGAGTAAATTAATATAAATAAAATATGAATTAAAATCTACTTAAATAATTTATAATTACTTTAAAGAAAATAATTATTTAAGTACCTGTTATTTATATTTATTTCATTAGACTTTATGGCGCCCCTTGGCACCCAGACGCTAGATAATAACAATATGGGTTGTTACAAATAATGTACTAAATAAGAAATATCTTACCTTTTCAATATTGTATATCCTATAATTCATTCCTATTTCAATTCCATTAATACGCCTAGAACTAATAAGCTGAAAAGAGATTAGAAGATAATTAGAAACATATTACTTTTAAGTATATCAAATTAATATGAAAACTTTGTTTGACTGTGTGTATGTAAGTTCGGTTATCTTGCCTTTGCGGCTAAACTACTGAGCCGATTATATAATATACTTTCTTTTATTTAGGAAAGAAACGGAATCGAACGCGTGGAATATATATTTGTAATGGCAGTTGCACGCGCACTATATAAAGATGCCAGCTAAAACAATATTATTATTATTATTGATTAATAGGCGAGCATCGCATTGCTGATATGCCTATATCAAGCACTGGTGTAAAGTTTATTAAATTGTTTAAGTCTATTTCGATTGTCACTAGCCACTTGTCCAGTTTGTTTTTAAAAGTGTTTACAGTTGGGGACTTCAATATGTCTTCTGGTATTTTGTTCCACATATTTACAACTCTGTTATTCATGAAGTGATATCCTATATTTGTATTGGTGGATTTTCTCATTAGCTTCATTCCGTGGTCACGACGGGTAAATATCATTGTGTTAAGCCTAAACATTTTGGCTAGGTGGGGGCAGTTATACCCTCCTGTTAAATGTCTCATTCTTGTAAGCTTTAAATATTTAAGCCTCTATTCATATGACTTCTTCCTCAAGCAGTGTGGGAGTTTAGTTGCCCGCCTCTGTACTCTTTCAAGAATTTCTATATCTTTCTTGAAGTATGGATTCCATACTTGAAAACCATATTCCAATAATGGTCTTATGTATGTTTTATATAATTTTATAAACGTATTGGGGTTAACTTGCTGGAAGGATCTCTTAATTGCATATATAAATATACCAGGGTCCAATAATATTTTTTACCAAATTTTATCAAAGTAGGATCAGCAATTGTTTACCGAGAAAGATGGATAAACAGAAATAAATACAGAAAGCTTATTTCATTCACAGTTATTATATTTGAAAAAAACTATAGAAACTTATATTATAAAATGTCCTTAATTTTATTTCCTAGAAAGTTAATACACTACATTTTTCAAAAGCTCACTCTGACCTGAAAAATCTTTGAAGATATTGAAATGTGCGAACAGAGGAACGCGAAAACGGTAAACTCTTTTAACCCAATAAAGTAAACATTGTACCTTAGAAGTGTGATGTGCACATGTCACGACGCTGGTGGTGTTCAGTAAGGAGTTGAGAAAGTAGGCGTCTCCAGCATCAGGTAGTGGAAGAGACTCCGTAATGCCCCCCGTCAGGTCTGCCAGCCCATCCAACAAGCTACCATACTTTAACGCCTCATAAGATCCGTGTAGTCTGAAAAAATAGTACATTCTTAGAATAATAACGAGGCAAATGAATAGTGTATGTGGTCGTAAGATACTATGCTATCAGTATTAAAACATTTGTTATAGTTTAAAAAGTTTTTATTAAGTTGCTTTTGTTTTATTTATACATAAGATTGGAAAGGAAAATAAATAATAATATGTTATATATATATCTACCATGTTTTTATAAAGGGTTAAAATATATAAAATAATTTCTCTAATCTTATGAAGGATAAAACCGAATACAGATTTTTTAAACCTAAGTAACTTAACTTTTACTAAGTTATCCTGAAAATTCATACTTGGTAACTTTTGATAGTTAGTAAAATACTTGTCAGATTGGAAACGAAAAATATAAGGCGTATGCAGATGATAATTGATGCATTAATAGTTCAATTAACGATTTTATTGCACTGCATATAATGTGAATAGAAAATAAAGTTAATTTATTGACAGCTACTCTCTACACTCTTTATAGTATAAAGTGCCTTTAAGTGCCATAAAGTTAGTTATACATTGCATGCACCCCATGTTTTTCATTTACAATGTTTTATTTTACTATCAAAAGTTGCCAAATGAATTTATTATATGTACATTATTTTTTATTATTATTTCTGATGGCTTGTGACATCCATTAATTGCTCTAAAAATAATATTACAAATAAAAAAACCGCAAACTGTTAGCACAATAATTTACCTTCAGTAACCAAGCCGTTATGGCTCATAACTGGCCTCACATATCGTGCCCGTACTTTGTTCCTAGGCGTTATTATTCTAGGGCTAGGTGGCACGAAAATGAAATTGTTATAATTGTTACGATTAAAGTTTAAAATGGTGTCAAATTTGACAACATTATTTTGACTCCATTTTTAACTTAAAATTGACTTTATTTTGGTACAACTCAATCTAAGAGTACAGTATATCACGACCGTATCTCCTTCACTTTTTGTACACTCACCCGAAATGTGCATAAGTGGGGCGCGAATTCTAGGATGATTTCTAATGGCGACCAAAGAATATTTAAAGATGGCGTCCTGAACGAGGTACTAACAGTTTGTTTGACTTGTCGTTTTCAGCGCCTTGTTTTCATTTTAATTCGCTTTGAAAGTCGTTCGACTTGGGGTTGCTCTATGGTTTTCATACACTTTAAGCAAAATTCTCTCTTTGGTATAGGCCAAAGTGTATTCTGGAAGAGCCCATCTCCAACAGTGGAGGTCTAGGACTTTGTGTTTAACTTCTCAAATAATTAGGTAAATGTAGGCGTGACATTTTACTAGATTTCACTTGAATTTTAAATATTTATTAATGCAAATTAGTTTAAGTTTTGTTTAATCAGATCGTATGTACTATAATAATTTTAATTTGTGTTACCGAAAAATCGATCAATATAAATAATTGATATGATCAAATATATTTACATTGCAAGAGCACATCACTAACTCGGCCATTTTGTTTTAATTTGGTTGCGGTGTAAGGCGACATTTGATTTTTTTCATGATTCTCTACTATTAATTTAAAGTTTAGAACATGTTACTTTTGTTTAAATTATTCGTTTATAGTATAATGTTCACTTTGATATAAAAGGTAAGTCGCTTTTTGGGTTATTTTTTAACAAAACGTATTTTTTAGTACCACGTGCCGTTGTCAGAATAAACGAAGCTCCATCCGCCATCTTGGAATTTAATTTTCAGTATGTAATTTACGCAAATCAGCCAATGTTTATAGCTAATCTATTAGTTATCTATTAGTCATCAGTTGTAACCGATCCAATTCGTATTGCACATATAGTATTTATGCATTTAGAACATAAAATCAAATGTATAAATACTTAATATACATACATAACCTAAAAAATACTTTACGCAAACGAGCTAAAATATTATACAGCCTAAATATTATAAAGTTTACATGTATTATTTTTAGTACAGTCCGACATGTGACGCTTACCTGACGATAAGCGATATGCAAGTTTTAAGAACAAAAGCAACTTACATCTGCCACTATTTTTCCCAGTTAAGCCAAGTGTGTTAGGGACTCATGTCAGTCATGAGTGTTCATATAATTCATGGACCTTGCGCGCTACTTATCATCAGGTGTACGCAAGCTCACATGTCGTGATAATGTATGCGAACAATTTGCTAAAAAAAAAACTATAGTTGGTTTATTAATTTATTTTCAGGTTATAATTTTTCAAGTGTGCCTTTAAGGCCAAATCCTAAACTACAAGGAATATTGAAAAATGCTCAAAAGAGTCACCGTGCCGATTTTAATATAAACTCAAACTACATCATTAGTTTTTTTTTAAATTTATTCTCCTAGCCAGGAATCCAACTAGTCGATTTTTAAAAAGAAGCTGATATATTGATTTTAAACGACACGCTTATAAGGGTTGAATTTTGGTAAGTAACTTCAAACGGCAAACTAAAGGAAAGTGCTCATTTTAAAGAAAATATTATAGCGTTTCACTATCCCTACTTTATAAATACCTTGAATTCCTCGTCTTTTGGCTTCATAATACATCATATCTCATTAAAATTCATATTTTTCATAATTCAGCTTCCATTGTTCACAACATTTCTTCCTCATACCTTATTTATATCTTTACACCACTTTTTTATTAATTTCAATCAACTTTATTTTACTCAAATTTGTTCTATTTTACTTTTTGCAATATTTTTATTTATTGACAATTCTGTTTTTCGTTCGTTGCTAAGGCAACATTGTCTAATATTTATTTAATTCAAACAATTTCATTAGTTGGTCAAGTAGACGGTGGTAAAATATGAACAGTTAATTACTTATTTTAAAAAAAATGAGCATGTTCCTAAAGTTTACCGTTAGAGATTACTTACCAGAATTGGAGCTAGTGCAATAATACAAAATGAGTTATTTCTTCAAAATCAACCGTTTCGATTTCCCGGCTAGGAGAATTACTTTTTAAATCTAATGATGCAGTTTTAGTTTTTATCAAAATCGGCCTCGTGAATCCTTTGAGCATGCTTCGATATTCCTTGTAGTTTAGGATTTAGCCTTGAAGGCACATTTCAAAAATTCAGCCCTGCATTTACAGGTATTATATATTTGTTTGTTTATAAATCCTATTAACTCATTGCATATTTAGTGTAAAGCCTTAATATATAAAGGTAAATATTTAAAAAGAATAATCGCAATAAGATAAAAGTAATGAAACTAAAGTATTTATTTGAATTATAATAAACATGCGTACAGTTTTCAGATACCTATAGTTTTAGTATCTACAAAATAAAATTAGATATTAAATAGGTGTGTATAAAATATGAAGTGTGTGTGTGTGTTTGTCTATTTATAGATAATGCCATTATTCTTAGGTTTTTGTCATTAATAAGAATCGTAATTATAGTTAGTAATAGTATAGTATATGTATAATTCTAAAACCTATGATTAAAAATGTTTTTTTTTTTTATTTGATAGGTGAATATCTGTACTATAGCCGCCTTAATGTTGGACCACTATCTACGCCACACCCTGTATATAATATTTAGTTCTATTTGTTATATAGGTATTGTTTTTACCCCTATTATTTATATTTTGCTAAATCTATGTTTAACATTTAAATAGATACTTTACTGGATTGTGTAACTTTTGGAATTGTTATAATTCTGTTTTAAGGTCTGTATTTTTTCTGAATAAATAAAAATAAAGTAAATAAAATCACAAAAACTGTAAAACAATAACATAAAAAAAATGGTTAATAATATTTACTAAAGAGAAATAACAATAATAATAATTATCAGCAGATTGTAGAATAATTACCTAATATACTTTCCTCCAGTGCTCATCTTCTTTCTTTTTCTTCCCCCTAGAACACACAGTCCTAGACATCTACGGTGCCAGGGCATATTTCTAGAGAATTTGGCCCACACTCTCAATGCCGCGCTGGCCAGATGGCTTGGCTATGGTATAAAGAGCTCAAACTAAATTAATTGTTTTAAAGTACACATTAGCCTATATGAGATTTATTAACATTTAGCATGCGCATTAGAGCATTAGAATAATAAAAACTAAAGCTCATATTATTATATATAAATATTTATTATATATATATTTATTATATATAGTTTAGGATTTGGCCTTAAAGGCACACTTGAAAAATTATAACCTGAAAATAAATTAATAAACCAACTATAGTTTTTTTTTTAGCAAATTGTTCGCATGATGCTCAACTAAAGTCGTCAACTACTCGTACATTTTATCTACCGAAGGACGAGGGACCGAATCACTGCCGCCGTACAATATATCCTTTTCAAATATTACTATTCGGAAAATTAATGTATTACATTTTATTATTATAGTAAGCTGTTTATCTATCAGAGATGTGCTAGGAAAATTATATGATGATGATGGTGGATAAGCAGTATAGTGGTAATAAAATGTTATTACATAGTCAAGTTATAGATTTGTATAGTAACTCTGTTTTTTTATAACAATAATAGTAAAGCCTAAAATAAATGTACCTATGTAATGAAATATTTTTCTATAATATGTAACGAAATAGTAAATACGTTACAAATAGTGTATATAGTAAGTAAAATACTCAATGTTATAATTTCGTAACGTACTTACTACTTCGTTGCAATATTTTGTGACAAATACTTTTCGTTACTCACATGCATTTATTTTCAGCTTTGCTTATTATCAAACTAACTAACCGCCAGTTTATGAATAAATGTATAAAATAACCTTGTTATGTTACGAGACATTTAATTTAACGTACTCTACGTACGTGCGCACGTACTCGCTACGCACCTTCAATTAGCGTATTGTCGTAATAAGCAAAATAAAAGTATACTTTATCAATGTGTTTTATTTTTTCCTAAATTAATTTCCTAAACTTTGTTTGTGTGTTTATATTAAAAAAATGTTTTTATTTCCAGAAACTTCATCGGTTGCAGAATTTGTGAAGGAGTTTAGTCTGTACACGTATTCTGATCCCATAAATCGGACGACATGCAAGTTGGCAAGTATTAAATTTTGCACTTTACTTTAGGTCACGACCATCACTGCTGGAGAGGGACTTTCCAGAATAAATTTTAGGAGAATTTTGCCAACACTTGTCGTAATTATTAACGATTCTTCACGTTGGTATAAGTAGTACCGGGTCCGAGGGCCTAACGTACTCTCCGAGGCAAAGTTACATACGAAAAGTGTATTTCTTATTGGTACATGCCAGGGTTCGAACCGCGACCCTTATGAATTTAAGGAAAAGTTTCTTTAAGCTGCGCTACCACCGCTCTAAGACAAACATTTTTAAATTTTATAGTTTTTATCACAAGCCCGCGCGCGCCACGCACCCAGGCTGGGTTGAGAATGGAGACAGTTTTGGGTGTGTTCCAGACAGTATCGGGTAATCATTGGTCATTCAATGGTATAAAAGTGGCCTTGTGAATTACGAACCTGTTACCTGCCTCAGTAAGCAGCCTTCCTTTAGGAAGTGATATCCCGTCTTCCAAGAATAGGAGCAACAGATATGATGGGCTTAACTGACTACTTACATTAGACCATTAGTCCGCCCCGAATTAACTTCAGCTTTAATAAATAATCAATAACTTTCATATTAGTGATTTTGTTTTTTAATTTCTTGTTTTAGAAGAACAAAAATCGAAGGAGTCCGAGTGTCCGCCTCCACCACAGTCTTCACATTCGCCTGCACCTCAGCCGTGGCATTCAATTCAGTTTCCATCTCCGCCACCACCTCAGTCGCTCTGCGGGACCGGGCTGACGTATACGACCCCCGTTAACGAGGATACGTGACCGACGAAAGTCAGCCACATAAACCTCGAGAACGGGAGGTCGAGTCGACAGACGAACGATCCCGATGCACCTATTATCCGGGCGGCAGGAAGCGAAGATCTTCAATCAAACGACATGTTCAGCTTGAGGCAGAGCTTCGGCGCAGGCTTCTATATTTCCCGCAGCAGGCTTGGTTGTTCTCTATTGGCGTATGTGTTCGTCTCTATTCTATTAGACTATTCTGGTTGTTCGGTCGTGACTGTTCCTTCAGATTATTTTCGGACCCGATAATGGCCTATCTTATACGCCCCGATACTCGCCGCTGCTATGTTGGTCTAGTCCGCACAAGCTCGACCAATCAGCGACGAGTATCGGCCAACCAAACCGTGCCGGGGGTAATAATAATAAGCCGCCGGAAGATAATCTTTATTTATAAAATCCTATTCTATTTACAAATGATTTCTTACTAAGTTACTATATGTACAAATTAACTTAGTATAAATAAAGACTATAACTATGTATTATAGGACTATGACATGATGATGTTAAACTATACATCGGCTATAGAAATGTCATAGTCCTATATTAATTCTATATCTGTACAAACTATATCTATACTATAATCTATACTATATCTATCCTGCCTACACTATTGCCTACTGTTATTATTCCGTCGTGCACATTCTCCCGCCGTTCAGTGACGAGGGCTGGACCGCAGGGCTGCTCTCGCGCTGCAATCTCTTCTATAGTGACACGACGGCTGGCACGATGTCGATGGGCAGGGTCACACGACATCAGGGTAGGGCGAATCGGCTTGCGCTACCGTCTCCGCCTCAGATTCCGCCGTTGTCTCCGCCTCGGATTCCGATGTGGTCTCCGCCTGCGTCTTTGACCTTGTCTCCGCCTGCGCCTCTGCGCCGTTCGCAACGGCTTCGGAATCGGCTTGCGCTACCGTCTCCGCCTCAGATTCCGCCGTTGTCTCCGCCTCGGATTCCGATGTGGTCTCCGCCTGCGTCTTTGACCTTGTCTCCGCCTGCGCCTCTGCGCCGTTCGCAACGGCTTCGGAATCGGCTTGCGCTACCGTCTCCGCCTCAGATTCCGCCGTTGTCTCCGCCTCGGATTCCGATGTGGTCTCCGCCTGCGTCTTTGACCTTGTCTCCGCCTGCGCCTCTGCGCCGTTCGTAACGGCTTCGGAATCGGCTTGCGCTACCGTACCCGATAATGGCCTATCTTATACGCCTCGATACTCGCCGCTGCTATGTTGGTCTAGCCTTAAATAACTTAATCTGTTTTCGTTTATCACTTTATATACCTAATCTTTTTTTTTTATTAAAACTCATTTAGACTCTGTTGATGTTGATAGATTTTTATTTTAAATATTCTATAGTTTTTGTTTACAGTTACATATACAGTTTTATATAATATATCTGACTTTGTTGTTCTCTATTGGCGTATGTGTTCGTCTCTATTCTATTAGACAATTCTGGTTGTTCGGTCAGTCTGTATTTTCGGACCCGATAATGGCCTATCTTATACGCCCCGATACTCGCCGCTGCTATGTTGGTCTAGCCCGCACAAGCTCGACCAATCAGCGACGAGTATCGGCCAACCAAACCGTGCCGGGGGTAATAATAATAAGCCGCCGGAAGATAATCTTTATTTATAAAATCCTATTCTATTTACAAATGATTTCTTACTAAGTTTCTATATGTACAAATTAACTTAGTATAAATAAAGACTATAACTATGTATTATAGGACTATGACATGATGATGTTAAACTATACATCGGCTATAGAAATGTCATAGTCCTATATTAATTCTATATCTGTACAAACTATATCTATACTATAAACTAACTATATCTATACTATAATCTATACTATATCTATCCTGCCTACACTATTGCCTACTGTTATTATTCCGTCGTGCACATTCTCCCGCCGTTCAGTGACGAGGGCTGGACCGCAGGGCTGCTCTCGCGCTGCAATCTCTTCTATAGTGACACGACGGCTGGCACGATGTCGATGGGCAGGGTCACACGACATCAGGGTAGGGCGTGTAGGACTGCTGCTCCCGCCGATATTGTTACAGCGGTTACGAACGCGGCAGGTCTATTCTATGAGACTATATTACAAGGGTCGTCTGGCTGTCTATTTTGATGAAGAGACGTATTCTATTACCAATATTAATTCATCTATACTCGCATATTCTTTGCTTTCTGCCTTCAATTGTCTGGAGCATTTTGTAGATTAATTGGACTATTACTGCCGAGTCTAATCCAGACTTAATCGCTAGACTTAAAACTGCGTGTTACAAAATTTTAATGCTTTTCCTTGAGTTCGCGGTAATATCGACCAAACACGTCGGGTATATGGGAGTTGACTAGATGCTTTTTCACACTTCGCTTGGGGGACTCCAAGTTATAGGAAAGTGGAAACACAGAGGCTGGAAGAACATTCCACATATTTATTGTGCGACAGATGTATGAGTCCCAAAATTTATACGTACGCGAAGGGATGGTGACTACGGTATGTGGGTGACTACTACACATCTTAAAGTCTAACTGGCAATTTCAGTTTTGAAAATCAATTACAATTAATAGATTGTCTAAATCTTGCCCAGTTTGCTTGATGTCTCCTGTAGATTACATCTTATAATTAACAGTCTAACTGGCAATTTTAGTTAAAAAATTAATTAAAATTAATAGATTGTCTAAATCTTGCCCAGTTTGCTTGATGTCTCCTGTAGTCAATATTATTGATATCTGACTATTAGTATTACATCTTATAATTAACAGTCTAACTGGCAATTTTAGTTTAGAAAATCAATTAAAATTAATAGATTGTCTAAATCTTGCCCAGTTTGCTTGATGTCTCCTGTAGATTACATCTTATAATTAACAGTCTAACTGGCAATTTTAGTTTAAAAAATTAATTAAAATTATTAGATTGTCTAAATCTTGCCCAGTTTGCTTGATGTCTCCTGTAGATTACATCTTATAATTAACAGTCTAACTGGCAATTTCAGTTTAGAAAATCAATTAAAATTAATAGATTGTCTAAATCTTGCCCAGTTTGCTTGATGTCTCTTGTAGTCAATATTATTGACATCCCACTACTAGTATTGCATCTTATAATTAACAGTCTAACTGGCAATTTCAGTTTAGAAAATCAATTAAAATTAATAGATTGTCTAAATCTTGCCCAGTTTGCTTGATGTCTCTTGTAGTCAATATTATTGACATCACGCTACTAGTATTGCATCTTATAATTAACAGTCTAACTGGCAATTTCAGTTTAGAAAATCAATTAAAATTAATAAATTGTCTAAATCTTGCCCAGCTTGCTTGATGTCTCTTGTAGTCAATATTATTGACATCCGACTACTAGTATTGCATCTTATAATTAACAGTCTAACTGGCAATTTCAGTTAAGAAAATCAATTAAAATTAATAGATTGTCTAAATCTTGCCCAGTTTGCTTGATGTCTCCTGTAGTCAATATTATTGATACCTGACTATTAGTATTACATCTTATAATTAACAGTCTAACTGGCAATTTCAGTTTAGAAAATCAATTAAAATTTATAGATTGTCTAAACCTTTCCCAGTTTTCTTTAAGTCTTCTACGTTTTGCAGAGTCCGAGGGGACACTTTCTACCTGTCATCTGATGCACCTGAGCACATCTTCTTCCGTCTGTGGTGCAGGACGACATCATTTTTCGGATAATAGTTTAGAAAATCAATTAAAATTAATAGATTGTCTAAATCTTGCCCAGTTTGCTCGTTGTCTCCGCCTCGGATTCCGATGTGAGAGAGTTTCTTCGCGCGCAAAGCGCGCGGTGGGCTTTGGGGGTGACCCCGTAAGCCGGCTGGAACTCGGCGGGCGACGGCCCACCGGTGTCTGTTTTCTCCCCTGATATGTGCTGGCAGGGGAGGGGACCCGTGTGAGGGGGGGTCCCTTGTGGCGAGGTTGGTGGTGCCCCCGACCTGGAAGCGGCCGGGGGAGGGGCCGCGAGAAGGGTGCGGCCCCTGTGTCATCTTCTTCAGTTCCCGACCTTAGGGTGGTCGGGAACGCTGGGTCTTCGCCCCCGGCCTGGAAGCGGGCGGGGGAGGGGTCACGAGGCGTAGTGTGACCCCTATGATGTCATCTTCTTCAGTTCCCGACCTTAGGGTGGTCGGGAACGCTGGGTCTTCGCCCCCGGCCTGGAAGCGGGCGGGGGAGGGGTCACGAGGCGTAATGTGACCCCTATGATGTCGTCTTCTTCAATCCCCGACCTCAGGGCGGTCGGGGATACTCTTCGCCCCCGGCCTGGAAGCGGGCGGGGGAGGGACCACGGGGCGTAGTGTGGCCCCTATGAGGTCATCATCTTCGGCCTCCGACCTGAGGGTGGTCGGAGACGCTCTTCATGGTGTGATCCCGGTCTGGTTGGCGACCGGGAGTGGGCCTCGGGGGTGTGGGCCCTGTGCGGTCTTCTTCTTCACCTCGGCGGGGGGGGGCCCAGGGTCTCCCGGGGCAGGCGGCGGCCTTCCGGTGGCCGTGCGTGAAGCGGTGCGATGCCCTGAAGATGGACGTGCCGGCTGCGGTCGGCTCCGTCAAACATCCGTTTGGCGAGCCTGGCCACGAACTGCTCGATGGTTTCCATCTTCAGGTCCTCGTGGATATTGGAGTTGCGCACGAACCACGGTGCGCCGACTGCCGCGCGCAGACAGAGGTTCTGCTGGGCCTGCATCTTGGTCTTGTTGGTTGCTGAAAGCAGGTGGAGCCATGCCGGAGCGGCGTAGGTGAGGCGTGAGCGGATGAAGGTCTTATAGATGTTGACCTTTACCCAGGATGGCAAAGAGGAGTGCAGCTATATATTATTGATATCTGACTATTAGTATTACATCTTATAATTAACAGTCTAACTGGCAATTTTAGTTTAGAAAATCAATTAAAATTAATAGATTGTCTAAATCTTGCCCAGTTTGCTTGATGTCTCCTGTAGATTACATCTTATAATTAACAGTCTAACTGGCAATTTTAGTTTAAATAATTAATTAAAATTATTAGATTGTCTAAATCTTGCCCAGTTTGCTTGATGTCTCCTGTAGATTACATCTTATAATTAACAGTCTAACTGGCAATTTCAGTTTAGAAAATCAATTAAAATTAATAGATTGTCTAAATCTTGCCCAGTTTGCTTGATGTCTCTTGTAGTCAATATTATTGACATCCGACTACTAGTATTGCATCTTATAATTAACAGTCTAACTGGCAATTTCAGTTAAGAAAATCAATTAAAATTAATAGATTGTCTAAATCTTGCCCAGTTTGCTTGATGTCTCCTGTAGTCAATATTATTGATACCTGACTATTAGTATTACATCTTATAATTAACAGTCTAACTGGCAATTTCAGTTTAGAAAATCAATTAAAATTTATAGATTGTCTAAACCTTTCCCAGTTTTCTTTAAGTCTTCTACGTTTTGCAGAGTCCGAGGGGACACTTTCTACCTGTCATCTGATGCACCTGAGCACATCTTCTTCCGTCTGTGGTTCAGGACGACATCATTTTTCGGATAATAGTTTAGAAAATCAATTAAAATTAATAGATTGTCTAAATCTTGCCCAGTTTGCTCGTTGTCTCCGCCTCGGATTCCGATGTGAGAGAGTTTCTTCGCGCGCAAAGCGCGCGGTGGGCTTTGGGGGTGACCCCGTAAGCCGGCTGGAACTCGGCGGGCGACGGCCCACCGGTGTCTGTTTTCTCCCCTGATATGTGCTGGCAGGGGAGGGGACCCGTGTGAGGGGGGGTCCCTTGTGGCGAGGTTGGTGGTGCCCCCGACCTGGAAGCGGCCGGGGGAGGGGCCGCGAGAAGGGTGCGGCCCCTGTGTCATCTTCTTCAGTTCCCGACCTTAGGGTGGTCGGGAACGCTGGGTCTTCGCCCCCGGCCTGGAAGCGGGCGGGGGAGGGGTCACGAGGCGTAGTGTGACCCCTATGATGTCATCTTCTTCAGTTCCCGACCTTAGGGTGGTCGGGAACGCTGGGTCTTCGCCCCCGGCCTGGAAGCGGGCGGGGGAGGGGTCACGAGGCGTAATGTGACCCCTATGATGTCGTCTTCTTCAATCCCCGACCTCAGGGCGGTCGGGGATACTCTTCGCCCCCGGCCTGGAAGCGGGCGGGGGAGGGACCACGGGGCGTAGTGTGGCCCCTATGAGGTCATCATCTTCGGCCTCCGACCTGAGGGTGGTCGGAGACGCTCTTCATGGTGTGATCCCGGTCTGGTTGGCGACCGGGAGTGGGCCTCGGGGGTGTGGGCCCTGTGCGGTCTTCTTCTTCACCTCGGCGGGGGGGGCCCCAGGGTCTCCCGGGGCAGGCGGCGGCCTTCCGGTGGCCGTGCGTGAAGCGGTGCGATGCCCTGAAGATGGACGTGCCGGCTGCGGTCGGCTCCGTCAAACATCCGTTTGGCGAGCCTGGCCACGAACTGCTCGATGGTTTCCATCTTCAGGTCCTCGTGGATATTGGAGTTGCGCACGAACCACGGTGCGCCGACTGCCGCGCGCAGACAGAGGTTCTGCTGGGCCTGCATCTTGGTCTTGTTGGTTGCTGAAAGCAGGTGGAGCCATGCCGGAGCGGCGTAGGTGAGGCGTGAGCGGATGAAGGTCTTATAGATGTTGACCTTTACCCAGGATGGCAAAGAGGAGTGCAGCTATATATTATTGATATCTGACTATTAGTATTACATCTTATAATTAACAGTCTAACTGGCAATTTCAGTTTAGAAAATCAATTAAAATTTATAGATTGTCTAAACCTTTCCCAGTTTTCTTTAAGTCTTCTACGTTTTGCAGAGTCCGAGGGGACACTTTCTACCTGTCATCTGATGCACCTGAGCACATCTTCTTCCGTCTGTGGTTCAGGACGACATCATTTTTCGGATAATAGTTTAGAAAATCAATTAAAATTAATATATTGTCTAAATCTTGCCCAGTTTGCTCGTTGTCTCCGCCTCGGATTCCGATGTGAGAGAGTTTCTTCGCGCGCAAAGCGCGCGGTGGGCTTTGGGGGTGACCCCGTAAGCCGGCTGGAACTCGGCGGGCGACGGCCCACCGGTGTCTGTTTTCTCCCCTGATATGTGCTGGCAGGGGAGGGGACCCGTGTGAGGGGGGGTCCCTTGTGGCGAGGTTGGTGGTGCCCCCGACCTGGAAGCGGCCGGGGGAGGGGCCGCGAGAAGGGTGCGGCCCCTGTGTCATCCTCTTCAGTTCCCGACCTTAGGGTGGTCGGGAACGCTGGGTCTTCGCCCCCGGCCTGAAAGCGGGCGGGGGAGGGGTCACGAGGCGTAGTGTGACCCCTATGATGTCATCTTCTTCAGTTCCCGACCTTAGGGTGGTCGGGAACGCTGGGTCTTCGCCCCCGGCCTGGAAGCGGGCGGGGGAGGGGTCACGAGGCGTAATGTGACCCCTATGATGTCGTCTTCTTCAATCCCCGACCTCAGGGCGGTCGGGGATACTCTTCGCCCCCGGCCTGGAAGCGGGCGGGGGAGGGACCACGGGGCGTAGTGTGGCCCCTATGAGGTCATCATCTTCGGCCTCCGACCTGAGGGTGGTCGGAGACGCTCTTCATGGTGTGATCCCGGTCTGGTTGGCGACCGGGAGTGGGCCTCGGGGGTGTGGGCCCTGTGCGGTCTTCTTCTTCACCTCGGCGGGGGGGGGCCCAGGGTCTCCCGGGGCAGGCGGCGGCCTTCCGGTGGCCGTGCGTGAAGCGGTGCGATGCCCTGAAGATGGACGTGCCGGCTGCGGTCGGCTCCGTCAAACATCCGTTTGGCGAGCCTGGCCACGAACTGCTCGATGGTTTCCATCTTCAGGTCCTCGTGGATATTGGAGTTGCGCACGAACCACGGTGCGCCGACTGCCGCGCGCAGACAGAGGTTCTGCTGGGCCTGCATCTTGGTCTTGTTGGTTGCTGAAAGCAGGTGGAGCCATGCCGGAGCGGCGTAGGTGAGGCGTGAGCGGATGAAGGTCTTATAGATGTTGACCTTTACCCAGGATGGCAAAGAGGAGTGCAGCTATATATTATTGATATCTGACTATTAGTATTACATCTTATAATTAACAGTCTAACTGGCAATTTCAGTTTAGAAAATCAATTAAAATTTATAGATTGTCTAAACCTTTCCCAGTTTTCTTTAAGTCTTCTACGTTTTGCAGAGTCCGAGGGGACACTTTCTACCTGTCATCTGATGCACCTGAGCACATCTTCTTCCGTCTGTGGTTCAGGACGACATCATTTTTCGGATAATAGTTTAGAAAATCAATTAAAATTAATAGATTGTCTAAATCTTGCCCAGTTTGCTCGTTGTCTCCGCCTCGGATTCCGATGTGAGAGAGTTTCTTCGCGCGCAAAGCGCGCGGTGGGCTTTGGGGGTGACCCCGTAAGCCGGCTGGAACTCGGCGGGCGACGGCCCACCGGTGTCTGTTTTCTCCCCTGATATGTGCTGGCAGGGGAGGGGACCCGTGTGAGGGGGGGTCCCTTGTGGCGAGGTTGGTGGTGCCCCCGACCTGGAAGCGGCCGGGGGAGGGGCCGCGAGAAGGGTGCGGCCCCTGTGTCATCTTCTTCAGTTCCCGACCTTAGGGTGGTCGGGAACGCTGGGTCTTCGCCCCCGGCCTGGAAGCGGGCGGGGGAGGGGTCACGAGGCGTAGTGTGACCCCTATGATGTCATCTTCTTCAGTTCCCGACCTTAGGGTGGTCGGGAACGCTGGGTCTTCGCCCCCGGCCTGGAAGCGGGCGGGGGAGGGGTCACGAGGCGTAATGTGACCCCTATGATGTCGTCTTCTTCAATCCCCGACCTCAGGGCGGTCGGGGATACTCTTCGCCCCCGGCCTGGAAGCGGGCGGGGGAGGGACCACGGGGCGTAGTGTGGCCCCTATGAGGTCATCATCTTCGGCCTCCGACCTGAGGGTGGTCGGAGACGCTCTTCATGGTGTGATCCCGGTCTGGTTGGCGACCGGGAGTGGGCCTCGGGGGTGTGGGCCCTGTGCGGTCTTCTTCTTCACCTCGGCGGGGGGGGCCCCAGGGTCTCCCGGGGCAGGCGGCGGCCTTCCGGTGGCCGTGCGTGAAGCGGTGCGATGCCCTGAAGATGGACGTGCCGGCTGCGGTCGGCTCCGTCAAACATCCGTTTGGCGAGCCTGGCCACGAACTGCTCGATGGTTTCCATCTTCAGGTCCTCGTGGATATTGGAGTTGCGCACGAACCACGGTGCGCCGACTGCCGCGCGCAGACAGAGGTTCTGCTGGGCCTGCATCTTGGTCTTGTTGGTTGCTGAAAGCAGGTGGAGCCATGCCGGAGCGGCGTAGGTGAGGCGTGAGCGGATGAAGGTCTTATAGATGTTGACCTTTACCCAGGATGGCAAAGAGGAGTGCAGCTATATATTATTGATATCTGACTATTAGTATTACATCTTATAATTAACAGTCTAACTGGCAATTTCAGTTTAGAAAATCAATTAAAATTTATAGATTGTCTAAACCTTTCCCAGTTTTCTTTAAGTCTTCTACGTTTTGCAGAGTCCGAGGGGACACTTTCTACCTGTCATCTGATGCACCTGAGCACATCTTCTTCCGTCTGTGGTTCAGGACGACATCATTTTTCGGATAATAGTTTAGAAAATCAATTAAAATTAATAGATTGTCTAAATCTTGCCCAGTTTGCTCGTTGTCTCCGCCTCGGATTCCGATGTGAGAGAGTTTCTTCGCGCGCAAAGCGCGCGGTGGGCTTTGGGGGTGACCCCGTAAGCCGGCTGGAACTCGGCGGGCGACGGCCCACCGGTGTCTGTTTTCTCCCCTGATATGTGCTGGCAGGGGAGGGGACCCGTGTGAGGGGGGGTCCCTTGTGGCGAGGTTGGTGGTGCCCCCGACCTGGAAGCGGCCGGGGGAGGGGCCGCGAGAAGGGTGCGGCCCCTGTGTCATCTTCTTCAGTTCCCGACCTTAGGGTGGTCGGGAACGCTGGGTCTTCGCCCCCGGCCTGGAAGCGGGCGGGGGAGGGGTCACGAGGCGTAGTGTGACCCCTATGATGTCATCTTCTTCAGTTCCCGACCTTAGGGTGGTCGGGAACGCTGGGTCTTCGCCCCCGGCCTGGAAGCGGGCGGGGGAGGGGTCACGAGGCGTAATGTGACCCCTATGATGTCGTCTTCTTCAATCCCCGACCTCAGGGCGGTCGGGGATACTCTTCGCCCCCGGCCTGGAAGCGGGCGGGGGAGGGACCACGGGGCGTAGTGTGGCCCCTATGAGGTCATCATCTTCGGCCTCCGACCTGAGGGTGGTCGGAGACGCTCTTCATGGTGTGATCCCGGTCTGGTTGGCGACCGGGAGTGGGCCTCGGGGGTGTGGGCCCTGTGCGGTCTTCTTCTTCACCTCGGCGGGGGGGGGCCCAGGGTCTCCCGGGGCAGGCGGCGGCCTTCCGGTGGCCGTGCGTGAAGCGGTGCGATGCCCTGAAGATGGACGTGCCGGCTGCGGTCGGCTCCGTCAAACATCCGTTTGGCGAGCCTGGCCACGAACTGCTCGATGGTTTCCATCTTCAGGTCCTCGTGGATATTGGAGTTGCGCACGAACCACGGTGCGCCGACTGCCGCGCGCAGACAGAGGTTCTGCTGGGCCTGCATCTTGGTCTTGTTGGTTGCTGAAAGCAGGTGGAGCCATGCCGGAGCGGCGTAGGTGAGGCGTGAGCGGATGAAGGTCTTATAGATGTTGACCTTTACCCAGGATGGCAAAGAGGAGTGCAGCTATATATTATTGATATCTGACTATTAGTATTACATCTTATAATTAACAGTCTAACTGGCAATTTCAGTTTAGAAAATCAATTAAAATTTATAGATTGTCTAAACCTTTCCCAGTTTTCTTTAAGTCTTCTACGTTTTGCAGAGTCCGAGGGGACACTTTCTACCTGTCATCTGATGCACCTGAGCACATCTTCTTCCGTCTGTGGTTCAGGACGACATAATTTTTCGGATAATAGTTTAGAAAATCAATTAAAATTAATAGATTGTCTAAATCTTGCCCAGTTTGCTCGTTGTCTCCGCCTCGGATTCCGATGTGAGAGAGTTTCTTCGCGCGCAAAGCGCGCGGTGGGCTTTGGGGGTGACCCCGTAAGCCGGCTGGAACTCGGCGGGCGACGGCCCACCGGTGTCTGTTTTCTCCCCTGATATGTGCTGGCAGGGGAGGGGACCCGTGTGAGGGGGGGTCCCTTGTGGCGAGGTTGGTGGTGCCCCCGACCTGGAAGCGGCCGGGGGAGGGGCCGCGAGAAGGGTGCGGCCCCTGTGTCATCTTCTTCAGTTCCCGACCTTAGGGTGGTCGGGAACGCTGGGTCTTCGCCCCCGGCCTGGAAGCGGGCGGGGGAGGGGTCACGAGGCGTAGTGTGACCCCTATGATGTCATCTTCTTCAGTTCCCGACCTTAGGGTGGTCGGGAACGCTGGGTCTTCGCCCCCGGCCTGGAAGCGGGCGGGGGAGGGGTCACGAGGCGTAATGTGACCCCTATGATGTCGTCTTCTTCAATCCCCGACCTCAGGGCGGTCGGGGATACTCTTCGCCCCCGGCCTGGAAGCGGGCGGGGGAGGGACCACGGGGCGTAGTGTGGCCCCTATGAGGTCATCATCTTCGGCCTCCGACCTGAGGGTGGTCGGAGACGCTCTTCATGGTGTGATCCCGGTCTGGTTGACGACCGGGAGTGGGCCTCGGGGGTGTGGGCCCTGTGCGGTCTTCTTCTTCACCTCGGCGGGGGGGGCCCCAGGTCTCCCGGGGCAGGCGGCGGCCTTCCGGTGGCCGTGCGTGAAGCGGTGCGATGCCCTGAAGATGGACGTGCCGGCTGCGGTCGGCTCCGTCAAACATCCGTTTGGCGAGCCTGGCCACGAACTGCTCGATGGTTTCCATCTTCAGGTCCTCGTGGATATTGGAGTTGCGCACGAACCACGGTGCGCCGACTGCCGCGCGCAGACAGAGGTTCTGCTGGGCCTGCATCTTGGTCTTGTTGGTTGCTGAAAGCAGGTGGAGCCATGCCGGAGCGGCGTAGGTGAGGCGTGAGCGGATGAAGGTCTTATAGATGTTGACCTTTACCCAGGATGGCAAAGAGGAGTGCAGCTATATATTATTGATATCTGACTATTAGTATTACATATTATAATTAACAGTCTAACTGGCAATTTCAGTTTAGAAAATCAATTAAAATTTATAGATTGTCTAAACCTTTCCCAGTTTTCTTTAAGTCTTCTACGTTTTGCAGAGTCCGAGGGGACACTTTCTACCTGTCATCTGATGCACCTGAGCACATCTTCTTCCGTCTGTGGTTCAGGACTACATCATTTTTCGGATAATAGTTTAGAAAATCAATTAAAATTAATAGATTGTCTAAATCTTGCCCAGTTTGCTCGTTGTCTCCGCCTCGGATTCCGATGTGAGAGAGTTTCTTCGCGCGCAAAGCGCGCGGTGGGCTTTGGGGGTGACCCCGTAAGCCGGCTGGAACTCGGCGGGCGACGGCCCACCGGTGTCTGTTTTCTCCCCTGATATGTGCTGGCAGGGGAGGGGACCCGTGTGAGGGGGGGTCCCTTGTGGCGAGGTTGGTGGTGCCCCCGACCTGGAAGCGGCCGGGGGAGGGGCCGCGAGAAGGGTGCGGCCCCTGTGTCATCTTCTTCAGTTCCCGACCTTAGGGTGGTCGGGAACGCTGGGTCTTCGCCCCCGGCCTGGAAGCGGGCGGGGGAGGGGTCACGAGGCGTAGTGTGACCCCTATGATGTCATCTTCTTCAGTTCCCGACCTTAGGGTGGTCGGGAACGCTGGGTCTTCGCCCCCGGCCTGGAAGCGGGCGGGGGAGGGGTCACGAGGCGTAATGTGACCCCTATGATGTCGTCTTCTTCAATCCCCGACCTCAGGGCGGTCGGGGATACTCTTCGCCCCCGGCCTGGAAGCGGGCGGGGGAGGGACCACGGGGCGTAGTGTGGCCCCTATGAGGTCATCATCTTCGGCCTCCGACCTGAGGGTGGTCGGAGACGCTCTTCATGGTGTGATCCCGGTCTGGTTGGCGACCGGGAGTGGGCCTCGGGGGTGTGGGCCCTGTGCGGTCTTCTTCTTCACCTCGGCGGGGGGGGCCCCAGGGTCTCCCGGGGCAGGCGGCGGCCTTCCGGTGGCCGTGCGTGAAGCGGTGCGATGCCCTGAAGATGGACGTGCCGGCTGCGGTCGGCTCCGTCAAACATCCGTTTGGCGAGCCTGGCCACGAACTGCTCGATGGTTTCCATCTTCAGGTCCTCGTGGATATTGGAGTTGCGCACGAACCACGGTGCGCCGACTGCCGCGCGCAGACAGAGGTTCTGCTGGGCCTGCATCTTGGTCTTGTTGGTTGCTGAAAGCAGGTGGAGCCATGCCGGAGCGGCGTAGGTGAGGCGTGAGCGGATGAAGGTCTTATAGATGTTGACCTTTACCCAGGATGGCAAAGAGGAGTGCAGCTATATATTATTGATATCTGACTATTAGTATTACATCTTATAATTAACAGTCTAACTGGCAATTTCAGTTTAGAAAATCAATTAAAATTTATAGATTGTCTAAACCTTTCCCAGTTTTCTTTAAGTCTTCTACGTTTTGCAGAGTCCGAGGGGACACTTTCTACCTGTCATCTGATGCACCTGAGCACATCTTCTTCCGTCTGTGGTTCAGGACGACATCATTTTTCGGATAATAGTTTAGAAAATCAATTAAAATTAATAGATTGTCTAAATCTTGCCCAGTTTGCTCGTTGTCTCCGCCTCGGATTCCGATGTGAGAGAGTTTCTTCGCGCGCAAAGCGCGCGGTGGGCTTTGGGGGTGACCCCGTAAGCCGGCTGGAACTCGGCGGGCGACGGCCCACCGGTGTCTGTTTTCTCCCCTGATATGTGCTGGCAGGGGAGGGGACCCGTGTGAGGGGGGGTCCCTTGTGGCGAGGTTGGTGGTGCCCCCGACCTGGAAGCGGCCGGGGGAGGGGCCGCGAGAAGGGTGCGGCCCCTGTGTCATCTTCTTCAGTTCCCGACCTTAGGGTGGTCGGGAACGCTGGGTCTTCGCCCCCGGCCTGGAAGCGGGCGGGGGAGGGGTCACGAGGCGTAGTGTGACCCCTATGATGTCATCTTCTTCAGTTCCCGACCTTAGGGTGGTCGGGAACGCTGGGTCTTCGCCCCCGGCCTGGAAGCGGGCGGGGGAGGGGTCACGAGGCGTAATGTGACCCCTATGATGTCGTCTTCTTCAATCCCCGACCTCAGGGCGGTCGGGGATACTCTTCGCCCCCGGCCTGGAAGCGGGCGGGGGAGGGACCACGGGGCGTAGTGTGGCCCCTATGAGGTCATCATCTTCGGCCTCCGACCTGAGGGTGGTCGGAGACGCTCTTCATGGTGTGATTCCGGTCTGGTTGGCGACCGGGAGTGGGCCTCGGGGGTGTGGGCCCTGTGCGGTCTTCTTCTTCACCTCGGCGGGGGGGGGCCCAGGGTCTCCCGGGGCAGGCGGCGGCCTTCCGGTGGCCGTGCGTGAAGCGGTGCGATGCCCTGAAGATGGACGTGCCGGCTGCGGTCGGCTCCGTCAAACATCCGTTTGGCGAGCCTGGCCACGAACTGCTCGATGGTTTCCATCTTCAGGTCCTCGTGGATATTGGAGTTGCGCACGAACCACGGTGCGCCGACTGCCGCGCGCAGACAGAGGTTCTGCTGGGCCTGCATCTTGGTCTTGTTGGTTGCTGAAAGCAGGTGGAGCCATGCCGGAGCGGCGTAGGTGAGGCGTGAGCGGATGAAGGTCTTATAGATGTTGACCTTTACCCAGGATGGCAAAGAGGAGTGCAGCTATATATTATTGATATCTGACTATTAGTATTACATCTTATAATTAACAGTCTAACTGGCAATTTCAGTTTAGAAAATCAATTAAAATTTATAGATTGTCTAAACCTTTCCCAGTTTTCTTTAAGTCTTCTACGTTTTGCAGAATCCGAGGGGACACTTTCTACCTGTCATCTGATGCACCTGAGCACATCTTCTTCCGTCTGTGGTTCAGGACGACATCATTTTTTGGATAATAGTTTAGAAAATCAATTAAAATTAATAGATTGTCTCAATCTTGCCCAGTTTGCTCGTTGTCTCCGCCTCGGATTCCGATGTGAGAGAGTTTCTTCGCGCGCAAAGCGCGCGGTGGGCTTTGGGGGTGACCCCGTAAGCCGGCTGGAACTCGGCGGGCGACGGCCCACCGGTGTCTGTTTTCTCCCCTGATATGTGCTGGCAGGGGAGGGGACCCGTGTGAGGGGGGGTCCCTTGTGGCGAGGTTGGTGGTGCCCCCGACCTGGAAGCGGCCGGGGGAGGGGCCGCGAGAAGGGTGCGGCCCCTGTGTCATCTTCTTCAGTTCCCGACCTTAGGGTGGCCGGGAACGCTGGGTCTTCGCCCCCGGCCTGGAAGCGGGCGGGGGAGGGGTCACGAGGCGTAGTGTGACCCCTATGATGTCATCTTCTTCAGTTCCCGACCTTAGGGTGGTCGGGAACGCTGGGTCTTCGCCCCCGGCCTGGAAGCGGGCGGGGGAGGGGTCACGAGGCGTAATGTGACCCCTATGATGTCGTCTTCTTCAATCCCCGACCTCAGGGCGGTCGGGGATACTCTTCGCCCCCGGCCTGGAAGCGGGCGGGGGAGGGACCACGGGGCGTAGTGTGGCCCCTATGAGGTCATCATCTTCGGCCTCCGACCTGAGGGTGGTCGGAGACGCTCTTCATGGTGTGATCCCGGTCTGGTTGGCGACCGGGAGTGGGCCTCGGGGGTGTGGGCCCTGTGCGGTCTTCTTCTTCACCTCGGCGGGGGGGGCCCCAGGGTCTCCCGGGGCAGGCGGCGGCCTTCCGGTGGCCGTGCGTGAAGCGGTGCGATGCCCTGAAGATGGACGTGCCGGCTGCGGTCGGCTCCGTCAAACATCCGTTTGGCGAGCCTGGCCACGAACTGCTCGATGGTTTCCATCTTCAGGTCCTCGTGGATATTGGAGTTGCGCACGAACCACGGTGCGCCGACTGCCGCGCGCAGACAGAGGTTCTGCTGGGCCTGCATCTTGGTCTTGTTGGTTGCTGAAAGCAGGTGGAGCCATGCCGGAGCGGCGTAGGTGAGGCGTGAGCGGATGAAGGTCTTATAGATGTTGACCTTTACCCAGGATGGCAAAGAGGAGTGCAGCTATATATTATTGATATCTGACTATTAGTATTACATCTTATAATTAACAGTCTAACTGGCAATTTCAGTTTAGAAAATCAATTAAAATTTATAGATTGTCTAAACCTTTCCCAGTTTTCTTTAAGTCTTCTACGTTTTGCAGAGTCCGAGGGGACACTTTCTACCTGTCATCTGATGCACCTGAGCACATCTTCTTCCGTCTGTGGTTCAGGACGACATCATTTTTCGGATAATAGTTTAGAAAATCAATTAAAATTAATAGATTGTCTAAATCTTGCCCAGTTTGCTCGTTGTCTCCGCCTCGGATTCCGATGTGAGAGAGTTTCTTCGCGCGCAAAGCGCGCGGTGGGCTTTGGGGGTGACCCCGTAAGCCGGCTGGAACTCGGCGGGCGACGGCCCACCGGTGTCTGTTTTCTCCCCTGATATGTGCTGGCAGGGGAGGGGACCCGTGTGAGGGGGGGTCCCTTGTGGCGAGGTTGGTGGTGCCCCCGACCTGGAAGCGGCCGGGGGAGGGGCCGCGAGAAGGGTGCGGCCCCTGTGTCATCTTCTTCAGTTCCCGACCTTAGGGTGGTCGGGAACGCTGGGTCTTCGCCCCCGGCCTGGAAGCGGGCGGGGGAGGGGTCACGAGGCGTAGTGTGACCCCTATGATGTCATCTTCTTCAGTTCCCGACCTTAGGGTGGTCGGGAACGCTGGGTCTTCGCCCCCGGCCTGGAAGCGGGCGGGGGAGGGGTCACGAGGCGTAATGTGACCCCTATGATGTCGTCTTCTTCAATCCCCGACCTCAGGGCGGTCGGGGATACTCTTCGCCCCCGGCCTGGAAGCGGGCGGGGGAGGGACCACGGGGCGTAGTGTGGCCCCTATGAGGTCATCATCTTCGGCCTCCGACCTGAGGGTGGTCGGAGACGCTCTTCATGGTGTGATCCCGGTCTGGTTGGCGACCGGGAGTGGGCCTCGGGGGTGTGGGCCCTGTGCGGTCTTCTTCTTCACCTCGGCGGGGGGGGGCCCAGGGTCTCCCGGGGCAGGCGGCGGCCTTCCGGTGGCCGTGCGTGAAGCGGTGCGATGCCCTGAAGATGGACGTGCCGGCTGCGGTCGGCTCCGTCAAACATCCGTTTGGCGAGCCTGGCCACGAACTGCTCGATGGTTTCCATCTTCAGGTCCTCGTGGATATTGGAGTTGCGCACGAACCACGGTGCGCCGACTGCCGCGCGCAGACAGAGGTTCTGCTGGGCCTGCATCTTGGTCTTGTTGGTTGCTGAAAGCAGGTGGAGCCATGCCGGAGCGGCGTAGGTGAGGCGTGAGCGGATGAAGGTCTTATAGATGTTGACCTTTACCCAGGATGGCAAAGAGGAGTGCAGCTATATATTATTGATATCTGACTATTAGTATTACATCTTATAATTAACAGTCTAACTGGCAATTTCAGTTTAGAAAATCAATTAAAATTTATAGATTGTCTAAACCTTTCCCAGTTTTCTTTAAGTCTTCTACGTTTTGCAGAGTCCGAGGGGACACTTTCTACCTGTCATCTGATGCACCTGAGCACATCTTCTTCCGTCTGTGGTTCAGGACGACATCATTTTTTGGATAATAGTTTAGAAAATCAATTAAAATTAATAGATTGTCTCAATCTTGCCCAGTTTGCTCGTTGTCTCCGCCTCGGATTCCGATGTGAGAGAGTTTCTTCGCGCGCAAAGCGCGCGGTGGGCTTTGGGGGTGACCCCGTAAGCCGGCTGGAACTCGGCGGGCGACGGCCCACCGGTGTCTGTTTTCTCCCCTGATATGTGCTGGCAGGGGAGGGGACCCGTGTGAGGGGGGGTCCCTTGTGGCGAGGTTGGTGGTGCCCCCGACCTGGAAGCGGCCGGGGGAGGGGCCGCGAGAAGGGTGCGGCCCCTGTGTCATCTTCTTCAGTTCCCGACCTTAGGGTGGCCGGGAACGCTGGGTCTTCGCCCCCGGCCTGGAAGCGGGCGGGGGAGGGGTCACGAGGCGTAGTGTGACCCCTATGATGTCATCTTCTTCAGTTCCCGACCTTAGGGTGGTCGGGAACGCTGGGTCTTCGCCCCCGGCCTGGAAGCGGGCGGGGGAGGGGTCACGAGGCGTAATGTGACCCCTATGATGTCGTCTTCTTCAATCCCCGACCTCAGGGCGGTCGGGGATACTCTTCGCCCCCGGCCTGGAAGCGGGCGGGGGAGGGACCACGGGGCGTAGTGTGGCCCCTATGAGGTCATCATCTTCGGCCTCCGACCTGAGGGTGGTCGGAGACGCTCTTCATGGTGTGATCCCGGTCTGGTTGGCGACCGGGAGTGGGCCTCGGGGGTGTGGGCCCTGTGCGGTCTTCTTCTTCACCTCGGCGGGGGGGGCCCCAGGGTCTCCCGGGGCAGGCGGCGGCCTTCCGGTGGCCGTGCGTGAAGCGGTGCGATGCCCTGAAGATGGACGTGCCGGCTGCGGTCGGCTCCGTCAAACATCCGTTTGGCGAGCCTGGCCACGAACTGCTCGATGGTTTCCATCTTCAGGTCCTCGTGGATATTGGAGTTGCGCACGAACCACGGTGCGCCGACTGCCGCGCGCAGACAGAGGTTCTGCTGGGCCTGCATCTTGGTCTTGTTGGTTGCTGAAAGCAGGTGGAGCCATGCCGGAGCGGCGTAGGTGAGGCGTGAGCGGATGAAGGTCTTATAGATGTTGACCTTTACCCAGGATGGCAAAGAGGAGTGCAGCTATATATTATTGATATCTGACTATTAGTATTACATCTTATAATTAACAGTCTAACTGGCAATTTCAGTTTAGAAAATCAATTAAAATTTATAGATTGTCTAAACCTTTCCCAGTTTTCTTTAAGTCTTCTACGTTTTGCAGAGTCCGAGGGGACACTTTCTACCTGTCATCTGATGCACCTGAGCACATCTTCTTCCGTCTGTGGTTCAGGACGACATCATTTTTTGGATAATAGTTTAGAAAATCAATTAAAATTAATAGATTGTCTCAATCTTGCCCAGTTTGCTCGTTGTCTCCGCCTCGGATTCCGATGTGAGAGAGTTTCTTCGCGCGCAAAGCGCGCGGTGGGCTTTGGGGGTGACCCCGTAAGCCGGCTGGAACTCGGCGGGCGACGGCCCACCGGCGTCTGTTTTCTCCCCTGATATGTGCTGGCAGGGGAGGGGACCCGTGTGAGGGGGGGTCCCTTGTGGCGAGGTTGGTGGTGCCCCCGACCTGGAAGCGGCCGGGGGAGGGGCCGCGAGAAGGGTGCGGCCCCTGTGTCATCTTCTTCAGTTCCCGACCTTAGGGTGGTCGGGAACGCTGGGTCTTCGCCCCCGGCCTGGAAGCGGGCGGGGGAGGGGTCACGAGGCGTAGTGTGACCCCTATGATGTCATCTTCTTCAGTTCCCGACCTTAGGGTGGTCGGGAACGCTGGGTCTTCGCCCCCGGCCTGGAAGCGGGCGGGGGAGGGGTCACGAGGCGTAATGTGACCCCTATGATGTCGTCTTCTTCAATCCCCGACCTCAGGGCGGTCGGGGATACTCTTCGCCCCCGGCCTGGAAGCGGGCGGGGGAGGGACCACGGGGCGTAGTGTGGCCCCTATGAGGTCATCATCTTCGGCCTCCGACCTGAGGGTGGTCGGAGACGCTCTTCATGGTGTGATCCCGGTCTGGTTGACGACCGGGAGTGGGCCTCGGGGGTGTGGGCCCTGTGCGGTCTTCTTCTTCACCTCGGCGGGGGGGGCCCCAGGGTCTCCCGGGGCAGGCGGCGGCCTTCCGGTGGCCGTGCGTGAAGCGGTGCGATGCCCTGAAGATGGACGTGCCGGCTGCGGTCGGCTCCGTCAAACATCCGTTTGGCGAGCCTGGCCACGAACTGCTCGATGGTTTCCATCTTCAGGTCCTCGTGGATATTGGAGTTGCGCACGAACCACGGTGCGCCGACTGCCGCGCGCAGACAGAGGTTCTGCTGGGCCTGCATCTTGGTCTTGTTGGTTGCTGAAAGCAGGTGGAGCCATGCCGGAGCGGCGTAGGTGAGGCGTGAGCGGATGAAGGTCTTATAGATGTTGACCTTTACCCAGGATGGCAAAGAGGAGTGCAGCTATATATTATTGATATCTGACTATTAGTATTACATATTATAATTAACAGTCTAACTGGCAATTTCAGTTTAGAAAATCAATTAAAATTTATAGATTGTCTAAACCTTTCCCAGTTTTCTTTAAGTCTTCTACGTTTTGCAGAGTCCGAGGGGACACTTTCTACCTGTCATCTGATGCACCTGAGCACATCTTCTTCCGTCTGTGGTTCAGGACGACATCATTTTTCGGATAATAGTTTAGAAAATCAATTAAAATTAATATATTGTCTAAATCTTGCCCAGTTTGCTCGTTGTCTCCGCCTCGGATTCCGATGTGAGAGAGTTTGCGCGCGCGAAGAAACTCTCTCACATCGGAATCCGAGGCGGAGACAACGAGCAAACTGGGCAAGATTGAGACAATCTATTAATTTTAATTGATTTTCTAAACTATTATCCAAAAAATGATGTCGTCCTGAACCACAGACGGAAGAAGATGTGCTCAGGTGCATCAGATGACAGGTAGAAAGTGTCCCCTCGGACTCTGCAAAACGTAGAAGACTTAAAGAAAACTGGGAAAGGTTTAGACAATCTATAAATTTTAATTGATTTTCTAAACTGAAATTGCCAGTTAGACTGTTAATTATAAGATGTAATACTAATAGTCAGATATCAATAATATATAGCTGCACTCCTCTTTGCCATCCTGGGTAAAGGTCAACATCTATAAGACCTTCATCCGCTCACGCCTCACCTACGCCGCTCCGGCATGGCTCCACCTGCTTTCAGCAACCAACAAGACCAAGATGCAGGCCCAGCAGAACCTCTGTCTGCGCGCGGCAGTCGGCGCACCGTGGTTCGTGCGCAACTCCAATATCCACGAGGACCTGAAGATGGAAACCATCGAGCAGTTCGTGGCCAGGCTCGCCAAACGGATGTTTGACGGAGCCGACCGCAGCCGGCACGTCCATCTTCAGGGCATCGCACCGCTTCACGCACGGCCACCGGAAGGCCGCCGCCTGCCCCGGGAGACCCTGGGGCCCCCCCCGCCGAGGTGAAGAAGAAGACCGCACAGGGCCCACACCCCCGAGGCCCACTCCCGGTCGCCAACCAGACCGGGATCACACCATGAAGAGCGTCTCCGACCACCCTCAGGTCGGAGGCCGAAGATGATGACCTCATAGGGGCCACACTACGCCCCGTGGTCCCTCCCCCGCCCGCTTCCAGGCCGGGGGCGAAGAGTATCCCCGACCGCCCTGAGGTCGGGGGTTGAAGAAGACGACATCATAGGGGTCACATTACGCCTCGTGACCCCTCCCCCGCCCGCTTCCAGGCCGGGGGCGAAGACCCAGCGTTCCCGACCACCCTAAGGTCGGGAACTGAAGAAGATGACATCATAGGGGTCACACTACGCCTCGTGACCCCTCCCCCGCCCGCTTCCAGGCCGGGGGCGAAGACCCAGCGTTCCCGGCCACCCTAAGGTCGGGAACTGAAGAAGATGACACAGGGGCCGCACCCTTCTCGCGGCCCCTCCCCCGGCCGCTTCCAGGTCGGGGGCACCACCAACCTCGCCACAAGGGACCCCCCCTCACACGGGTCCCCTCCCCTGCCAGCACATATCAGGGGAGAAAACAGACACCGGTGGGCCGTCGCCCGCCGAGTTCCAGCCGGCTTACGGGGTCACCCCCAAAGCCCACCGCGCGCTTTGCGCGCGAAGAAACTCTCTCACATCGGAATCCGAGGCGGAGACAACGAGCAAACTGGGCAAGATTGAGACAATCTATTAATTTTAATTGATTTTCTAAACTATTATCCAAAAAATGATGTCGTCCTGAACCACAGACGGAAGAAGATGTGCTCAGGTGCATCAGATGACAGGTAGAAAGTGTCCCCTCGGACTCTGCAAAACGTAGAAGACGTAGAAGACTTCACCTCTCGCTACCTACTCGATTAGGCTGAGTATGAATGGCGATATTTTTATTAAAGATATAGATCACCTCTCGCTACCTACTCGATTAGGCTCAGTATGAATGGCGATATTTTTATTAAAGATATAGATCACCTCTCGCTACCTACTCGATTAGGCTGAGTATGAATGGCGATATTTTTATTAAAGATATAGATCACCTCTCGCTACCTACTCGATTAGGCTGAGTATGAATGGCGATATTTTTATTAAAGATATAGATCACCTCTCGCTACCTACTCGATTAGGCTCAGTATGAATGGCGATATTTTTATTAAAGATATAGATCACCTCTCGCTACCTACTCGATTAGGCTCAGTATGAATGGCGATATTTTTATTAAAGATATAGATCACCTCTCGCTACCTACTCGATTAGGCTGAGTATGAATGGCGATATTTTTATTAAAGATATAGATCACCTCTCGCTACCTACTCGATTAGGCTCAGTATGAATGGCGATATTTTTATTAAAGATATAGATCACCTCTCGCTACCTACTCGATTAGGCTGAGTATGAATGGCGATATTTTTATTAAAGATATAGATCACCTCTCGCTACCTACTCGATTAGGCTGAGTATGAATGGCGATATTTATATTACTGAACAATAAAAGATACGCAGTTGTTTATTTTATTCTAAATTATTATATAAAAATATTAGCTGTTTAACAAATTCCCCGCAGTATCTACGAGTATATGTAAATAATTGTTGCAAATATATTAAATAGAAGCCAAAGATCAAATATTGTTAATCTTATTTCTATTGAACAGTTCACTTCATATACTAAAATAGACTTTAATATATTTTCTAACAATATATAACAATTAATAAACGAGCAAACGAAAATATTGGGTCGTTTGGAAAATCCGCAATATAAAATAAAATATTGTATTTTTGATTTTTGTATAGTATTTGTATCAAAGCCCTAATAAAACATAATAATATTAATATGATTGTGTTATTTTAAACCTGTATCAAACAAACATAGGTAAACCTTTCTAAACCAGCCTATAGTTAGTTGCAAGCCTGAGATACCATTCTTTTTATCTCTCTTTCCATGCAATCCATGGAATGCTTAGAAAATTGTCTTTATATATTAAAAATTAAAAGGTCTGTGGTCAATACATTAAATGAAATTAAATTAATAGGTACATGAGCTTCTAAGAAGGCATTAATGAAATCATACAGTATTTGGTTGGGTAGGGAGTGGAACAGAATGCTGGATGGTAAACGTATTGTGCAATAAAAGAGAAGACATCTTTTTTAAACTTTCCCGTCACCAGTCTGGAATCAACAAACACTACTTTAAAATAGACCTGGAACAACATAGTGATTCCATGGTTTTCTAAAACCATTTCAATAATATGAGTAAGACAAATTTCTAAGCATTCCATAGATTCACCGTACAGATGCCGGGTCAATCATGTGTGGGTAAGAGATGCGAAGAAAGGTTTCTCAGGCTTGGGTCTGACAATAGGCTGGTTTGAAAAGGCCTCCTTCTTTATTTTATTGTGTGATAACCATCCACCATTCCACTCCTCTCCCTATGAATGAAATCAAGACCTACTGAGTTTCAGTGAATGCTCATTAACTGATAGTCAATTGCGAGGGACAGGAGCCATCTGCAGTATAAAGCTGGAAAAGTTGTACATAATCGACAAATTCCTACACATTTTAATTAATGTGATATAATACTCTATCATTATTTACATGCACAATCTGTTTGAATGATTTCAAGTTTATTTTAGGTGAGTTACAAACTTATTTCTTATTTACACAGTACATAATAGTAAGCCTCCCTCGCTCGCTCGCAATCCACTAAATGGGTTATCGACATTTTACTCTCTAAAACTCTAAACAAAATCTTCATTCAGCTCGGCTGGTCCAGCATAAATAGAAGTCTTTGCATTGATTTTCCACTTAATTAAATTTGTTCTTTTCCTAGAGGGCTTAGTGATCGCAGATTGATTAATTAATAGATATTTTTGTCCTATTTTTGCTACACACATCCCGCTAATCGTAAGTTTAGTTTCCCTGATGAATAAATAGCTGTGTTCGCTGATAAAAATGGTCCATACAATCTTCTTCTTCTTCTTTTTTAAAAATAAATGGCAATCGCCGATGAGGCATTTATGCCAACTTCACGTTTGTATCGTATGTATAAAAATATATAAATTTAATTTTACGGGACCATACAATCAAATCTGTTCAAATTCAATGTTTGTTTACATTTGTTGGTCGGCTGTCATTTAGATCAATTTAGAGGACACAAATCTGTCAAAATCGAAAAACATCGCTATTTCTACGGACTTTCTCGATGAAAAATTCCATTTTTATTGCCATACGCAAAACTTTATTAATTATTTTCATCTTAAGTAGACGATATTCTGAGAAGTAAAATTAAGAAATAATTTTAATATATTATTATACACATAGCAAGTTATATATATTTACAACATACTATTCCTATACGTAAATAATTCTTTTTTCAAATGGTATAGTATTTTTTTCGTATGGTATCTTATTCCGTAGAAATAGCCATCGCCCTCCCCTCACAGACTCTATGAAGAGTACAGACGACCGACTAGCCAATAACGGGACGACCCTATACTTCCCAAGTCATATGACAGTTGTTTTTTTTTTTTAATTTGTGTCAGGCATAGACCTTATTGCCGATTCAGTCTCAGAATAATTTGCAATAGCCCCCTAAAATTAAAAAAAAAATACTTTCCCTATACCCTGCCCTGCTGAGCAAAGCAGTTACCAAAGTAAAGGTATTTTGAAAGAAAACAAGTGTATTATTTAAAATATTTATTCTTTTTTTGATGCGTTAAAAATGCTTTTTCTTGCATTCTTGGTAATTTCTTATTTTGTAGCCTATATATATATATATCCGTGCCTTTTAAAATTCAGTTAATATGGTGAGCTCCAAAAATAGATTTACAACAAACAAGCTCTCTATGCTCATTACATTTAACGAAATCCAAAGTGTGCTATATTGTTGTCATGTGCATTTAGCACTAACCACTCATTTGACTCCGTTAAAATTACTCCAAAACTGCGGACCACATCATCAGGTGGGTAATGAAGCTTTGTCATATTTTTTGTGCCTTTGCGTTCACGCTCTCTGATCCATCCGTGAGTGCTACTTTTCTCTACTTTTAAATCGCTGCGGAAATGTATACACTTAAGCTTTTCTAAAATTTTCTTCACTACCCAACCCGTTGGGTAAGCACGTGAGGGAACCGCCAGTCTTTGCTGCCTTGCTTGTTGTAATATTCCTTCCACCTCATTCACTTGACGATGATGAGGCTCCCTGTTTTTATTTTCAACAGATAAAGATTGACTATTGATTATACAACGTGTTACAAAATACCTCGTAAAGCCGAAAGGAGGTTAAATAAGGGGCTTATAACGAGTCCATTCACAATATTTAAGAACCGTAGTAACCCTGTAATAACATACCCCAAAAAATATAAAATATATTATTTTCAATTTTGCAACCCTATTTCAGTAAAATTAAAGAGTAAACTACGCAGAATGTACTTACATTTCTATCTAATTCGCAGAACAAAAAAATTAAAAGATCTAACCTAACGAAACAACCTGAAATGGCTTGTGTGACATTTCGCACCATTCCTCGGTGTTATTGATGCGAAAACCGATTTAACACGCTGTTTCATCTCGGCAACCGTTGGGCAATCGGAGAAATACACTCTGTCCTTCACAAAACCCTACAAAAAGAAGGCCAAGGGTGTGAGGTCTGGAGAACGAGCAGGCCATAGCACCGGTCACCCGCGGCCGATCCATCCTCACGGAAAGCGAACGTTAAGATTTTCTCGTACTTTGCGAGCAAAATGTGCCGGAGCTCATCATGCTGAAACACCATGTTTCTTTGGTTCTCAAAGTAATCCCAGTCAGCCATAGGAAAGTCGTCAATCGCCTCTTCGAATTCCGTTTGTAAAAACGTTAGAGGTTGCTACCGTTCAGACGTGATGGCATAATGACGGGACCGATGACATGCCCTCATAAAGGCCAGCCCACACATTCAGCCGCCAATGGTGTTGGAATCTGCCCTGCCGTGAAGCATGTGGATTCTCGCGAGCCCAAACGTGATCGTTATGCATATTTGAAAGTCCTGACCTCGTGAATGTTGCCTCGTCCGTTCAAAGAGCATAGTTTACGTAATTAGGGTTTTCCTTAAACTGCCTGAGGTATCACTAGCAGAAGTTACTCCTGGGTGCAAAATCAGCTCCTGTACGGCGATAGTGATAAGGGTGACGATTGTCGTCACGAAGAATTTCCCAAACTGCAATATGGTTTATACCGAATCTCGTTCCGTCGCTGTTTAGTGGGGGGTCTACCATCGCTAAATCGTTGCCGATACAGTTCGCGAGCACGATTTAAATTGCTATCTTCATGGCCTAAGCATAACATCATATCGTAATATTCCGATTTAGAAAGCATATGTTGGAAAAAAAACTCGAAACAGTTGTGGGATATCGATTAGAAGATTTGAAATTGACAACATATTTTTTTTTCCAACGTGTACATTTTTTGAAGCCAGTTCTCGAGTAAAAGATAAAAAAAATATCCTTGTATTGAGGTAGCAAACATTTATGAATGAAAAATAGTAAAACTATTAAAGTAGACTATTATTAGGTAAAATAGGTACGTAGGCCTTTCTGTTAAATAATCTTTGTTCCCTGACATGACAGCTTATTGGTTGACAATATTTTTGGCCTAGATAATTAATTATATTTTTACAGGGTATTTTGTAACACGTTGTATTGTCAGCCTCATCATCCTCACAATTAAATGATGTTGCATGAAATTTTATCACGTTAGTGATTAGCAATTATTTAAATGTGCACTTGAAAGTGTGGCAACTAGGGTTATTATTTCGATAATTATAGGCTCTCACTTGCGTAAAAAAAATATCAATTGGGTCCGTATTGAAATATCGGGGCCTGATATATACAGGGTTACAGAAAAAGTCGTGCTAGATCCGTTCAGGGCGTGGAGTACCCATCAGTTCTGACTTATTTCTCTATGAAACCCTAAATTTAACCATTTTCGACTTTTAATTTTTTTATTGAAAATAGCCGATTTTTGGGCTACTAAAATTAATTTTGTTTATTTTGTGTGCCTTATTATTATTATTATTGCATTTTTAAATGTGTAATAAGATGCTTTAGGAAGTCAATCATTAAAATAGTGAATAAGTTAATTGAATAGGCCGTAGTAGACAAGTGAAAGTTAAGAAATTACAAAAATAATTAGCAAGATTTTTTTTCTCTAAGGGATATCTAAAAAAAATATTATGGCAGTTGTTCGGCAGATGTATTTTAAAATATCTACGTATCATAAGCTATCTAACGAGGTATAACAATCTAGAATTTGTATTACATTTCGTGGAAAAAAAGTAGTTGGGACGCTTCAGGTAGTAGTTCTAACGGACCCGAACCTATTGTTTTTCAAGTTAAGACGCACCGTGCGAGCGAGACAAGTGATGATTTATGCAGGTGTAAGTGAAAGAAAAAATGTGTAGAGACTGATTAGGGCTGGGAATACAATACAGGATATTGTTTTGGTTGGTTTTCTGCTTTTGTTCTTCGTACATAGTAGATGTAATATCGTTTTGCTCTTTTTCTCGACTTGGCTGTGATTCTGGACTATTTCTTCTGATTTGTGACTACTGTGCTTGTTAACCGGACTCTGATTTGTACTTGTGATACGGAAGTGTGAAGATGACGTCCTACACACCTAAGGAATATGCTGATATGCTTATTTGTTATGGATACTGCGATTGTGTGTCTGCGCAAGCTAATAAACTAATATTGTTGCCCGTGATCTGGGACTTTCGCAATGGAGAGTATGGTTTACAGTGCATACTGCTGGCCTATACCCCTACCATTACTCGCCGGTACACGTTATTGAAGAAGGAGACCCCGCGAGAAGGTTGCACTTCTGCAGATTCATGCTAAATGCTGACGTAGAAGAACCAGATTTTCTAAGAAATATCTTGTGGACAGATGAATCCAAATTTGATAAAGATTGCATAACTAACTATCACAACGCCCATTACTTGGCCCCAAAAGAACGAAGGAATCCCAATAAGAAAAGAGTGAAGGGGTCCCAACGAAGATTCAGCGTGAATGTGTGGATGGGCATTATCTCCAATCATTTGATTGGACCTTACTTTCTCCCGGACAATATAAAATGGGGAAAGCTACGAAAACGTGGCTGGACACAAATTATCCAAACAAATGGATAGGACGAGGTGGGCCGTTGCCATGGCCAGCAAGAAGTCCGGACCTAACCCCCATGGATTTTCATGTGTGGGGGCGCATGAAAAGTCTTGTCTACAGCGAGCCAAATCCAGTTTCGTCTGTGGAAGAATTAAGAGAAAGGATTGTGGATGCAGCAAATCAAATGAGGACAACGTTGGCAACTGGAGTAGTGAAGACTGGTCTCCTAGAAGGATGCGACAATGTGTTAGAAACAGAGGCGGCCATGTTGAACATGAACTGTAGAGTAAGAAAAAGTTGTGTGAAAACCTGATTTATTAAATAACATTTCTTGCTTACCTATTGTTTAATTTACTTTTACGGGCTAAGTATTAACTTTCTTTCCCACTGTCGCCTATCAAACTAAGTTTTTGCCACGAAATGTAATACAAATTCTAGATTGTTATACCTCGTTAGATAGCTTATGATACGTAGATATTTTAAAATACATCTGCCGAACAACTGCCATAATATTTTTTTAGATATCCCTTAGAGAAAAAAAACTTGCTAATTATTTTTGTAATTTCTTAACTTTCACTTGTCTACTACGGCCTATTCAATTAACTTATGCACTATTTTAATGATTAAAGTCCTAAAGCATCTTATTACACATTTAAAAATGCAATAATAATAAGGCACACAAAATAAACAAAATTAATTTTAGTAGCCCAAAAATCGGCAATTTTCAATAAAAAAACTAAAAGTCGAAAATCTCGAGAAGGGATAAATTTAGGGTAGGGTGTTTCATAGAGAAATAAGTCAGAACTGATGGGTACTCCACGCCCTGAACGGATCTAGCACGACTTTTCCTGTAACCCTGTATATATTTTTTTTGTTGATAAAGTGCCACACCTTCATATAACTGTTTAATGTTAGTATACATTTTTTATAGTCGGTACTGATACTTCCCGGCCTTTACTATTAATACATTTTAGTGTTTTGAATTTTTTTACTGCTTCTTGCCAGAAACTGTAGTGTTTGGAGCCATCCACCACTGTTGCACGTATTTTGTAGTATTTTTCAGTGTGCTTCTCACGGGTCGTCCATCAACATAGTGTGCTGTAATAGAAAAATGATTATTATTATTGTTCAGTGACACACATTTTTCATTCTTGTTTAAGTGGCTCTAGTCTTTTTAGAATACAACATCAAGTGTGGTCACAAAGCTATGTAAGAGGTGTATGTCGTAGGTGTGTATTATCTATGCTTATATTAGATCTACTACTTGTGATTAATTTTATTACATGCGTTTCAAAAACTGACAAGTTATAATTAAATTAATCCTAAACCTGAAAGAATCTGCTAGCAGAATATTAGGAGATAGATTTAAAACAACCAGAACTAAGTACAACAAAGTACAAAGGCAGACGTAAAGCTGTTAGAAATTTTATGACGTTCAGATCTTCAGGACAATGAGAGCTGTAAGCTAACATATGCATACATATTAACCCATCCGGCGCCCATAACGACACGTATGCATGATCAGTTAACAAACTGTAACGACCCATTACACATATGTAAGTTTTCGTTATTTATACACACTTAAAAAGATAATTTAGATATAAATATTAACTATATATATGTAACAAATATTTTAAAGTTTTTTTTAAACTTGACAAATGTCTTAGAAATACCGCGTTTTTTCATGTTTCGATTAAACATTGAATATTTTTTTAAAATGGGATTTTCTAAACGGGACATTGGTTATTATAAAGGATTTTTTAATAATAGTTTTAAAATATAATATAATTTAACACTTTGATTGATTTGGCTGCTCGTATCATGGGAATGTTTACGATGATGCGGACCACAAGGTTCTAAGTTTGAAACAATTAATTATATTTGTTAACTGCATCGAAGTAGAGATAATTTCGGAACTTACTCCGCAAGATCTTACGACTATGCAAAAAAAATACGAGATTATTTATAGACGGCTTTTTTTTAAAACTGTTTATTTAAATATTAGTTTTAAATTATCAAATAAGGCACCGACAAAGCTTTTTCTTAGTAACATTTAAAAATGTCTCCATATAATATATGTATGAATATATTTGTATATGAATTTTTTTCGTCAATTTAAAGGATTAAGCGAACCGACCCAAACAAAGGATTATAAAGGATATAAACTATATTTTATATAAAAACAAAGGATTATATTTGACTTTGTATTTCTGCATTCTATAATACTTATTCTTTAAATTTCTGGAAATTAACTGCTTTTTAAAATAATTTAAAAGGTTATTTAGGTACCTATGCTATTTTAGAAACAAAGGATTATTTATGACTCTGAATTTCGGCATCCTATAATATTTAATCATTTATGTCTTTAGTCTAATGTTATTCATTTGTAATTTATTTTAGGTACGTACGTCAGTAGTTTTAATGACAATTTTAAAACCAAGATGGTATTAGTGAAACAGGAACCGCGACGGCTTAGCTTGCTTTCCGAGGCCCTTTATATGTACTATGAGAAATTTATTTATTTAAATCTTTATTGCACAAAGTACAAAGGCGGACTTAATGCCGCTAGGCATTCTATGACAGTCAAACCTTCGGGACAACAAGAGCAATTAAACAATGAAAGGTAGGTGCAATTACAGGCTTAATTAGACAATATAATGACATATATAAATTAATACATACTTACATACACATAGACATACAAATAAATAATATTTACATATCTACATACTAATACTACATGCAAATACATACATATAAACTACACATATAAACAATAATAATATACATACATATCAAATTAAATGTAATACTATCTATAACCATATCAAATACAAGTATAATTATCAGCAACGCCAGAACTAAACTAAGTTTATTATGACTTCATGTAGTGTGCATATACAAGTTTTTTAAAGATAGCCCTGCTCTGGGCCTGCCGGATGTTTATAGGCAACTGATTCCAGAGGTTTACGGCTACAACTGCAAAGGACTTTGAGACAAAAGAAGAATGGTGAGTGGGAATGGACAGAGTAGAATTAGAGGAAGAACGGAGAGTTTTGTCATGGGTAGCGCCAAGATAAGTGAAGCACTCTTTTAAGTAATTGGGGGTAGCGGGCTCATTAAGTATTGAGTATAACATGCAGAGTACTCTGCGATTCCTCCGAGGACGAATGGCTAACCACTTTAATTTGTTTCGAAAAGGTGATATGTGGTCGTATTTACGAAGACAAAATATAAACCTGATGCATGCGTTGTGTAGACGTTCCATTTTATTTAATAATTCTTCAGTGAGATCCACACAACACACGTCACCATAGTCGAGCAGAGGAAGCAACAGGGACTGTACCAAAGTTATTTTAGCTTTCATAGGCAAGAAATTTTTGAATTTGTTAAGAGAGTGCAGTGAAGAAAATATTTTACGACTAGTGTTGGCAGTCTGCGTGCCCCAGCTAAGATGAGAATCGAGGTGTATACCAAGGTTCTTAACCTCGCCGGAGAATGCAATTGGCACGCCATCATACCGAACAAGGTCAATCGTGCTCATATCTACTTTAGATAGTAGTCGAGAGCTACCAATGATAATTGATTGACACTTATTCGGGTTGACAGCGACGCCAAACCGCGATGACCAAGAGTAAACATTACATAAATCGGAATTCAGCCAAGCTATTGCACTATTGAGTGTGTCGATATCTGTCTGGACATAGAGCTGCAAGTCGTCGGCGTACAAGTGATAATGACAGTGAAGAGAAGAGGTGATGTTATTTATAAACAATGAGAAGAGTAAAGGAGAGAGAATGCCACCTTGTGGGACGCCTGCTTTTAAGTTACACCAGCCCGATGATGCCTCGTTTATACGCACTTGTTGTCGACGACCACAAAGATATTGCGTAAACCAATTTAAAGTTTCTGATGAGATCCTAAGACGAGACAAAATAGCGATTAGCAATTCAGGATCAACTGTGTTAAAGGCATTTGTGAAATCAATGAGTACTAATACAGTGACTTTAGTATCATCCATGCCGTTTCGGATATCTTCAGTTACTTTTAGTAAAGCTGAAGTTGTGCTATGACCGGGGCGAAATCCAGATTGGAGGGGGTTAAGGAGCCTATTTTCTTGAAGAAAAAGTGATAATTGTTTGTGAACAATAGACTCCAAAACCTTGGATAGGAATGGCAAAATCGAAATTGGGCGGTAATGTGAAGGAAGTGTTGGAGAAGTAATTTTAGGAATTGGAATGATATAAGTAGGCTCCGCGCCATAATTTCTTTTCTTACATAAATGTATGTAAGAAAAGAAATTCACAAAGATACATGCCAGAATGTTCAAACCGCAAACATTTTGCATTTTAAGTTTTTTTTTGCATTTTGTGTTCTTATAACCTAAGGTCTTTTTTTTCGACCTGCATTATCATACAGACAAGACAAAGTTAAGCCAATCCACAACATCTCGCCATGTGCCCAGTAATTTGTAGACTCATTTAAAAAAGCCAAAATATGTCTGTTCCATTTACAAAAAATAGTTCTTTCCTGATTCGCTTTACATTTATAAATAGAAATATGTAGGTAGTGAATACTTACAAAAATTTGCACTGTATGACAGGGCAGCCGCCATCGTTTTGCTAGGCACTCTTACGCAATTTTTCACCTGGAAATTAAAATAAAAAAATCATTATTACCTGTTAAAAGAATGAAATAAATATATATGTAAATAAGGTAATTATCATACATGTTTAGAATATGGACCAACAATAAACATACCTTTATATTTTTAATTCTTTCCGGGATGTGTAACATTATACACATAGGTGACAATTTTTAACTTCTAAATCAAACTTTTCCATGATGGAAACGAATGTGTAAGTTCAATTATCAAATCTGAAACATTTTAATAAATTATTATTATTTATTTTTGTTACGGTTATACAAAGCTGAGAATAAAACGAAACAAAAGGAAAGTTAAGTTAATCAAATTATAACTGAAAATCAATAACAAGTTTTAATATTATTCAGTTGATGGTGGCAACCAGCATTGTTCTTAATATGCATTTTATATGAAAGAGTACTTAAAGCCAAAAATGTAATAAATATTAATGAATAAAATACTGAGTCGCTAGTCAAACTAAACCTCCTGTGTTCTAATTCTAAAATTTATTGTCTTAAATAAATATCAGTTAAGTCCAATAATTTGTTTAATTTATTTGTGGGTTTAGGTGTTTAGTAAAGTTGGCTAAATGTGAATCCACTTCTTATAGTTGTTTTATTTATTACATTTTATTAACTCTTATTTTTGTGACAAATAAAAACTGATTTTATTTTATTTATAAAATAAAACAACTTGCAAGTTGACAATCTGACTTAGTATCTACTTAAATCGAAAACGTTTTTAAAAATATAATATAAATAGTACCTGAAGTAGTTGCAGTTTTATAATATGTGGGACATAGTGCCCTTTTCTGGATTAGTTAGTTCATCTAAGGAAACATCACCTGAAATTCAAATATTGTATTATTTATTTATTTATTTATTTATAAAAGTGTTGGTGGCCCGGTTGTAAGAATGTTTTCCTTCAAAAACCTGAACCCCGGCTATTAAAATATACACCTTTATTACGTACATTTGTCAAGAGATAGAAAGTAAGACAAATTTCTTAACATTTGATGAATTCAACATGCAAGTGTAGAGAGAGGAGAAGAATGATGTCTCGGGCTTGCAATTGACTGAGGCTGGTTTACAAAAACTTTCTCACCATTTTGCTCCTTTCCCTACCAGACCAAGACTGATCCATTAAGCTGCCTTGGAAGCTAGTTTTTGTAATTTACACTACCACTCACTGTTCCTGTGGATAAAAAAACCTTATTAAGCTATTGGTCTTGGTTCCTCTAATGCCAACATGAGGGACCCTTAATGAATTATCATGAAAAAATACATCAGACCCTTGCCAACCGGTCTGACCAGCTGCAGCGTGGCGAATGTAGGCTAAATTCTTCATTTATTTATTCATTCATTTCTACAGCACATTACAGAACATAAAGGTTAGTATATAATTGAGTTTATACATTGGCCAAATTAGGAAACATACTTTATTACTGTTAGGTGTCAAAGAAAAGGAGAAAAAACAAGAAATACAACCAAAAGATATAGAAATTCAGTTCAATTCAACAAAAAACAATAACACAAATAAAATTACAGATATCCAATATTGAATTAAATTAAATTAAAAATTAAAACAAAACTAAAGATTAATTTAATAATTAAATTAAAAAGAGTTCTAAATTAAATAATTATTGGCTGCCCTAACTACAGCTAAGTGTACCCTAACAGTGAGTGAGATGTGATGTAGCCCTGTAGAGTTACAGATTATCTGCATCCGAAGTACAGATTAATACTAATACTTTTATATTTATATTAGACATCGACGAGCTTGCCACTTGTCATGATTGGCCTATAGTAACGTTGACTAAATGTGAATCCGCTTATTTATAAGCGTGGTTTCTGACCATATGATTTAAATATCTTGTTATTGTGAAGCAATCGTTGGATGAGAAATGTCATTGGTTAGGTGGCAAGCATTGGTTGAAAACATGCATTTGATTATGCTATTAATGTGCAGCGTTGGTTGAAAAGTCATACAGTATATGGAATTGTGTTATTAATGTGAAGCATTGGTTGGTTAAAAAGTCATACATTATATGGAATGGTGTATTAATGTGAAGCATTGGTTTATTGAAAAGTCATACATTATATGGAATGGTGTATTAATGTGAAGCATTGGTTGAATGAAAAGTCATAAATTATATGAAATTATGTTAGTTATGTGAAGCATTGGTTGGTTGAAAAGTTACACATTATATGAAATGTCATTAATGTGAAGCATTGGTTGGTTGAAAAGTTATACATTATATGGAATGATGATATGAAGCATTGGTTGATTGAAAAGTCATACATTATATGGAATGATGTTATTGATGTGAAGCATCGGTTGGTTGGAAAGTTATACATTATATGGAATGATGTTATTGATGTGAAGCATAGGTTGATTGAAAAGTTATACGCGTAATATGGAATGATGTTATTCATGTGAAGCATTGATTGGTTAAAAAGTCATACATTATATGGAATAATGTTATTAATATGAAGCATTGGTTGGTTAAAAAGGCATACATTATATGGAATGATGTTATTGATGTGAAGCATTGGTTGGTTAAAAAGGCATATATTATTGTGTATAAATGTGAAGCTTTGGCGGACCGCATACGTAACGTCGAAATACGGAAAAGGGTTGGTATGAAGGAAAGCATAGGGACAAAAATAAGGAAAGGCATGCTACGATGGTTCGGGCATGTTGAAAGGATGAGCGATGAAAGATTGACGAACCAGATATATAATGCGAAAGTTGTAGGTAAAAGAGGCCCTGGCAGACCGAGACTCACATATCACGATCAAATAAATAAAACACTGACTGAAGGTGCATTAAAAAGTCTTCGTAACCAAAGGGCATGTATGAAGAGGTTAATGAATGTCGACGAAGCGAAAGAAGTATGTCGTGATCGTGTCAAATGGCGCTCAATTGTCTCTGCCTACCCCGCAAGGGATCTGGCGTGAAGATATGTATGTATGTAAATGTGAAGCATTGGTTGATTGGAAAGTCATATATTATATGGAATTGTGTATTAATGTGAAGCATTGGTTGGTTGGAAAGTCATACATTATATGGAATGATAATTATAATATGAAGCATTTGTAGAAGAACATACATAGTTTGTCGTTACGATTCCCAGCCTAGCGAGTAACAACTGCTCCTTGACTTTTTCTAGTTCTTGTTGTTGTTTGGCGATCACTGACCGCAGTTTTTCGTGTTTGCGTTCCAACTCATCCTGCAATTTGTTGCAAATCTATTCACTTTCAATTTATCTACCCCAACGTAGCATCATCATCATCAGCCTGTGTCTCTCCACTCCTGGATATAGACCTACCCCAAGGCTCGTTATTTATCACGATCGAGCCAGTGATCTGTTCCAGGTATCTTTTTCGTTCGGTTCTGCGATGTTTTTAAAGGCTATGTCGTTAAGTTTGGTTATATGACGCATGTCAACGTTTCGAACTATATCTATCAGAGAAATGCCGACAAAACTTTCTCCTCCATATCTTAAACTTGTGGACCAGACCTGCTCTCAGTGTCCACGTCTCTGCTCCGTACGACAATACTGCAAAACGCATTGGTTGAATACTTTCGTCTTCAAATACTGTGGTATGTCTGAAAAGATGTGGCGCAACTTCCCAAATGCTGCCCATCCTAGCTGAATTGAATTGCATAATTGTATAGTCTAATTACAATGTAGGAATATTGTATAGGTTATGGGTATTATGTAGCACTCCTAATAATCTTAAAATATACTTCAAAATCACTTTGAAAATAATGCTGTTTGTTAAAATTATTTTAATTATTAATTAAAACACGAACAGGTACCAAATGGGGTGTATCAGGCAAGCTTTTTGTAGATGTCGCTAGCGGCAATGGTACCTTGTTTATACCTATTATGCATAATTTTTTGAATGTTATTGTACTTTTTTATTTTTATAACAGAAAAATGTATTTTAACTTAACATTATCTATCTTAAAAGACGAATTAAGAAAGCGAACACCGTCGTTAAAAAGAAAAAAGGTTGAATTAATAGAACGGCAATTTTGAGATCACCATATCTTTCATATCGCTTGGAAATCTCGATTTGTACACTTAAAAGCTGCTCACTTAGGCATACTATCCAGAAAATAATAAATTTTGTAATAAAAATACAAACTTTCTATGCAACTGACAGTTCTATTAGGTACCATCTATCATGCGCCATCTATCGTAATAAAAAGTTAGTGATACACCCCATTATAGTTTGATTTTATGATTAACGTTCCTATATACATGACGCATCATTAATTAACCCCTTTTCTGAATTTAATATATATTTTTTGTACTGTTCTTATTTAATTTTCATTTTTGATTGTGTCATATGTGGGTTACGTTATTATTATGTTACCTTATTGAAAACGAATATCGATTTAAATTATTTATTCAGGCTTTTGGGATTATTTTTGTGACTTATTTGTGTACTTGTATCTAAACCAACTTCTGTCTTTAAGTTAAGTCACGTGCCTAATTTATTATTTTAAATTATTTGTCGATTTAGACCTCATAAGTGTTTTTTCAGCAATCCGTAAGTGAATATAAACAATTAAAAACACATTTGGACAAAAGATGACAAATAGCCTATTGGCCGATATATTTAAAAATCATTTTAAAATTCCATCTTATGTGTAAAACTAAATTTAAATAAATACTAGTGATTATACAAGCTTTTTTTATACTTTTTTTATGTGACCATGGGCACCTGATGGTAAGTGGCGCGCGAGGTCCATGAATGTTTGCAACTGGAATCAGTGTGCTTAGTGTAAAATGCATGTTTCGGAAAACGTAACTGCTGTAGTTACGTTTTTATATTTTACATTGCGTGTTATTGCAAGTTTGGCTATAATAACAGGCAATGAACATCGAAAATTCAGTAAAAAAACTCTACTACTATAGTTGCGTTTACGAAACTTCAGTCACACTAGGCATACAGACACTTATGACTAACATCAGTCCTTATGCCCGGCTTAACTGGGCATAGCTGAGGTCATGGATATTTACATGTTCTGTACATCGCCTAAATTAGTTGCTCGGGCGATGTCTAGAGCATTTTATAGATTTATAGATTTAGTTGCTTAATTTTTCTAAATTATTGTGGTTTATTTTATGTGGTTCTTCTATTTAATTTTTTTTTTTAGTTGTATAAGATATGTGTGGAAACTTGTAATTGGCATCTAGTTTTTTATATAAGTAATCAGCTGTAAGTTTTCCTTGAAGATAAATAAATAAATGACGGCAATTCGAGCCTGATCTCGAAACGTGTGGTTTGTCGGCCCGAACGGTGGATATTTCCCCGCCCCGGCAGACTGGGCAAATTAAATTACCACCACCAGTCCACCTATAAAAGCTGTTCAGTTGAGCCTGAATAATTTAACCATCGGGGTTAATTTGAATTAAAAACGGTCGGTCATAGGAAGCTTTTATAGGAACGTTTATAAAAAAATCAAACATCCTTCAAAAGTTAACTTTTTATAGATGTTTCTGTCTTCATGTTATTAGAGGTGCGATGCGTGCAAACATAAAATAAATTATAATTAAATTATAAAAATAATTTACTCTAAAATATTAATACTAACAAAACATAAATAATAATAGGTAATAATAATAGGTGGTAGGCAGACTGATAGTGGTAATTTGTCCAGTCTGCTGGGGCGGGGAAGTATCCACCGTTCGTGCTGATAAACCTAGTAAAGTGTATCCACAATGTCACCATGTCATGCCACTGATGTTAGTCATGAGTGTCTGATTCCAGTTGCTAACAATCATGGATCTCGCTCCCTACTTCCCAACAGGTGAGCGCAAGGTCACATGTCGTGCTAGTAAAAAAAAAAAAACTTTTTTCCATTTATACAATTTTTCACATTATTATTATTTATTTATTTTAATTTTCAAGTAGTTATTATTTGTATTGTACTGGGGGAATTTTATATGGTTTGACGATAGACTAAATATGATTCTATAGATAGAAACTAACTTTTATTCCTAAAAAACACATTCGTCGGAAATGACAATTGTCTTGTCTTCTGCATACAAATTGGCTATTTAAAATTTAATACTTTGTATGACCAATTGATCATTTTCTACATACAATAAGACCATACAAAGTCAAGTATGAGTAATAAATTGTAAATAGTTTTAATAAAAATTACCTGTAGATTAGCTTGATTGGAGCTGTCCGAGGGCAGTGAGGGTGTCAATGTTCTTTCTGAATATTCCATTTCTAATGTGTTCTTGGGTATAATATTGGGGGGATTAAGTTGTATATAATAAGAAGGAGGATGTTGGAACCAAGTCGACGCGGTGTTGTTCACATAAAGAGGACTCAAGCTACTCGCTGTGGCAGGCGTATTCACCGAAGACTGTAAAACAATATTGGTTGAAAGGCAAGACAAAAAAAAGTATAATTTATTCTAATCAACATTCTAAATCCAGATTAACACAGGGTAAGTAACTGACTTTAAACTCGAGACAAGTCAGTGCTGCCCGAAATTTAAAAGTATCATCACGACCGTTTCCCTCTCGTGGTCAGAAACCACGCTTACAAATAAGCAGATTCACATTTAGCCAACTTTAATATAGGCCAATCATGACAAGTGGCAAACTCGTCGATGTCTCCAACGTACCAAACTTAAGAAATTTCACAATTTTTTTAAAGTAAAGTAAAGTATCATCACGACCGTTTCCCTTTCGGGGTGGTAAGAAACCACGCTTATAAATAAGCGGATTCACATTTAGCCAACTTTACTATATGCCAATCATGACAAGTGGCAAGCTCGTCGATGTCTCCAGCGTACCAAACTCAAAATTATAAATTACATTAAATAATTATTAAATGTATTTATTTACATTATTAAATATTTTTGTGTCCCGACCAGGAATCGAACCCGGTACCTCCGAGTCTAAATCCACGGACTTTTACAATTTTACAATTTTTTTAAGAGTAAAATTTGATAGTTCTGAGCAATGTCTCGTGCTAAGTGCTAGCGGAGCAACGGCTATTAATCCGTGCCTTATTGTCCTTAATGTTAACAGGCAGACATGTCTGACGACATTGTGTTAGCCTTTTTTTTGACTACTGTACAATATTTTTTTTTATATAAAAAAAAAAGTATATTATTTTTTTTTTTCCTTCTGATTTGTAATATTTTTACATCATTATATCTCGCCAAACCATTAAGGTTTGATGGTGAGTAAGGTCGCTCGTTAGTAACAATTTATGTTTTTAGTGTTTCATAGGTTACTATTACGATTTTATTTATGTATATTATTTATTTATTTTAAAAAATATTGCACTATGTACAAGAGACGGGCTTAACGCCCCTAGGCATTCTCTAGCAACCAATGAAACGATTTGTGTAATGGTTGCATTAAATACATTAATAGGTAATTCAAATTAAATCTAAGTATTCTATCTATATAGATAAATACATACTAATATGTACACAATACTACATACTATATATATACACTACATATAATACCTGTGACAATGCCTATCTACAGCAGCTATAATGTTAAGCGTTATTCTGTATTTATAATTTTGTTATTTTATTGTTTCTCTTTTCAAATAATGGTTATAATGTACTGCTCCAGATTCACCAACATGTACTATAAAATTATATCGTTTTATATCAATATTGTAAAAATTGACGTGTAAAAGTGCAGAATACATATCTTTTTGTCCTATGCCTACTTGCAAAAATAAACGAATTGAATTGAATTGACCTACTTACACTGTGAGGAACTGTGAAAATAATGTGAGTATACCATCTATTACAGGTCAATACAACTGGCTTCGTCAACTCAGATTTCTCTGGCAACCAGTGCAGCTCATTCCAGATTGATGGAACCCGTCTGGCAGCTGGAAGTAATAGTTGAATGAAGCAGCAGTTGAGAAAACGTCTAAGGTGTTAGTCTATAAATTTTAATTTAGATTTACTAACCCGTCGTGGAGTCCGCAATGATTGCATCATGTTAAAATTCTGCGTGTTTGTTTCTATGTTGGGCGCATCATTGACTGGTGTATTGATTGCTGAAGAGATACTTCCGATATTATTGGAAGACGTATCATTTTCTGGAGCCATGACGCTATTAATTGGCATTGTGTTTCTATTGGCAGCCATGTTTATTGTAATAGGCCAGTTTGTCCCTCGATTAGATACTCCGGCGATATAAGCGTCGTCCATATTGTCAGGTTTTACAGATTCCGTCTTTTGTACGCCATTAGAGCTGTCCATGCACACATCCTTGTAGCTAAAATTAATAAAAATATTAATGCTAAGGTTACAAATAAATAAATAATAAATATTTCCAGACAGGTCACACAGCGCCATCTAGTTTCCGTGGTAAGCTACAAGGCTTGTGTTACGGAAACTAGATGGTTGATAAACTACATATTATACTTTTTTATTTTTTGTAAATATATACATATTATACATATAAACACCCAGACCGAGACAAATTATACAATGTACAACTTGCCCCCGGTGGGAATCGAGCCCACGACCTCCCGAGTTCACGGCAACGTTTGTTACCACTAGACCACGGAGGCGGACATGAAGTCACTGTAATTGAAAGACGATTACAATTTAAAATGGCTTACGGCTGACCTTCAAAATAAAACTGGCACAATCGGGTCTATTTTTTAATTTTAATCGACAGATGGCGCTGTGTGACCTGTCTGGAAAATTTTATTATTATTATTATGTTCGTTTGACAGATGGAAGGAAAGGTTGAGTGGAGTAGCCATTGAGAAAATTGGTGTTGCTAACATATGAGTTGTCTTGTTCTTGGCAAAAAAGCAAGATTAAGACGAAGACTGGGCAACACTAATTATAAGGTTAGAGTAAAAGTATCATCACGACTGTATCCCTTTCGGGGTGATCAGAAACCACGCTTATAAAGAAGCGAATTCACATTTAGCCAACTTTACTATAGGCCAATTATGACAAGTGGCTCTGGTCGATGTCTCTAGCGTACCAAACTTGAGTAATATCACAAATTAATTAAATTTGTTTATTTAAATTAATAAATATTATTATGGTCCCGACCAGGAATCGAACCTGGTACCTCCGAGTCTAAATCAACGGACTTAACCGCTAGTCCACGGAAGCAGTTACTAGTTCTATTACAAGGTTAGTAAAGTATATATATATCATCACGACCGTATTCGTCATTGACCGGTGTGGTCAGAAACCACGCTTTAACAGAAGCAGATTCACATTTAGCCAACTTTACTATAGGCACATCATGACAAGCGGTAAACTAGACGACATCTCTAGCGTACCAAATTGATATATATATATGATATATATATATATATATATATATATGATATCAAAAATAAATTATTATAGCCCGAATGAAATCAATTTCAAGTCAAGGTTTTTTTTTTTTAATAATTTAGTTGTTTTTAACATACCTTAGAACTCTGTGGGTGCACATAATAAATTCAGGTTTTGAATTCCACTGGTGGTACGTAATGTAGAAGCATGTTTGCAGCCATATCCATTGCTGGCCCTTTGTGAGGAATCGGTAGTAACATGACGTCAGTGCTCCGGTTTGCATTACTAAAACATTAAAACAATATTAAGGTTTTATTTTTATATATTTTTAGAGAAATTACTGCTTATAAGGAGGACATTAAGTTTTTAGCTTTAGCATGCAATTGATGGCAATTCACCCGATCACAACACAATACAACTGTTGTAAAACATGTATATAATGAAAAAAAAACATTGATGATTTACGTTTTTATATTTAAATCTTGGTCTCTATGACACAAGGTAGTCATATATATTAATATTTTTTTTTTGTAACTTAAACTGTATTAACAGCAATAAAACTATTTATTCGAAGTTAATTACATTATAAGTTAATTACATTAAATATTACATTAAATATAAATTAAAAGCTACCTAAATAATAAAATTAATAAATATAATAATATGTTATGCTCTCAATGGTAAAGTATAGCTGAACCTACAAACTACTGAATACCATATTATGTACTTATACTTAAGGATGAATAAATGATTTGATTTGATGGTTTATGATTTAAAAAAAAAAACTTTAGATCCTTGCCAATGCCAACCCGTCTGGCCAGCGAGTGTAGAACTCATGTTCTTGGGGCTGTGATGATTATGATAATAATGTAAAATAATGTCTTACATGCTTCATGGCAGTTGACAATTTTGTCGAGGTCATCGATGTGGTAGTAGTCATATCCTGAGGTGCCTAGAACTTCAAAGGGCAGGTAACCGATGATCGGCGGCGCTCTGTGATCTAAGAACAAGAACTTCCACTCCAAGCTATGGCGGGAAGTGAACTCTTTGCGAGTCCCGTCATGCAGTGTGACGTCACGCACCAACTGAGGACTGCACACGCGTCCAATGCACAAGAATAAGATTCTGAAATCAATTTGTATAATAGTGAGCAAAGTATCATCACGACCGTATCCTTATAATTTTTAAGAACCCGATTCACATTTAGGCAACTTTACTATAGGCCCATCATGACAAGTGGCAAGCTCGTCGATGTCTCTAGCGTATTAAACTAGTGAAATATAACAAATAAATTATTGTGTCCCGACCAGGTATCAAACCCAGTACCTCCGCGTCTAAATCCACGTACTTAACCGCAAGACCACGGAGGCATTCTTGTATAATATAAATAAATAGTCATACAGACAAATTTAATATTCTTAATTATTTGGGTCATGGATATGGTACACAAAAAATACCTTGTTTAGTTATTTGAAAAAACAAGGCAAGTAGGTTTTTTTTTTTGAAAGGGTCGTTAACAACCCGTTCGGCAAATCCTTTGCCAAATACGGTGAATTAGAATTAAAACAACTTGCTTTAAAAACAAGAAGAATATAATTTAAAAAATACTGAAATATACATGAAAAGTTGAAAAACATTGATAGTGTAACCCTACGTGACATTTCTTACAGGTATTGTGGCTTTATTGTTGCACACTGCACATCGACTGCTTTTTTAGCCGACAACTATTTGATGGTCAGCCGAAGAAGAACGTCCGGTACTATATATGTAATACTATACTTCATCAAAAAAGTTCTATAACAAATGTGTTTTTATAAATATAAAAAAGTTGGGTCGTTGGCGACCCTAAGTGCATATATAGGTTAATAAGGAAAGGAAATTTATTCAGTTAAATGTTTTTTTTTATTAATAAAGTTGAAGACTAATGTAAAAAAAACTGTTTTCTGTTTTAATATAATCTTTATTTTATCATTTGAAGTCACACTGATTTGATTAAGGAGATCATTCAACTTTAATGAAATAAATATATTATTTTAGGGATATTGAACCTAATACATAGCCTGGATATTTTACCTCAACACATTATTTAGTGTGAATGACGTCACTTAATAGTAAATAACTGCCAAATAATAATAATTCAGTTGTTTTTTTGAATATTTAAGCAAAAAAAAAAACCTAATTTTATAAAAGCAAATAGTTTTTTTTGCAACAAACAGTGATTTCTGTTCAGCCGAATTCCGTAACGTTAAAACAAGATTGTTACATTGTTATTAACTTATTATACATACCTATTTAAATAATAACTTTAATATTATTTAACAATTTACTTAAACTATTTAGGTACATGAATATATAACTTTTGAGGTGTTTTCAAAGTAGCATTTGTACAATGATTCACTAAACAACTTTTGTTAGTATTTGGATTAATTTTACTTTTAATTTTAGTGTTGTGAGTTAGTTGTTTATTTACTATTACGTGACGTCATCCGGCAGCCATTTGCAACTGCAGCATTTCCGAGTGAAAATTCAAACACGATATTTAAAAGTAGATTTTAATGTGATTTAAACCTGATAAAAAATCTAACGTATTTTTCAGTAATTACTAAGTAAATATGAACACAAATTGACAAGTATTGTTGCATTTCTTACCTTTCATTTTGATCCGGTTGTTCCAATAATTCTATAGAAAAATAAAATAAACATATTAGATAACGTTGTAAGACTTAAACGTGCATACAATATTTGGGTAATAATATTTATTTATTTAGAATAAAATATGATAATAAAAATGATAGCGACGAATAATTCGTCATTCAAGCGTGGCGGCGTCGAGAAGTGCAATTCAAATATATTTGTTTGATTTACTTTACAATTAATCGAATTAACATAAATACATAATCAAAACTAAATTTAATTATCACATTATGTCAGTGGTCTGAGGTGGTTTGGGTCTGAGAATATATATTTTTTTCATCATTCATTCATTACAGCCTCTAGACCTCCACTGCTGGAGATGGGCCTTCCAGAACTGGAGAATTTGGCCTACACTCGCCACGCTGGCCAGACGACTTGGCGAGGATATGATGTCAATTTTTTTTTATGACCATTTATTAACTATTCTACAAGTTGGCATTAGTCGAACCGGGACCGACGGCTTAACGTGCTCTCCGAGGCACGGGAACGGTGGAGAAGAGGAGAAGACAAATTTCTAAGCATTCCATGGATTCACCGTGCGGGTGCCGGGTCCATCGTGTGTGGGTAAGAGATGAGAAGAATGGTGTCTCGGGCTTGCGACCGACAATTGGCTGGTTTAAGAAAAGGAGGCCTCCTTTTTTTTCTATTTCGCGATAATACGCTCACCATCCACCATTCTACTTCTCTCCCTACCCAACCAAATACTGTATGATTCCGTTAGTGCCGTCTTGGAAGCTCGTTCCATAAATGTATTGACGGCAGACCTGCTTAGGCCCAATTCTTTCAGTCAGAGATGCAAAGATTTTGCTGGAACTCCTCTTGCACCAACTTCCACTGCGTAAAGCTGAGTCTTGAACCCGTTCCTGATCATTTCTTCTGTGAGATCATAATATTTATTCGACTTCATGTTGTGGTCTTTTGGAATATTTGATTCCCACGGAACGGTAAGTTCAATAAGGATAACTTTTTTCAAGTTCCGAGAAAACACTAAGATGTCTGGCCTATAGGCTGATACAGCTAGTTCATCTGGGATCCTATAATGGTGTTCAAATGTATCCATGAGAATTTTCCAGTCTGATGCGGCGCCAAGGATCGAGGTGGGCTTGCATTTAGTTTTCGTGCTTTGCCCTTCCTTTACAAATGTGGTCAAAGTTTTATTTGTAGTCAGTCCCTTTCTGGCTCTTGCAATAGAAAGACTTACTGCTTCACGGATAACACCTAGGACTTTGTCATGTCGGCGTGAGTAATAGCCCTTTTCTAAGAGAGTAACGCACCCTACAAGTGTGTGTCTAGCAGTTCCTATGGCAGCACCACACAATGTACAGTTCTTTTCCGTAGCTTTTCCCCACCTTACCAGATTACTCTGGTCCGGGAGGGACATTTGAAAAGCGTTTAGGTAGAACTTTAGCAACGCCGGAGACCAATCGTACATTAGTGTGCGCCACTTTAGGGCTGGAGGGATGCAAAAATCGCCCAAAGTTAGCCAGTCATTTTGAACTTCTAGAGTCATCGCGTGCACTCTGTATTCATGCTCTTCATCTTTCCTGAGGAAGGATTTTATAACCTCTTTGTCACTTTCTTTTTTCTTCCAGCCAATGCCTCTTTTGTCAGTCTGGGCACCTGTCATGAATTTCTTGAAGAATAGTAGTCTCGGTTCCATATCTGAGACCAGAGGGTCTTTTGGAAGGGATGAAATTGTATTATCCTGGGAGCTGGTTAGAATTTGATATTTGCTTATACGTAGATGTTTGTATAATTCAGATGGTCTTTTCAGATCCATTCCGAAGTTTCTCCGTCCTCTAAAGAATGTTGAGGAGTCAGCACCCTGGGCTAATCCAAGCCAAGACTTCAATGTTCTTATGACGTCCGCGTCCAGACTTGATAGTAGGCTTTTGTTGAAATCATATACTAGGAAAGGCCAAGTGAGGCGAGATGCTAAGTAGTTGTCATATATCCAAGCTTTTTTGACATTGCTTATAGGCTGTTGAGTAACCCTATTCATGTCGTCAGTGAATTGTTTTACAACTACTTCTAGGGATGGTGTTTTTCCCTGAAAATTTATCCTTCTGCCAAGAAATTTAAAGGGCATGGTTACATTTACCGGAGCTATTCTCTGCCCTGCTACACTCAGTCCAGGATCATAAGACGTAAATGTAGTGTTTCGCCTAGCCAGACATAGGCTGAAGCATTTGGATGGTTTCGTTCTCATTCCCTTTGTCCATGAGCAGAAATCATCCACTATTTTCAGCAAGCCCTGGCATTGCTTGGGATTTCTTGTTAGCACCGCCAAGTCGTCTGCAAAAGCTAAGACGGATTCCGTATAGATGTTGTTTTGTTTGAATCTATATCCCCACTTCTTCTCACGAGATTTAAGTTTGTCGATTAGGATATTGATAATTATATTAAAAGCTACAGGTGATAGGCAGCAGCCTTGGAACAGGCCCACATTGTATTTTAGTGTGTCTGTGTAGCCGTCCTTGTTTGTTACGACAAATCTCAAGTTCTTGTAATAATTGGCAATTATATCTCTGATTAGTGTTGGAAAGTTATACCATTTTAGCGCAGTTTGCAGCAATTCATGTTGCACCGACCCAAATGCGTTTTCCAAGTCGATCCAACAGACGCTTAGTTGCCGCTCCTGTTTCCTGGCATCCTTCAAACACTCAGCGAGTAAGGTGTTGTGTTCTAAGCAGCCAGAAACTCCCGGCAAAAAACCTTTCTGGTGCTGGCGTGAGAAGTACTCGTTCTTGATCATAAATCGGGACATTCTTGCTTGTACTATGGAGAAGAAGATTTTGGACATTGTATTCGTCAAAGCGATCGGTCTTGCATCTTTGGGATCATTTACCTCAGTTTTCTTTGGTATGAGAACGAAGACTGCCTCGCCAAATGCCTTTGAAACTTGATTAGTAGACCAGATTTTTCGATATATATTATATAAATGCTTACGGGTGTGAGGACATTTTTTATATACAATGTACGGAATGCCATCTGGGCCTGGTGCCGATTTGGAACTTTTTCTTTTGATTTGTTCCTCCATTTCTTCCATGCTTGGTGGAAGGCATCGGAAGTCCTCTAAAGGTCTGACGGGTCGAGGCGAGGGTGGGTCCAGATATTGTTCCTCTTTTTGTATTTCTGTGTATGTCGCTTTGTAATATTTATATATTTGATCTCTGGTCAGCGATAGTACACCACTTTTTTCGCTGAATATCTTTCTGGCATAGACGAAGGGGTTTTTGTCAAAGAGGACTTCGTGTCTGGCTCTATTGTATTGATTGGAGTTATCTTTAATTTGGAGCGATATTCCTTGGATCAATTTGAGAATTGATCTAAGTGCTCTAGCCACTTGATGGCACTGCTGTTTATCTCCAATGTTTTTGGCGCATCTAAGTCTCTTTCTTAGCTCCCTCTTCTTTCGCCTCAATTTCAGCTTAAAAGTGTTTTCCTTATTGGTGTGAGCATGAGTGGTCGTTGGTGGATAGTGCTCACTGAAGTAGTCATAGACAGTATTTTGAAAGGCACGAACTTGGCTATCAAGATCCTGTTTTGTACCAGGACAATCCAGCATGACAGCCAGATTTCCGTCGTGAACCTTCCAGGTGGTTTCTTTTATGGTCGGGATGCTTAGACGTGTCCTGATGGTCATGGACTCCTGGTTGAATTCACATGGAGGTGTACCATGGGATATGTGAGGGGAAACTCTATCCGCAGTACTAGTCGAAGGTCTTACCATCTGTGCTTCGATCCCTTCATGTATTTTTAAGTGTTTCTTGAACCAGGCTTGTCTTCTGTATATTTTTCCGCACGTTGGGCATTTCAAGTCCATATTATCGCCAGGGTCGTTGTTATTATCTACCAGTGGACAGTTCATCCTCCCCCCCTCTCGGACTGTCCCAGGGGTATTATTCTTTTTAGACTTTTTAGCGATATAATACGAGGGAATGGCTTGCTGGGCCTTAACCCTCGGCATTCTTTCTTGCTGTCAAATCTATGTAAATCTATGACAAATGTACGTAAGAAAAGTGTATTTCTCATTGGTACATGCCGGGTGGGTTGGAACCAACCTTTGTAGGATTTAAGGTACGCGTTCCGAGCCATCACCGCGCCGAGAATACATAGGCAATGGCTATTCTCCTTTACATATGTAGAAAAAGAACCAGAGAATGAGAGAATCGGTAAAGCGATGGAGGATAATATGTGCGATTGGAGTAAGAAGGGCGTGTCTGATATTGTTATGACAGACAGATTTGCTGGACATGGGGACAATTATATATTCTAACTCACTGACTGATAAGGTTTGAAGAAGAAAGAACTATTCATTGAAAGTGTGAACATGTAGTAGTGACGTTCAATGCAGGATCAACAATGAGATGAACGACTGGTATGATATTTATATATTTTGTTTCAAAGCAGTGATATCTATAAACAGGTTGTTATTTGCAATTTTCCTATCTGAACTTAACATGATGTCAAATGCCTTCTTTCTATCGTATTTATAACCCTTATCGATATAATCCGTAGGATTGTGTGACGTCGGTGTATCTCTATCGTAACGAAAAATATTGCTTACAGAATTGCCTTATTTATGAAGCTGATATTTCTCAGCTGATAGCGATCTTAGCCATTTAAGACAGACTAATTCCAAATGAATTAATGGTGGTTAATGTTTTTCGAAATAATATATTATTTTTTAAACAACGACATCTATGGATTATGTCTACGTCAATTTTTAGTTTATGAACTGCGTTGCGCCGCAGCCAGTGACAACAGCTTGATAAACTTGTTGAAACTGGCTTTGCGAACGATGGATGCGATAATCGATTAACAGTAAGCTAAATAATTGAATGCAAGTTACCAAATACAAAATTTGGGAATCGAATCGATTTTTTCTGTCAAATTAACGATTTTCGCAAACTATTTAGCATTTGACAGACCGCAAAGTATACGAATATTATCGATAGTTTACTATTTGACAGCAACCGGCTGACACATTTGGTTCTAGTGTTACAAAATAATTTATATTATTAATCCCGAATCATACTCAGACCGCTTATTATGACTATGATACTGACAGTCGTTCCCAATCAAAAATCACGATTTGGATGCTCAGAGCGTGATTTCAATTCGGAACAGTCTAAATTAAATTTTTATTCATACCATAATAGTTTTTTTAATGTATAGAAGTTAAATTGAGAATTCCACATCTTTGAGTATGAATACTAACAAACACAACTATCTCGGCTTTTTTAGCTTTACATGTTTTTATAGTTTTTCAGCCGTGTATTGTATATTGGTTTAGTCGTATATTTTTTTTATTGTTGAACCTTCCCTATTTTATGGCTAACAAAACAAATATTACTTAAATAGACCCGAGGAGAGAAGACACGCGGCATTTATTTTTATATATGAAACTAAACAAGATATATATTTATTTTCACACAACAGCTAATACAATACTCAAAAAGAAGAAAAAAAAAACAAGATAAATTAATAAAATAAATAATTGAGCTGCTGCGAATGAAAGTGCAAATAGATACACAGTTCAGCATAGGCTGCAACATTTCTGCTGCAGCGCTGATTTTCAATGATCCCCTTGATATACAATTTAAAAAATATACAGATATTATATAGACCCAAGTCTTGTGTTGTTTAAATAACTGCGCTGTTGGTTTTGTGCTAAAAAAGGAGTAGAATCAGGAGTTTTGCGTGGACATGTCAAGTGCAAGTTTTTGTTTTGTAAATTAATTTACTGTGGATATTATTGGTCAAAAGTGGTGTTGTTTGGTTTAATAATGTGCTCCAATGTGAGTAATTATGGAAAACGATAAATTAGACTTCAAATATGGGGCACAAGTTACAGTTTATTTTTTGCGGTTTTCCCGCGCTGTGAACTCCAATATTTTACCCGACGTATTTGAGCTATCGTGCCGCGAGTGACTCCAAGAAAAGCATCAAATTCTGCAGCATCTGGATGATGATGATGGATGATGACCTCATTAACTCATAAAAAAGAAAGATATATTACGTCAGACTTGGCTGTATGGGCTAGACCCTTTGCCTTCCCTATCACCTTATTCATCAGGAGTAGAATCATTCAAAATAATTTAAATATTGACATGTCACAAAAGCCTGTAATAGGTTTACGTCAATAAAGATATTTTGACTTACGTGAATATCCAATAAATTGCACACGCTCGTAAGTGAAAGGCTCGCACATGTCGATCTGTCTCCTCTTTAAATTACACTCAAATCTCATCTCAATATCTGTAAAACAAATTTTAAAACATGGTATCATAAAATTGCGTTTCCAGCAGAAATATGCGAGAGAAATCAGCAAAGGAAGGACAATACACAAATAGTACTTGCATCATCATCACAACCGTTTCCCTTCCGGGGTGGTCTAAAACCACGCTTATAAATAATCAGATTCACATTTTGCCAACTTTACTATAGGCCAATCATAACAAAATTAAAGTTTCTTAAATTATTAAATATTATTGGCACCTGCAGCCATATTATAGAGAGAAGAAGAAAAATTTCTAAGCATTCCATGGATTCACCGTGCGGGTGCCGGGTCCATCGTGTGTGGGTAAGAGATGAGAAGAATGGTGTCTCGGGCTTGCGACCGACAATTGGCTGGTTTAAGAAAAGGAGGCCTCCTTTTTTTTCTATTGCGCGATAATACGCTCACCATCCACCATTCTACTTCTCTCCCTACCCAACCAAATACTGTATGATTCCGTTAATGCCGTCTTGCAAGCTCGTTCTGTTACTTACCCTGGTTCCGAATCAAGCTTAGAGCGCTTAGAATGAATATGATACTAACAGTCGTTCCGAATCAAATATCGCGATTTGAGTGCTCAGAGCGTGATATCAATTCGGAACGGTCTAAATCACATTTTCATTCATAACATGATAGTTTTTTTTTTAAATGTATGGAAGATAAATTGCGAATTCCACATCTTTGAGTATGAATACTAATAAACATAACATCTCTCGGTTTATTCATTAGAAGTAATATTCAAACAGTATAAACGAATTACAATATTAAATAATTTAAAAGAAAACCTAATATTAAATTAACTTGAAATTGGCGCGGGACATTATGACAAACAACTGACAGCGCTCAGAGCGATCTACCTCGATATCGTGAGCAGTCTAAACGCGAGCAGTAATGTCATTTGTGACGTCACATAGCTTTGGCAAAACAGTTTATACGCGTCTCGGAACACCTTTAAGCGTGCTTAGGTTATTATTATCGTGTCTCGGAATTTAGTCGCAAATGTTATGAGTGGATCTCTTTATTTACGTCACAGATTGCGTCATACTTACAAAATATTATTTAATTCTCAACTCTATAAGCGTTGACAGCGGCCGTGCAAATATCAACTTTAATAGCGTGGTATATACATGTATAGTGAAAAGATTCCATTATATAACGTTTGCGCTTAAGTAACAGAATAGGACTGCAGAAATCGAACCCGGTACGTTCCGAGTCTAAATCCATTGACTTTAGACCACGGACTCGTTACTTAAAAAAAACCTAAATAGTTCAGTTCGAACTCCATGTACCAATGAGAAATACACTTTTCTTCGTACATTTATTTACAACACCACCGTTCCCGTGCCTCGGAGAGCATGTTAAGCCGTCGGACCCGGTTCCACTGATACCAACTTGTGGAATCGTTAATAAATTATCATTAGAAAAGTGACATCAGAACCGTCTGGCACCGTGGTAAGTATAGGCCGAATTCTCCAGATATATGTTTTGGAAGGCCCATCTCCATCAGTGGAGGTCTAGGACGCTGTGTTTTAGGGACTGTAATGATGATGAAGATGATACAAACATAAACTTACCTTCCGATGTTTCACTTAGAAGTTTGTATAAATCCTTTTTATAACTTTCAGATACAAAATCCAGAACTTGTTGGTTTATAATATCAGCCTGAAAAAGAATGAAAATCGTTTAACCAAGTTATTGGAAAAAAATTTAGACATAAATAAAATAAACTACACTACAAATAAAACTAAAATTATAACCGTCCGATGGGTCGAGGACACTCGTTGAGTTCCCCCGTTAAATGGCGAGGCTAGCCTTTTAAACGAAATATTCTCTACTCAAAGGGTCACCTCAAGCTCGTTAGAGAATGCCAGAGCCTCCTTGGACCACGGACCCATCGTTTCGATTACAAATGAGATGAATTATACTAATGAAAATATTTTTTAATTCAATTATTTAAAAATATATTGGAACTCTGGCCTTGTTCGTATAGGAAAAACATTTTAAGCGATTCGCATCATCACTAATATAGGGTTACCATCCATCTGTAAACTCTAGTCCGGTCTTTGTCCAGCTTTTTTTTATTATTTAATTAAGTCTGTTACCCTGTCATACCACTGTGGGTAAATGGGTAATGCTTGCATTTTATTGAAATGTCAGGCTAAAAGCCAGTCAGGACTTTTCAAATGGTACACTAATACCAACTTATGGAATTTGTCTATAAATTGTGGAAAAAATATACATAGGAAATATACAACCCTTCTGGCCAGCGTGGCTAGACGACAATGCCAAATAATAATTATAATTTATATTTTAAAGAATTATTTGTAATTATAGTAATCACTTTATTAAATAATATTTTTCTGTTTTTTATTTATTTTTTACATGCGGTAATTAGGTATAAATATTATTGGGTACAGTAACACTGGGCTTGTCAATAGAACAGTAGAATTCTTGTTCTAAAAGTTAGACTAATTTTATACTTACAGGAATATGTCCCAACAATGCTGTGATGCCATCTGATGCATAATAAATTCGACCAGTATTGGAGAACACAAAAAGGAATCCTTCCAAAGCTTCCATGATGAGATGAGTGAACTCCTCATTGGACAGGGAAGCTGGTTTCCAATCCTCCTGGATCTCATGCATACGTGATCTCTCAATCACCTCTACAAAATGAGACAGTCCACTTAGAAATCATCGTCTGGCAACTCAATTTATTTAAATTAATTTTGCACCAAACTTTTAATTAATTATGAGTAATTTCAAAACTATATTGTGCTAAGTACAAAAACTGCCTTAAATTATTTTGTATTATTATATATTAATAGGCGCTCGCAGCGCATTGCTGAAATGATATATATCAAGCACTGGTAAAGTAAAGTAAAATATCATTCACATTTAGCCAACTTTATTATGGGCCAATCATGACAAGTGGCAAGCTCGTCGATGTCTACAATGTACCAAACTTGAGAAATATCACAAATTAAATATTAATTAAATGTATTTATTTACATTAATAAATATTTTTGTGTCCCGACCAGGAATTAAAACCCGGTGTGTCTAATTTGATTGTCACTAGCTACTTGTCTAGTTTGTTTTTAAAATTGTTGTCAGTTGAGGACTTTTATATGTCTTCTGGTATTTTGTTCCACATATTTACAACTCTGTTATTCATTAAGTGATATCCTACATTTGTATTGGTCGATTTTCTCATCAGTTTCATTCCGTGGAAATATCATAGTGCTAAACCTAAACATTTTGGTTAGGTGGGGGCAGTTATACCTTCCTGTTAGAATTTTAAATGTCTCAATTATATCTTCCCTGATACTGCAATCCCTGAGACTTGAAAGCTTCAAATATTTAAGCCTCTGGTCATATGACCTCAACAATATGTAATTCATAAATTTTATGACATCATGATTGCTAACTTGAAAAAATTGAGTAAAATTTGCTAACTATATCCAATGTTTAAAGAACTTCATTCTTTTAACCTTTTTTAAAATAAATAATCTGGATAATTTACACATACTCGTATAACTATACAGGAGTGGCACTATTTGTGCTCTCTCTGCCAAAATTAAATACTCATATTGTTTCATTAATATAATAAACCTGCAGATGGATTTTTTTTTTTTAAGGAAAACATTATAGAAATATTTTAATGGTCAATGTCAACCTCTTGTACACATAATAGTAAGTATTACCTATTTCGATTACATAGGGCCACAATATGGCCACAGCCCACTGCACTAGTAAAACAGAAAACTAAATAAAAAATGTACCATTATGATTCTTGAGATAGGAAATGGCTGCCACTAAGACTGAAGACTTGTCCTTTCGCCTGTTACTGTTTGTGACCATGGTATTTAGTTCGTTCAATAGCAAGTTAAACTGATCCCGTCTTTTCTTTTCATTGCGGTTACGGATTTGCCTGAAAAAGGTTTAGGGGTTAGGGGTCATGTTAAAGATAAAGAGGAGACAAATTTCTAAACATTCCATGGATTTACTGTGTGGGTACCGGGTCCATCATGTGAGGGAAAGAGAGAGGAGAAGAATGGTATCCTGGGTTTGCAACAGACTGTAAGCTGGTTTACAAAGAAGGCTTCCTTTTTTCACCATCCCAATTCTGCTCCTCTCCCTACCCAACCAAATACTGTATGATCCAAGCTTTTTATAACATTGCTTATAGGGGATTGCCTAACACTATTCATGTTATCAGGCTGACTAGATGCTCCATATTTTACATGTTAGATTATTTTTCTTACTACAGACAAAAATCAATAGTAATTTTTTATTTTTTATTTATCAATCTTTTCGACCATGGACAATTATCTAGCATAACTTAAATTTGAAAAAAAAAAAAAAAATATCAAACCCTGTCTTAATCATCTAAATGGCCTTAAAAAAACAAATTGAAATAGGAATTGATAAAACTGAACTAAATAGCTACTTGTTTTTCCCTGTGCTCTCAAATTGTTACAATAAACAAACAAATACTCCTCAGTTTATGATAAGCTAGTGTTAGTCGCTCCCATTATTTAATAGTATAATCCGCGTGTGATCAAAATGGCATGGAACTTTGTCTTGTAACAGAATTTGAAATGACAGCATTAGGGTTAGAAAATAAAAATCCGAATATTTAATTATTTTTTCATTATTTTTTTATATAAATAGAGTTTGTTACATAAATAGTATATATGTACATGTCTGTAGTAAATGCTTTATAATTAGGTTAATAAATAACACAGAAAATAAGCTATAACCAGAATTAATTCACACTGTGTTAACGAGGCTCACTAGCCTCACACGCACATTTGTTTATGCTTAAGCTTGCAGACAGCTATTGCTGTATTAGTTCCAAAAGGACTCATTTTATTCTGAACATGCATGGATTAAACATGCTGTCATCAGGTGTAAGGTTACATGTGATGCTAGTAAGATTATTGTGTGCAAAAATTGATAGTGAATATTGTCTAATATAAGGATTACCAACTTTACTATAATGTAATATTGAATATTAAATGCCAATTCTCAATTGTAATGGAATCTAACTAGAATTTATTGAACATATAATGCTATTTTATGCAGTAATCATTTGAATTACATTTTGTGGATTATATTAACTAAATTATAAATTTACAATGTTCCTACCTTTTTGAGTCATCCATTTCTTCGTACACTTCTTCCATTTTTAGGATATTATGTTCACCTAAAGTTATGTTCGTATATTCATATTCGCTATATTAAAGATCACAAAAACAAATGAATGCTTTAGTGCTAAGTTTTGAACTACATACCGGGCATTCTTTTACTGACGCATTTAATTAAATAGGTAGAATTATTGTTAGAATGCAGAAAACACGATTAAATGAAGAAAATCTATTGGAACTAGCTGAGTTAGTGAAAAAAATTAGGAAACAAGGCGGGGAATAGCAAAATTCAGCAAAATCAATGCGCGCGACGTTAATGTCCATACATTTCGTGTTTGACTTATAGTCTTATAGCATAGCAAAGCGCGCTATTTTTTACTGAATTTTGCTTAAAGCGCAAGTCGAACGATTTTCAAAGCGAAACAAAGATAAGTCAAACACGAAAACGTCTCCCCTATCGCCGCTGCTATTTCTACGGAAAAACGCATCTGTGTGCTGTCCGTGTGACGTCTTTACATGGCTCACGCACACATTCATAAGCCAATAATGTTGCCAATATAAAATAAAATATTGTATTTTTTCCTGCTATAATTGAATGAAATTATTCGAACATTTATGAATAATTTTAGAACAACCCTTAAATCACGTGATCTTCGGCATTTTGCGCGGAGATATCAAGTGCAAGTTATTGTTTTGTAAATTAATTTACTGTGCATATTATTGGTCAAAAGTGGTGTTATTTTGTTTAATAATGTGCTACAATGTGAATAATTATGTCAAACCATAAATTGGACTTTAAATATGGGGCACAAGTTGAAGTTTATTTTTTGCGGTTTTCCCGCGTTGTGGACTCCCATATTTTACCCGACGTGTTTGGGCTATAATGCCGCGAGTGACTCCAAAAAAGCATCAAATGGCAGGCATCTGGAATTTGATGATCCCCAACTCAATTATGAACTCTGTTATGAACATATATTATGAACATATATTATGTAAATAAATTACGTGTTTAGGACTGATGTATTTGTAAAGGAAGGGCAAAGCACGAAAACTAAATGCAAGCCCACCTCGATCCTTGGCGCCGCATCAGACTGGAAAATTCTCATGGATACATTTGAACACCATTATAGGATCCCAGATGAACTAGCTGTATCAGCCTATAGGCCAGACATCTTAGTGTTTTCTCGGAACTTGAAAAAAGTTATCCTTATTGAACTTACCGTTCCGTGGGAATCAAATATTCCAAAAGACCACAACATGAAGTCGAATAAATATTATGATCTCACAGAAGAAATGATCAGGAACGGGTTCAAGACTCAGCTTTACGCAGTGGAAGTTGGTGCAAGAGGAGTTCCAGCAAAATCTTTGCATCACTTACTGAAAGAATTGGGCCTAAGCAGGTCTGCCGTCAATACATTTATGGAACGAGCTTCCAAGACGTCATTAACGGTGTTAAAGCCAGTTCTGTGACCCATCGGTGGGTAGTAGTTGCACCTCAACCTCAGTCGGCGGCGGACGTCAACAATTTGTGTATCGGTGACGTCACACCGTGTGTGCTCAATTTTTCGGTGCTGCAGCAGTGTCTGCTGAAAAGCCACGCGAGTGTATTTATAGATCGGAACTTGGATTATTAGTTTTATGTGAAAAGAGTTTTAGCATCAGAAGAGCTGGTATTCTTCTGGAACCCTGGGGTCGACTCCACTGAGACGTTGTCAGCTGCTGCTGGAAGAGGTAAGTGCTTCTGCCCCTTTCTTTGGACTTCACAGAGCTGGCTCGTCATCAAACCCCCCCAAACAATATACAGTCCACTCATCTACCACGGGTGAGGGAGTTGGAAATCTCCCCCACAATTTTTTTGGGCCTTGCGGAGCCGGATTTTTGGCCCTTACGGAGCCTAACTGCGGCCTATTGCGGAGAGAAGTAGAATGGTGGATGGTGAGTGTATTATCGCGCAATAGAAAAAAAAGGAGGCCTCCTTTTCTTAAACCAGCCAATTGTCGGTCGCAAGCCCGAGACACCATTCTTCTCATCTCTTACCCACACACGATGGACCTGGCACCCGCACGGTGAATCCATGGAATGCTTAGAAATTTGTCTTCTTCGGTTAAAGTATTTCATTATAAAAAAAAAAACTATAAAAAAAAAATTTTTGTTAGTTTTTTTTTATTTTCTCGGATCGGTATTTTTTTTATTTAAATTCATACACCTCGGTTTAAACTCTTCGGTAATACTCTTTCATTTCGGTTAAACTCTTTAATTACTATTATGTTTCAGGCCTAATACTGTTTAATTAAACACCAAGTAACTAATTATATGTTTATTGTCCAGATCACAATCAATAGTAACTATGAGATGTCATGTAGGTAGGTCAACAATATTTTTGACAGATCTTAATTATTACCAACATAACAATTACATAATATCATTCGGTAAACTTTTTTATTTTATGAGTAACTCGTAATACATACGAGTATATCTAGTTTATTTGTTTCGGGCTATAAATATTATAGTAAATTCCATCTTTATTAATGGCATCGGTTTTAACTTACAATTTGAAGGTAGTCCTGGTTAAGAGATTATCAGATAACGTTTATCATTTTAATATTCTGGTGGTTCCGTACATTTATTAAATATTAATAAAATAAAAAAAATGTCGAAAGCTTTTGAAATTAAATTTAAAATACATTATGATTGGCTTGAGCAATCGGTTACTCTCTTGTCAACGGAATCGGTTTCGGGAATATTATCGGCACGGTTTCGAAAGTTAGACGAACATTTTAATATTTTGTCAGATGCTTATGAACGTATCTTAAACCTCATAACGGATGAGGAACTTATTAAGATGTACGATGAACAGTTTAAAACGGCTATTATTAACTATAATAAATTGGACTCGGCGGCTATGGGGTTTTCTGGGACAGCGGACGGAACCCCAAAAACCCTACAAAGTTCTTCCTTTGCTCGGCTACCTAGTATTAATTTACCGGTTTTTGACGGCGATATTTTTGGATGGACAAGTTTTATTAGCTTGTTCACATCTTTGGTATTATCACGGACGGATATTTCTAAAACTGAAAAATTCCACTATTTGCATTCTCATGTCGGTAATGAGGCAAAATCGCTTATTCTGCACTTGCCTATGACTGATGAGTCATTGGATTCGGGACTGGAAATATTAAAAAGTAGGTATGAAAATATACGGCTGTTGGCAGATTCGCATATTTCGCGAATTATGAATCTACCTGTCTTGAATAAAGTATGGACCCGGCACCCGCACGGTGAATCCATGGAATGCTTAGAAATTTGTCTTCTTTCTTCTCTTCAATGTCCTTTAAAGACAATTAAAAAAAAAAAAAATCTTCGGTCCGTCAAAAAACGTCAAAAGAATCCTAGGTCAGGAATTGCAGGTTTATTTTTTGCGGTTTCCCGCGCTGTCAACTCCCATATTTTACCCGACGTGTTTGGGCTATAATGCCTCGAGTGACTCCAAGTAAAGCATCAAATTCTGCAGCATCTGGAATTTGATGATCCCCAACTCGGTTATGAACTCTGTTATGAACATATATTATGCAAATAAATCACGTGTTTAGGACTGATGTATTCTGTACAATGTCCTTTAAAGACAATTTAAAAAAAAAAAAAAAAACAGGAATTGCAGATTCGTTCAAAAATACTCTTTAGAATACAGTTATTTCACAATTACTTTTGCTCGGATAGATTTTAGTTCTGTGAAGCCATCTGCACCCCATGCTCCAAGAAAGAATTACGGAAATGTACAATTTCTTAAAGTAATTAAGTATTATTTAAAAATTTTAGGTTAGTTTCTCAATAATAATCAATATTAAAGTAATAAGGGGCTAAATTAATGAGGAATGAGGTCAATCAAAGAGGGGAGGATACCCTACGTAAACTAAGCAAATTCAGTTTTTAATAATGTATATATATTGTTATAAAAAAATAACCTCCAAAATTAGGCAGGGAACTTCATTTTGTTTGTTACCAGCCTAATCTTCTAACCTTATTCGGTTTTGGATACCAAAGATTTTTCAATAATTACTCGTAGGTAAATTATAAATTTTTAATAAATAAAATTTACAGGATTAAACATAATATTAAAGTCTATGTATACTATTTTTTCAACCTGATCGGATTTGGTATGGATATAAAAGGTGAGCTGATGAATGTCTCATTCATGATTAAATAACTTTAGCTTGTTATGCTAAACAATATTGTTTGAGCCGGTCCTAAGCCTGGAAAAAGGAGGAAGGCACAAATTTAATTACAGGTTAAATTGCAACAAGGAGTGAGTGAAACACCAACACAACAAATTTGATGAGATCAAATTAATTCTAAAAAAAATACAGTAGATATGAAGCCCTAATAAAACATAATAATATTAAAATAATTGTGTTATTTAAAACCTGTATCAAACAAACATAGGTAAACCTTTGTAAACCAGCCTGTAGTTAGTTGCAAGCCTGAGATACCATTCTTTTTATCTCTCTTTCCCACACTCGATGGATCATATGGGTGCATGTTAAATCCATGGAATGCTTAGAAAATTGTCTTTATATATTAAAAATTAAAAGGTCTGTGGTCAATACATTAAATGATTTTAAATTAATAGGTACATGAGCTTCTAAGAAGGCTGTTTAGTATTTGTAGGGACCCGAATAGGGCTTAGGTTTTATTACTAGTAACACACACACATTTTATTTTTATGCATGTATTTTATATATGGTACTGGGTTAACAATAGTGTGGCAACACTGACAATTCGGATTTTTGCGCGCCTTTGGTCGAAGCTAAAAAGCTTGGCGTGAAATTTAACTTTAATTGTACTAAAAGTGGTGGAAGATCAGCTCCCAGGAGTAGTTTGCGGTCTCCTGAGGGGGTGTGAATATTTGTTCGTGTTTGAAGAGCCGGGCCCGGCGGATGAGCGACATAGATTTCGCAAGACATTTCTTGGCGGTTGCAGCTTTTGGTGAGTGCATTCCGTATTTGTTTTGTGGAACCACGGGGGTGTTGCTTGGGTCTATCTCATTATATATTAGTATATCTTTATTCACACCGGAGTCTTGTGATCCTAATTACCACACCTCTTATTCTTGCACCTTACGCCGGATCTCTTTTCCCGCCAAATTGCGGGGCGGGAAAAATACAAATAAAACATTGGTCAACATTCGAGACGGATTTGAACCTGCGGTTTGTTATACTTTACTATTTTGTTGTCGTGGTGCAAAAATAAGGGGTTAATTTTGTAAGTACAGGGCGGGAATATAATATAGTACATTATTTATGTATTTATTATTATTTTTATGTATTTAAAAACACATAAATACACTACATGAAATTGGGTTCATGCAAATGCATAACTTTCCCGCTCTTTTGTTCAGTCAGTCATTTTCGGCGCGAACTTGCTAAACGTCATCAGTCGAGAGTTTGGCAGTTCGCGTATTTTGCCGGTGTTTGAATTTTCTCATTTGTTTATTTGTTAAATAGTGGTTAAAATGCCTAAAGCAAACAAGAAAACTGTGTTAAAATTAAAAATGGATATTGTTACTTGTTATTTTGACGATTTGTTCGACCTTTGTCAAAAGGAATTCGGTCCTGATGACCGAATTATGTTTAAAGTTCGTTGTGCGGATTTGGAGTCAAAATACAAGGAATTTAGTGATTATTTTGCTGACCTCGCCTATGACGAGGAAGGGGGACATTCCGAGGATCCCATGGGTATGTTTAGAACGTATAATGGTTATTACTACTCAATAAAAGCTAAGTATGAAAGTATGTTTGGCGGTTTTGAGGTTAGGACTTCAGATATGAAAGGTAGTAAATCTTTCTTACCTAAAGTGCATATTCCGGTATTTACAGGTAAATTGGAGGAGTTTGCCTCTTTTATGGAATTGTTTAGGTCCTTAGTAGGTGACGACCAGTCTATTTCAGACATTGAGAGGATGTACTATTTAGTAGGATCATTGACAGGGGAAGCTAAGGCTTTAGTGCAGCACCTTTCTATTTCGGCTGCAAATTATTCAGTAGCAATAAGCCTACTAAAAAATAGGTATGACAATAAGCGGTTAATTGTGGATAAGCTTATTAATAAAATGTTAAGTTTGGGACAAGTCAATAGACATTTAAACTCATTAAAATCTTTTGTAAATATTTTGTTTGAAAGCACCAAGGCTTTGGAGAAAATGAGTTTTCCAATTGTGGACTGGTCATACCTTTTGTTTTTTATTAATTATAATAAGTTAGATAATAACTTAAAAAAAGGTTTTGAGGATAAGCACTTATCAGAATTATTACCTACATTTGATGAATTATTAAATTATTTAAATAGTGAAGTGCGGGTACTGGAAACTTGTTCCAGCTTCAATGCGGTTGAAAGACCGCCTTCAAAACGTATAAATAAAGTATTTGCTTCCACAACACCTGCTAAAAATAATTTAGCTTGTACTTATTGTAATAAAGGTCATTTAATATTAAAGTGTTATAAGTTTTTAAATTTGGTACCTCAAGTTAGGAAGCGTTTTGCTATGAGTAATAATTTATGTTTTAGGTGCTTACATAAACATCACATTGTGTCATGTACTTCTAACACTGTCTGTGATGTATGCGGTTCTATGCAACATAATAAACTGTTGCATTTTAATAGGTTAACACAGCCTAACCTTGTACACAATGTGGTAGGGGAACGAGGTGAAAACGTGGTTGTGAATAATACTAATGAATTAGTCTCTAGTGATGTGCCCAGCACATCAAATATAAATAATGCGGCAACTTCGTTGCACAGTTCTCAGGGAGGTTACAAGCAAACAGTTTTGCTATCAACGGCTGTAGTCCAATTAAAAGATCAGGTAGGCAATTTTCACTCGGTAAGGGCTTTGTTGGATGGGGGTAGCCAGGGATCTTTTATAACGGAGGACTGTGTAAATAGGTTAGGTTTACATAGATATAGGGCAAATGTGAATATAGTGACAGGGTTAAGCGGTGCTAGTGTAACCCAGGTCAGGGGTGCGGTGAACCTTACAATACGTTCCCGTTTTGTAGGCAGACCAAGTTTGGTGACTGTGGGCACTATTTTGGATAGGATCACTGACAACCTTCCCAACTTTTCATTGCCATCGACTCTAGGAGATCAGTTTTTTCATATAAATTTAGCCGATGAGAGGTTTTATGAGAGTCGGTGTGTGGATATTTTGATTGGTGCGGACCTACTAGGGGATATAATATTATATGATAGTATTATTAAGTTGGGTAATGGGTTGCCAGTGGCTATAAATAGCATTTTTGGATATGTTTTGATGGGACCAACAACATACAAACCTGACCATACCAGGGCTTGTGTAACTCAAACCTTTTCTATTTCAGTGTCTTGTGATAAAATATTGGAAAGGTTCTGGGAAGTGGATAGCCTACCCGAAGAAGTGGTTGACCCTAGGCATGAGGAATGTGAGCAGCACTTCCTTAATACCTATAGCCGCAATGACTCTGGTCATTTTGTAGTTCGATTACCATTTTCAAAAGACCCACAGGGTCTTGGTGATTCTTTTTACTTGGCCAACAAGCGTTTCTTATCTCTGGAGAAACGGTTGCATGTAAATAGTAGTTTTAAGGATAAGTATGTTAGTTTTATGAAAGAATATTTGTATATGCAGCATATGTCTCCTTTTAATGGTAATTTAAGTAGTAGTCACTATATAATTCCCCATCATGGGATTTTTAAATCTGATTCTGATAAAATCAGAGTGGTTTTTGATGCCAGTTGTCCGACTACATCGGGGCTGTCATTAAATGATTGTTTGTTTTCTGGTCCTAAACTACAAATGGACATAATGGCCATTATTTGTAGGTTTAGATTGGATGCTGTTGTATTTACAACAGACATTCGTATGATGTTTAGGCAAATTAATATTTCTGAAGAGGATAGGCCATATCAGCTTATTCTTTGGAGAGATTCTCCTCATAATCCCATAAAATTATACCAACTCAATACAGTGACTTATGGCATGAAATCGAGTCCGTACTTGGCTATGCGGGCTTTACATCAGTTGGCTGATGATGGAGAAGGGGAGTACCCAGAAGCAGCACAGTTATTGCGTACATCCGTGTATATGGATGATATCCTAGGCGGTTCTTCATCGGTAGAAAAAGCAATTAGGTTAAAAACCTCTTTAGTTAAGTTGTTAGGTTCAAGTGGATTTGAACTTAGAAAATGGGTATCAAATAGAGCGGAATTGCTATCGGATATAGCAGATGACCACCTTGAAAAACCTCATATATTTGATAATGATGACAGTACCAGTTTTGTTAAAATACTTGGAATTCAGTGGAATCCAAGAACAGATAAATTCACATACCACCTTCATTTACCTTCATTAAATTTATGTTCTAAGCGTACAATTTTATCAACAATAGCTAGAACTTTTGATCCATTGGGATGGATAACCCCAGTCATTCTTCAGGGTAAAATGTTAATGCAAGAGTTATGGTCTATGAAATTGGAGTGGGATCAGACTCCACCACCAAATATAATTTATAAATGGGATTCTATTGTGCGGGATTTAGTGTCTGTAGAACAGATAGAACTAGAGCGGCTAGTTTTACCAATTGATAGTACACATTGTAGCTTACATGGTTTTGCAGATGCCTCCGAATATGGCTATGGAGCTGTAGTTTATTTTAGAGTGGTTGATTCTAGCGGTAGAGTCAAGTTATCAAACATGATGGCAAAATCTCGTGTAGCACCGATTAAGACAAAGCTAACGATTCCAAAGTTAGAACTTTGTGGTGCTGCTTTGTTAGTTAAGGTTATTAATTATGTTATTAAGTCTTTGAATGATAAGGTAGTTTTATCAGAGTTGGTGTGTTGGTCTGACAGCACTATTGCATTATCTTGGTTGCGAACCCCTCCTCATCGATTACAGGTTTTTGAGGCGAACCGGGTTTCACAAATTGTAAATTGCGGCTTAAACCTTGTGTGGCGGTACGTACCGTCCGACATGAATCCAGCTGATGTAGCCAGTAGGGGTTGTTCAGCTAGGGATTTGTTGCACCATAGTCTATGGTGGGGGCCTATATGGTTAATAAAGGAGTGTGAATCATGGCCTGAGAATTTAGTGAAACCAATTGCGGATATGCCTGGTTTGCGAAAATCGACCTTGGTCTCTCACGCTGTTGTAGAGAAGTCGGATTCCTCAATTTTCAAAAGATTTAGTTCTTTAGATCGTTTAGTGACTGTTGTTGCATATTGTAAACGTTTTATTGAAAATTGCCGTTGTCGTACAAACCGTGTAAATAATAAGGTTTTGTTAGTTTCAGAACGTAACAGGGCACTGGATTGTTTAATTAGGTTAGTTCAATCTGATGAATTTGCATCGGATTTGCTTTTATTGTCTCGTGGTGTACAGTGTTCATTAGGGTTGCGTAGGCTCACGCCTTTTATTGATAAGGGTGGATTATTACGTGTTGGAGGTAGGTTAAGGAATGCGAATATTTCGTTTGATAAACGACATCCAGTTGTGCTTCCGAAGTCACATCCATTTACTTATTTGTTATAGATCATTTTCATAAGGTTTATTGCCATATAGGGGCAACCGCACTGCAGTCTATACTACAGTCGCGTTTCTGGATTATTTCTGCCCGACAAGTTATTCGGAGTCGGTTGTACAGATGTATTTATTGTCTAAGAACTAGACCTATTCCAGACCGACAAGTTATTCGGAGTCGGTTGTACAGATGTATTTATTGTCTAAGAACTAGACCTATTCCAGATGAGCCTATTATGTCTAGTTTACCAGCTGATAGGGTAACAGCAGTAGGTACATTTCATAGTGTACAGACGGATTTTGCGGGTCCGTTCCTTATAAAAGCCTCTCGTATACGCAATGCCAAAATTGAGAAAGCATATTTGTGCGTATTCGTTTGTTCGGCTTCTAAAGCCATTCATTTAGAGGTTGTCAACGATTTAAGCACTGAAGGTTTTATAGCGGCGTTGACACGTTTTGTTTCAAGGCGGGGTTTACCAAAACTTATTAGGTCCGATTGTGGTACCAACTACGTTGGTGCTAATAAACATTTAAATGATGTTCAAAGGTTCCTGTTGTCACAAGATAACCAGGAATTTCTCGTTTCGGATGCGTCTAAGCGCGGTATTGTTTGGCTGTTTAATCCACCGTCAGCTCCACATTTTGGTGGACTATTTGAGGCTGCTGTAAAATCGGCCAAATCATTATTGCATAAAATAGTAGGTACTACAGCTTTAACTTTTGAAGAGCTGTCAACAGTCTTTATTAGAATAGAAGCTGTATTAAATTCGCGGCCTTTGTGTCCTCTAAATCTGGGTGATCCAGATAATTTAGAGGTCTTAACACCCGCCCATTTGTTAATAGGTCGATCTTTGATGGCATTACCTGAATTTAATGTAGATCAGAGAATGTCATTACTTTCTAGGTATAAATTGGTCCAAAATATGTCACAACATTTTTGGAGACAGTGGAGCTGTCAGTATTTGCATACACTGCAAATGAAAACTAAGTGGACATCTTTAACTGATCCACCAAAAATTGGGGACCTCGTTTTAATAAAGGACGATAATTTGCCTCCTTTATCTTGGAAACTTGTCGTATTGAATGTCTACATCCTGGTAAGGATAATGTAGTCAGGGTAGTAGAACTTCGCACTTCGGCAGGAATGTTAAAACGCCCGGTTGTAAAGATTGTTCGATTACCAATTGCGGATTAATTAGCTAGTATTTTATTTTATTGATGTATGTTTTTTTGAATTTATATTTGTTTTGTTAATTTAGTCATATTTACTTTGAAATGTAATGGTCCTTCGAGTATTTCTTTTATTATTGTCAATGCGGTTTAAATTTTGTACTTATTTAATTTTTATAATATTGTTGTCAATGTAATTGTATTTTCATTGACCTTTGTATTGGGATTCCAAATGCGGTTGGAATTTGTTTGTTTGCCACAGGACCAACGGGTCGTCTGGTAACAGTTACCATAGTTTGTATATAGCCTTGTCTTTTGTTGTTTTTATTTGCTTGTTTTGGGCATTTAGCTATTTGGTTTTGTGTGTGTTAGTTATACCTACTTTGTAAGATTGTCTGAACATACGCCTCTGTAGCAATTGAATTCTAAATGTGGTTGGGATTCATCTGCTGTTTTTTTTTGTTTTTGGAGAAAGACTTTTCAGTCTTCCTCGGGCGCGGGGATGTTTAGTATTTGTAGGGACCCGAATAGGGCTTAGGTTTTATTACTAGTAACACACACACATTTTATTTTTATGCATGTATTTTATATATGGTACTGGGTTAACAATAGTGTGGCAACACTGACAATTCGGATTTTTGCGCGCCTTTGGTCGAAGCTAAAAAGCTTGGCGTGAAATTTAACTTTAATTGTACTAAAAGTGGTGGAAGATCAGCTCCCAGGAGTAGTTTGCGGTCTCCTGAGGGGGTGTGAATATTTGTTCGTGTTTGAAGAGCCGGGCCCGGCGGATGAGCGACATAGATTTCGCAAGACATTTCTTGGCGGTTGCAGCTTTTGGTGAGTGCATTCCGTATTTGTTTTGTGGAACCACGGGGGTGTTGCTTGGGTCTATCTCATTATATATTAGTATATCTTTATTCACACCGGAGTCTTGTGATCCTAATTACCACACCTCTTATTCTTGCACCTTACGCCGGATCTCTTTTCCCGCCAAATTGCGGGGCGGGAAAAATACAAATAAAACAAAGGCATTAATGAAATCATACAGTATTTGGTTGGGTAGGGAGTGGAACAGAATGGTGGATGGTAAGCGTATTGTGCAATAAAAGAGAAGACATCTTTTTTAAACTTTCCGGTCACCAGTCTGGAATCAACAAACACTACTTTAAAATAGACCTGGAACAACATAGTGATTCCATGGTTTTCTAAAACCACTTCAATAATATAGTAAGACAAATTTCTAAGCATTCCATGGATTCACCGTACAGATGTCAATCATGTGTGGGTAAGAAATGCGAAGAAAGGTTTCTCAGGCTTGCGTCTGACAATAGGCTGGTTTGAAAAGGCCTCCTTCTTTATTTTATTGCGTGATAACCATCCACTATTTCACTCCTCTCCCTATGAATGAAATCAAGACCTACTGAGTTTCAGTGAATGCTCAATAACTGATAGTCAATTGCAAGCGAGGGACAGGAGCCGTCTGCAGTATAAAGCTGGAAAAGTTGTGTACAACTCGATAACCCATTTAGTAGTTTGCGAGCGAGCGAGGGAGGCTTACTATTATGTACTGTGTAAATAAGAAATAAGTTTGTTACCTAAAATAAACTTCGAATCATTCAAACGGATTGTGCATGTAAATAATGATAAAGTATTATATCACATTAATTAAAATGTCTAGGAATTTGTCGATTATGTATAATCTTATTTCTTATTTACACAGTACATAATAGTAAGCCTCCCTCGCTCGCTCGCAAACTACTAAATGGGTTATCGAGATTTTACTCTCTGAAACTCTAAACAAAATCTTCATTCCGCTCGGCTGGTCCAGCATAAATAGAAGTCTTTGCATTGATTTCCCACTTAATTAAATTTGCTCTTTTCCTAGAGGGCTTAGTGATCGCAGATTGGTTAATTATTAGATATTTTTGTCCTACTTTTGCTAGACACATCCCGCTAATCGTAAGTTTAGTTTCCCTGATGAATAAATAGCTGTGTTCGCTGATAAAAATGGTCCATACAATCAAATCTTTTCAAATTCAATGTTTGTTTACATTTGTTGGTCGGCTATCTTATTATATTATGTATTTACCGCACTCCTAACTCAAATCCAGCAATATTTTTGGACAAGCTAAATGGTTTGCTGTTTAAACTCACTAAAAATAATAAAAAGCGAATAATTTTGGCAGGTGATTTAAATCTGGATACTTTAAAAGTCAATAAATATTCTAAACTGTTAACAAATATGCTTTTAAATTATAACATGAGATTCCATATAACTGTGGCGACGAGGAAAACATCCTGTATCGATCATTTAATTAGCAATATCTCTACAGCAAAGGGATCAGTGGTGTACCTCGGACTATCTGATCATGAAACCGCACAAATATTAGAATTCCCATTGGTAATTAAAAATATAAAGGTGCAATGGTTCGAGTACAGAAGAGATTTTAACAATAATAATATCAGTAAGTTTCTTGAGTGCTTATCGGCTTTCTTTTTCGGAAACATATAGTAAGTCAGATACCGATGAGGCATTCACAGAATTTCACGACTTGTTGACTTTCTTTTTTGAACAATGTTTTCCGGAAATAAAAATAAAAATAAATAATAAACATAAAAAAACAAAATGGATAACTAAAGCAATAAAAACATCATGCATAGTAAAAAGAAATCTGTACTTTAAATACGTGACTACTAAAACAAATAAAAAAATAACAAACTGAAATATAAAAAATATTCAAAAATACTTAAAAAATGCATATTATGTTCACAACGAATAGGTAATAGGAAGTATATTAAGGGAGCTGACAATAAATGCAAAGCAGTATGGAACCTAATTAAGTCTCAAACCTCTTCACAAAGTCAAGTGACAAATATTGTCAAAATTAAATCTAACAACAAAATAATAAATGATCCACTTGACATAGCTAATTCTTTTAATAATTTTTTCATTGACATTACGAATACTCAAAAAACTAATATATTGACAAAAGAGTCATTTTGTAGCTCTACGGCTAGTATTTTCTTAAAACCTACTACCCCAGATGAAATTCAACGGACTCTTTTTGAAGAACACAAATTCGGTGGGATATGACTTGTCCACAAAAATATTAAAACTAAGTGCAATTTATATAGCAAAAGCACTTAGTCACATAATTAATCTCTCTTTCTCGCAGGGAGTTTATCATGAGAAACTAAAAAAATCTATAGTTAAGCCCTTATATAAGAAAGGTGATAAATCTGACATGAATAATTATCGACCAGTGACATTAATTCCTATTTTATCTAAAGTAATAGAACGCGTTATGTTAAATCGCTTAAACGAATTTATAGATAAATTTAAAATTATTAAAAAAGAACAAAATGGTTTTCAAAAGAACAAATCGACATCTTTAGCAAATTTTAAGCTCATAAAAGCTATTACCGAATGTATCGACAGACAAATTCCGGTAGCAATTTTGTTTTTTGACATGAGCAAAGCATTCGACTTTGTTCATCATGATAAACTAATTAATAAACTATACAAATATGGAATCAGAGGCACAGTTAATGATTGGTTTAAGAGCTATCTAACAAATAGGACGCAATATACAGAAATATCTTCTATGTCAGATAAATATAATGAAAAACGTATCTGTAAATCAGACTATCGATGTAATAACTCCGGCGTACCCCAAGGCATTATTCTCGGACCTATATTATTCCTATTATATATTAATGACATTCCTGATTCGACATTACATGAAACTATACTGTTTGCTGATGACACTACAGTAATTATTAAATGCACTGACAAACAAAATTTTGAATATGACATAAATATAACAGTTAAAAAAGTTATAGAATGGCTAGACAATAACAATCTAAAAGTCAATATAGAATAAACTAAATTAATGCAGTTTCATACATATAAAGCTAATCCGATCCAATTAAATGTAAATTTTAACAATAATATAATTGAAGAAGTAAAGAGTATTAAATTTTTAGGATTACTATTGGATAGCAATTGCAACTGGAAGCTCCACATAGATACAATATGTAAAAAAATTAATAGTTTTGTATATGCACTTAAACGGCTTAGAGATATAACATCAGGCGAAGCATCTCTTAATGCATATTTTGGATATGTAGTAGTATAGTCAAGCATACGTTATGGCCTAATACTATGGGGTAACTCTACAGATGTGGACTTAGTTCTTAGGGCTCAGAAAAAGTGTATACGTGCTATATGTGGTGCCCATTATTTAGAATCGTGCAGGCCACTATTTAGAAAGTTTAAAATATGCCTGCACCATGTATTTACATAAAACAAATAGCCTTATTTGTCAGACAATATCCGGAATTCTTTCCAAAAGTTGAGGATATACTCAAGAAAGAGTCAAGAGGCCAATACAAGCATGATTTATATATACCAAAATGTAAACTTAGTTTAGTAAAGAAAAATGTGTTCCATATGGCAATAACAATTTATAATAACCTTCCCTTGAGTATAAAATAATTGCCAAATAAATTATTCAGTGGAAGACTACATCGCTGGTTATTAGAAAATAGTTTTTATTCATTGACCGAATATAATAATTATAAGCGAATCACGTAGGACATTTTATTATTTTATTTTATTTTGACATTTTATTATTTTATTTTGACATTTTTCTTATCTAGGTGTATTATTTTGACATTAATTTATATTATATAATATTGACATATGTAATGAACCTATATAAGATTAATGTATGTAAATAAATATTTTGTTTTAGCCTAAGTTTGTTAATTAGTATTAGGACCCAAATTAATATTTGTACGCCTCTTAAGGTAGATTGTTGCATGTAAAAATATATTGTTCACCTTCATTTGTAACCATACAATCACAAATAAATATTTCATTTCATTTCATTTCACTGTTGGAGTTGGGCCTTCCAAAACATATATGTGGAGAATTTGACCATGCTGGCCAGACGGCTTGACGAGTCTAATGTTAATATTTATTGACAATATATTATTCGATTCCACAATTTGGTATTAGTAGAATTGGGACCGGGTCTCATTGACTGTCACCGTCCATTTTTTGGATTTTAGGGAGATGGTTCTTTTAACTAAGCCACTACCGCTTACTACCAAATATTTATGATTGCTTAGTAAATGTCCAAATTAAATTAAATTAATATAATAAAAAATATTATCACGACCGTACAGTAAAATCATTTTTTTACTACTAGCCTACTTAGGAGGTATATAGTCCCATCATAACAAGTGGCAAGTCCAACGTCACCAGAGGAGAGAGAATAAATCTACGGCTTTAACCGCTAGGATACGGAGGCAATAATAATATATACACCTAACCTCACCAAAGCATCTGGAAAAAAGGGCAATAAGCTTTTCAGGAGTGGAGGTCTAGGAGTCTTGGTCTAGGGCATGTGATAATAAATACATAATAACGTTACCCACCTACGTTATTTCTACATCCACCAGCAGAGACGCCTCTTCGCCAGCCACCCTGATGCAGCCTCATCTGCCTCCGATATTTATCGGCCAAAGACGGCTCTTCTCTCGAAGTCTCCGCATCTAAGTAAACTAATTCTAAGTGGGTAAACACTTTCCCTAACTCAGTGAACAGCATCCAGAAGCCGTGCGAGACTGACGTCAAGTGATCTCGATCTTGTACCGATATAGATTCCCATCTGAAACATTATTATATTATGCTTTTGCACGGAAATGTCAAAAATGATAATCGGAAATACTCGTACGTAGTTTATTATTATTATAATAATAACACAAAACTTTTTAATGTAGTAATTTATTAATGCAGTGGGTAATATTAATGTTTATAAGTTTTCCCAATATACGTTATTTTGTTGTATTTTATGTTAAGGTAAGGAGAATGTTTCGTTTACTAATGTCAAAAAAAATACTAAGCGTATTTTTTAAGTTTCTTGTGGTGGTTTTAACATCTCAATATTATACAACATTTTTTTCATTTCGACATTTGATACTAAATAATTAAGTTCCATATTAATGAATATAAAAATGTCACTCATTTAATACAATAATAGATTGGGTCCCGAGTTTTCCAGATGGAAATACTTGTACATTATGCACTATTTCTGTAGAGGCAATGGTACCTTTACACTTACTGTGGTATTTTTATCAGAAATATGTATTCAAAAAATAAATAATTTTGGTGCAACTTAGCCTAAGAAAGCAAAAAGCGTTGGTAAAAGAAATCTGCTGAATCGATAGAACTGTTTTAGATAACCATATCTTTGGTATCACTTGGAAAACAAAAAACATCTCGATTTTTACACGTTATAGCTACACATAGATAATATCGTGAATAAAATATAAAATAGTTATTTTTTATGCAATGCATAGTTATATTAAGTGCAGCGATACCCATATTTAAATAATAAAAAAAATAACATAAAGTTTAAAAAGATGCACTTTCTACTCCTGTTTCAACCATACCCAAGTAATAAAGTTCATTACAGCCCCTAGAACACAGCGTCCTAGACCTCCACTGTGGAGATGGGCCTTCCAGAACATATATCTGGAGAATTTGGCCTACACTCGCCACGCTGGCCAGACGGCTTGGCGAGGATATGATGTCAATTATTATGATAATTCATTAACGATTCCACAGGTTGGTATTAGTAAAACCGGGACCGGCGGCTTAAAGTGCTCTCCGAGGCACGGGAACGGTGGTGTTATAAATCTATGACAAATGTACGTAAGAAAAGTGTATTTCTCATTGGTACATGCTGGGTGAGTTTGAACCGATCTTTGAAGGCGTTCTTACAACCGAGGCACCAACGCGCCATAGTTTATATTAATTAGTGTTGTAAAATGACATCATGCATTATGGGCTATTTTCTTGTGCTATATAATGATTTAAAAAAATATATATAAGTGCCTCGATTCTTTTATTGTTAAGACTAATGTTATTTTTACCATATATATATATTACCGTGCAATAAAGTTATTTGTAAAATAAAATATGTAGTTTTCGTATTAATGAAGTCCTTTAGTACTAGAGCTGACATGATAATATTTTAAACATTTTGCACATATGAAGTAAAGGGTTTTTCTACTTAAATTGTAATCTTGTTAGAATAATTTATCCAAAAATGCATATATAGATGTGAATACAAATAATTCAAATCCCCATACAAGATGTTTTTTTCAAGGGAGTGTATCTACCTGTCTGTATCTATGACAACGTGAGTAAGTGGAGGGTCTCCCGGAGCGGGCGGTCTGCTCAGTCTCACGACATGAACCTTCTGAAGAATCCACCTAAATATAGTAAGTAATAAATTTGTAGTTAGGTACGTTACTTTACAGACAACTATAAGTTTTCGACTTTTTAACCATTAAAAACTAAGTCGTAGTGACTGTTACAATACAATAAAAAAAAAAGATTTATGTTTAGCAAAATTAGGAAAGTTCTTGCGAGACTTGCGCAATACCAACACGAAGACTGCAAGACGAAGACATAGCGCAACTCTGCTTCCCACCTTTTGTTTTACTTTAATTTTACACTGTTACTTGATTATTACTGCCTCCGTGGTCTAGCGTTTATGTCCGTGGATTTAGACTCGGAGGTACCGGGTTCGATTTCTGGTCGGGACACAATAATATTTATTAATGTCAATAAATATACATATTATAATACATTTAATTAATATTTAATTTATTTGTGATATTTCTCGAGTTTGGTACGCTGGAGACATCGACGAGCTTGCCACTTGTCATGATTGGCCTATAGTGAAGTTGGCTAAATGTGAATCCGCTTCTTTATAAGCGTGGTTTCTGACCACCCCGAAAGAGAAACGGTCGTGATGATACTTTTACTTCATTTTTTTAATAATAATATTTTTATTCTGAGTAAATTAATATAAATAAAATATGAATTAAAATCTACTTAAATAATTTATAATTACTTTAAAGAAAATAATTATTTAAGTACCTGTTATTTATATTTATTTCATTAGACTTTATGGCGCCCCTTGGCACCCAGACGCTAGATAATAACAATATGGGTTGTTACAAATAATGTACTAAATAAGAAATATCTTACCTTTTCAATATTGTATATCCTATAATTCATTCCTATTTCAATTCCATTAATACGCCTAGAACTAATAAGCTGAAAAGAGATTAGAAGATAATTAGAAACATATTACTTTTAAGTATATCAAATTAATATGAAAACTTTGTTTGACTGTGTGTATGTAAGTTCGGTTATCTTGCCTTTGCGGCTAAACTACTGAGCCGATTATATAATATACTTTCTTTTATTTAGGAAAGAAACGGAATCGAACGCGTGGAATATATATTTGTAATGGCAGTTGCACGCGCACTATATAAAGATGCCAGCTAAAACAATATTATTATTATTATTGATTAATAGGCGAGCATCGCATTGCTGATATGCCTATATCAAGCACTGGTGTAAAGTTTATTAAATTGTTTAAGTCTATTTCGATTGTCACTAGCCACTTGTCCAGTTTGTTTTTAAAAGTGTTTACAGTTGGGGACTTCAATATGTCTTCTGGTATTTTGTTCCACATATTTACAACTCTGTTATTCATGAAGTGATATCCTATATTTGTATTGGTGGATTTTCTCATTAGCTTCATTCCGTGGTCACGACGGGTAAATATCATTGTGTTAAGCCTAAACATTTTGGCTAGGTGGGGGCAGTTATACCCTCCTGTTAAATGTCTCATTCTTGTAAGCTTTAAATATTTAAGCCTCTATTCATATGACTTCTTCCTCAAGCAGTGTGGGAGTTTAGTTGCCCGCCTCTGTACTCTTTCAAGAATTTCTATATCTTTCTTGAAGTATGGATTCCATACTTGAAAACCATATTCCAATAATGGTCTTATGTATGTTTTATATAATTTTATAAACGTATTGGGGTTAACTTGCTGGAAGGATCTCTTAATTGCATATATAAATATACCAGGGTCCAATAATATTTTTTACCAAATTTTATCAAAGTAGGATCAGCAATTGTTTACCGAGAAAGATGGATAAACAGAAATAAATACAGAAAGCTTATTTCATTCACAGTTATTATATTTGAAAAAAACTATAGAAACTTATATTATAAAATGTCCTTAATTTTATTTCCTAGAAAGTTAATACACTACATTTTTCAAAAGCTCACTCTGACCTGAAAAATCTTTGAAGATATTGAAATGTGCGAACAGAGGAACGCGAAAACGGTAAACTCTTTTAACCCAATAAAGTAAACATTGTACCTTAGAAGTGTGATGTGCACATGTCACGACGCTGGTGGTGTTCAGTAAGGAGTTGAGAAAGTAGGCGTCTCCAGCATCAGGTAGTGGAAGAGACTCCGTAATGCCCCCCGTCAGGTCTGCCAGCCCATCCAACAAGCTACCATACTTTAACGCCTCATAAGATCCGTGTAGTCTGAAAAAATAGTACATTCTTAGAATAATAACGAGGCAAATGAATAGTGTATGTGGTCGTAAGATACTATGCTATCAGTATTAAAACATTTGTTATAGTTTAAAAAGTTTTTATTAAGTTGCTTTTGTTTTATTTATACATAAGATTGGAAAGGAAAATAAATAATAATATGTTATATATATATCTACCATGTTTTTATAAAGGGTTAAAATATATAAAATAATTTCTCTAATCTTATGAAGGATAAAACCGAATACAGATTTTTTAAACCTAAGTAACTTAACTTTTACTAAGTTATCCTGAAAATTCATACTTGGTAACTTTTGATAGTTAGTAAAATACTTGTCAGATTGGAAACGAAAAATATAAGGCGTATGCAGATGATAATTGATGCATTAATAGTTCAATTAACGATTTTATTGCACTGCATATAATGTGAATAGAAAATAAAGTTAATTTATTGACAGCTACTCTCTACACTCTTTATAGTATAAAGTGCCTTTAAGTGCCATAAAGTTAGTTATACATTGCATGCACCCCATGTTTTTCATTTACAATGTTTTATTTTACTATCAAAAGTTGCCAAATGAATTTATTATATGTACATTATTTTTTATTATTATTTCTGATGGCTTGTGACATCCATTAATTGCTCTAAAAATAATATTACAAATAAAAAAACCGCAAACTGTTAGCACAATAATTTACCTTCAGTAACCAAGCCGTTATGGCTCATAACTGGCCTCACATATCGTGCCCGTACTTTGTTCCTAGGCGTTATTATTCTAGGGCTAGGTGGCACGAAAATGAAATTGTTATAATTGTTACGATTAAAGTTTAAAATGGTGTCAAATTTGACAACATTATTTTGACTCCATTTTTAACTTAAAATTGACTTTATTTTGGTACAACTCAATCTAAGAGTACAGTATATCACGACCGTATCTCCTTCACTTTTTGTACACTCACCCGAAATGTGCATAAGTGGGGCGCGAATTCTAGGATGATTTCTAATGGCGACCAAAGAATATTTAAAGATGGCGTCCTGAACGAGGTACTAACAGTTTGTTTGACTTGTCGTTTTCAGCGCCTTGTTTTCATTTTAATTCGCTTTGAAAGTCGTTCGACTTGGGGTTGCTCTATGGTTTTCATACACTTTAAGCAAAATTCTCTCTTTGGTATAGGCCAAAGTGTATTCTGGAAGAGCCCATCTCCAACAGTGGAGGTCTAGGACTTTGTGTTTAACTTCTCAAATAATTAGGTAAATGTAGGCGTGACATTTTACTAGATTTCACTTGAATTTTAAATATTTATTAATGCAAATTAGTTTAAGTTTTGTTTAATCAGATCGTATGTACTATAATAATTTTAATTTGTGTTACCGAAAAATCGATCAATATAAATAATTGATATGATCAAATATATTTACATTGCAAGAGCACATCACTAACTCGGCCATTTTGTTTTAATTTGGTTGCGGTGTAAGGCGACATTTGATTTTTTTCATGATTCTCTACTATTAATTTAAAGTTTAGAACATGTTACTTTTGTTTAAATTATTCGTTTATAGTATAATGTTCACTTTGATATAAAAGGTAAGTCGCTTTTTGGGTTATTTTTTAACAAAACGTATTTTTTAGTACCACGTGCCGTTGTCAGAATAAACGAAGCTCCATCCGCCATCTTGGAATTTAATTTTCAGTATGTAATTTACGCAAATCAGCCAATGTTTATAGCTAATCTATTAGTTATCTATTAGTCATCAGTTGTAACCGATCCAATTCGTATTGCACATATAGTATTTATGCATTTAGAACATAAAATCAAATGTATAAATACTTAATATACATACATAACCTAAAAAATACTTTACGCAAACGAGCTAAAATATTATACAGCCTAAATATTATAAAGTTTACATGTATTATTTTTAGTACAGTCCGACATGTGACGCTTACCTGACGATAAGCGATATGCAAGTTTTAAGAACAAAAGCAACTTACATCTGCCACTATTTTTCCCAGTTAAGCCAAGTGTGTTAGGGACTCATGTCAGTCATGAGTGTTCATATAATTCATGGACCTTGCGCGCTACTTATCATCAGGTGTACGCAAGCTCACATGTCGTGATAATGTATGCGAACAATTTGCTAAAAAAAAAACTATAGTTGGTTTATTAATTTATTTTCAGGTTATAATTTTTCAAGTGTGCCTTTAAGGCCAAATCCTAAACTACAAGGAATATTGAAAAATGCTCAAAAGAGTCACCGTGCCGATTTTAATATAAACTCAAACTACATCATTAGTTTTTTTTTTAATTTATTCTCCTAGCCAGGAATCCAACTAGTCGATTTTTAAAAAGAAGCTGATATATTGATTTTAAACGACACGCTTATAAGGGTTGAATTTTGGTAAGTAACTTCAAACGGCAAACTAAAGGAAAGTGCTCATTTTAAAGAAAATATTATAGCGTTTCACTATCCCTACTTTATAAATACCTTGAATTCCTCGTCTTTTGGCTTCATAATACATCATATCTCATTAAAATTCATATTTTTCATAATTCAGCTTCCATTGTTCACAACATTTCTTCCTCATACCTTATTTATATCTTTACACCACTTTTTTATTAATTTCAATCAACTTTATTTTACTCAAATTTGTTCTATTTTACTTTTTGCAATATTTTTATTTATTGACAATTCTGTTTTTCGTTCGTTGCTAAGGCAACATTGTCTAATATTTATTTAATTCAAACAATTTCATTAGTTGGTCAAGTAGACGGTGGTAAAATATGAACAGTTAATTACTTATTTTAAAAAAAATGAGCATGTTCCTAAAGTTTACCGTTAGAGATTACTTACCAGAATTGGAGCTAGTGCAATAATACAAAATGAGTTATTTCTTCAAAATCAACCGTTTCGATTTCCCGGCTAGGAGAATTACTTTTTAAATCTAATGATGCAGTTTTAGTTTTTATCAAAATCGGCCTCGTGAATCCTTTGAGCATGCTTCGATATTCCTTGTAGTTTAGGATTTAGCCTTGAAGGCACATTTCAAAAATTCAGCCCTGCATTTACAGGTATTATATATTTGTTTGTTTATAAATCCTATTAACTCATTGCATATTTAGTGTAAAGCCTTAATATATAAAGGTAAATATTTAAAAAGAATAATCGCAATAAGATAAAAGTAATGAAACTAAAGTATTTATTTGAATTATAATAAACATGCGTACAGTTTTCAGATACCTATAGTTTTAGTATCTACAAAATAAAATTAGATATTAAATAGGTGTGTATAAAATATGAAGTGTGTGTGTGTGTTTGTCTATTTATAGATAATGCCATTATTCTTAGGTTTTTGTCATTAATAAGAATCGTAATTATAGTTAGTAATAGTATAGTATATGTATAATTCTAAAACCTATGATTAAAAATGTTTTTTTTTTTTATTTGATAGGTGAATATCTGTACTATAGCCGCCTTAATGTTGGACCACTATCTACGCCACACCCTGTATATAATATTTAGTTCTATTTGTTATATAGGTATTGTTTTTACCCCTATTATTTATATTTTGCTAAATCTATGTTTAACATTTAAATGGATACTTTACTGGATTGTGTAACTTTTGGAATTGTTATAATTCTGTTTTAAGGTCTGTATTTTTTCTGAATAAATAAAAATAAAGTAAATAAAATCACAAAAACTGTAAAACAATAACATAAAAAAAATGGTTAATAATATTTACTAAAGAGAAATAACAATAATAATAATTATCAGCAGATTGTAGAATAATTACCTAATATACTTTCCTCCAGTGCTCATCTTCTTTCTTTTTCTTCCCCCTAGAACACACAGTCCTAGACATCTACGGTGCCAGGGCATATTTCTAGAGAATTTGGCCCACACTCTCAATGCCGCGCTGGCCAGATGGCTTGGCTATGGTATAAAGAGCTCAAACTAAATTAATTGTTTTAAAGTACACATTAGCCTATATGAGATTTATTAACATTTAGCATGCGCATTAGAGCATTAGAATAATAAAAACTAAAGCTCATATTATTATATATAAATATTTATTATATATATATTTATTATATATAGTTTAGGATTTGGCCTTAAAGGCACACTTGAAAAATTATAACCTGAAAATAAATTAATAAACCAACTATAGTTTTTTTTTTAGCAAATTGTTCGCATGATGCTCAACTAAAGTCGTCAACTACTCGTACATTTTATCTACCGAAGGACGAGGGACCGAATCACTGCCGCCGTACAATATATCCTTTTCAAATATTACTATTCGGAAAATTAATGTATTACATTTTATTATTATAGTAAGCTGTTTATCTATCAGAGATGTGCTAGGAAAATTATATGATGATGATGGTGGATAAGCAGTATAGTGGTAATAAAATGTTATTACATAGTCAAGTTATAGATTTGTATAGTAACTCTGTTTTTTTATAACAATAATAGTAAAGCCTAAAATAAATGTACCTATGTAATGAAATATTTTTCTATAATATGTAACGAAATAGTAAATACGTTACAAATAGTGTATATAGTAAGTAAAATACTCAATGTTATAATTTCGTAACGTACTTACTACTTCGTTGCAATATTTTGTGACAAATACTTTTCGTTACTCACATGCATTTATTTTCAGCTTTGCTTATTATCAAACTAACTAACCGCCAGTTTATGAATAAATGTATAAAATAACCTTGTTATGTTACGAGACATTTAATTTAACGTACTCTACGTACGTGCGCACGTACTCGCTACGCACCTTCAATTAGCGTATTGTCGTAATAAGCAAAATAAAAGTATACTTTATCAATGTGTTTTATTTTTTCCTAAATTAATTTCCTAAACTTTGTTTGTGTGTTTATATTAAAAAAATGTTTTTATTTCCAGAAACTTCATCGGTTGCAGAATTTGTGAAGGAGTTTAGTCTGTACACGTATTCTGATCCCATAAATCGGACGACATGCAAGTTGGCAAGTATTAAATTTTGCACTTTACTTTAGGTCACGACCATCACTGCTGGAGAGGGACTTTCCAGAATAAATTTTAGGAGAATTTTGCCAACACTTGTCGTAATTATTAACGATTCTTCACGTTGGTATAAGTAGTACCGGGTCCGAGGGCCTAACGTACTCTCCGAGGCAAAGTTACATACGAAAAGTGTATTTCTTATTGGTACATGCCAGGGTTCGAACCGCGACCCTTATGAATTTAAGGAAAAGTTTCTTTAAGCTGCGCTACCACCGCTCTAAGACAAACATTTTTAAATTTTATAGTTTTTATCACAAGCCCGCGCGCGCCACGCACCCAGGCTGGGTTGAGAATGGAGACAGTTTTGGGTGTGTTCCAGACAGTATCGGGTAATCATTGGTCATTCAATGGTATAAAAGTGGCCTTGTGAATTACGAACCTGTTACCTGCCTCAGTAAGCAGCCTTCCTTTAGGAAGTGATATCCCGTCTTCCAAGAATAGGAGCAACAGATATGATGGGCTTAACTGACTACTTACATTAGACCATTAGTCCGCCCCGAATTAACTTCAGCTTTAATAAATAATCAATAACTTTCATATTAGTGATTTTGTTTTTTAATTTCTTGTTTTAGAAGAACAAAAATCGAAGGAGTCCGAGTGTCCGCCTCCACCACAGTCTTCACATTCGCCTGCACCTCAGCCGTGGCATTCAATTCAGTTTCCATCTCCGCCACCACCTCAGTCGCTCTGCGGGACCGGGCTGACGTATACGACCCCCGTTAACGAGGATACGTGACCGACGAAAGTCAGCCACATAAACCTCGAGAACGGGAGGTCGAGTCGACAGACGAACGATCCCGATGCACCTATTATCCGGGCGGCAGGAAGCGAAGATCTTCAATCAAACGACATGTTCAGCTTGAGGCAGAGCTTCGGCGCAGGCTTCTATATTTCCCGCAGCAGGCTTGGTTGTTCTCTATTGGCGTATGTGTTCGTCTCTATTCTATTAGACTATTCTGGTTGTTCGGTCGTGACTGTTCCTTCAGATTATTTTCGGACCCGATAATGGCCTATCTTATACGCCCCGATACTCGCCGCTGCTATGTTGGTCTAGTCCGCACAAGCTCGACCAATCAGCGACGAGTATCGGCCAACCAAACCGTGCCGGGGGTAATAATAATAAGCCGCCGGAAGATAATCTTTATTTATAAAATCCTATTCTATTTACAAATGATTTCTTTGGTCAGTTACTATATGTACAAATTAACTTAGTATAAATAAAGACTATAACTATGTATTATAGGACTATGACATGATGATGTTAAACTATACATCGGCTATAGAAATGTCATAGTCCTATATTAATTCTATATCTGTACAAACTATATCTATACTATAATCTATACTATATCTATCCTGCCTACACTATTGCCTACTGTTATTATTCCGTCGTGCACATTCTCCCGCCGTTCAGTGACGAGGGCTGGACCGCAGGGCTGCTCTCGCGCTGCAATCTCTTCTATAGTGACACGACGGCTGGCACGATGTCGATGGGCAGGGTCACACGACATCAGGGTAGGGCGAATCGGCTTGCGCTACCGTCTCCGCCTCAGATTCCGCCGTTGTCTCCGCCTCGGATTCCGATGTGGTCTCCGCCTGCGTCTTTGACCTTGTCTCCGCCTGCGCCTCTGCGCCGTTCGCAACGGCTTCGGAATCGGCTTGCGCTACCGTCTCCGCCTCAGATTCCGCCGTTGTCTCCGCCTCGGATTCCGATGTGGTCTCCGCCTGCGTCTTTGACCTTGTCTCCGCCTGCGCCTCTGCGCCGTTCGCAACGGCTTCGGAATCGGCTTGCGCTACCGTCTCCGCCTCAGATTCCGCCGTTGTCTCCGCCTCGGATTCCGATGTGGTCTCCGCCTGCGTCTTTGACCTTGTCTCCGCCTGCGCCTCTGCGCCGTTCGTAACGGCTTCGGAATCGGCTTGCGCTACCGTACCCGATAATGGCCTATCTTATACGCCTCGATACTCGCCGCTGCTATGTTGGTCTAGCCTTAAATAACTTAATCTGTTTTCGTTTATCACTTTATATACCTAATCTTTTTTTTTTATTAAAACTCATTTAGACTCTGTTGATGTTGATAGATTTTTATTTTAAATATTCTATAGTTTTTGTTTACAGTTACATATACAGTTTTATATAATATATCTGACTTTGTTGTTCTCTATTGGCGTATGTGTTCGTCTCTATTCTATTAGACAATTCTGGTTGTTCGGTCAGTCTGTATTTTCGGACCCGATAATGGCCTATCTTATACGCCCCGATACTCGCCGCTGCTATGTTGGTCTAGCCCGCACAAGCTCGACCAATCAGCGACGAGTATCGGCCAACCAAACCGTGCCGGGGGTAATAATAATAAGCCGCCGGAAGATAATCTTTATTTATAAAATCCTATTCTATTTACAAATGATTTCTTACTAAGTTTCTATATGTACAAATTAACTTAGTATAAATAAAGACTATAACTATGTATTATAGGACTATGACATGATGATGTTAAACTATACATCGGCTATAGAAATGTCATAGTCCTATATTAATTCTATATCTGTACAAACTATATCTATACTATAAACTAACTATATCTATACTATAATCTATACTATATCTATCCTGCCTACACTATTGCCTACTGTTATTATTCCGTCGTGCACATTCTCCCGCCGTTCAGTGACGAGGGCTGGACCGCAGGGCTGCTCTCGCGCTGCAATCTCTTCTATAGTGACACGACGGCTGGCACGATGTCGATGGGCAGGGTCACACGACATCAGGGTAGGGCGTGTAGGACTGCTGCTCCCGCCGATATTGTTACAGCGGTTACGAACGCGGCAGGTCTATTCTATGAGACTATATTACAAGGGTCGTCTGGCTGTCTATTTTGATGAAGAGACGTATTCTATTACCAATATTAATTCATCTATACTCGCATATTCTTTGCTTTCTGCCTTCAATTGTCTGGAGCATTTTGTAGATTAATTGGACTATTACTGCCGAGTCTAATCCAGACTTAATCGCTAGACTTAAAACTGCGTGTTACAAAATTTTAATGCTTTTCCTTGAGTTCGCGGTAATATCGACCAAACACGTCGGGTATATGGGAGTTGACTAGATGCTTTTTCACACTTCGCTTGGGGGACTCCAAGTTATAGGAAAGTGGAAACACAGAGGCTGGAAGAACATTCCACATATTTATTGTGCGACAGATGTATGAGTCCCAAAATTTATACGTACGCGAAGGGATGGTGACTACGGTATGTGGGTGACTACTACACATCTTAAAGTCTAACTGGCAATTTCAGTTTTGAAAATCAATTACAATTAATAGATTGTCTAAATCTTGCCCAGTTTGCTTGATGTCTCCTGTAGATTACATCTTATAATTAACAGTCTAACTGGCAATTTTAGTTAAAAAATTAATTAAAATTAATAGATTGTCTAAATCTTGCCCAGTTTGCTTGATGTCTCCTGTAGTCAATATTATTGATATCTGACTATTAGTATTACATCTTATAATTAACAGTCTAACTGGCAATTTTAGTTTAGAAAATCAATTAAAATTAATAGATTGTCTAAATCTTGCCCAGTTTGCTTGATGTCTCCTGTAGATTACATCTTATAATTAACAGTCTAACTGGCAATTTTAGTTTAAAAAATTAATTAAAATTATTAGATTGTCTAAATCTTGCCCAGTTTGCTTGATGTCTCCTGTAGATTACATCTTATAATTAACAGTCTAACTGGCAATTTCAGTTTAGAAAATCAATTAAAATTAATAGATTGTCTAAATCTTGCCCAGTTTGCTTGATGTCTCTTGTAGTCAATATTATTGACATCCCACTACTAGTATTGCATCTTATAATTAACAGTCTAACTGGCAATTTCAGTTTAGAAAATCAATTAAAATTAATAGATTGTCTAAATCTTGCCCAGTTTGCTTGATGTCTCTTGTAGTCAATATTATTGACATCACGCTACTAGTATTGCATCTTATAATTAACAGTCTAACTGGCAATTTCAGTTTAGAAAATCAATTAAAATTAATAAATTGTCTAAATCTTGCCCAGCTTGCTTGATGTCTCTTGTAGTCAATATTATTGACATCCGACTACTAGTATTGCATCTTATAATTAACAGTCTAACTGGCAATTTCAGTTAAGAAAATCAATTAAAATTAATAGATTGTCTAAATCTTGCCCAGTTTGCTTGATGTCTCCTGTAGTCAATATTATTGATACCTGACTATTAGTATTACATCTTATAATTAACAGTCTAACTGGCAATTTCAGTTTAGAAAATCAATTAAAATTTATAGATTGTCTAAACCTTTCCCAGTTTTCTTTAAGTCTTCTACGTTTTGCAGAGTCCGAGGGGACACTTTCTACCTGTCATCTGATGCACCTGAGCACATCTTCTTCCGTCTGTGGTGCAGGACGACATCATTTTTCGGATAATAGTTTAGAAAATCAATTAAAATTAATAGATTGTCTAAATCTTGCCCAGTTTGCTCGTTGTCTCCGCCTCGGATCCCGATGTGAGAGAGTTTCTTCGCGCGCAAAGCGCGCGGTGGGCTTTGGGGGTGACCCCGTAAGCCGGCTGGAACTCGGCGGGCGACGGCCTCTTCGCCCCCGGCCTGGAAGCGGGCGGGGGAGGGACCACGGGGCGTAGTGTGGCCCCTATGAGGTCATCATCTTCGGCCTCCGACCTGAGGGTGGTCGGAGACGCTCTTCATGGTGTGATATTATTGATATCTGACTATTAGTATTACATCTTATAATTAACAGTCTAACTGGCAATTTCAGTTTAGAAAATCAATTAAAATTTATAGATTGTCTAAACCTTTCCCAGTTTTCTTTAAGTCTTCTACGTTTTGCAGAGTCCGAGGGGACACTTTCTACCTGTCATCTGATGCACCTGAGCACATCTTCTTCCGTCTGTGGTTCAGGACGACATAATTTTTCGGATAATAGTTTAGAAAATCAATTAAAATTAATAGATTGTCTAAATCTTGCCCAGTTTGCTCGTTGTCTCCGCCTCGGATTCCGATGTGAGAGAGTTTCTTCGCGCGCAAAGCGCGCGGTGGGCTTTGGGGGTGACCCCGTAAGCCGGCTGGAACTCGGCGGGCGACGGCCCACCGGTGTCTGTTTTCTCCCCTGATATGTGCTGGCAGGGGAGGGGACCCGTGTGAGGGGGGGTCCCTTGTGGCGAGGTTGGTGGTGCCCCCGACCTGGAAGCGGCCGGGGGAGGGGCCGGAACTCGGCGGGCGACGGCCCACCGGTGTCTGTTTTCTCCCCTGATATGTGCTGGCAGGGGAGGGGACCCGTGTGAGGGGGGGTCCCTTGTGGCGAGGTTGGTGGTGCCCCCGACCTGGAAGCGGCCGGGGGAGGGGCCGCGAGAAGGGTGCGGCCCCTGTGTCATCTTCTTCAGTTCCCGACCTTAGGGTGGTCGGGAACGCTGGGTCTTCGCCCCCGGCCTGGAAGCGGGCGGGGGAGGGGTCACGAGGCGTAGTGTGACCCCTATGATGTCATCTTCTTCAGTTCCCGACCTTAGGGTGGTCGGGAACGCTGGGTCTTCGCCCCCGGCCTGGAAGCGGGCGGGGGAGGGGTCACGAGGCGTAATGTGACCCCTATGATGTCGTCTTCTTCAATCCCCGACCTCAGGGCGGTCGGGGATACTCTTCGCCCCCGGCCTGGAAGCGGGCGGGGGAGGGACCACGGGGCGTAGTGTGGCCCCTATGAGGTCATCATCTTCGGCCTCCGACCTGAGGGTGGTCGGAGACGCTCTTCATGGTGTGATATTATTGATATCTGACTATTAGTATTACATCTTATAATTAACAGTCTAACTGGCAATTTCAGTTTAGAAAATCAATTAAAATTTATAGATTGTCTAAACCTTTCCCAGTTTTCTTTAAGTCTTCTACGTTTTGCAGAGTCCGAGGGGACACTTTCTACCTGTCATCTGATGCACCTGAGCACATCTTCTTCCGTCTGTGGTTCAGGACGACATAATTTTTCGGATAATAGTTTAGAAAATCAATTAAAATTAATAGATTGTCTAAATCTTGCCCAGTTTGCTCGTTGTCTCCGCCTCGGATTCCGATGTGAGAGAGTTTCTTCGCGCGCAAAGCGCGCGGTGGGCTTTGGGGGTGACCCCGTAAGCCGGCTGGAACTCGGCGGGCGACGGCCCACCGGTGTCTGTTTTCTCCCCTGATATGTGCTGGCAGGGGAGGGGACCCGTGTGAGGGGGGGTCCCTTGTGGCGAGGTTGGTGGTGCCCCCGACCTGGAAGCGGCCGGGGGAGGGGCCGGAACTCGGCGGGCGACGGCCCACCGGTGTCTGTTTTCTCCCCTGATATGTGCTGGCAGGGGAGGGGACCCGTGTGAGGGGGGGTCCCTTGTGGCGAGGTTGGTGGTGCCCCCGACCTGGAAGCGGCCGGGGGAGGGGCCGCGAGAAGGGTGCGGCCCCTGTGTCATCTTCTTCAGTTCCCGACCTTAGGGTGGTCGGGAACGCTGGGTCTTCGCCCCCGGCCTGGAAGCGGGCGGGGGAGGGGTCACGAGGCGTAGTGTGACCCCTATGATGTCATCTTCTTCAGTTCCCGACCTTAGGGTGGTCGGGAACGCTGGGTCTTCGCCCCCGGCCTGGAAGCGGGCGGGGGAGGGGTCACGAGGCGTAATGTGACCCCTATGATGTCGTCTTCTTCAATCCCCGACCTCAGGGCGGTCGGGGATACTCTTCGCCCCCGGCCTGGAAGCGGGCGGGGGAGGGACCACGGGGCGTAGTGTGGCCCCTATGAGGTCATCATCTTCGGCCTCCGACCTGAGGGTGGTCGGAGACGCTCTTCATGGTGTGATATTATTGATATCTGACTATTAGTATTACATCTTATAATTAACAGTCTAACTGGCAATTTCAGTTTAGAAAATCAATTAAAATTTATAGATTGTCTAAACCTTTCCCAGTTTTCTTTAAGTCTTCTACGTTTTGCAGAGTCCGAGGGGACACTTTCTACCTGTCATCTGATGCACCTGAGCACATCTTCTTCCGTCTGTGGTTCAGGACGACATAATTTTTCGGATAATAGTTTAGAAAATCAATTAAAATTAATAGATTGTCTAAATCTTGCCCAGTTTGCTCGTTGTCTCCGCCTCGGATTCCGATGTGAGAGAGTTTCTTCGCGCGCAAAGCGCGCGGTGGGCTTTGGGGGTGACCCCGTAAGCCGGCTGGAACTCGGCGGGCGACGGCCCACCGGTGTCTGTTTTCTCCCCTGATATGTGCTGGCAGGGGAGGGGACCCGTGTGAGGGGGGGTCCCTTGTGGCGAGGTTGGTGGTGCCCCCGACCTGGAAGCGGCCGGGGGAGGGGCCGCGAGAAGGGTGCGGCCCCTGTGTCATCTTCTTCAGTTCCCGACCTTAGGGTGGTCGGGAACGCTGGGTCTTCGCCCCCGGCCTGGAAGCGGGCGGGGGAGGGGTCACGAGGCGTAGTGTGACCCCTATGATGTCATCTTCTTCAGTTCCCGACCTTAGGGTGGTCGGGAACGCTGGGTTTTCGCCCCCGGCCTGGAAGCGGGCGGGGGAGGGGTCACGAGGCGTAATGTGACCCCTATGATGTCGTCTTCTTCAATCCCCGACCTCAGGGCGGTCGGGGATACTCTTCGCCCCCGGCCTGGAAGCGGGCGGGGGAGGGACCACGGGGCGTAGTGTGGCCCCTATGAGGTCATCATCTTCGGCCTCCGACCTGAGGGTGGTCGGAGACGCTCTTCATGGTGTGATCCCGGTCTGGTTGACGACCGGGAGTGGGCCTCGGGGGTGTGGGCCCTGTGCGGTCTTCTTCTTCACCTCGGCGGGGGGGGCCCCAGGGTCTCCCGGGGCAGGCGGCGGCCTTCCGGTGGCCGTGCGTGAAGCGGTGCGATGCCCTGAAGATGGACGTGCCGGCTGCGGTCGGCTCCGTCAAACATCCGTTTGGCGAGCCTGGCCACGAACTGCTCGATGGTTTCCATCTTCAGGTCCTCGTGGATATTGGAGTTGCGCACGAACCACGGTGCGCCGACTGCCGCGCGCAGACAGAGGTTCTGCTGGGCCTGCATCTTGGTCTTGTTGGTTGCTGAAAGCAGGTGGAGCCATGCCGGAGCGGCGTAGGTGAGGCGTGAGCGGATGAAGGTCTTATAGATGTTGACCTTTACCCAGGATGGCAAAGAGGAGTGCAGCTATATATTATTGATATCTGACTATTAGTATTACATATTATAATTAACAGTCTAACTGGCAATTTCAGTTTAGAAAATCAATTAAAATTTATAGATTGTCTAAACCTTTCCCAGTTTTCTTTAAGTCTTCTACGTTTTGCAGAGTCCGAGGGGACACTTTCTACCTGTCATCTGATGCACCTGAGCACATCTTCTTCCGTCTGTGGTTCAGGACGACATCATTTTTCGGATAATAGTTTAGAAAATCAATTAAAATTAATAGATTGTCTAAATCTTGCCCAGTTTGCTCGTTGTCTCCGCCTCGGATTCCGATGTGAGAGAGTTTCTTCGCGCGCAAAGCGCGCGGTGGGCTTTGGGGGTGACCCCGTAAGCCGGCTGGAACTCGGCGGGCGACGGCCCACCGGTGTCTGTTTTCTCCCCTGATATGTGCTGGCAGGGGAGGGGACCCGTGTGAGGGGGGGTCCCTTGTGGCGAGGTTGGTGGTGCCCCCGACCTGGAAGCGGCCGGGGGAGGGGCCGCGAGAAGGGTGCGGCCCCTGTGTCATCTTCTTCAGTTCCCGACCTTAGGGTGGTCGGGAACGCTGGGTCTTCGCCCCCGGCCTGGAAGCGGGCGGGGGGGGGGGCACGAGGCGTAGTGTGACCCCTATGATGTCATCTTCTTCAGTTCCCGACCTTAGGGTGGTCGGGAACGCTGGGTCTTCGCCCCCGGCCTGGAAGCGGGCGGGGGAGGGGTCACGAGGCGTAATGTGACCCCTATGATGTCGTCTTCTTCAATCCCCGACCTCAGGGCGGTCGGGGATACTCTTCGCCCCCGGCCTGGAAGCGGGCGGGGGAGGGACCACGGGGCGTAGTGTGGCCCCTATGAGGTCATCATCTTCGGCCTCCGACCTGAGGGTGGTCGGAGACGCTCTTCATGGTGTGATATTATTGATATCTGACTATTAGTATTACATCTTATAATTAACAGTCTAACTGGCAATTTCAGTTTAGAAAATCAATTAAAATTTATAGATTGTCTAAACCTTTCCCAGTTTTCTTTAAGTCTTCTACGTTTTGCAGAGTCCGAGGGGACACTTTCTACCTGTCATCTGATGCACCTGAGCACATCTTCTTCCGTCTGTGGTTCAGGACGACATAATTTTTCGGATAATAGTTTAGAAAATCAATTAAAATTAATAGATTGTCTAAATCTTGCCCAGTTTGCTCGTTGTCTCCGCCTCGGATTCCGATGTGAGAGAGTTTCTTCGCGCGCAAAGCGCGCGGTGGGCTTTGGGGGTGACCCCGTAAGCCGGCTGGAACTCGGCGGGCGACGGCCCACCGGTGTCTGTTTTCTCCCCTGATATGTGCTGGCAGGGGAGGGGACCCGTGTGAGGGGGGGTCCCTTGTGGCGAGGTTGGTGGTGCCCCCGACCTGGAAGCGGCCGGGGGAGGGGCCGGAACTCGGCGGGCGACGGCCCACCGGTGTCTGTTTTCTCCCCTGATATGTGCTGGCAGGGGAGGGGACCCGTGTGAGGGGGGGTCCCTTGTGGCGAGGTTGGTGGTGCCCCCGACCTGGAAGCGGCCGGGGGAGGGGCCGCGAGAAGGGTGCGGCCCCTGTGTCATCTTCTTCAGTTCCCGACCTTAGGGTGGTCGGGAACGCTGGGTCTTCGCCCCCGGCCTGGAAGCGGGCGGGGGAGGGGTCACGAGGCGTAGTGTGACCCCTATGATGTCATCTTCTTCAGTTCCCGACCTTAGGGTGGTCGGGAACGCTGGGTCTTCGCCCCCGGCCTGGAAGCGGGCGGGGGAGGGGTCACGAGGCGTAATGTGACCCCTATGATGTCGTCTTCTTCAATCCCCGACCTCAGGGCGGTCGGGGATACTCTTCGCCCCCGGCCTGGAAGCGGGCGGGGGAGGGACCACGGGGCGTAGTGTGGCCCCTATGAGGTCATCATCTTCGGCCTCCGACCTGAGGGTGGTCGGAGACGCTCTTCATGGTGTGATATTATTGATATCTGACTATTAGTATTACATCTTATAATTAACAGTCTAACTGGCAATTTCAGTTTAGAAAATCAATTAAAATTTATAGATTGTCTAAACCTTTCCCAGTTTTCTTTAAGTCTTCTACGTTTTGCAGAGTCCGAGGGGACACTTTCTACCTGTCATCTGATGCACCTGAGCACATCTTCTTCCGTCTGTGGTTCAGGACGACATAATTTTTCGGATAATAGTTTAGAAAATCAATTAAAATTAATAGATTGTCTAAATCTTGCCCAGTTTGCTCGTTGTCTCCGCCTCGGATTCCGATGTGAGAGAGTTTCTTCGCGCGCAAAGCGCGCGGTGGGCTTTGGGGGTGACCCCGTAAGCCGGCTGGAACTCGGCGGGCGACGGCCCACCGGTGTCTGTTTTCTCCCCTGATATGTGCTGGCAGGGGAGGGGACCCGTGTGAGGGGGGGTCCCTTGTGGCGAGGTTGGTGGTGCCCCCGACCTGGAAGCGGCCGGGGGAGGGGCCGCGAGAAGGGTGCGGCCCCTGTGTCATCTTCTTCAGTTCCCGACCTTAGGGTGGTCGGGAACGCTGGGTCTTCGCCCCCGGCCTGGAAGCGGGCGGGGGAGGGGTCACGAGGCGTAGTGTGACCCCTATGATGTCATCTTCTTCAGTTCCCGACCTTAGGGTGGTCGGGAACGCTGGGTCTTCGCCCCCGGCCTGGAAGCGGGCGGGGGAGGGGTCACGAGGCGTAATGTGACCCCTATGATGTCGTCTTCTTCAATCCCCGACCTCAGGGCGGTCGGGGATACTCTTCGCCCCCGGCCTGGAAGCGGGCGGGGGAGGGACCACGGGGCGTAGTGTGGCCCCTATGAGGTCATCATCTTCGGCCTCCGACCTGAGGGTGGTCGGAGACGCTCTTCATGGTGTGATCCCGGTCTGGTTGACGACCGGGAGTGGGCCTCGGGGGTGTGGGCCCTGTGCGGTCTTCTTCTTCACCTCGGCGGGGGGGGCCCCAGGGTCTCCCGGGGCAGGCGGCGGCCTTCCGGTGGCCGTGCGTGAAGCGGTGCGATGCCCTGAAGATGGACGTGCCGGCTGCGGTCGGCTCCGTCAAACATCCGTTTGGCGAGCCTGGCCACGAACTGCTCGATGGTTTCCATCTTCAGGTCCTCGTGGATATTGGAGTTGCGCACGAACCACGGTGCGCCGACTGCCGCGCGCAGACAGAGGTTCTGCTGGGCCTGCATCTTGGTCTTGTTGGTTGCTGAAAGCAGGTGGAGCCATGCCGGAGCGGCGTAGGTGAGGCGTGAGCGGATGAAGGTCTTATAGATGTTGACCTTTACCCAGGATGGCAAAGAGGAGTGCAGCTATATATTATTGATATCTGACTATTAGTATTACATATTATAATTAACAGTCTAACTGGCAATTTCAGTTTAGAAAATCAATTAAAATTTATAGATTGTCTAAACCTTTCCCAGTTTTCTTTAAGTCTTCTACGTTTTGCAGAGTCCGAGGGGACACTTTCTACCTGTCATCTGATGCACCTGAGCACATCTTCTTCCGTCTGTGGTTCAGGACGACATCATTTTTCGGATAATAGTTTAGAAAATCAATTAAAATTAATAGATTGTCTAAATCTTGCCCAGTTTGCTCGTTGTCTCCGCCTCGGATTCCGATGTGAGAGAGTTTCTTCGCGCGCAAAGCGCGCGGTGGGCTTTGGGGGTGACCCCGTAAGCCGGCTGGAACTCGGCGGGCGACGGCCCACCGGTGTCTGTTTTCTCCCCTGATATGTGCTGGCAGGGGAGGGGACCCGTGTGAGGGGGGGTCCCTTGTGGCGAGGTTGGTGGTGCCCCCGACCTGGAAGCGGCCGGGGGAGGGGCCGCGAGAAGGGTGCGGCCCCTGTGTCATCTTCTTCAGTTCCCGACCTTAGGGTGGTCGGGAACGCTGGGTCTTCGCCCCCGGCCTGGAAGCGGGCGGGGGAGGGGTCACGAGGCGTAGTGTGACCCCTATGATGTCATCTTCTTCAGTTCCCGACCTTAGGGTGGTCGGGAACGCTGGGTCTTCGCCCCCGGCCTGGAAGCGGGCGGGGGAGGGGTCACGAGGCGTAATGTGACCCCTATGATGTCGTCTTCTTCAATCCCCGACCTCAGGGCGGTCGGGGATACTCTTCGCCCCCGGCCTGGAAGCGGGCGGGGGAGGGACCACGGGGCGTAGTGTGGCCCCTATGAGGTCATCATCTTCGGCCTCCGACCTGAGGGTGGTCGGAGACGCTCTTCATGGTGTGATCCCGGTCTGGTTGGCGACCGGGAGTGGGCCTCGGGGGTGTGGGCCCTGTGCGGTCTTCTTCTTCACCTCGGCGGGGGGGGGCCCAGGGTCTCCCGGGGCAGGCGGCGGCCTTCCGGTGGCCGTGCGTGAAGCGGTGCGATGCCCTGAAGATGGACGTGCCGGCTGCGGTCGGCTCCGTCAAACATCCGTTTGGCGAGCCTGGCCACGAACTGCTCGATGGTTTCCATCTTCAGGTCCTCGTGGATATTGGAGTTGCGCACGAACCACGGTGCGCCGACTGCCGCGCGCAGACAGAGGTTCTGCTGGGCCTGCATCTTGGTCTTGTTGGTTGCTGAAAGCAGGTGGAGCCATGCCGGAGCGGCGTAGGTGAGGCGTGAGCGGATGTAGGTCTTATAGATGTTGACCTTTACCCAGGATGGCAAAGAGGAGTGCAGCTATATATTATTGATATCTGACTATTAGTATTACATCTTATAATTAACAGTCTAACTGGCAATTTCAGTTTAGAAAATCAATTAAAATTTATAGATTGTCTAAACCTTTCCCAGTTTTCTTTAAGTCTTCTACGTTTTGCAGAGTCCGAGGGGACACTTTCTACCTGTCATCTGATGCACCTGAGCACATCTTCTTCCGTCTGTGGTTCAGGACGACATCATTTTTTGGATAATAGTTTAGAAAATCAATTAAAATTAATAGATTGTCTAAATCTTGCCCAGTTTGCTCGTTGTCTCCGCCTCGGATTCCGATGTGAGAGAGTTTCTTCGCGCGCAAAGCGCGCGGTGGGCTTTGGGGGTGACCCCGTAAGCCGGCTGGAACTCGGCGGGCGACGGCCCACCGGTGTCTGTTTTCTCCCCTGATATGTGCTGGCAGGGGAGGGGACCCGTGTGAGGGGGGGTCCCTTGTGGCGAGGTTGGTGGTGCCCCCGACCTGGAAGCGGCCGGGGGAGGGGCCGCGAGAAGGGTGCGGCCCCTGTGTCATCTTCTTCAGTTCCCGACCTTAGGGTGGTCGGGAACGCTGGGTCTTCGCCCCCGGCCTGGAAGCGGGCGGGGGAGGGGTCACGAGGCGTAGTGTGACCCCTATGATGTCATCTTCTTCAGTTCCCGACCTTAGGGTGGTCGGGAACGCTGGGTCTTCGCCCCCGGCCTGGAAGCGGGCGGGGGAGGGGTCACGAGGCGTAATGTGACCCCTATGATGTCGTCTTCTTCAATCCCCGACCTCAGGGCGGTCGGGGATACTCTTCGCCCCCGGCCTGGAAGCGGGCGGGGGAGGGACCACGGGGCGTAGTGTGGCCCCTATGAGGTCATCATCTTCGGCCTCCGACCTGAGGGTGGTCGGAGACGCTCTTCATGGTGTGATCCCGGTCTGGTTGGCGACCGGGAGTGGGCCTCGGGGGTGTGGGCCCTGTGCGGTCTTCTTCTTCACCTCGGCGGGGGGGGCCCCAGGGTCTCCCGGGGCAGGCGGCGGCCTTCCGGTGGCCGTGCGTGAAGCGGTGCGATGCCCTGAAGATGGACGTGCCGGCTGCGGTCGGCTCCGTCAAACATCCGTTTGGCGAGCCTGGCCACGAACTGCTCGATGGTTTCCATCTTCAGGTCCTCGTGGATATTGGAGTTGCGCACGAACCACGGTGCGCCGACTGCCGCGCGCAGACAGAGGTTCTGCTGGGCCTGCATCTTGGTCTTGTTGGTTGCTGAAAGCAGGTGGAGCCATGCCGGAGCGGCGTAGGTGAGGCGTGAGCGGATGAAGGTCTTATAGATGTTGACCTTTACCCAGGATGGCAAAGAGGAGTGCAGCTATATATTATTGATATCTGACTATTAGTATTACATCTTATAATTAACAGTCTAACTGGCAATTTCAGTTTAGAAAATCAATTAAAATTTATAGATTGTCTAAACCTTTCCCAGTTTTCTTTAAGTCTTCTACGTTTTGCAGAGTCCGAGGGGACACTTTCTACCTGTCATCTGATGCACCTGAGCACATCTTCTTCCGTCTGTGGTTCAGGACGACATAATTTTTCGGATAATAGTTTAGAAAATCAATTAAAATTAATAGATTGTCTAAATCTTGCCCAGTTTGCTCGTTGTCTCCGCCTCGGATTCCGATGTGAGAGAGTTTCTTCGCGCGCAAAGCGCGCGGTGGGCTTTGGGGGTGACCCCGTAAGCCGGCTGGAACTCGGCGGGCGACGGCCCACCGGCGTCTGTTTTCTCCCCTGATATGTGCTGGCAGGGGAGGGGACCCGTGTGAGGGGGGGTCCCTTGTGGCGAGGTTGGTGGTGCCCCCGACCTGGAAGCGGCCGGGGGAGGGGCCGCGAGAAGGGTGCGGCCCCTGTGTCATCTTCTTCAGTTCCCGACCTTAGGGTGGTCGGGAACGCTGGGTCTTCGCCCCCGGCCTGGAAGCGGGCGGGGGAGGGGTCACGAGGCGTAGTGTGACCCCTATGATGTCATCTTCTTCAGTTCCCGACCTTAGGGTGGTCGGGAACGCTGGGTCTTCGCCCCCGGCCTGGAAGCGGGCGGGGGAGGGGTCACGAGGCGTAATGTGACCCCTATGATGTCGTCTTCTTCAATCCCCGACCTCAGGGCGGTCGGGGATACTCTTCGCCCCCGGCCTGGAAGCGGGCGGGGGAGGGACCACGGGGCGTAGTGTGGCCCCTATGAGGTCATCATCTTCGGCCTCCGACCTGAGGGTGGTCGGAGACGCTCTTCATGGTGTGATCCCGGTCTGGTTGGCGACCGGGAGTGGGCCTCGGGGGTGTGGGCCCTGTGCGGTCTTCTTCTTCACCTCGGCGGGGGGGGGCCCAGGGTCTCCCGGGGCAGGCGGCGGCCTTCCGGTGGCCGTGCGTGAAGCGGTGCGATGCCCTGAAGATGGACGTGCCGGCTGCGGTCGGCTCCGTCAAACATCCGTTTGGCGAGCCTGGCCACGAACTGCTCGATGGTTTCCATCTTCAGGTCCTCGTGGATATTGGAGTTGCGCACGAACCACGGTGCGCCGACTGCCGCGCGCAGACAGAGGTTCTGCTGGGCCTGCATCTTGGTCTTGTTGGTTGCTGAAAGCAGGTGGAGCCATGCCGGAGCGGCGTAGGTGAGGCGTGAGCGGATGAAGGTCTTATAGATGTTGACCTTTACCCAGGATGGCAAAGAGGAGTGCAGCTATATATTATTGATATCTGACTATTAGTATTACATCTTATAATTAACAGTCTAACTGGCAATTTCAGTTTAGAAAATCAATTAAAATTTATAGATTGTCTAAACCTTTCCCAGTTTTCTTTAAGTCTTCTACGTTTTGCAGAGTCCGAGGGGACACTTTCTACCTGTCATCTGATGCACCTGAGCACATCTTCTTCCGTCTGTGGTTCAGGACGACATCATTTTTTGGATAATAGTTTAGAAAATCAATTAAAATTAATAGATTGTCTAAATCTTGCCCAGTTTGCTCGTTGTCTCCGCCTCGGATTCCGATGTGAGAGAGTTTCTTCGCGCGCAAAGCGCGCGGTGGGCTTTGGGGGTGACCCCGTAAGCCGGCTGGAACTCGGCGGGCGACGGCCCACCGGTGTCTGTTTTCTCCCCTGATATGTGCTGGCAGGGGAGGGGACCCGTGTGAGGGGGGGTCCCTTGTGGCGAGGTTGGTGGTGCCCCCGACCTGGAAGCGGCCGGGGGAGGGGCCGCGAGAAGGGTGCGGCCCCTGTGTCATCTTCTTCAGTTCCCGACCTTAGGGTGGTCGGGAACGCTGGGTCTTCGCCCCCGGCCTGGAAGCGGGCGGGGGAGGGGTCACGAGGCGTAGTGTGACCCCTATAATGTCATCTTCTTCAGTTCCCGACCTTAGGGTGGTCGGGAACGCTGGGTCTTCGCCCCCGGCCTGGAAGCGGGCGGGGGAGGGGTCACGAGGCGTAATGTGACCCCTATGATGTCGTCTTCTTCAATCCCCGACCTCAGGGCGGTCGGGGATACTCTTCGCCCCCGGCCTGGAAGCGGGCGGGGGAGGGACCACGGGGCGTAGTGTGGCCCCTATGAGGTCATCATCTTCGGCCTCCGACCTGAGGGTGGTCGGAGACGCTCTTCATGGTGTGATCCCGGTCTGGTTGGCGACCGGGAGTGGGCCTCGGGGGTGTGGGCCCTGTGCGGTCTTCTTCTTCACCTCGGCGGGGGGGGCCCCAGGGTCTCCCGGGGCAGGCGGCGGCCTTCCGGTGGCCGTGCGTGAAGCGGTGCGATGCCCTGAAGATGGACGTGCCGGCTGCGGTCGGCTCCGTCAAACATCCGTTTGGCGAGCCTGGCCACGAACTGCTCGATGGTTTCCATCTTCAGGTCCTCGTGGATATTGGAGTTGCGCACGAACCACGGTGCGCCGACTGCCGCGCGCAGACAGAGGTTCTGCTGGGCCTGCATCTTGGTCTTGTTGGTTGCTGAAAGCAGGTGGAGCCATGCCGGAGCGGCGTAGGTGAGGCGTGAGCGGATGAAGGTCTTATAGATGTTGACCTTTACCCAGGATGGCAAAGAGGAGTGCAGCTATATATTATTGATATCTGACTATTAGTATTACATCTTATAATTAACAGTCTAACTGGCAATTTCAGTTTAGAAAATCAATTAAAATTTATAGATTGTCTAAACCTTTCCCAGTTTTCTTTAAGTCTTCTACGTTTTGCAGAGTCCGAGGGGACACTTTCTACCTGTCATCTGATGCACCTGAGCACATCTTCTTCCGTCTGTGGTTCAGGACGACATAATTTTTCGGATAATAGTTTAGAAAATCAATTAAAATTAATAGATTGTCTAAATCTTGCCCAGTTTGCTCGTTGTCTCCGCCTCGGATTCCGATGTGAGAGAGTTTCTTCGCGCGCAAAGCGCGCGGTGGGCTTTGGGGGTGACCCCGTAAGCCGGCTGGAACTCGGCGGGCGACGGCCCACCGGTGTCTGTTTTCTCCCCTGATATGTGCTGGCAGGGGAGGGGACCCGTGTGAGGGGGGGTCCCTTGTGGCGAGGTTGGTGGTGCCCCCGACCTGGAAGCGGCCGGGGGAGGGGCCGCGAGAAGGGTGCGGCCCCTGTGTCATCTTCTTCAGTTCCCGACCTTAGGGTGGTCGGGAACGCTGGGTCTTCGCCCCCGGCCTGGAAGCGGGCGGGGGAGGGGTCACGAGGCGTAGTGTGACCCCTATGATGTCATCTTCTTCAGTTCCCGACCTTAGGGTGGTCGGGAACGCTGGGTCTTCGCCCCCGGCCTGGAAGCGGGCGGGGGAGGGGTCACGAGGCGTAATGTGACCCCTATGATGTCGTCTTCTTCAATCCCCGACCTCAGGGCGGTCGGGGATACTCTTCGCCCCCGGCCTGGAAGCGGGCGGGGGAGGGACCACGGGGCGTAGTGTGGCCCCTATGAGGTCATCATCTTCGGCCTCCGACCTGAGGGTGGTCGGAGACGCTCTTCATGGTGTGATCCCGGTCTGGTTGACGACCGGGAGTGGGCCTCGGGGGTGTGGGCCCTGTGCGGTCTTCTTCTTCACCTCGGCGGGGGGGGCCCCAGGGTCTCCCGGGGCAGGCGGCGGCCTTCCGGTGGCCGTGCGTGAAGCGGTGCGATGCCCTGAAGATGGACGTGCCGGCTGCGGTCGGCTCCGTCAAACATCCGTTTGGCGAGCCTGGCCACGAACTGCTCGATGGTTTCCATCTTCAGGTCCTCGTGGATATTGGAGTTGCGCACGAACCACGGTGCGCCGACTGCCGCGCGCAGACAGAGGTTCTGCTGGGCCTGCATCTTGGTCTTGTTGGTTGCTGAAAGCAGGTGGAGCCATGCCGGAGCGGCGTAGGTGAGGCGTGAGCGGATGAAGGTCTTATAGATGTTGACCTTTACCCAGGATGGCAAAGAGGAGTGCAGCTATATATTATTGATATCTGACTATTAGTATTACATCTTATAATTAACAGTCTAACTGGCAATTTCAGTTTAGAAAATCAATTAAAATTTATAGATTGTCTAAACCTTTCCCAGTTTTCTTTAAGTCTTCTACGTTTTGCAGAGTCCGAGGGGACACTTTCTACCTGTCATCTGATGCACCTGAGCACATCTTCTTCCGTCTGTGGTGCAGGACGACATCATTTTTCGGATAATAGTTTAGAAAATCAATTAAAATTAATAGATTGTCTAAATCTTGCCCAGTTTGCTCGTTGTCTCCGCCTCGGATTCCGATGTGAGAGAGTTTCTTCGCGCGCAAAGCGCGCGGTGGGCTTTGGGGGTGACCCCGTAAGCCGGCTGGAACTCGGCGGGCGACGGCCCACCGGTGTCTGTTTTCTCCCCTGATATGTGCTGGCAGGGGAGGGGACCCGTGTGAGGGGGGGTCCCTTGTGGCGAGGTTGGTGGTGCCCCCGACCTGGAAGCGGCCGGGGGAGGGGCCGCGAGAAGGGTGCGGCCCCTGTGTCATCTTCTTCAGTTCCCGACCTTAGGGTGGTCGGGAACGCTGGGTCTTCGCCCCCGGCCTGGAAGCGGGCGGGGGAGGGGTCACGAGGCGTAGTGTGACCCCTATGATGTCATCTTCTTCAGTTCCCGACCTTAGGGTGGTCGGGAACGCTGGGTCTTCGCCCCCGGCCTGGAAGCGGGCGGGGGAGGGGTCACGAGGCGTAATGTGACCCCTATGATGTCGTCTTCTTCAATCCCCGACCTCAGGGCGGTCGGGGATACTCTTCGCCCCCGGCCTGGAAGCGGGCGGGGGAGGGACCACGGGGCGTAGTGTGGCCCCTATGAGGTCATCATCTTCGGCCTCCGACCTGAGGGTGGTCGGAGACGCTCTTCATGGTGTGATCCCGGTCTGGTTGGCGACCGGGAGTGGGCCTCGGGGGTGTGGGCCCTGTGCGGTCTTCTTCTTCACCTCGGCGGGGGGGGCCCCAGGGTCTCCCGGGGCAGGCGGCGGCCTTCCGGTGGCCGTGCGTGAAGCGGTGCGATGCCCTGAAGATGGACGTGCCGGCTGCGGTCGGCTCCGTCAAACATCCGTTTGGCGAGCCTGGCCACGAACTGCTCGATGGTTTCCATCTTCAGGTCCTCGTGGATATTGGAGTTGCGCACGAACCACGGTGCGCCGACTGCCGCGCGCAGACAGAGGTTCTGCTGGGCCTGCATCTTGGTCTTGTTGGTTGCTGAAAGCAGGTGGAGCCATGCCGGAGCGGCGTAGGTGAGGCGTGAGCGGATGAAGGTCTTATAGATGTTGACCTTTACCCAGGATGGCAAAGAGGAGTGCAGCTATATATTATTGATATCTGACTATTAGTATTACATCTTATAATTAACAGTCTAACTGGCAATTTCAGTTTAGAAAATCAATTAAAATTTATAGATTGTCTAAACCTTTCCCAGTTTTCTTTAAGTCTTCTACGTTTTGCAGAGTCCGAGGGGACACTTTCTACCTGTCATCTGATGCACCTGAGCACATCTTCTTCCGTCTGTGGTTCAGGACGACATAATTTTTCGGATAATAGTTTAGAAAATCAATTAAAATTAATAGATTGTCTAAATCTTGCCCAGTTTGCTCGTTGTCTCCGCCTCGGATTCCGATGTGAGAGAGTTTCTTCGCGCGCAAAGCGCGCGGTGGGCTTTGGGGGTGACCCCGTAAGCCGGCTGGAACTCGGCGGGCGACGGCCCACCGGCGTCTGTTTTCTCCCCTGATATGTGCTGGCAGGGGAGGGGACCCGTGTGAGGGGGGGTCCCTTGTGGCGAGGTTGGTGGTGCCCCCGACCTGGAAGCGGCCGGGGGAGGGGCCGCGAGAAGGGTGCGGCCCCTGTGTCATCTTCTTCAGTTCCCGACCTTAGGGTGGTCGGGAACGCTGGGTCTTCGCCCCCGGCCTGGAAGCGGGCGGGGGAGGGGTCACGAGGCGTAGTGTGACCCCTATGATGTCATCTTCTTCAGTTCCCGACCTTAGGGTGGTCGGGAACGCTGGGTCTTCGCCCCCGGCCTGGAAGCGGGCGGGGGAGGGGTCACGAGGCGTAATGTGACCCCTATGATGTCGTCTTCTTCAATCCCCGACCTCAGGGCGGTCGGGGATACTCTTCGCCCCCGGCCTGGAAGCGGGCGGGGGAGGGACCACGGGGCGTAGTGTGGCCCCTATGAGGTCATCATCTTCGGCCTCCGACCTGAGGGTGGTCGGAGACGCTCTTCATGGTGTGATCCCGGTCTGGTTGACGACCGGGAGTGGGCCTCGGGGGTGTGGGCCCTGTGCGGTCTTCTTCTTCACCTCGGCGGGGGGGGGCCCAGGGTCTCCCGGGGCAGGCGGCGGCCTTCCGGTGGCCGTGCGTGAAGCGGTGCGATGCCCTGAAGATGGACGTGCCGGCTGCGGTCGGCTCCGTCAAACATCCGTTTGGCGAGCCTGGCCACGAACTGCTCGATGGTTTCCATCTTCAGGTCCTCGTGGATATTGGAGTTGCGCACGAACCACGGTGCGCCGACTGCCGCGCGCAGACAGAGGTTCTGCTGGGCCTGCATCTTGGTCTTGTTGGTTGCTGAAAGCAGGTGGAGCCATGCCGGAGCGGCGTAGGTGAGGCGTGAGCGGATGAAGGTCTTATAGATGTTGACCTTTACCCAGGATGGCAAAGAGGAGTGCAGCTATATATTATTGATATCTGACTATTAGTATTACATATTATAATTAACAGTCTAACTGGCAATTTCAGTTTAGAAAATCAATTAAAATTTATAGATTGTCTAAACCTTTCCCAGTTTTCTTTAAGTCTTCTACGTTTTGCAGAGTCCGAGGGGACACTTTCTACCTGTCATCTGATGCACCTGAGCACATCTTCTTCCGTCTGTGGTTCAGGACGACATCATTTTTCGGATAATAGTTTAGAAAATCAATTAAAATTAATAGATTGTCTAAATCTTGCCCAGTTTGCTCGTTGTCTCCGCCTCGGATTCCGATGTGAGAGAGTTTCTTCGCGCGCAAAGCGCGCGGTGGGCTTTGGGGGTGACCCCGTAAGCCGGCTGGAACTCGGCGGGCGACGGCCCACCGGTGTCTGTTTTCTCCCCTGATATGTGCTGGCAGGGGAGGGGACCCGTGTGAGGGGGGGTCCCTTGTGGCGAGGTTGGTGGTGCCCCCGACCTGGAAGCGGCCGGGGGAGGGGCCGCGAGAAGGGTGCGGCCCCTGTGTCATCTTCTTCAGTTCCCGACCTTAGGGTGGTCGGGAACGCTGGGTCTTCGCCCCCGGCCTGGAAGCGGGCGGGGGAGGGGTCACGAGGCGTAGTGTGACCCCTATGATGTCATCTTCTTCAGTTCCCGACCTTAGGGTGGTCGGGAACGCTGGGTCTTCGCCCCCGGCCTGGAAGCGGGCGGGGGAGGGGTCACGAGGCGTAATGTGACCCCTATGATGTCGTCTTCTTCAATCCCCGACCTCAGGGCGGTCGGGGATACTCTTCGCCCCCGGCCTGGAAGCGGGCGGGGGAGGGACCACGGGGCGTAGTGTGGCCCCTATGAGGTCATCATCTTCGGCCTCCGACCTGAGGGTGGTCGGAGACGCTCTTCATGGTGTGATCCCGGTTTGGTTGGCGACCGGGAGTGGGCCTCGGGGGTGTGGGCCCTGTGCGGTCTTCTTCTTCACCTCGGCGGGGGGGGCCCCAGGGTCTCCCGGGGCAGGCGGCGGCCTTCCGGTGGCCGTGCGTGAAGCGGTGCGATGCCCTGAAGATGGACGTGCCGGCTGCGGTCGGCTCCGTCAAACATCCGTTTGGCGAGCCTGGCCACGAACTGCTCGATGGTTTCCATCTTCAGGTCCTCGTGGATATTGGAGTTGCGCACGAACCACGGTGCGCCGACTGCCGCGCGCAGACAGAGGTTCTGCTGGGCCTGCATCTTGGTCTTGTTGGTTGCTGAAAGCAGGTGGAGCCATGCCGGAGCGGCGTAGGTGAGGCGTGAGCGGATGAAGGACTTTATATACCTAATCTTTTTTTTTATTAAAACTCATTTAGACTCTGTTGATGTTGATAGATTTTTATTTTAAATATTCTATAGTTTTTGTTTACAGTTACATATACAGTTTTATATAATATATCTGACTTTGTTACGTCAGACCTCATGTCGCTGCCTAATAAACACATATGCATTACTATATATTTGGTTTTTAATCCTAACCTGACTTATACACACATATAAAATGTGTGTTATGCAAATTCTACGTATCATTTTAACTTAACCAAAAACAATGGTATTTGTACAAGAACAAAAGAGATACTGAGAGAGATAAGAGGTTATGTTATCAATAATTTTACAAATATACGAACCCAAGGGGTTTACTGTCTCCTACAATAATTATTGCAAAAATAATGTTGCCGATACTTTGTCTTTGTAAGTTAGATTGGTATGATCTTTTACCCAACGAAGTAACGTTGGCTTGGAACAAGTTTAAATAACCTATCACATTTACACAATATAGGGTTCCACGCCATGTTATAGAAAATACTAAACAACATATTGAACTTCACATCTTTAAGGACGCGTCCATGAGCGCGTACAGTGCCTGTGTATACGTTCGTACTTACTCTTAAAATTCGCTAATGGAGGTTAGGCTGTTATGCGCAAAGAGTAAGGTTGCTGTGTTACAGCGTTAGCACGAAGAGCATTTAGCAAGATCTGTCCACTGCCACTGGAGGAGACGCCGGAGGCACTATCTTCATCCTGTACATAGTTTCGGAATCTGGTGCTTCCAAGGCAGGCGGTTATCTTAAGGACAACGCCATCTAGCGATATTATTGGGAATCATTATCTAATAATTGCAGAGTAGTTGCACTCTAATTGCACAACTTATATATATAAAGTACACAAGAAAATAAACTATGTACTTCTAATTGATGATTGTGATATTATTAATGTATTTTTTCAATATTGGCCTATAGTAAAGTTGGCTAAATGTGAATCCGCTTATTGATAAGCGTGGTTTCTGACCACCCCGAAAGGGAAAACGGTCGTGATGATACTTTACATTTTTCAATATTATATCTTATATTAATATAAGATTTTTTTGCGCATCATACCTTTAAACGTACTTACTGTACCTACTCGATGCTTTAGTTCAATATTTAATACTTTTCTAGCATCGAATGAATTTTACGATACTTCGGATTGAATCGAATCAGAAATAAACTTTTATAAATCCTGAAAAAATAAATCCATTACTACATTAAAGTAAACATAACATAAGGTTCCTTATTGAAGTTCCGCATTGTTTCGTCAAAATAACTAATAATTAGTCAATAACTAATATGATTTAGTTATTATATCAATTCATAATTTAGGGGAAATGTCACTAACTACGACTACAAAACTTAAAATCATATAACAATCAAGGAACTTACGTTTTATTTTTCCCTAAATCTATTAGTTTATACCTACATATATTTATTGTAAGTACAAAGATTTTAAAATAAATAAATATTAAGCTAATAAAAATATATAAACTAAAATAAAACTAAAAACTAAACTATAATTAAAAATATGCACCCATAATTTTGATCATGTGGCAGTGTAACAAGAACACTTGCAGCATTCCCCCGCTGCACAGTATTAAAGATATAGATCACCTCTCGCTACCTACTCGATTAGGCTGAGTATGAATGGCGATATTTTTATTAAAGATATAGATCACCTTTCGCTACCTACTCGATTAGGCTCAGTATGAATGGCGATATTTTTATTAAAGATATAGATCACCTCTCGCTACCTACTCGATTAGGCTGAGTATGAATGGCGATATTTTTATTAAAGATATAGATCACCTCTCGCTACCTACTCGATTAGGCTGAGTATGAATGGCGATATTTTTATTAAAGATATAGATCACCTCTCGCTACCTACTCGATTAGGCTCAGTATGAATGGCGATATTTTTATTAAAGATATAGATCACCTCTCGCTACCTACTCGATTAGGCTCAGTATGAATGGCGATATTTTTATTAAAGATATAGATCACCTCTCGCTACCTACTCGATTAGGCTGAGTATGAATGGCGATATTTTTATTAAAGATATAGATCACCTCTCGCTACCTACTCGATTAGGCTCAGTATGAATGGCGATATTTTTATTAAAGATATAGATCACCTCTCGCTACCTACTCGATTAGGCTGAGTATGAATGGCGATATTTTTATTAAAGATATAGATCACCTCTCGCTACCTACTCGATTAGGCTGAGTATGAATGGCGATATTTTTATTAAAGATATAGATCACCTCTCGCTACCTACTCGATTAGGCTCAGTATGAATGGCGATATTTTTATTAAAGATATAGATCACCTCTCGCTACCTACTCGATTAGGCTCAGTATGAATGGCGATATTTTTATTAAAGATATAGATCACCTCTCGCTACCTACTCGATTAGGCTGAGTATGAATGGCGATATTTTTATTAAAGATATAGATCACCTCTCGCTACCTACTCGATTAGGCTCAGTATGAATGGCGATATTTTTATTAAAGATATAGATCACCTCTCGCTACCTACTCGATTAGGCTGAGTATGAATGGCGATATTTTTATTAAAGATATAGATCACCTCTCGCTACCTACTCGATTAGGCTGAGTATGAATGGCGATATTTATATTACTGAACAATAAAAGATACGCAGTTGTTTATTTTATTCTAAATTATTATATAAAAATATTAGCTGTTTAACAAATTCCCCGCAGTATCTACGAGTATATGTAAATAATTGTTGCAAATATATTAAATAGAAGCCAAAGATCAAATATTGTTAATCTTATTTCTATTGAACAGTTCACTTCATATACTAAAATAGACTTTAATATATTTTCTAACAATATATAACAATTAATAAACGAGCAAACGAAAATATTGGGTCGTTTGGAAAATCCGCAATATAAAATAAAATATTGTATTTTTGATTTTTGTATAGTATTTGTATCAAAGCCCTAATAAAACATAATAATATTAATATGATTGTGTTATTTTAAACCTGTATCAAACAAACATAGGTAAACCTTTCTAAACCAGCCTATAGTTAGTTGCAAGCCTGAGATACCATTCTTTTTATCTCTCTTTCCATGCAATCCATGGAATGCTTAGAAAATTGTCTTTATATATTAAAAATTAAAAGGTCTGTGGTCAATACATTAAATGAAATTAAATTAATAGGTACATGAGCTTCTAAGAAGGCATTAATGAAATCATACAGTATTTGGTTGGGTAGGGAGTGGAACAGAATGCTGGATGGTAAACGTATTGTGCAATAAAAAAGAAGACATCTTTTTTAAACTTTCCCGTCACCAGTCTGGAATCAACAAACACTACTTTAAAATAGACCTGGAACAACATAGTGATTCCATGGTTTTCTAAAACCATTTCAATAATATGAGTAAGACAAATTTCTAAGCATTCCATAGATTCACCGTACAGATGCCGGGTCAATCATGTGTGGGTAAGAGATGCGAAGAAAGGTTTCTCAGGCTTGGGTCTGACAATAGGCTGGTTTGAAAAGGCCTCCTTCTTTATTTTATTGTGTGATAACCATCCACCATTCCACTCCTCTCCCTATGAATGAAATCAAGACCTACTGAGTTTCAGTGAATGCTCATTAACTGATAGTCAATTGCGAGGGACAGGAGCCATCTGCAGTATAAAGCTGGAAAAGTTGTACATAATCGACAAATTCCTACACATTTTAATTAATGTGATATAATACTCTATCATTATTTACATGCACAATCTGTTTGAATGATTTCAAGTTTATTTTAGGTGAGTTACAAACTTATTTCTTATTTACACAGTACATAATAGTAAGCCTCCCTCGCTCGCTCGCAATCCACTAAATGGGTTATCGACATTTTACTCTCTAAAACTCTAAACAAAATCTTCATTCAGCTCGGCTGGTCCAGCATAAATAGAAGTCTTTGCATTGATTTTCCACTTAATTAAATTTGTTCTTTTCCTAGAGGGCTTAGTGATCGCAGATTGATTAATTAATAGATATTTTTGTCCTATTTTTGCTACACACATCCCGCTAATCGTAAGTTTAGTTTCCCTGATGAATAAATAGCTGTGTTCGCTGATAAAAATGGTCCATACAATCTTCTTCTTCTTCTTTTTTAAAAATAAATGGCAATCGCCGATGAGGCATTTATGCCAACTTCACGTTTGTATCGTATGTATAAAAATATATAAATTTAATTTTACGGGACCATACAATCAAATCTGTTCAAATTCAATGTTTGTTTACATTTGTTGGTCGGCTGTCATTTAGATCAATTTAGAGGACACAAATCTGTCAAAATCGAAAAACATCGCTATTTCTACGGACTTTCTCGATGAAAAATTCCATTTTTATTGCCATACGCAAAACTTTATTAATTATTTTCATCTTAAGTAGACGATATTCTGAGAAGTAAAATTAAGAAATAATTTTAATATATTATTATACACATAGCAAGTTATATATATTTAAAACATACTATTCCTATACGTAAATAATTCTTTTTTCAAATGGTATAGTATTTTTTTCGTATGGTATCTTATTCCGTAGAAATAGCCATCGCCCTCCCCTCACAGACTCTATGAAGAGTACAGACGACCGACTAGCCAATAACGGGACGACCCTATACTTCCCAAGTCATATGACAGTTGTTTTTTTTTTTTTTAATTTGTGTCAGGCATAGACCTTATTGCCGATTCAGTCTCAGAATAATTTGCAATAGCCCCCTAAAATAAAAAAAAAAATACTTTCCCTATACCCTGCCCTGCTGAGCAAAGCAGTTACCAAAGTAAAGGTATTTTGAAAGAAAACAAGTGTATTATTTAAAATATTTATTCTTTTTTTGATGCGTTAAAAATGCTTTTTCTTGCATTCTTGGTAATTTCTTATTTTGTAGCCTATATATATATATATCCGTGCCTTTTAAAATTCAGTTAATTATATTACACCAATTAAATATTGCTAACCTTATGGTGAGCTCCAAAAATAGATTTACAACAAACAAGCTCTCTATGCTCATTACATTTAACGAAATCCAAAGTGTGCTATATTGTTGTCATGTGCATTTAGCACTAACCACTCATTTGACTCCGTTAAAATTACTCCAAAACTGCGGACCACATCATCAGGTGGGTAATGAAGCTTTGTCATATTTTTTATGCCTTTGCGTTCACGCTCTCTGATCCATCCGTGAGTGCTACTTTTCTCTACTTTTAAATCGCTGCGGAAATGTATACACTTAAGCTTTTCTAAAATTTTCTTCACTACCCAACCCGTTGAGTAAGCACGTGAGGGAACCGCCAGTCTTTGCTGCCTTGCTTGTTGTAATATTCCTTCCACCTCATTCACTTGACGATGATGAGGCTCCCTGTTTTTATTTTCAACAGATAAAGATTGACTATTGATTATACAACGTGTTACAAAATACCTCGTAAAGCCGAAAGGAGGTTAAATAAGGGGCTTATAACGAGTCCATTCACAATATTTAAGAACCGTAGTAACCCTGTAATAACATACCCCAAAAAATATAAAATATATTATTTTCACTTTTGCAACCCTATTTCAGTAAAATTAAAGAGTAAACTACGCAGAATGTACTTACATTTCTATCTAATTCGCAGAACAAAAAAATTAAAAGATCTAACCTAACGAAACAACCTGAAATGGCTTGTGTGACATTTCGCACCATTCCTCGGTGTTATTGATGCGAAAACCGATTTAACACGCTGTTTCATCTCGGCAACCGTTGGGCAATCGGAGAAATACACTCTGTCCTTCACAAAACCCTACAAAAAGAAGGCCAAGGGTGTGAGGTCTGGAGAACGAGCAGGCCATAGCACCGGTCACCCGCGGCCGATCCATCCTCACGGAAAGCGAACGTTAAGATTTTCTCGTACTTTGCGAGCAAAATGTGCCGGAGCTCATCATGCTGAAACACCATGTTTCTTTGGTTCTCAAAGTAATCCCAGTCAGCCATAGGAAAGTCGTCAATCGCCTCTTCGAATTCCGTTTGTAAAAACGTTAGAGGTTGCTACCGTTCAGACGTGATGGCATAATGACGGGACCGATGACATGCCCTCATAAAGGCCAGCCCACACATTCAGCCGCCAATGGTGTTGGAATCTGCCCTGCCGTGAAGCATGTGGATTCTCGCGAGCCCAAACGTGATCGTTATGCATATTTGAAAGTCCTGACCTCGTGAATGTTGCCTCGTCCGTTCAAAGAGCATAGTTTACGTAATTAGGGTTTTCCTTAAACTGCCTGAGGTATCACTAGCAGAAGTTACTCCTGGGTGCAAAATCAGCTCCTGTACGGCGATAGTGATAAGGGTGACGATTGTCGTCACGAAGAATTTCCCAAACTGCAATATGGTTTATACCGAATCTCGTTCCGTCGCTGTTTAGTGGGGGGTCTACCATCGCTAAATCGTTGCCGATACAGTTCGCGAGCACGATTTAAATTGCTATCTTCATGGCCTAAGCATAACATCATATCGTAATATTCCGATTTAGAAAGCATATGTTGGAAAAAAAACTCGAAACAGTTGTGGGATATCGATTAGAAGATTTGAAATTGACAACATATTTTTTTTTCCAACGTGTACATTTTTTGAAGCCAGTTCTCGAGTAAAAGATAAAAAAAATATCCTTGTATTGAGGTAGCAAACATTTATGAATGAAAAATAGTAAAACTATTAAAGTAGACTATTATTAGGTAAAATAGGTACGTAGGCCTTTCTGTTAAATAATCTTTGTTCCCTGACATGACAGCTTATTGGTTGACAATATTTTTGGCCTAGATAATTAATTATATTTTTACAGGGTATTTTGTAACACGTTGTATTGTCAGCCTCATCATCCTCACAATTAAATGATGTTGCATGAAATTTTATCACGTTAGTGATTAGCAATTATTTAAATGTGCACTTGAAAGTGTGGCAACTAGGGTTATTATTTCGATAATTATAGGCTCTCACTTGCGTAAAAAAAATATCAATTGGGTCCGTATTGAAATATCGGGGCCTGATATATACAGGGTTACAGAAAAAGTCGTGCTAGATCCGTTCAGGGCGTGGAGTACCCATCAGTTCTGACTTATTTCTCTATGAAACCCTAAATTTAACCATTTTCGACTTTTAATTTTTTTATTGAAAATAGCCGATTTTTGGGCTACTAAAATTAATTTTGTTTATTTTGTGTGCCTTATTATTATTATTATTGCATTTTTAAATGTGTAATAAGATGCTTTAGGAAGTCAATCATTAAAATAGTGAATAAGTTAATTGAATAGGCCGTAGTAGACAAGTGAAAGTTAAGAAATTACAAAAATAATTAGCAAGATTTTTTTTCTCTAAGGGATATCTAAAAAAAATATTATGGCAGTTGTTCGGCAGATGTATTTTAAAATATCTACGTATCATAAGCTATCTAACGAGGTATAACAATCTAGAATTTGTATTACATTTCGTGGAAAAAAAGTAGTTGGGACGCTTCAGGTAGTAGTTCTAACGGACCCGAACCTATTGTTTTTCAAGTTAAGACGCACCGTGCGAGCGAGACAAGTGATGATTTATGCAGGTGTAAGTGAAAGAAAAAATGTGTAGAGACTGATTAGGGCTGGGAATACAATACAGGATATTGTTTTGGTTGGTTTTCTGCTTTTGTTCTTCGTACATAGTAGATGTAATATCGTTTTGCTCTTTTTCTCGACTTGGCTGTGATTCTGGACTATTTCTTCTGATTTGTGACTACTGTGCTTGTTAACCGGACTCTGATTTGTACTTGTGATACGGAAGTGTGAAGATGACGTCCTACACACCTAAGGAATATGCTGATATGCTTATTTGTTATGGATACTGCGATTGTGTGTCTGCGCAAGCTAATAAACTAATATTGTTGCCCGTGATCTGGGACTTTCGCAATGGAGAGTATGGTTTACAGTGCATACTGCTGGCCTATACCCCTACCATTACTCGCCGGTACACGTTATTGAAGAAGGAGACCCCGCGAGAAGGTTGCACTTCTGCAGATTCATGCTAAATGCTGACGTAGAAGAACCAGATTTTCTAAGAAATATCTTGTGGACAGATGAATCCAAATTTGATAAAGATTGCATAACTAACTATCACAACGCCCATTACTTGGCCCCAAAAGAACGAAGGAATCCCAATAAGAAAAGAGTGAAGGGGTCCCAACGAAGATTCAGCGTGAATGTGTGGATGGGCATTATCTCCAATCATTTGATTGGACCTTACTTTCTCCCGGACAATCTAAATGGGGAAAGCTACGAAAACGTGGCTGGACACAAATTATCCAAACAAATGGATAGGACGAGGTGGGCCGTTGCCATGGCCAGCAAGAAGTCCGGACCTAACCCCCATGGATTTTCATGTGTGGGGGCGCATGAAAAGTCTTGTCTACAGCGAGCCAAATCCAGTTTCGTCTGTGGAAGAATTAAGAGAAAGGATTGTGGATGCAGCAAATCAAATGAGGACAACGTTGGCAACTGGAGTAGTGAAGACTGGTCTCCTAGAAGGATGCGACAATGTGTTAGAAACAGAGGCGGCCATGTTGAACATGAACTGTAGAGTAAGAAAAAGTTGTGTGAAAACCTGATTTATTAAATAACATTTCTTGCTTACCTATTGTTTAATTTACTTTTACGGGCTAAGTATTAACTTTCTTTCCCACTGTCGCCTATCAAACTAAGTTTTTGCCACGAAATGTAATACAAATTCTAGATTGTTATACCTCGTTAGATAGCTTATGATACGTAGATATTTTAAAATACATCTGCCGAACAACTGCCATAATATTTTTTTAGATATCCCTTAGAGAAAAAAAACTTGCTAATTATTTTTGTAATTTCTTAACTTTCACTTGTCTACTACGGCCTATTCAATTAACTTATGCACTATTTTAATGATTAAAGTCCTAAAGCATCTTATTACACATTTAAAAATGCAATAATAATAAGGCACACAAAATAAACAAAATTAATTTTAGTAGCCCAAAAATCGGCAATTTTCAATAAAAAAACTAAAAGTCGAAAATCTCGAGAAGGGATAAATTTAGGGTAGGGTGTTTCATAGAGAAATAAGTCAGAACTGATGGGTACTCCACGCCCTGAACGGATCTAGCACGACTTTTCCTGTAACCCTGTATATATTTTTTTTGTTGATAAAGTGCCACACCTTCATATAACTGTTTAATGTTAGTATACATTTTTTATAGTCGGTACTGATACTTCCCGGCCTTTACTATTAATACATTTTAGTGTTTTGAATTTTTTTACTGCTTCTTGCCAGAAACTGTAGTGTTTGGAGCCATCCACCACTGTTGCACGTATTTTGTAGTATTTTTCAGTGTGCTTCTCACGGGTCGTCCATCAACATAGTGTGCTGTAATAGAAAAATGATTATTATTATTGTTCAGTGACACACATTTTTCATTCTTGTTTAAGTGGCTCTAGTCTTTTTAGAATACAACATCAAGTGTGGTCACAAAGCTATGTAAGAGGTGTATGTCGTAGGTGTGTATTATCTATGCTTATATTAGATCTACTACTTGTGATTAATTTTATTACATGCGTTTCAAAAACTGACAAGTTATAATTAAATTAATCCTAAACCTGAAAGAATCTGCTAGCAGAATATTAGGAGATAGATTTAAAACAACCAGAACTAAGTACAACAAAGTACAAAGGCAGACGTAAAGCTGTTAGAAATTTTATGACGTTCAGATCTTCAGGACAATGAGAGCTGTAAGCTAACATATGCATACATATTAACCCATCCGGCGCCCATAACGACACGTATGCATGATCAGTTAACAAACTGTAACGACCCATTACACATATGTAAGTTTTCGTTATTTATACACACTTAAAAAGATAATTTAGATATAAATATTAACTATATATATGTAACAAATATTTTAAAGTTTTTTTTAAACTTGACAAATGTCTTAGAAATACCGCGTTTTTTCATGTTTCGATTAAACATTGAATATTTTTTTAAAATGGGATTTTCTAAACGGGATATTGGTTATTATAAAGGATTTTTTAATAATAGTTTTAAAATATAATATAATTTAACACTTTGATTGATTTGGCTGCTCGTATCATGGGAATGTTTACGATGATGCGGACCACAAGGTTCTAAGTTTGAAACAATTAATTATATTTGTTAACTGCATCGAAGTAGAGATAATTTCGGAACTTACTCCGCAAGATCTTACGACTATGCAAAAAAAATACGAGATTATTTATAGACGGCTTTTTTTTAAAACTGTTTATTTAAATATTAGTTTTAAATTATCAAATAAGGCACCGACAAAGCTTTTTCTTAGTAACATTTAAAAATGTCTCCATATAATATATGTATGAATATATTTGTATATGAATTTTTTTCGTCAATTTAAAGGATTAAGCGAACCGACCCAAACAAAGGATTATAAAGGATATAAACTATATTTTATATAAAAACAAAGGATTATATTTGACTTTGTATTTCTGCATTCTATAATACTTATTCTTTAAATTTCTGGAAATTAACTGCTTTTTAAAATAATTTAAAAGGTTATTTAGGTACCTATGCTATTTTAGAAACAAAGGATTATTTATGACTCTGAATTTCGGCATCCTATAATATTTAATCATTTATGTCTTTAGTCTAATGTTATTCATTTGTAATTTATTTTAGGTACGTACGTCAGTAGTTTTAATGACAATTTTAAAACCAAGATGGTATTAGTGAAACAGGAACCGCGACGGCTTAGCTTGCTTTCCGAGGCCCTTTATATGTACTATGAGAAATTTATTTATTTAAATCTTTATTGCACAAAGTACAAAGGCGGACTTAATGCCGCTAGGCATTCTATGACAGTCAAACCTTCGGGACAACAAGAGCAATTAAACAATGAAAGGTAGGTGCAATTACAGGCTTAATTAGACAATATAATGACATATATAAATTAATACATACTTACATACACATAGACATACAAATAAATAATATTTACATATCTACATACTAATACTACATGCAAATACATACATATAAACTACACATATAAACAATAATAATATACATACATATCAAATTAAATGTAATACTATCTATAACCATATCAAATACAAGTATAATTATCAGCAACGCCAGAACTAAACTAAGTTTATTATGACTTCATGTAGTGTGCATATACAAGTTTTTTAAAGATAGCCCTGCTCTGGGCCTGCCGGATGTTTATAGGCAACTGATTCCAGAGGTTTACGGCTACAACTGCAAAGGACTTTGAGACAAAAGAAGAATGGTGAGTGGGAATGGACAGAGTAGAATTAGAGGAAGAACGGAGAGTTTTGTCATGGGTAGCGCCAAGATAAGTGAAGCACTCTTTTAAGTAATTGGGGGTAGCGGGCTCATTAAGTATTGAGTATAACATGCAGAGTACTCTGCGATTCCTCCGAGGACGAATGGCTAACCACTTTAATTTGTTTCGAAAAGGTGATATGTGGTCGTATTTACGAAGACAAAATATAAACCTGATGCATGCGTTGTGTAGACGTTCCATTTTATTTAATAATTCTTCAGTGAGATCCACACAACACACGTCACCATAGTCGAGCAGAGGAAGCAACAGGGACTGTACCAAAGTTATTTTAGCTTTCATAGGCAAGAAATTTTTGAATTTGTTAAGAGAGTGCAGTGAAGAAAATATTTTACGACTAGTGTTGGCAGTCTGCGTGCCCCAGCTAAGATGAGAATCGAGGTGTATACCAAGGTTCTTAACCTCGCCGGAGAATGCAATTGGCACGCCATCATACCGAACAAGGTCAATCGTGCTCATATCTACTTTAGATAGTAGTCGAGAGCTACCAATGATAATTGATTGACACTTATTCGGGTTGACAGCGACGCCAAACCGCGATGACCAAGAGTAAACATTACATAAATCGGAATTCAGCCAAGCTATTGCACTATTGAGTGTGTCGATATCTGTCTGGACATAGAGCTGCAAGTCGTCGGCGTACAAGTGATAATGACAGTGAAGAGAAGAGGTGATGTTATTTATAAACAATGAGAAGAGTAAAGGAGAGAGAATGCCACCTTGTGGGACGCCTGCTTTTAAGTTACACCAGCCCGATGATGCCTCGTTTATACGCACTTGTTGTCGACGACCACAAAGATATTGCGTAAACCAATTTAAAGTTTCTGATGAGATCCTAAGACGAGACAAAATAGCGATTAGCAATTCAGGATCAACTGTGTTAAAGGCATTTGTGAAATCAATGAGTACTAATACAGTGACTTTAGTATCATCCATGCCGTTTCGGATATCTTCAGTTACTTTTAGTAAAGCTGAAGTTGTGCTATGACCGGGGCGAAATCCAGATTGGAGGGGGTTAAGGAGCCTATTTTCTTGAAGAAAAAGTGATAATTGTTTGTGAACAATAGACTCCAAAACCTTGGATAGGAATGGCAAAATCGAAATTGGGCGGTAATGTGAAGGAAGTGTTGGAGAAGTAATTTTAGGAATTGGAATGATATAGGCTCCGCGCCATAATTTCTTTTCTTACATAAATGTATGTAAGAAAAGAAATTCACAAAGATACATGCCAGAATGTTCAAACCGCAAACATTTTGCATTTTAAGTTTTTTTTTTGCATTTTGTGTTCTTATAACCTAAGGTCTTTTTTTTCGACCTGCATTATCATACAGACAAGACAAAGTTAAGCCAATCCACAACATCTCGCCATGTGCCCAGTAATTTGTAGACTCATTTAAAAAAGCCAAAATATGTCTGTTCCATTTACAAAAAATAGTTCTTTCCTGATTCGCTTTACATTTATAAATAGAAATATGTAGGTAGTGAATACTTACAAAAATTTGCACTGTATGACAGGGCAGCCGCCATCGTTTTGCTAGGCACTCTTACGCAATTTTTCACCTGGAAATTAAAATAAAAAAATCATTATTACCTGTTAAAAGAATGAAATAAATATATATGTAAATAAGGTAATTATCATACATGTTTAGAATATGGACCAACAATAAACATACCTTTATATTTTTAATTCTTTCCGGGATGTGTAACATTATACACATAGGTGACAATTTTTAACTTCTAAATCAAACTTTTCCATGATGGAAACGAATGTGTAAGTTCAATTATCAAATCTGAAACATTTTAATAAATTATTATTATTTATTTTTGTTACGGTTATACAAAGCTGAGAATAAAACGAAACAAAAGGAAAGTTAAGTTAATCAAATTATAACTGAAAATCAATAACAAGTTTTAATATTATTCAGTTGATGGTGGCAACCAGCATTGTTCTTAATATGCATTTTATATGAAAGAGTACTTAAAGCCAAAAATGTAATAAATATTAATGAATAAAATACTGAGTCGCTAGTCAAACTAAACCTCCTGTGTTCTAATTCTAAAATTTATTGTCTTAAATAAATATCAGTTAAGTCCAATAATTTGTTTAATTTATTTGTGGGTTTAGGTGTTTAGTAAAGTTGGCTAAATGTGAATCCACTTCTTATAGTTGTTTTATTTATTACATTTTATTAACTCTTATTTTTGTGACAAATAAAAACTGATTTTATTTTATTTATAAAATAAAACAACTTGCAAGTTGACAATCTGACTTAGTATCTACTTAAATCGAAAACGTTTTTAAAAATATAATATAAATAGTACCTGAAGTAGTTGCAGTTTTATAATATGTGGGACATAGTGCCCTTTTCTGGATTAGTTAGTTCATCTAAGGAAACATCACCTGAAATTCAAATATTGTATTATTTATTTATTTATTTATTTATAAAAGTGTTGGTGGCCCGGTTGTAAGAATGTTTTCCTTCAAAAACCTGAACCCCGGCTATTAAAATATACACCTTTATTACGTACATTTGTCAAGAGATAGAAAGTAAGACAAATTTCTTAACATTTGATGAATTCAACATGCAAGTGTAGAGAGAGGAGAAGAATGATGTCTCGGGCTTGCAATTGACTGAGGCTGGTTTACAAAAACTTTCTCACCATTTTGCTCCTTTCCCTACCAGACCAAGACTGATCCATTAAGCTGCCTTGGAAGCTAGTTTTTGTAATTTACACTACCACTCACTGTTCCTGTGGATAAAAAAACCTTATTAAGCTATTGGTCTTGGTTCCTCTAATGCCAACATGAGGGACCCTTAATGAATTATCATGAAAAAATACATCAGACCCTTGCCAACCGGTCTGACCAGCTGCAGCGTGGCGAATGTAGGCTAAATTCTTCATTTATTTATTCATTCATTTCTACAGCACATTACAGAACATAAAGGTTAGTATATAATTGAGTTTATACATTGGCCAAATTAGGAAACATACTTTATTACTGTTAGGTGTCAAAGAAAAGGAGAAAAAACAAGAAATACAACCAAAAGATATAGAAATTCAGTTCAATTCAACAAAAAACAATAACACAAATAAAATTACAGATATCCAATATTGAATTAAATTAAATTAAAAATTAAAACAAAACTAAAGATTAATTTAATAATTAAATTAAAAAGAGTTCTAAATTAAATAATTATTGGCTGCCCTAACTACAGCTAAGTGTACCCTAACAGTGAGTGAGATGTGATGTAGCCCTGTAGAGTTACAGATTATCTGCATCCGAAGTACAGATTAATACTAATACTTTTATATTTATATTAGACATCGACGAGCTTGCCACTTGTCATGATTGGCCTATAGTAACGTTGACTAAATGTGAATCCGCTTATTTATAAGCGTGGTTTCTGACCATATGATTTAAATATCTTGTTATTGTGAAGCAATCGTTGGATGAGAAATGTCATTGGTTAGGTGGCAAGCATTGGTTGAAAACATGCATTTGATTATGCTATTAATGTGCAGCGTTGGTTGAAAAGTCATACAGTATATGGAATTGTGTTATTAATGTGAAGCATTGGTTGGTTAAAAAGTCATACATTATATGGAATGGTGTATTAATGTGAAGCATTGGTTTATTGAAAAGTCATACATTATATGGAATGGTGTATTAATGTGAAGCATTGGTTGAATGAAAAGTCATAAATTATATGAAATTATGTTAGTTATGTGAAGCATTGGTTGGTTGAAAAGTTACACATTATATGAAATGTCATTAATGTGAAGCATTGGTTGGTTGAAAAGTTATACATTATATGGAATGATGATATGAAGCATTGGTTGATTGAAAAGTCATACATTATATGGAATGATGTTATTGATGTGAAGCATCGGTTGGTTGGAAAGTTATACATTATATGGAATGATGTTATTGATGTGAAGCATAGGTTGATTGAAAAGTTATACGCGTAATATGGAATGATGTTATTCATGTGAAGCATTGATTGGTTAAAAAGTCATACATTATATGGAATAATGTTATTAATATGAAGCATTGGTTGGTTAAAAAGGCATACATTATATGGAATGATGTTATTGATGTGAAGCATTGGTTGGTTAAAAAGGCATATATTATTGTGTAACGTCGAAATACGGAAAAGGGTTGGTATGAAGGAAAGCATAGGGACAAAAATAAGGAAAGGCATGCTACGATGGTTCGGGCATGTTGAAAGGATGAGCGATGAAAGATTGACGAACCAGATATATAATGCGAAAGTTGTAGGTAAAAGAGGCCCTGGCAGACCGAGACTCACATATCACGATCAAATAAATAAAACACTGACTGAAGGTGCATTAAAAAGTCTTCGTAACCAAAGGGCATGTATGAAGAGGTTAATGAATGTCGACGAAGCGAAAGAAGTATGTCGTGATCGTGTCAAATGGCGCTCAATTGTCTCTGCCTACCCCGCAAGGGATCTGGCGTGAAGATATGTATGTATGTAAATGTGAAGCATTGGTTGATTGGAAAGTCATATATTATATGGAATTGTGTATTAATGTGAAGCATTGGTTGGTTGGAAAGTCATACATTATATGGAATGATAATTATAATATGAAGCATTTGTAGAAGAACATACATAGTTTGTCGTTACGATTCCCAGCCTAGCGAGTAACAACTGCTCCTTGACTTTTTCTAGTTCTTGTTGTTGTTTGGCGATCACTGACCGCAGTTTTTCGTGTTTGCGTTCCAACTCATCCTGCAATTTGTTGCAAATCTATTCACTTTCAATTTATCTACCCCAACGTAGCATCATCATCATCAGCCTGTGTCTCTCCACTCCTGGATATAGACCTACCCCAAGGCTCGTTATTTATCACGATCGAGCCAGTGATCTGTTCCAGGTATCTTTTTCGTTCGGTTCTGCGATGTTTTTAAAGGCTATGTCGTTAAGTTTGGTTATATGACGCATGTCAACGTTTCGAACTATATCTATCAGAGAAATGCCGACAAAACTTTCTCCTCCATATCTTAAACTTGTGGACCAGACCTGCTCTCAGTGTCCACGTCTCTGCTCCGTACGACAATACTGCAAAACGCATTGGTTGAATACTTTCGTCTTCAAATACTGTGGTATGTCTGAAAAGATGTGGCGCAACTTCCCAAATGCTGCCCATCCTAGCTGAATTGAATTGCATAATTGTATAGTCTAATTACAATGTAGGAATATTGTATAGGTTATGGGTATTATGTAGCACTCCTAATAATCTTAAAATATACTTCAAAATCACTTTGAAAATAATGCTGTTTGTTAAAATTATTTTAATTATTAATTAAAACACGAACAGGTACCAAATGGGGTGTATCAGGCAAGCTTTTTGTAGATGTCGCTAGCGGCAATGGTACCTTGTTTATACCTATTATGCATAATTTTTTGAATGTTATTGTACTTTTTTATTTTTATAACAGAAAAATGTATTTTAACTTAACATTATCTATCTTAAAAGACGAATTAAGAAAGCGAACACCGTCGTTAAAAAGAAAAAAGGTTGAATTAATAGAACGGCAATTTTGAGATCACCATATCTTTCATATCGCTTGGAAATCTCGATTTGTACACTTAAAAGCTGCTCACTTAGGCATACTATCCAGAAAATAATAAATTTTGTAATAAAAATACAAACTTTCTATGCAACTGACAGTTCTATTAGGTACCATCTATCATGCGCCATCTATCGTAATAAAAAGTTAGTGATACACCCCATTATAGTTTGATTTTATGATTAACGTTCCTATATACATGACGCATCATTAATTAACCCCTTTTCTGAATTTAATATATATTTTTTGTACTGTTCTTATTTAATTTTCATTTTTGATTGTGTCATATGTGGGTTACGTTATTATTATGTTACCTTATTGAAAACGAATATCGATTTAAATTATTTATTCAGGCTTTTGGGATTATTTTTGTGACTTATTTGTGTACTTGTATCTAAACCAACTTCTGTCTTTAAGTTAAGTCACGTGCCTAATTTATTATTTTAAATTATTTGTCGATTTAGACCTCATAAGTGTTTTTTCAGCAATCCGTAAGTGAATATAAACAATTAAAAACACATTTGGACAAAAGATGACAAATAGCCTATTGGCCGATATATTTAAAAATCATTTTAAAATTCCATCTTATGTGTAAAACTAAATTTAAATAAATACTAGTGATTATACAAGCTTTTTTTATACTTTTTTTATGTGACCATGGGCACCTGATGGTAAGTGGCGCGCGAGGTCCATGAATGTTTGCAACTGGAATCAGTGTGCTTAGTGTAAAATGCATGTTTCGGAAAACGTAACTGCTGTAGTTACGTTTTTATATTTTACATTGCGTGTTATTGCAAGTTTGGCTATAATAACAGGCAATGAACGTCGAAAATTCAGTAAAAAAACTCTACTACTATAGTTGCGTTTACGAAACTTCACTGTCACACTAGGCATACAGACACTTATGACTAACATCAGTCCTTATGCCCGGCTTAACTGGGCATAGCTGAGGTCATGGATATTTACATGTTCTGTACATCGCCTAAATTAGTTGCTCGGGCGATGTCTAGAGCATTTTATAGATTTATAGATTTAGTTGCTTAATTTTTCTAAATTATTGTGGTTTATTTTATGTGGTTCTTCTATTTAATTTTTTTTTTTAGTTGTATAAGATATGTGTGGAAACTTGTAATTGGCATCTAGTTTTTTATATAAGTAATCAGCTGTAAGTTTTCCTTGAAGATAAATAAATAAATGACGGCAATTCGAGCCTGATCTCGAAACGTGTGGTTTGTCGGCCCGAACGGTGGATATTTCCCCGCCCCGGCAGACTGGGCAAATTAAATTACCACCACCAGTCCACCTATAAAAGCTGTTCAGTTGAGCCTGAATAATTTAACCATCGGGGTTAATTTGAATTAAAAACGGTCGGTCATAGGAAGCTTTTATAGGAACGTTTATAAAAAAATCAAACATCCTTCAAAAGTTAACTTTTTATAGATGTTTCTGTCTTCATGTTATTAGAGGTGCGATGCGTGCAAACATAAAATAAATTATAATTAAATTATAAAAATAATTTACTCTAAAATATTAATACTAACAAAACATAAATAATAATAGGTAATAATAATAGGTGGTAGGCAGACTGATAGTGGTAATTTGTCCAGTCTGCTGGGGCGGGGAAGTATCCACCGTTCGTGCTGATAAACCTAGTAAAGTGTATCCACAATGTCACCATGTCATGCCACTGATGTTAGTCATGAGTGTCTGATTCCAGTTGCTAACAATCATGGATCTCGCTCCCTACTTCCCAACAGGTGAGCGCAAGGTCACATGTCGTGCTAGTAAAAAAAAAAAAACTTTTTTCCATTTATACAATTTTTCACATTATTATTATTTATTTATTTTAATTTTCAAGTAGTTATTATTTGTATTGTACTGGGGGAATTTTATATGGTTTGACGATAGACTAAATATGATTCTATAGATAGAAACTAACTTTTATTCCTAAAAAACACATTCGTCGGAAATGACAATTGTCTTGTCTTCTGCATACAAATTGGCTATTTAAAATTTAATACTTTGTATGACCAATTGATCATTTTCTACATACAATAAGACCATACAAAGTCAAGTATGAGTAATAAATTGTAAATAGTTTTAATAAAAATTACCTGTAGATTAGCTTGATTGGAGCTGTCCGAGGGCAGTGAGGGTGTCAATGTTCTTTCTGAATATTCCATTTCTAATGTGTTCTTGGGTATAATATTGGGGGGATTAAGTTGTATATAATAAGAAGGAGGATGTTGGAACCAAGTCGACGCGGTGTTGTTCACATAAAGAGGACTCAAGCTACTCGCTGTGGCAGGCGTATTCACCGAAGACTGTAAAACAATATTGGTTGAAAGGCAAGACAAAAAAAAGTATAATTTATTCTAATCAACATTCTAAATCCAGATTAACACAGGGTAAGTAACTGACTTTAAACTCGAGACAAGTCAGTGCTGCCCGAAATTTAAAAGTATCATCACGACCGTTTCCCTCTCGTGGTCAGAAACCACGCTTACAAATAAGCAGATTCACATTTAGCCAACTTTAATATAGGCCAATCATGACAAGTGGCAAACTCGTCGATGTCTCCAACGTACCAAACTTAAGAAATTTCACAATTTTTTTAAAGTAAAGTAAAGTATCATCACGACCGTTTCCCTTTCGGGGTGGTAAGAAACCACGCTTATAAATAAGCGGATTCACATTTAGCCAACTTTACTATATGCCAATCATGACAAGTGGCAAGCTCGTCGATGTCTCCAGCGTACCAAACTCAAAATTATAAATTACATTAAATAATTATTAAATGTATTTATTTACATTATTAAATATTTTTGTGTCCCGACCAGGAATCGAACCCGGTACCTCCGAGTCTAAATCCACGGACTTTTACAATTTTACAATTTTTTTAAGAGTAAAATTTGATAGTTCTGAGCAATGTCTCGTGCTAAGTGCTAGCGGAGCAACGGCTATTAATCCGTGCCTTATTGTCCTTAATGTTAACAGGCAGACATGTCTGACGACATTGTGTTAGCCTTTTTTTTGACTACTGTACAATATTTTTTTTTATATAAAAAAAAAGTATATTATTTTTTTTTTTCCTTCTGATTTGTAATATTTTTACATCATTATATCTCGCCAAACCATTAAGGTTTGATGGTGAGTAAGGTCGCTCGTTAGTAACAATTTATGTTTTTAGTGTTTCATAGGTTACTATTACGATTTTATTTATGTATATTATTTATTTATTTTAAAAAATATTGCACTATGTACAAGAGACGGGCTTAACGCCCCTAGGCATTCTCTAGCAACCAATGAAACGATTTGTGTAATGGTTGCATTAAATACATTAATAGGTAATTCAAATTAAATCTAAGTATTCTATCTATATAGATAAATACATACTAATATGTACACAATACTACATACTATATATATACACTACATATAATACCTGTGACAATGCCTATCTACAGCAGCTATAATGTTAAGCGTTATTCTGTATTTATAATTTTGTTATTTTATTGTTTCTCTTTTCAAATAATGGTTATAATGTACTGCTCCAGATTCACCAACATGTACTATAAAATTATATCGTTTTATATCAATATTGTAAAAATTGACGTGTAAAAGTGCAGAATACATATCTTTTTGTCCTATGCCTACTTGCAAAAATAAACGAATTGAATTGAATTGACCTACTTACACTGTGAGGAACTGTGAAAATAATGTGAGTATACCATCTATTACAGGTCAATACAACTGGCTTCGTCAACTCAGATTTCTCTGGCAACCAGTGCAGCTCATTCCAGATTGATGGAACCCGTCTGGCAGCTGGAAGTAATAGTTGAATGAAGCAGCAGTTGAGAAAACGTCTAAGGTGTTAGTCTATAAATTTTAATTTAGATTTACTAACCCGTCGTGGAGTCCGCAATGATTGCATCATGTTAAAATTCTGCGTGTTTGTTTCTATGTTGGGCGCATCATTGACTGGTGTATTGATTGCTGAAGAGATACTTCCGATATTATTGGAAGACGTATCATTTTCTGGAGCCATGACGCTATTAATTGGCATTGTGTTTCTATTGGCAGCCATGTTTATTGTAATAGGCCAGTTTGTCCCTCGATTAGATACTCCGGCGATATAAGCGTCGTCCATATTGTCAGGTTTTACAGATTCCGTCTTTTGTACGCCATTAGAGCTGTCCATGCACACATCCTTGTAGCTAAAATTAATAAAAATATTAATGCTAAGGTTACAAATAAATAAATAATAAATATTTCCAGACAGGTCACACAGCGCCATCTAGTTTCCGTGGTAAGCTACAAGGCTTGTGTTACGGAAACTAGATGGTTGATAAACTACATATTATACTTTTTTATTTTTTGTAAATATATACATATTATACATATAAACACCCAGACCGAGACAAATTATACAATGTACAACTTGCCCCCGGTGGGAATCGAGCCCACGACCTCCCGAGTTCACGGCAACGTTTGTTACCACTAGACCACGGAGGCGGACATGAAGTCACTGTAATTGAAAGACGATTACAATTTAAAATGGCTTACGGCTGACCTTCAAAATAAAACTGGCACAATCGGGTCTATTTTTTAATTTTAATCGACAGATGGCGCTGTGTGACCTGTCTGGAAAATTTTATTATTATTATTATGTTCGTTTGACAGATGGAAGGAAAGGTTGAGTGGAGTAGCCATTGAGAAAATTGGTGTTGCTAACATATGAGTTGTCTTGTTCTTGGCAAAAAAGCAAGATTAAGACGAAGACTGGGCAACACTAATTATAAGGTTAGAGTAAAAGTATCATCACGACTGTATCCCTTTCGGGGTGATCAGAAACCACGCTTATAAAGAAGCGAATTCACATTTAGCCAACTTTACTATAGGCCAATTATGACAAGTGGCTCTGGTCGATGTCTCTAGCGTACCAAACTTGAGTAATATCACAAATTAATTAAATTTGTTTATTTAAATTAATAAATATTATTATGGTCCCGACCAGGAATCGAACCTGGTACCTCCGAGTCTAAATCAACGGACTTAACCGCTAGTCCACGGAAGCAGTTACTAGTTCTATTACAAGGTTAGTAAAGTATATATATATCATCACGACCGTATTCGTCATTGACCGGTGTGGTCAGAAACCACGCTTTAACAGAAGCAGATTCACATTTAGCCAACTTTACTATAGGCACATCATGACAAGCGGTAAACTAGACGACATCTCTAGCGTACCAAATTGATATATATATATGATATATATATATATATATATATATATGATATCAAAAATAAATTATTATAGCCCGAATGAAATCAATTTCAAGTCAAGGTTTTTTTTTTTTAATAATTTAGTTGTTTTTAACATACCTTAGAACTCTGTGGGTGCACATAATAAATTCAGGTTTTGAATTCCACTGGTGGTACGTAATGTAGAAGCATGTTTGCAGCCATATCCATTGCTGGCCCTTTGTGAGGAATCGGTAGTAACATGACGTCAGTGCTCCGGTTTGCATTACTAAAACATTAAAACAATATTAAGGTTTTATTTTTATATATTTTTAGAGAAATTACTGCTTATAAGGAGGACATTAAGTTTTTAGCTTTAGCATGCAATTGATGGCAATTCACCCGATCACAACACAATACAACTGTTGTAAAACATGTATATAATGAAAAAAAAACATTGATGATTTACGTTTTTATATTTAAATCTTGGTCTCTATGACACAAGGTAGTCATATATATTAATATTTTTTTTTTGTAACTTAAACTGTATTAACAGCAATAAAACTATTTATTCGAAGTTAATTACATTATAAGTTAATTACATTAAATATTACATTAAATATAAATTAAAAGCTACCTAAATAATAAAATTAATAAATATAATAATATGTTATGCTCTCAATGGTAAAGTATAGCTGAACCTACAAACTACTGAATACCATATTATGTACTTATACTTAAGGATGAATAAATGATTTGATTTGATGGTTTATGATTTAAAAAAAAAAACTTTAGATCCTTGCCAATGCCAACCCGTCTGGCCAGCGAGTGTAGAACTCATGTTCTTGGGGCTGTGATGATTATGATAATAATGTAAAATAATGTCTTACATGCTTCATGGCAGTTGACAATTTTGTCGAGGTCATCGATGTGGTAGTAGTCATATCCTGAGGTGCCTAGAACTTCAAAGGGCAGGTAACCGATGATCGGCGGCGCTCTGTGATCTAAGAACAAGAACTTCCACTCCAAGCTATGGCGGGAAGTGAACTCTTTGCGAGTCCCGTCATGCAGTGTGACGTCACGCACCAACTGAGGACTGCACACGCGTCCAATGCACAAGAATAAGATTCTGAAATCAATTTGTATAATAGTGAGCAAAGTATCATCACGACCGTATCCTTATAATTTTTAAGAACCCGATTCACATTTAGGCAACTTTACTATAGGCCCATCATGACAAGTGGCAAGCTCGTCGATGTCTCTAGCGTATTAAACTAGTGAAATATAACAAATAAATTATTGTGTCCCGACCAGGTATCAAACCCAGTACCTCCGCGTCTAAATCCACGTACTTAACCGCAAGACCACGGAGGCATTCTTGTATAATATAAATAAATAGTCATACAGACAAATTTAATATTCTTAATTATTTGGGTCATGGATATGGTACACAAAAAATACCTTGTTTAGTTATTTGAAAAAACAAGGCAAGTAGGTTTTTTTTTTTGAAAGGGTCGTTAACAACCCGTTCGGCAAATCCTTTGCCAAATACGGTGAATTAGAATTAAAACAACTTGCTTTAAAAACAAGAAGAATATAATTTAAAAAATACTGAAATATACATGAAAAGTTGAAAAACATTGATAGTGTAACCCTACGTGACATTTCTTACAGGTATTGTGGCTTTATTGTTGCACACTGCACATCGACTGCTTTTTTAGCCGACAACTATTTGATGGTCAGCCGAAGAAGAACGTCCGGTACTATATATGTAATACTATACTTCATCAAAAAAGTTCTATAACAAATGTGTTTTTATAAATATAAAAAAGTTGGGTCGTTGGCGACCCTAAGTGCATATATAGGTTAATAAGGAAAGGAAATTTATTCAGTTAAATGTTTTTTTTTATTAATAAAGTTGAAGACTAATGTAAAAAAAACTGTTTTCTGTTTTAATATAATCTTTATTTTATCATTTGAAGTCACACTGATTTGATTAAGGAGATCATTCAACTTTAATGAAATAAATATATTATTTTAGGGATATTGAACCTAATACATAGCCTGGATATTTTACCTCAACACATTATTTAGTGTGAATGACGTCACTTAATAGTAAATAACTGCCAAATAATAATAATTCAGTTGTTTTTTTGAATATTTAAGCAAAAAAAAAAACCTAATTTTATAAAAGCAAATAGTTTTTTTTGCAACAAACAGTGATTTCTGTTCAGCCGAATTCCGTAACGTTAAAACAAGATTGTTACATTGTTATTAACTTATTATACATACCTATTTAAATAATAACTTTAATATTATTTAACAATTTACTTAAACTATTTAGGTACATGAATATATAACTTTTGAGGTGTTTTCAAAGTAGCATTTGTACAATGATTCACTAAACAACTTTTGTTAGTATTTGGATTAATTTTACTTTTAATTTTAGTGTTGTGAGTTAGTTGTTTATTTACTATTACGTGACGTCATCCGGCAGCCATTTGCAACTGCAGCATTTCCGAGTGAAAATTCAAACACGATATTTAAAAGTAGATTTTAATGTGATTTAAACCTGATAAAAAATCTAACGTATTTTTCAGTAATTACTAAGTAAATATGAACACAAATTGACAAGTATTGTTGCATTTCTTACCTTTCATTTTGATCCGGTTGTTCCAATAATTCTATAGAAAAATAAAATAAACATATTAGATAACGTTGTAAGACTTAAACGTGCATACAATATTTGGGTAATAATATTTATTTATTTAGAATAAAATATGATAATAAAAATGATAGCGACGAATAATTCGTCATTCAAGCGTGGCGGCGTCGAGAAGTGCAATTCAAATATATTTGTTTGATTTACTTTACAATTAATCGAATTAACATAAATACATAATCAAAACTAAATTTAATTATCACATTATGTCAGTGGTCTGAGGTGGTTTGGGTCTGAGAATATATATTTTTTTCATCATTCATTCATTACAGCCTCTAGACCTCCACTGCTGGAGATGGGCCTTCCAGAACTGGAGAATTTGGCCTACACTCGCCACGCTGGCCAGACGACTTGGCGAGGATATGATGTCAATTTTTTTTTATGACCATTTATTAACTATTCTACAAGTTGGCATTAGTCGAACCGGGACCGACGGCTTAACGTGCTCTCCGAGGCACGGGAACGGTGGAGAAGAGGAGAAGACAAATTTCTAAGCATTCCATGGATTCACCGTGCGGGTGCCGGGTCCATCGTGTGTGGGTAAGAGATGAGAAGAATGGTGTCTCGGGCTTGCGACCGACAATTGGCTGGTTTAAGAAAAGGAGGCCTCCTTTTTTTTCTATTTCGCGATAATACGCTCACCATCCACCATTCTACTTCTCTCCCTACCCAACCAAATACTGTATGATTCCGTTAGTGCCGTCTTGGAAGCTCGTTCCATAAATGTATTGACGGCAGACCTGCTTAGGCCCAATTCTTTCAGTCAGAGATGCAAAGATTTTGCTGGAACTCCTCTTGCACCAACTTCCACTGCGTAAAGCTGAGTCTTGAACCCGTTCCTGATCATTTCTTCTGTGAGATCATAATATTTATTCGACTTCATGTTGTGGTCTTTTGGAATATTTGATTCCCACGGAACGGTAAGTTCAATAAGGATAACTTTTTTCAAGTTCCGAGAAAACACTAAGATGTCTGGCCTATAGGCTGATACAGCTAGTTCATCTGGGATCCTATAATGGTGTTCAAATGTATCCATGAGAATTTTCCAGTCTGATGCGGCGCCAAGGATCGAGGTGGGCTTGCATTTAGTTTTCGTGCTTTGCCCTTCCTTTACAAATGTGGTCAAAGTTTTATTTGTAGTCAGTCCCTTTCTGGCTCTTGCAATAGAAAGACTTACTGCTTCACGGATAACACCTAGGACTTTGTCATGTCGGCGTGAGTAATAGCCCTTTTCTAAGAGAGTAACGCACCCTACAAGTGTGTGTCTAGCAGTTCCTATGGCAGCACCACACAATGTACAGTTCTTTTCCGTAGCTTTTCCCCACCTTACCAGATTACTCTGGTCCGGGAGGGACATTTGAAAAGCGTTTAGGTAGAACTTTAGCAACGCCGGAGACCAATCGTACATTAGTGTGCGCCACTTTAGGGCTGGAGGGATGCAAAAATCGCCCAAAGTTAGCCAGTCATTTTGAACTTCTAGAGTCATCGCGTGCACTCTGTATTCATGCTCTTCATCTTTCCTGAGGAAGGATTTTATAACCTCTTTGTCACTTTCTTTTTTCTTCCAGCCAATGCCTCTTTTGTCAGTCTGGGCACCTGTCATGAATTTCTTGAAGAATAGTAGTCTCGGTTCCATATCTGAGACCAGAGGGTCTTTTGGAAGGGATGAAATTGTATTATCCTGGGAGCTGGTTAGAATTTGATATTTGCTTATACGTAGATGTTTGTATAATTCAGATGGTCTTTTCAGATCCATTCCGAAGTTTCTCCGTCCTCTAAAGAATGTTGAGGAGTCAGCACCCTGGGCTAATCCAAGCCAAGACTTCAATGTTCTTATGACGTCCGCGTCCAGACTTGATAGTAGGCTTTTGTTGAAATCATATACTAGGAAAGGCCAAGTGAGGCGAGATGCTAAGTAGTTGTCATATATCCAAGCTTTTTTGACATTGCTTATAGGCTGTTGAGTAACCCTATTCATGTCGTCAGTGAATTGTTTTACAACTACTTCTAGGGATGGTGTTTTTCCCTGAAAATTTATCCTTCTGCCAAGAAATTTAAAGGGCATGGTTACATTTACCGGAGCTATTCTCTGCCCTGCTACACTCAGTCCAGGATCATAAGACGTAAATGTAGTGTTTCGCCTAGCCAGACATAGGCTGAAGCATTTGGATGGTTTCGTTCTCATTCCCTTTGTCCATGAGCAGAAATCATCCACTATTTTCAGCAAGCCCTGGCATTGCTTGGGATTTCTTGTTAGCACCGCCAAGTCGTCTGCAAAAGCTAAGACGGATTCCGTATAGATGTTGTTTTGTTTGAATCTATATCCCCACTTCTTCTCACGAGATTTAAGTTTGTCGATTAGGATATTGATAATTATATTAAAAGCTACAGGTGATAGGCAGCAGCCTTGGAACAGGCCCACATTGTATTTTAGTGTGTCTGTGTAGCCGTCCTTGTTTGTTACGACAAATCTCAAGTTCTTGTAATAATTGGCAATTATATCTCTGATTAGTGTTGGAAAGTTATACCATTTTAGCGCAGTTTGCAGCAATTCATGTTGCACCGACCCAAATGCGTTTTCCAAGTCGATCCAACAGACGCTTAGTTGCCGCTCCTGTTTCCTGGCATCCTTCAAACACTCAGCGAGTAAGGTGTTGTGTTCTAAGCAGCCAGAAACTCCCGGCAAAAAACCTTTCTGGTGCTGGCGTGAGAAGTACTCGTTCTTGATCATAAATCGGGACATTCTTGCTTGTACTATGGAGAAGAAGATTTTGGACATTGTATTCGTCAAAGCGATCGGTCTTGCATCTTTGGGATCATTTACCTCAGTTTTCTTTGGTATGAGAACGAAGACTGCCTCGCCAAATGCCTTTGAAACTTGATTAGTAGACCAGATTTTTCGATATATATTATATAAATGCTTACGGGTGTGAGGACATTTTTTATATACAATGTACGGAATGCCATCTGGGCCTGGTGCCGATTTGGAACTTTTTCTTTTGATTTGTTCCTCCATTTCTTCCATGCTTGGTGGAAGGCATCGGAAGTCCTCTAAAGGTCTGACGGGTCGAGGCGAGGGTGGGTCCAGATATTGTTCCTCTTTTTGTATTTCTGTGTATGTCGCTTTGTAATATTTATATATTTGATCTCTGGTCAGCGATAGTACACCACTTTTTTCGCTGAATATCTTTCTGGCATAGACGAAGGGGTTTTTGTCAAAGAGGACTTCGTGTCTGGCTCTATTGTATTGATTGGAGTTATCTTTAATTTGGAGCGATATTCCTTGGATCAATTTGAGAATTGATCTAAGTGCTCTAGCCACTTGATGGCACTGCTGTTTATCTCCAATGTTTTTGGCGCATCTAAGTCTCTTTCTTAGCTCCCTCTTCTTTCGCCTCAATTTCAGCTTAAAAGTGTTTTCCTTATTGGTGTGAGCATGAGTGGTCGTTGGTGGATAGTGCTCACTGAAGTAGTCATAGACAGTATTTTGAAAGGCACGAACTTGGCTATCAAGATCCTGTTTTGTACCAGGACAATCCAGCATGACAGCCAGATTTCCGTCGTGAACCTTCCAGGTGGTTTCTTTTATGGTCGGGATGCTTAGACGTGTCCTGATGGTCATGGACTCCTGGTTGAATTCACATGGAGGTGTACCATGGGATATGTGAGGGGAAACTCTATCCGCAGTACTAGTCGAAGGTCTTACCATCTGTGCTTCGATCCCTTCATGTATTTTTAAGTGTTTCTTGAACCAGGCTTGTCTTCTGTATATTTTTCCGCACGTTGGGCATTTCAAGTCCATATTATCGCCAGGGTCGTTGTTATTATCTACCAGTGGACAGTTCATCCTCCCCCCCTCTCGGACTGTCCCAGGGGTATTATTCTTTTTAGACTTTTTAGCGATATAATACGAGGGAATGGCTTGCTGGGCCTTAACCCTCGGCATTCTTTCTTGCTGTCAAATCTATGTAAATCTATGACAAATGTACGTAAGAAAAGTGTATTTCTCATTGGTACATGCCGGGTGGGTTGGAACCAACCTTTGTAGGATTTAAGGTACGCGTTCCGAGCCATCACCGCGCCGAGAATACATAGGCAATGGCTATTCTCCTTTATATATGTAGAAAAAGAACCAGAGAATGAGAGAATCGGTAAAGCGATGGAGGATAATATGTGCGATTGGAGTAAGAAGGGCGTGTCTGATATTGTTATGACAGACAGATTTGCTGGACATGGGGACAATTATATATTCTAACTCACTGACTGATAAGGTTTGAAGAAGAAAGAACTATTCATTGAAAGTGTGAACATGTAGTAGTGACGTTCAATGCAGGATCAACAATGAGATGAACGACTGGTATGATATTTATATATTTTGTTTCAAAGCAGTGATATCTATAAACAGGTTGTTATTTGCAATTTTCCTATCTGAACTTAACATGATGTCAAATGCCTTCTTTCTATCGTATTTATAACCCTTATCGATATAATCCGTAGGATTGTGTGACGTCGGTGTATCTCTATCGTAACGAAAAATATTGCTTACAGAATTGCCTTATTTATGAAGCTGATATTTCTCAGCTGATAGCGATCTTAGCCATTTAAGACAGACTAATTCCAAATGAATTAATGGTGGTTAATGTTTTTCGAAATAATATATTATTTTTTAAACAACGACATCTATGGATTATGTCTACGTCAATTTTTAGTTTATGAACTGCGTTGCGCCGCAGCCAGTGACAACAGCTTGATAAACTTGTTGAAACTGGCTTTGCGAACGATGGATGCGATAATCGATTAACAGTAAGCTAAATAATTGAATGCAAGTTACCAAATACAAAATTTGGGAATCGAATCGATTTTTTCTGTCAAATTAACGATTTTCGCAAACTATTTAGCATTTGACAGACCGCAAAGTATACGAATATTATCGATAGTTTACTATTTGACAGCAACCGGCTGACACATTTGGTTCTAGTGTTACAAAATAATTTATATTATTAATCCCGAATCATACTCAGACCGCTTATTATGACTATGATACTGACAGTCGTTCCCAATCAAAAATCACGATTTGGATGCTCAGAGCGTGATTTCAATTCGGAACAGTCTAAATTAAATTTTTATTCATACCATAATAGTTTTTTTAATGTATAGAAGTTAAATTGAGAATTCCACATCTTTGAGTATGAATACTAACAAACACAACTATCTCGGCTTTTTTAGCTTTACATGTTTTTATAGTTTTTCAGCCGTGTATTGTATATTGGTTTAGTCGTATATTTTTTTTATTGTTGAACCTTCCCTATTTTATGGCTAACAAAACAAATATTACTTAAATAGACCCGAGGAGAGAAGACACGCGGCATTTATTTTTATATATGAAACTAAACAAGATATATATTTATTTTCACACAACAGCTAATACAATACTCAAAAAGAAGAAAAAAAAAACAAGATAAATTAATAAAATAAATAATTGAGCTGCTGCGAATGAAAGTGCAAATAGATACACAGTTCAGCATAGGCTGCAACATTTCTGCTGCAGCGCTGATTTTCAATGATCCCCTTGATATACAATTTAAAAAATATACAGATATTATATAGACCCAAGTCTTGTGTTGTTTAAATAACTGCGCTGTTGGTTTTGTGCTAAAAAAGGAGTAGAATCAGGAGTTTTGCGTGGACATGTCAAGTGCAAGTTTTTGTTTTGTAAATTAATTTACTGTGGATATTATTGGTCAAAAGTGGTGTTGTTTGGTTTAATAATGTGCTCCAATGTGAGTAATTATGGAAAACGATAAATTAGACTTCAAATATGGGGCACAAGTTACAGTTTATTTTTTGCGGTTTTCCCGCGCTGTGAACTCCAATATTTTACCCGACGTATTTGAGCTATCGTGCCGCGAGTGACTCCAAGAAAAGCATAAAATTCTGCAGCATCTGGATGATGATGATGGATGATGACCTCATTAACTCATAAAAAAGAAAGATATATTACGTCAGACTTGGCTGTATGGGCTAGACCCTTTGCCTTCCCTATCACCTTATTCATCAGGAGTAGAATCATTCAAAATAATTTAAATATTGACATGTCACAAAAGCCTGTAATAGGTTTACGTCAATAAAGATATTTTGACTTACGTGAATATCCAATAAATTGCACACGCTCGTAAGTGAAAGGCTCGCACATGTCGATCTGTCTCCTCTTTAAATTACACTCAAATCTCATCTCAATATCTGTAAAACAAATTTTAAAACATGGTATCATAAAATTGCGTTTCCAGCAGAAATATGCGAGAGAAATCAGCAAAGGAAGGACAATACACAAATAGTACTTGCATCATCATCACAACCGTTTCCCTTCCGGGGTGGTCTAAAACCACGCTTATAAATAATCAGATTCACATTTTGCCAACTTTACTATAGGCCAATCATAACAAAATTAAAGTTTCTTAAATTATTAAATATTATTGGCACCTGCAGCCATATTATAGAGAGAAGAAGAAAAATTTCTAAGCATTCCATGGATTCACCGTGCGGGTGCCGGGTCCATCGTGTGTGGGTAAGAGATGAGAAGAATGGTGTCTCGGGCTTGCGACCGACAATTGGCTGGTTTAAGAAAAGGAGGCCTCCTTTTTTTTCTATTGCGCGATAATACGCTCACCATCCACCATTCTACTTCTCTCCCTACCCAACCAAATACTGTATGATTCCGTTAATGCCGTCTTGCAAGCTCGTTCTGTTACTTACCCTGGTTCCGAATCAAGCTTAGAGCGCTTAGAATGAATATGATACTAACAGTCGTTCCGAATCAAATATCGCGATTTGAGTGCTCAGAGCGTGATATCAATTCGGAACGGTCTAAATCACATTTTCATTCATAACATGATAGTTTTTTTTTTAAATGTATGGAAGATAAATTGCGAATTCCACATCTTTGAGTATGAATACTAATAAACATAACATCTCTCGGTTTATTCATTAGAAGTAATATTCAAACAGTATAAACGAATTACAATATTAAATAATTTAAAAGAAAACCTAATATTAAATTAACTTGAAATTGGCGCGGGACATTATGACAAACAACTGACAGCGCTCAGAGCGATCTACCTCGATATCGTGAGCAGTCTAAACGCGAGCAGTAATGTCATTTGTGACGTCACATAGCTTTGGCAAAACAGTTTATACGCGTCTCGGAACACCTTTAAGCGTGCTTAGGTTATTATTATCGTGTCTCGGAATTTAGTCGCAAATGTTATGAGTGGATCTCTTTATTTACGTCACAGATTGCGTCATACTTACAAAATATTATTTAATTCTCAACTCTATAAGCGTTGACAGCGGCCGTGCAAATATCAACTTTAATAGCGTGGTATATACATGTATAGTGAAAAGATTCCATTATATAACGTTTGCGCTTAAGTAACAGAATAGGACTGCAGAAATCGAACCCGGTACGTTCCGAGTCTAAATCCATTGACTTTAGACCACGGACTCGTTACTTAAAAAAAACCTAAATAGTTCAGTTCGAACTCCATGTACCAATGAGAAATACACTTTTCTTCGTACATTTATTTACAACACCACCGTTCCCGTGCCTCGGAGAGCATGTTAAGCCGTCGGACCCGGTTCCACTGATACCAACTTGTGGAATCGTTAATAAATTATCATTAGAAAAGTGACATCAGAACCGTCTGGCACCGTGGTAAGTATAGGCCGAATTCTCCAGATATATGTTTTGGAAGGCCCATCTCCATCAGTGGAGGTCTAGGACGCTGTGTTTTAGGGACTGTAATGATGATGAAGATGATACAAACATAAACTTACCTTCCGATGTTTCACTTAGAAGTTTGTATAAATCCTTTTTATAACTTTCAGATACAAAATCCAGAACTTGTTGGTTTATAATATCAGCCTGAAAAAGAATGAAAATCGTTTAACCAAGTTATTGGAAAAAAATTTAGACATAAATAAAATAAACTACACTACAAATAAAACTAAAATTATAACCGTCCGATGGGTCGAGGACACTCGTTGAGTTCCCCCGTTAAATGGCGAGGCTAGCCTTTTAAACGAAATATTCTCTACTCAAAGGGTCACCTCAAGCTCGTTAGAGAATGCCAGAGCCTCCTTGGACCACGGACCCATCGTTTCGATTACAAATGAGATGAATTATACTAATGAAAATATTTTTTAATTCAATTATTTAAAAATATATTGGAACTCTGGCCTTGTTCGTATAGGAAAAACATTTTAAGCGATTCGCATCATCACTAATATAGGGTTACCATCCATCTGTAAACTCTAGTCCGGTCTTTGTCCAGCTTTTTTTTATTATTTAATTAAGTCTGTTACCCTGTCATACCACTGTGGGTAAATGGGTAATGCTTGCATTTTATTGAAATGTCAGGCTAAAAGCCAGTCAGGACTTTTCAAATGGTACACTAATACCAACTTATGGAATTTGTCTATAAATTGTGGAAAAAATATACATAGGAAATATACAACCCTTCTGGCCAGCGTGGCTAGACGACAATGCCAAATAATAATTATAATTTATATTTTAAAGAATTATTTGTAATTATAGTAATCACTTTATTAAATAATATTTTTCTGTTTTTTATTTATTTTTTACATGCGGTAATTAGGTATAAATATTATTGGGTACAGTAACACTGGGCTTGTCAATAGAACAGTAGAATTCTTGTTCTAAAAGTTAGACTAATTTTATACTTACAGGAATATGTCCCAACAATGCTGTGATGCCATCTGATGCATAATAAATTCGACCAGTATTGGAGAACACAAAAAGGAATCCTTCCAAAGCTTCCATGATGAGATGAGTGAACTCCTCATTGGACAGGGAAGCTGGTTTCCAATCCTCCTGGATCTCATGCATACGTGATCTCTCAATCACCTCTACAAAATGAGACAGTCCACTTAGAAATCATCGTCTGGCAACTCAATTTATTTAAATTAATTTTGCACCAAACTTTTAATTAATTATGAGTAATTTCAAAACTATATTGTGCTAAGTACAAAAACTGCCTTAAATTATTTTGTATTATTATATATTAATAGGCGCTCGCAGCGCATTGCTGAAATGATATATATCAAGCACTGGTAAAGTAAAGTAAAATATCATTCACATTTAGCCAACTTTATTATGGGCCAATCATGACAAGTGGCAAGCTCGTCGATGTCTACAATGTACCAAACTTGAGAAATATCACAAATTAAATATTAATTAAATGTATTTATTTACATTAATAAATATTTTTGTGTCCCGACCAGGAATTAAAACCCGGTGTGTCTAATTTGATTGTCACTAGCTACTTGTCTAGTTTGTTTTTAAAATTGTTGTCAGTTGAGGACTTTTATATGTCTTCTGGTATTTTGTTCCACATATTTACAACTCTGTTATTCATTAAGTGATATCCTACATTTGTATTGGTCGATTTTCTCATCAGTTTCATTCCGTGGAAATATCATAGTGCTAAACCTAAACATTTTGGTTAGGTGGGGGCAGTTATACCTTCCTGTTAGAATTTTAAATGTCTCAATTATATCTTCCCTGATACTGCAATCCCTGAGACTTGAAAGCTTCAAATATTTAAGCCTCTGGTCATATGACCTCAACAATATGTAATTCATAAATTTTATGACATCATGATTGCTAACTTGAAAAAATTGAGTAAAATTTGCTAACTATATCCAATGTTTAAAGAACTTCATTCTTTTAACCTTTTTTAAAATAAATAATCTGGATAATTTACACATACTCGTATAACTATACAGGAGTGGCACTATTTGTGCTCTCTCTGCCAAAATTAAATACTCATATTGTTTCATTAATATAATAAACCTGCAGATGGATTTTTTTTTTTTAAGGAAAACATTATAGAAATATTTTAATGGTCAATGTCAACCTCTTGTACACATAATAGTAAGTATTACCTATTTCGATTACATAGGGCCACAATATGGCCACAGCCCACTGCACTAGTAAAACAGAAAACTAAATAAAAAATGTACCATTATGATTCTTGAGATAGGAAATGGCTGCCACTAAGACTGAAGACTTGTCCTTTCGCCTGTTACTGTTTGTGACCATGGTATTTAGTTCGTTCAATAGCAAGTTAAACTGATCCCGTCTTTTCTTTTCATTGCGGTTACGGATTTGCCTGAAAAAGGTTTAGGGGTTAGGGGTCATGTTAAAGATAAAGAGGAGACAAATTTCTAAACATTCCATGGATTTACTGTGTGGGTACCGGGTCCATCATGTGAGGGAAAGAGAGAGGAGAAGAATGGTATCCTGGGTTTGCAACAGACTGTAAGCTGGTTTACAAAGAAGGCTTCCTTTTTTCACCATCCCAATTCTGCTCCTCTCCCTACCCAACCAAATACTGTATGATCCAAGCTTTTTATAACATTGCTTATAGGGGATTGCCTAACACTATTCATGTTATCAGGCTGACTAGATGCTCCATATTTTACATGTTAGATTATTTTTCTTACTACAGACAAAAATCAATAGTAATTTTTTATTTTTTATTTATCAATCTTTTCGACCATGGACAATTATCTAGCATAACTTAAATTTGAAAAAAAAAAAAAAAATATCAAACCCTGTCTTAATCATCTAAATGGCCTTAAAAAAACAAATTGAAATAGGAATTGATAAAACTGAACTAAATAGCTACTTGTTTTTCCCTGTGCTCTCAAATTGTTACAATAAACAAACAAATACTCCTCAGTTTATGATAAGCTAGTGTTAGTCGCTCCCATTATTTAATAGTATAATCCGCGTGTGATCAAAATGGCATGGAACTTTGTCTTGTAACAGAATTTGAAATGACAGCATTAGGGTTAGAAAATAAAAATCCGAATATTTAATTATTTTTTCATTATTTTTTTATATAAATAGAGTTTGTTACATAAATAGTATATATGTACATGTCTGTAGTAAATGCTTTATAATTAGGTTAATAAATAACACAGAAAATAAGCTATAACCAGAATTAATTCACACTGTGTTAACGAGGCTCACTAGCCTCACACGCACATTTGTTTATGCTTAAGCTTGCAGACAGCTATTGCTGTATTAGTTCCAAAAGGACTCATTTTATTCTGAACATGCATGGATTAAACATGCTGTCATCAGGTGTAAGGTTACATGTGATGCTAGTAAGATTATTGTGTGCAAAAATTGATAGTGAATATTGTCTAATATAAGGATTTACCAACTTTACTATAATGTAATATTGAATATTAAATGCCAATTCTCAATTGTAATGGAATCTAACTAGAATTTATTGAACATATAATGCTATTTTATGCAGTAATCATTTGAATTACATTTTGTGGATTATATTAACTAAATTATAAATTTACAATGTTCCTACCTTTTTGAGTCATCCATTTCTTCGTACACTTCTTCCATTTTTAGGATATTATGTTCACCTAAAGTTATGTTCGTATATTCATATTCGCTATATTAAAGATCACAAAAACAAATGAATGCTTTAGTGCTAAGTTTTGAACTACATACCGGGCATTCTTTTACTGACGCATTTAATTAAATAGGTAGAATTATTGTTAGAATGCAGAAAACACGATTAAATGAAGAAAATCTATTGGAACTAGCTGAGTTAGTGAAAAAAATTAGGAAACAAGGCGGGGAATAGCAAAATTCAGCAAAATCAATGCGCGCGACGTTAATGTCCATACATTTCGTGTTTGACTTATAGTCTTATAGCATAGCAAAGCGCGCTATTTTTTACTGAATTTTGCTTAAAGCGCAAGTCGAACGATTTTCAAAGCGAAACAAAGATAAGTCAAACACGAAAACGTCTCCCCTATCGCCGCTGCTATTTCTACGGAAAAACGCATCTGTGTGCTGTCCGTGTGACGTCTTTACATGGCTCACGCACACATTCATAAGCCAATAATGTTGCCAATATAAAATAAAATATTGTATTTTTTCCTGCTATAATTGAATGAAATTATTCGAACATTTATGAATAATTTTAGAACAACCCTTAAATCACGTGATCTTCGGCATTTTGCGCGGAGATATCAAGTGCAAGTTATTGTTTTGTAAATTAATTTACTGTGCATATTATTGGTCAAAAGTGGTGTTATTTTGTTTAATAATGTGCTACAATGTGAATAATTATGTCAAACCATAAATTGGACTTTAAATATGGGGCACAAGTTGAAGTTTATTTTTTGCGGTTTTCCCGCGTTGTGGACTCCCATATTTTACCCGACGTGTTTGGGCTATAATGCCGCGAGTGACTCCAAAAAAGCATCAAATGGCAGGCATCTGGAATTTGATGATCCCCAACTCAATTATGAACTCTGTTATGAACATATATTATGAACATATATTATGTAAATAAATTACGTGTTTAGGACTGATGTATTTGTAAAGGAAGGGCAAAGCACGAAAACTAAATGCAAGCCCACCTCGATCCTTGGCGCCGCATCAGACTGGAAAATTCTCATGGATACATTTGAACACCATTATAGGATCCCAGATGAACTAGCTGTATCAGCCTATAGGCCAGACATCTTAGTGTTTTCTCGGAACTTGAAAAAAGTTATCCTTATTGAACTTACCGTTCCGTGGGAATCAAATATTCCAAAAGACCACAACATGAAGTCGAATAAATATTATGATCTCACAGAAGAAATGATCAGGAACGGGTTCAAGACTCAGCTTTACGCAGTGGAAGTTGGTGCAAGAGGAGTTCCAGCAAAATCTTTGCATCACTTACTGAAAGAATTGGGCCTAAGCAGGTCTGCCGTCAATACATTTATGGAACGAGCTTCCAAGACGTCATTAACGGTGTTAAAGCCAGTTCTGTGACCCATCGGTGGGTAGTAGTTGCACCTCAACCTCAGTCGGCGGCGGACGTCAACAATTTGTGTATCGGTGACGTCACACCGTGTGTGCTCAATTTTTCGGTGCTGCAGCAGTGTCTGCTGAAAAGCCACGCGAGTGTATTTATAGATCGGAACTTGGATTATTAGTTTTATGTGAAAAGAGTTTTAGCATCAGAAGAGCTGGTATTCTTCTGGAACCCTGGGGTCGACTCCACTGAGACGTTGTCAGCTGCTGCTGGAAGAGGTAAGTGCTTCTGCCCCTTTCTTTGGACTTCACAGAGCTGGCTCGTCATCAAACCCCCCCAAACAATATACAGTCCACTCATCTACCACGGGTGAGGGAGTTGGAAATCTCCCCCACAATTTTTTTGGGCCTTGCGGAGCCGGATTTTTGGCCCTTACGGAGCCTAACTGCGGCCTATTGCGGAGAGAAGTAGAATGGTGGATGGTGAGTGTATTATCGCGCAATAGAAAAAAAAGGAGGCCTCCTTTTCTTAAACCAGCCAATTGTCGGTCGCAAGCCCGAGACACCATTCTTCTCATCTCTTACCCACACACGATGGACCTGGCACCCGCACGGTGAATCCATGGAATGCTTAGAAATTTGTCTTCTTCGGTTAAAGTATTTCATTATAAAAAAAAAAACTATAAAAAAAAAATTTTTGTTAGTTTTTTTTTATTTTCTCGGATCGGTATTTTTTTTATTTAAATTCATACACCTCGGTTTAAACTCTTCGGTAATACTCTTTCATTTCGGTTAAACTCTTTAATTACATAATATCATTCGGTAAACTTTTTTATTTTATGAGTAACTCGTAATACATACGAGTATATCTAGTTTATTTGTTTCGGGCTATAAATATTATAGTAAATTCCATCTTTATTAATGGCATCGGTTTTAACTTACAATTTGAAGGTAGTCCTGGTTAAGAGATTATCAGATAACGTTTATCATTTTAATATTCTGGTGGTTCCGTACATTTATTAAATATTAATAAAATAAAAAAAATGTCGAAAGCTTTTGAAATTAAATTTAAAATACATTATGATTGGCTTGAGCAATCGGTTACTCTCTTGTCAACGGAATCGGTTTCGGGAATATTATCGGCACGGTTTCGAAAGTTAGACGAACATTTTAATATTTTGTCAGATGCTTATGAACGTATCTTAAACCTCATAACGGATGAGGAACTTATTAAGATGTACGATGAACAGTTTAAAACGGCTATTATTAACTATAATAAATTGGACTCGGCGGCTATGGGGTTTTCTGGGACAGCGGACGGAACCCCAAAAACCCTACAAAGTTCTTCCTTTGCTCGGCTACCTAGTATTAATTTACCGGTTTTTGACGGCGATATTTTTGGATGGACAAGTTTTATTAGCTTGTTCACATCTTTGGTATTATCACGGACGGATATTTCTAAAACTGAAAAATTCCACTATTTGCATTCTCATGTCGGTAATGAGGCAAAATCGCTTATTCTGCACTTGCCTATGACTGATGAGTCATTGGATTCGGGACTGGAAATATTAAAAAGTAGGTATGAAAATATACGGCTGTTGGCAGATTCGCATATTTCGCGAATTATGAATCTACCTGTCTTGAATAAAGTATGGACCCGGCACCCGCACGGTGAATCCATGGAATGCTTAGAAATTTGTCTTCTTTCTTCTCTTCAATGTCCTTTAAAGACAATTAAAAAAAAAAAAAATCTTCGGTCCGTCAAAAAACGTCAAAAGAATCCTAGGTCAGGAATTGCAGGTTTATTTTTTGCGGTTTCCCGCGCTGTCAACTCCCATATTTTACCCGACGTGTTTGGGCTATAATGCCTCGAGTGACTCCAAGTAAAGCATCAAATTCTGCAGCATCTGGAATTTGATGATCCCCAACTCGGTTATGAACTCTGTTATGAACATATATTATGCAAATAAATCACGTGTTTAGGACTGATGTATTCTGTACAATGTCCTTTAAAGACAATTTAAAAAAAAAAAAAAAAACAGGAATTGCAGATTCGTTCAAAAATACTCTTTAGAATACAGTTATTTCACAATTACTTTTGCTCGGATAGATTTTAGTTCTGTGAAGCCATCTGCACCCCATGCTCCAAGAAAGAATTACGGAAATGTACAATTTCTTAAAGTAATTAAGTATTATTTAAAAATTTTAGGTTAGTTTCTCAATAATAATCAATATTAAAGTAATAAGAGGCTAAATTAATGAGGAATGAGGTCAATCAAAGAGGGGAGGATACCCTACGTAAACTAAGCAAATTCAGTTTTTAATAATGTATATATATTGTTATAAAAAAATAACCTCCAAAATTAGGCAGGGAACTTCATTTTGTTTGTTACCAGCCTAATCTTCTAACCTTATTCGGTTTTGGATACCAAAGATTTTTCAATAATTACTCGTAGGTAAATTATAAATTTTTAATAAATAAAATTTACAGGATTAAACATAATATTAAAGTCTATGTATACTATTTTTTCAACCTGATCGGATTTGGTATGGATATAAAAGGTGAGCTGATGAATGTCTCATTCATGATTAAATAACTTTAGCTTGTTATGCTAAACAATATTGTTTGAGCCGGTCCTAAGCCTGGAAAAAGGAGGAAGGCACAAATTTAATTACAGGTTAAATTGCAACAAGGAGTGAGTGAAACACCAACACAACAAATTTGATGAGATCAAATTAATTCTAAAAAAAATACAGTAGATATGAAGCCCTAATAAAACATAATAATATTAAAATAATTGTGTTATTTAAAACCTGTATCAAACAAACATAGGTAAACCTTTGTAAACCAGCCTGTAGTTAGTTGCAAGCCTGAGATACCATTCTTTTTATCTCTCTTTCCCACACTCGATGGATCATATGGGTGCATGTTAAATCCATGGAATGCTTAGAAAATTGTCTTTATATATTAAAAATTAAAAGGTCTGTGGTCAATACATTAAATGATTTTAAATTAATAGGTACATGAGCTTCTAAGAAGGCTGTTTAGTATTTGTAGGGACCCGAATAGGGCTTAGGTTTTATTACTAGTAACACACACACATTTTATTTTTATGCATGTATTTTATATATGGTACTGGGTTAACAATAGTGTGGCAACACTGACAATTCGGATTTTTGCGCGCCTTTGGTCGAAGCTAAAAAGCTTGGCGTGAAATTTAACTTTAATTGTACTAAAAGTGGTGGAAGATCAGCTCCCAGGAGTAGTTTGCGGTCTCCTGAGGGGGTGTGAATATTTGTTCGTGTTTGAAGAGCCGGGCCCGGCGGATGAGCGACATAGATTTCGCAAGACATTTCTTGGCGGTTGCAGCTTTTGGTGAGTGCATTCCGTATTTGTTTTGTGGAACCACGGGGGTGTTGCTTGGGTCTATCTCATTATATATTAGTATATCTTTATTCACACCGGAGTCTTGTGATCCTAATTACCACACCTCTTATTCTTGCACCTTACGCCGGATCTCTTTTCCCGCCAAATTGCGGGGCGGGAAAAATACAAATAAAACATTGGTCAACATTCGAGACGGATTTGAACCTGCGGTTTGTTATACTTTACTATTTTGTTGTCGTGGTGCAAAAATAAGGGGTTAATTTTGTAAGTACAGGGCGGGAATATAATATAGTACATTATTTATGTATTTATTATTATTTTTATGTATTTAAAAACACATAAATACACTACATGAAATTGGGTTCATGCAAATGCATAACTTTCCCGCTCTTTTGTTCAGTCAGTCATTTTCGGCGCGAACTTGCTAAACGTCATCAGTCGAGAGTTTGGCAGTTCGCGTATTTTGCCGGTGTTTGAATTTTCTCATTTGTTTATTTGTTAAATAGTGGTTAAAATGCCTAAAGCAAACAAGAAAACTGTGTTAAAATGAAAAATGGATATTGTTACTTGTTATTTTGACGATTTGTTCGACCTTTGTCAAAAGGAATTCGGTCCTGATGACCGAATTATGTTTAAAGTTCGTTGTGCGGATTTGGAGTCAAAATACAAGGAATTTAGTGATTATTTTGCTGACCTCGCCTATGACGAGGAAGGGGGACATTCCGAGGATCCCATGGGTATGTTTAGAACGTATAATGGTTATTACTACTCAATAAAAGCTAAGTATGAAAGTATGTTTGGCGGTTTTGAGGTTAGGACTTCAGATATGAAAGGTAGTAAATCTTTCTTACCTAAAGTGCATATTCCGGTATTTACAGGTAAATTGGAGGAGTTTGCCTCTTTTATGGAATTGTTTAGGTCCTTAGTAGGTGACGACCAGTCTATTTCAGACATTGAGAGGATGTACTATTTAGTAGGATCATTGACAGGGGAAGCTAAGGCTTTAGTGCAGCACCTTTCTATTTCGGCTGCAAATTATTCAGTAGCAATAAGCCTACTAAAAAATAGGTATGACAATAAGCGGTTAATTGTGGATAAGCTTATTAATAAAATGTTAAGTTTGGGACAAGTCAATAGACATTTAAACTCATTAAAATCTTTTGTAAATATTTTGTTTGAAAGCACCAAGGCTTTGGAGAAAATGAGTTTTCCAATTGTGGACTGGTCATACCTTTTGTTTTTTATTAATTATAATAAGTTAGATAATAACTTAAAAAAAGGTTTTGAGGATAAGCACTTATCAGAATTATTACCTACATTTGATGAATTATTAAATTATTTAAATAGTGAAGTGCGGGTACTGGAAACTTGTTCCAGCTTCAATGCGGTTGAAAGACCGCCTTCAAAACGTATAAATAAAGTATTTGCTTCCACAACACCTGCTAAAAATAATTTAGCTTGTACTTATTGTAATAAAGGTCATTTAATATTAAAGTGTTATAAGTTTTTAAATTTGGTACCTCAAGTTAGGAAGCGTTTTGCTATGAGTAATAATTTATGTTTTAGGTGCTTACATAAACATCACATTGTGTCATGTACTTCTAACACTGTCTGTGATGTATGCGGTTCTATGCAACATAATAAACTGTTGCATTTTAATAGGTTAACACAGCCTAACCTTGTACACAATGTGGTAGGGGAACGAGGTGAAAATGTGGTTGTGAATAATACTAATGAATTAGTCTCTAGTGATGTGCCCAGCACATCAAATATAAATAATGCGGCAACTTCGTTGCACAGTTCTCAGGGAGGTTACAAGCAAACAGTTTTGCTATCAACGGCTGTAGTCCAATTAAAAGATCAGGTAGGCAATTTTCACTCGGTAAGGGCTTTGTTGGATGGGGGTAGCCAGGGATCTTTTATAACGGAGGACTGTGTAAATAGGTTAGGTTTACATAGATATAGGGCAAATGTGAATATAGTGACAGGGTTAAGCGGTGCTAGTGTAACCCAGGTCAGGGGTGCGGTGAACCTTACAATACGTTCCCGTTTTGTAGGCAGACCAAGTTTGGTGACTGTGGGCACTATTTTGGATAGGATCACTGACAACCTTCCCAACTTTTCATTGCCATCGACTCTAGGAGATCAGTTTTTTCATATAAATTTAGCCGATGAGAGGTTTTATGAGAGTCGGTGTGTGGATATTTTGATTGGTGCGGACCTACTAGGGGATATAATATTATATGATAGTATTATTAAGTTGGGTAATGGGTTGCCAGTGGCTATAAATAGCATTTTTGGATATGTTTTGATGGGACCAACAACATACAAACCTGACCATACCAGGGCTTGTGTAACTCAAACCTTTTCTATTTCAGTGTCTTGTGATAAAATATTGGAAAGGTTCTGGGAAGTGGATAGCCTACCCGAAGAAGTGGTTGACCCTAGGCATGAGGAATGTGAGCAGCACTTCCTTAATACCTATAGCCGCAATGACTCTGGTCATTTTGTAGTTCGATTACCATTTTCAAAAGACCCACAGGGTCTTGGTGATTCTTTTTACTTGGCCAACAAGCGTTTCTTATCTCTGGAGAAACGGTTGCATGTAAATAGTAGTTTTAAGGATAAGTATGTTAGTTTTATGAAAGAATATTTGTATATGCAGCATATGTCTCCTTTTAATGGTAATTTAAGTAGTAGTCACTATATAATTCCCCATCATGGGATTTTTAAATCTGATTCTGATAAAATCAGAGTGGTTTTTGATGCCAGTTGTCCGACTACATCGGGGCTGTCATTAAATGATTGTTTGTTTTCTGGTCCTAAACTACAAATGGACATAATGGCCATTATTTGTAGGTTTAGATTGGATGCTGTTGTATTTACAACAGACATTCGTATGATGTTTAGGCAAATTAATATTTCTGAAGAGGATAGGCCATATCAGCTTATTCTTTGGAGAGATTCTCCTCATAATCCCATAAAATTATACCAACTCAATACAGTGACTTATGGCATGAAATCGAGTCCGTACTTGGCTATGCGGGCTTTACATCAGTTGGCTGATGATGGAGAAGGGGAGTACCCAGAAGCAGCACAGTTATTGCGTACATCCGTGTATATGGATGATATCCTAGGCGGTTCTTCATCGGTAGAAAAAGCAATTAGGTTAAAAACCTCTTTAGTTAAGTTGTTAGGTTCAAGTGGATTTGAACTTAGAAAATGGGTATCAAATAGAGCGGAATTGCTATCGGATATAGCAGATGACCACCTTGAAAAACCTCATATATTTGATAATGATGACAGTACCAGTTTTGTTAAAATACTTGGAATTCAGTGGAATCCAAGAACAGATAAATTCACATACCACCTTCATTTACCTTCATTAAATTTATGTTCTAAGCGTACAATTTTATCAACAATAGCTAGAACTTTTGATCCATTGGGATGGATAACCCCAGTCATTCTTCAGGGTAAAATGTTAATGCAAGAGTTATGGTCTATGAAATTGGAGTGGGATCAGACTCCACCACCAAATATAATTTATAAATGGGATTCTATTGTGCGGGATTTAGTGTCTGTAGAACAGATAGAACTAGAGCGGCTAGTTTTACCAATTGATAGTACACATTGTAGCTTACATGGTTTTGCAGATGCCTCCGAATATGGCTATGGAGCTGTAGTTTATTTTAGAGTGGTTGATTCTAGCGGTAGAGTCAAGTTATCAAACATGATGGCAAAATCTCGTGTAGCACCGATTAAGACAAAGCTAACGATTCCAAAGTTAGAACTTTGTGGTGCTGCTTTGTTAGTTAAGGTTATTAATTATGTTATTAAGTCTTTGAATGATAAGGTAGTTTTATCAGAGTTGGTGTGTTGGTCTGACAGCACTATTGCATTATCTTGGTTGCGAACCCCTCCTCATCGATTACAGGTTTTTGAGGCGAACCGGGTTTCACAAATTGTAAATTGCGGCTTAAACCTTGTGTGGCGGTACGTACCGTCCGACATGAATCCAGCTGATGTAGCCAGTAGGGGTTGTTCAGCTAGGGATTTGTTGCACCATAGTCTATGGTGGGGGCCTATATGGTTAATAAAGGAGTGTGAATCATGGCCTGAGAATTTAGTGAAACCAATTGCGGATATGCCTGGTTTGCGAAAATCGACCTTGGTCTCTCACGCTGTTGTAGAGAAGTCGGATTCCTCAATTTTCAAAAGATTTAGTTCTTTAGATCGTTTAGTGACTGTTGTTGCATATTGTAAACGTTTTATTGAAAATTGCCGTTGTCGTACAAACCGTGTAAATAATAAGGTTTTGTTAGTTTCAGAACGTAACAGGGCACTGGATTGTTTAATTAGGTTAGTTCAATCTGATGAATTTGCATCGGATTTGCTTTTATTGTCTCGTGGTGTACAGTGTTCATTAGGGTTGCGTAGGCTCACGCCTTTTATTGATAAGGGTGGATTATTACGTGTTGGAGGTAGGTTAAGGAATGCGAATATTTCGTTTGATAAACGACATCCAGTTGTGCTTCCGAAGTCACATCCATTTACTTATTTGTTATAGATCATTTTCATAAGGTTTATTGCCATATAGGGGCAACCGCACTGCAGTCTATACTACAGTCGCGTTTCTGGATTATTTCTGCCCGACAAGTTATTCGGAGTCGGTTGTACAGATGTATTTATTGTCTAAGAACTAGACCTATTCCAGACCGACAAGTTATTCGGAGTCGGTTGTACAGATGTATTTATTGTCTAAGAACTAGACCTATTCCAGATGAGCCTATTATGTCTAGTTTACCAGCTGATAGGGTAACAGCAGTAGGTACATTTCATAGTGTACAGACGGATTTTGCGGGTCCGTTCCTTATAAAAGCCTCTCGTATACGCAATGCCAAAATTGAGAAAGCATATTTGTGCGTATTCGTTTGTTCGGCTTCTAAAGCCATTCATTTAGAGGTTGTCAACGATTTAAGCACTGAAGGTTTTATAGCGGCGTTGACACGTTTTGTTTCAAGGCGGGGTTTACCAAAACTTATTAGGTCCGATTGTGGTACCAACTACGTTGGTGCTAATAAACATTTAAATGATGTTCAAAGGTTCCTGTTGTCACAAGATAACCAGGAATTTCTCGTTTCGGATGCGTCTAAGCGCGGTATTGTTTGGCTGTTTAATCCACCGTCAGCTCCACATTTTGGTGGACTATTTGAGGCTGCTGTAAAATCGGCCAAATCATTATTGCATAAAATAGTAGGTACTACAGCTTTAACTTTTGAAGAGCTGTCAACAGTCTTTATTAGAATAGAAGCTGTATTAAATTCGCGGCCTTTGTGTCCTCTAAATCTGGGTGATCCAGATAATTTAGAGGTCTTAACACCCGCCCATTTGTTAATAGGTCGATCTTTGATGGCATTACCTGAATTTAATGTAGATCAGAGAATGTCATTACTTTCTAGGTATAAATTGGTCCAAAATATGTCACAACATTTTTGGAGACAGTGGAGCTGTCAGTATTTGCATACACTGCAAATGAAAACTAAGTGGACATCTTTAACTGATCCACCAAAAATTGGGGACCTCGTTTTAATAAAGGACGATAATTTGCCTCCTTTATCTTGGAAACTTGTCGTATTGAATGTCTACATCCTGGTAAGGATAATGTAGTCAGGGTAGTAGAACTTCGCACTTCGGCAGGAATGTTAAAACGCCCGGTTGTAAAGATTGTTCGATTACCAATTGCGGATTAATTAGCTAGTATTTTATTTTATTGATGTATGTTTTTTTGAATTTATATTTGTTTTGTTAATTTAGTCATATTTACTTTGAAATGTAATGGTCCTTCGAGTATTTCTTTTATTATTGTCAATGCGGTTTAAATTTTGTACTTATTTAATTTTTATAATATTGTTGTCAATGTAATTGTATTTTCATTGACCTTTGTATTGGGATTCCAAATGCGGTTGGAATTTGTTTGTTTGCCACAGGACCAACGGGTCGTCTGGTAACAGTTACCATAGTTTGTATATAGCCTTGTCTTTTGTTGTTTTTATTTGCTTGTTTTGGGCATTTAGCTATTTGGTTTTGTGTGTGTTAGTTATACCTACTTTGTAAGATTGTCTGAACATACGCCTCTGTAGCAATTGAATTCTAAATGTGGTTGGGATTCATCTGCTGTTTTTTTTTGTTTTTGGAGAAAGACTTTTCAGTCTTCCTCGGGCGCGGGGATGTTTAGTATTTGTAGGGACCCGAATAGGGCTTAGGTTTTATTACTAGTAACACACACACATTTTATTTTTATGCATGTATTTTATATATGGTACTGGGTTAACAATAGTGTGGCAACACTGACAATTCGGATTTTTGCGCGCCTTTGGTCGAAGCTAAAAAGCTTGGCGTGAAATTTAACTTTAATTGTACTAAAAGTGGTGGAAGATCAGCTCCCAGGAGTAGTTTGCGGTCTCCTGAGGGGGTGTGAATATTTGTTCGTGTTTGAAGAGCCGGGCCCGGCGGATGAGCGACATAGATTTCGCAAGACATTTCTTGGCGGTTGCAGCTTTTGGTGAGTGCATTCCGTATTTGTTTTGTGGAACCACGGGGGTGTTGCTTGGGTCTATCTCATTATATATTAGTATATCTTTATTCACACCGGAGTCTTGTGATCCTAATTACCACACCTCTTATTCTTGCACCTTACGCCGGATCTCTTTTCCCGCCAAATTGCGGGGCGGGAAAAATACAAATAAAACAAAGGCATTAATGAAATCATACAGTATTTGGTTGGGTAGGGAGTGGAACAGAATGGTGGATGGTAAGCGTATTGTGCAATAAAAGAGAAGACATCTTTTTTAAACTTTCCGGTCACCAGTCTGGAATCAACAAACACTACTTTAAAATAGACCTGGAACAACATAGTGATTCCATGGTTTTCTAAAACCACTTCAATAATATAGTAAGACAAATTTCTAAGCATTCCATGGATTCACCGTACAGATGTCAATCATGTGTGGGTAAGAAATGCGAAGAAAGGTTTCTCAGGCTTGCGTCTGACAATAGGCTGGTTTGAAAAGGCCTCCTTCTTTATTTTATTGCGTGATAACCATCCACTATTTCACTCCTCTCCCTATGAATGAAATCAAGACCTACTGAGTTTCAGTGAATGCTCAATAACTGATAGTCAATTGCAAGCGAGGGACAGGAGCCGTCTGCAGTATAAAGCTGGAAAAGTTGTGTACAACTCGATAACCCATTTAGTAGTTTGCGAGCGAGCGAGGGAGGCTTACTATTATGTACTGTGTAAATAAGAAATAAGTTTGTTACCTAAAATAAACTTCGAATCATTCAAACGGATTGTGCATGTAAATAATGATAAAGTATTATATCACATTAATTAAAATGTCTAGGAATTTGTCGATTATGTATAATCTTATTTCTTATTTACACAGTACATAATAGTAAGCCTCCCTCGCTCGCTCGCAAACTACTAAATGGGTTATCGAGATTTTACTCTCTGAAACTCTAAACAAAATCTTCATTCCGCTCGGCTGGTCCAGCATAAATAGAAGTCTTTGCATTGATTTCCCACTTAATTAAATTTGCTCTTTTCCTAGAGGGCTTAGTGATCGCAGATTGGTTAATTATTAGATATTTTTGTCCTACTTTTGCTAGACACATCCCGCTAATCGTAAGTTTAGTTTCCCTGATGAATAAATAGCTGTGTTCGCTGATAAAAATGGTCCATACAATCAAATCTTTTCAAATTCAATGTTTGTTTACATTTGTTGGTCGGCTATCTTATTATATTATGTATTTACCGCACTCCTAACTCAAATCCAGCAATATTTTTGGACAAGCTAAATGGTTTGCTGTTTAAACTCACTAAAAATAATAAAAAGCGAATAATTTTGGCAGGTGATTTAAATCTGGATACTTTAAAAGTCAATAAATATTCTAAACTGTTAACAAATATGCTTTTAAATTATAACATGAGATTCCATATAACTGTGGCGACGAGGAAAACATCCTGTATCGATCATTTAATTAGCAATATCTCTACAGCAAAGGGATCAGTGGTGTACCTCGGACTATCTGATCATGAAACCGCACAAATATTAGAATTCCCATTGGTAATTAAAAATATAAAGGTGCAATGGTTCGAGTACAGAAGAGATTTTAACAATAATAATATCAGTAAGTTTCTTGAGTGCTTATCGGCTTTCTTTTTCGGAAACATATAGTAAGTCAGATACCGATGAGGCATTCACAGAATTTCACGACTTGTTGACTTTCTTTTTTGAACAATGTTTTCCGGAAATAAAAATAAAAATAAATAATAAACATAAAAAAACAAAATGGATAACTAAAGCAATAAAAACATCATGCATAGTAAAAAGAAATCTGTACTTTAAATACGTGACTACTAAAACAAATAAAAAAATAACAAACTGAAATATAAAAAATATTCAAAAATACTTAAAAAATGCATATTATGTTCACAACGAATAGGTAATAGGAAGTATATTAAGGGAGCTGACAATAAATGCAAAGCAGTATGGAACCTAATTAAGTCTCAAACCTCTTCACAAAGTCAAGTGACAAATATTGTCAAAATTAAATCTAACAACAAAATAATAAATGATCCACTTGACATAGCTAATTCTTTTAATAATTTTTTCATTGACATTACGAATACTCAAAAAACTAATATATTGACAAAAGAGTCATTTTGTAGCTCTACGGCTAGTATTTTCTTAAAACCTACTACCCCAGATGAAATTCAACGGACTCTTTTTGAAGAACACAAATTCGGTGGGATATGACTTGTCCACAAAAATATTAAAACTAAGTGCAATTTATATAGCAAAAGCACTTAGTCACATAATTAATCTCTCTTTCTCGCAGGGAGTTTATCATGAGAAACTAAAAAAATCTATAGTTAAGCCCTTATATAAGAAAGGTGATAAATCTGACATGAATAATTATCGACCAGTGACATTAATTCCTATTTTATCTAAAGTAATAGAACGCGTTATGTTAAATCGCTTAAACGAATTTATAGATAAATTTAAAATTATTAAAAAAGAACAAAATGGTTTTCAAAAGAACAAATCGACATCTTTAGCAAATTTTAAGCTCATAAAAGCTATTACCGAATGTATCGACAGACAAATTCCGGTAGCAATTTTGTTTTTTGACATGAGCAAAGCATTCGACTTTGTTCATCATGATAAACTAATTAATAAACTATACAAATATGGAATCAGAGGCACAGTTAATGATTGGTTTAAGAGCTATCTAACAAATAGGACGCAATATACAGAAATATCTTCTATGTCAGATAAATATAATGAAAAACGTATCTGTAAATCAGACTATCGATGTAATAACTCCGGCGTACCCCAAGGCATTATTCTCGGACCTATATTATTCCTATTATATATTAATGACATTCCTGATTCGACATTACATGAAACTATACTGTTTGCTGATGACACTACAGTAATTATTAAATGCACTGACAAACAAAATTTTGAATATGACATAAATATAACAGTTAAAAAAGTTATAGAATGGCTAGACAATAACAATCTAAAAGTCAATATAGAATAAACTAAATTAATGCAGTTTCATACATATAAAGCTAATCCGATCCAATTAAATGTAAATTTTAACAATAATATAATTGAAGAAGTAAAGAGTATTAAATTTTTAGGATTACTATTGGATAGCAATTGCAACTGGAAGCTCCACATAGATACAATATGTAAAAAAATTAATAGTTTTGTATATGCACTTAAACGGCTTAGAGATATAACATCAGGCGAAGCATCTCTTAATGCATATTTTGGATATGTAGTAGTATAGTCAAGCATACGTTATGGCCTAATACTATGGGGTAACTCTACAGATGTGGACTTAGTTCTTAGGGCTCAGAAAAAGTGTATACGTGCTATATGTGGTGCCCATTATTTAGAATCGTGCAGGCCACTATTTAGAAAGTTTAAAATATGCCTGCACCATGTATTTACATAAAACAAATAGCCTTATTTGTCAGACAATATCCGGAATTCTTTCCAAAAGTTGAGGATATACTCAAGAAAGAGTCAAGAGGCCAATACAAGCATGATTTATATATACCAAAATGTAAACTTAGTTTAGTAAAGAAAAATGTGTTCCATATGGCAATAACAATTTATAATAACCTTCCCTTGAGTATAAAATAATTGCCAAATAAATTATTCAGTGGAAGACTACATCGCTGGTTATTAGAAAATAGTTTTTATTCATTGACCGAATATAATAATTATAAGCGAATCACGTAGGACATTTTATTATTTTATTTTATTTTGACATTTTATTATTTTATTTTGACATTTTTCTTATCTAGGTGTATTATTTTGACATTAATTTATATTATATAATATTGACATATGTAATGAACCTATATAAGATTAATGTATGTAAATAAATATTTTGTTTTAGCCTAAGTTTGTTAATTAGTATTAGGACCCAAATTAATATTTGTACGCCTCTTAAGGTAGATTGTTGCATGTAAAAATATATTGTTCACCTTCATTTGTAACCATACAATCACAAATAAATATTTCATTTCATTTCATTTCACTGTTGGAGTTGGGCCTTCCAAAACATATATGTGGAGAATTTGACCATGCTGGCCAGACGGCTTGACGAGTCTAATGTTAATATTTATTGACAATATATTATTCGATTCCACAATTTGGTATTAGTAGAATTGGGACCGGGTCTCATTGACTGTCACCGTCCATTTTTTGGATTTTAGGGAGATGGTTCTTTTAACTAAGCCACTACCGCTTACTACCAAATATTTATGATTGCTTAGTAAATGTCCAAATTAAATTAAATTAATATAATAAAAAATATTATCACGACCGTACAGTAAAATCATTTTTTTACTACTAGCCTACTTAGGAGGTATATAGTCCCATCATAACAAGTGGCAAGTCCAACGTCACCAGAGGAGAGAGAATAAATCTACGGCTTTAACCGCTAGGATACGGAGGCAATAATAATAATAATAATATATACACCTAACCTCACCAAAGCATCTGGAAAAAAGGGCAATAAGCTTTTCAGGAGTGGAGGTCTAGGAGTCTTGGTCTAGGGCATGTGATAATAAATACATAATAACGTTACCCACCTACGTTATTTCTACATCCACCAGCAGAGACGCCTCTTCGCCAGCCACCCTGATGCAGCCTCATCTGCCACCGATATTTATCGGCCAAAGACGGCTCTTCTCTCGAAGTCTCCGCATCTAAGTAAACTAATTCTAAGTGGGTAAACACTTTCCCTAACTCAGTGAACAGCATCCAGAAGCCGTGCGAGACTGACGTCAAGTGATCTCGATCTTGTACCGATATAGATTCCCATCTGAAACATTATTATATTATGCTTTTGCACGGAAATGTCAAAAATGATAATCGGAAATACTCGTACGTAGTTTATTATTATTATAATAATAACACAAAACTTTTTAATGTAGTAATTTATTAATGCAGTGGGTAATATTAATGTTTATAAGTTTTCCCAATATACGTTATTTTGTTGTATTTTATGTTAAGGTAAGGAGAATGTTTCGTTTACTAATGTCAAAAAAAATACTAAGCGTATTTTTTAAGTTTCTTGTGGTGGTTTTAACATCTCAATATTATACAACATTTTATTCATTTCGACATTTGATACTAAATAATTAAGTTCCATATTAATGAATATAAAAATGTCACTCATTTAATACAATAATAGATTGGGTCCCGAGTTTTCCAGATGGAAATACTTGTACATTATGCACTATTTCTGTAGAGGCAATGGTACCTTTACACTTACTGTGGTATTTTTATCAGAAATATGTATTCAAAAAATAAATAATTTTGGTGCAACTTAGCCTAAGAAAGCAAAAAGCGTTGGTAAAAGAAATCTGCTGAATCGATAGAACTGTTTTAGATAACCATATCTTTGGTATCACTTGGAAAACAAAAAACATCTCGATTTTTACACGTTATAGCTACACATAGATAATATCGTGAATAAAATATAAAATAGTTATTTTTTATGCAATGCATAGTTATATTAAGTGCAGCGATACCCATATTTAAATAATAAAAAAAATAACATAAAGTTTAAAAAGATGCACTTTCTACTCCTGTTTCAACCATACCCAAGTAATAAAGTTCATTACAGCCCCTAGAACACAGCGTCCTAGACCTCCACTGTGGAGATGGGCCTTCCAGAACATATATCTGGAGAATTTGGCCTACACTCGCCACGCTGGCCAGACGGCTTGGCGAGGATATGATGTCAATTATTATGATAATTCATTAACGATTCCACAGGTTGGTATTAGTAAAACCGGGACCGGCGGCTTAAAGTGCTCTCCGAGGCACGGGAACGGTGGTGTTATAAATCTATGACAAATGTACGTAAGAAAAGTGTATTTCTCATTGGTACATGCTGGGTGAGTTTGAACCGATCTTTGAAGGCGTTCTTACAACCGAGGCACCAACGCGCCATAGTTTATATTAATTAGTGTTGTAAAATGACATCATGCATTATGGGCTATTTTCTTGTGCTATATAATGATTTAAAAAAATATATATAAGTGCCTCGATTCTTTTATTGTTAAGACTAATGTTATTTTTACCATATATATATATTACCGTGCAATAAAGTTATTTGTAAAATAAAATATGTAGTTTTCGTATTAATGAAGTCCTTTAGTACTAGAGCTGACATGATAATATTTTAAACATTTTGCACATATGAAGTAAAGGGTTTTTCTACTTAAATTGTAATCTTGTTAGAATAATTTATCCAAAAATGCATATATAGATGTGAATACAAATAATTCAAATCCCCATACAAGATGTTTTTTTCAAGGGAGTGTATCTACCTGTCTGTATCTATGACAACGTGAGTAAGTGGAGGGTCTCCCGGAGCGGGCGGTCTGCTCAGTCTCACGACATGAACCTTCTGAAGAATCCACCTAAATATAGTAAGTAATAAATTTGTAGTTAGGTACGTTACTTTACAGACAACTATAAGTTTTCGACTTTTTAACCATTAAAAACTAAGTCGTAGTGACTGTTACAATACAATAAAAAAAAAAGATTTATGTTTAGCAAAATTAGGAAAGTTCTTGCGAGACTTGCGCAATACCAACACGAAGACTGCAAGACGAAGACATAGCGCAACTCTGCTTCCCACCTTTTGTTTTACTTTAATTTTACACTGTTACTTGATTATTACTGCCTCCGTGGTCTAGCGTTTATGTCCGTGGATTTAGACTCGGAGGTACCGGGTTCGATTTCTGGTCGGGACACAATAATATTTATTAATGTCAATAAATATACATATTATAATACATTTAATTAATATTTAATTTATTTGTGATATTTCTCGAGTTTGGTACGCTGGAGACATCGACGAGCTTGCCACTTGTCATGATTGGCCTATAGTGAAGTTGGCTAAATGTGAATCCGCTTCTTTATAAGCGTGGTTTCTGACCACCCCGAAAGAGAAACGGTCGTGATGATACTTTTACTTCATTTTTTTAATAATAATATTTTTATTCTGAGTAAATTAATATAAATAAAATATGAATTAAAATCTACTTAAATAATTTATAATTACTTTAAAGAAAATAATTATTTAAGTACCTGTTATTTATATTTATTTCATTAGACTTTATGGCGCCCCTTGGCACCCAGACGCTAGATAATAACAATATGGGTTGTTACAAATAATGTACTAAATAAGAAATATCTTACCTTTTCAATATTGTATATCCTATAATTCATTCCTATTTCAATTCCATTAATACGCCTAGAACTAATAAGCTGAAAAGAGATTAGAAGATAATTAGAAACATATTACTTTTAAGTATATCAAATTAATATGAAAACTTTGTTTGACTGTGTGTATGTAAGTTCGGTTATCTTGCCTTTGCGGCTAAACTACTGAGCCGATTATATAATATACTTTCTTTTATTTAGGAAAGAAACGGAATCGAACGCGTGGAATATATATTTGTAATGGCAGTTGCACGCGCACTATATAAAGATGCCAGCTAAAACAATATTATTATTATTATTGATTAATAGGCGAGCATCGCATTGCTGATATGCCTATATCAAGCACTGGTGTAAAGTTTATTAAATTGTTTAAGTCTATTTCGATTGTCACTAGCCACTTGTCCAGTTTGTTTTTAAAAGTGTTTACAGTTGGGGACTTCAATATGTCTTCTGGTATTTTGTTCCACATATTTACAACTCTGTTATTCATGAAGTGATATCCTATATTTGTATTGGTGGATTTTCTCATTAGCTTCATTCCGTGGTCACGACGGGTAAATATCATTGTGTTAAGCCTAAACATTTTGGCTAGGTGGGGGCAGTTATACCCTCCTGTTAAATGTCTCATTCTTGTAAGCTTTAAATATTTAAGCCTCTATTCATATGACTTCTTCCTCAAGCAGTGTGGGAGTTTAGTTGCCCGCCTCTGTACTCTTTCAAGAATTTCTATATCTTTCTTGAAGTATGGAATCCATACTTGAAAACCATATTCCAATAATGGTCTTATGTATGTTTTATATAATTTTATAAACGTATTGGGGTTAACTTGCTGGAAGGATCTCTTAATTGCATATATAAATATACCAGGGTCCAATAATATTTTTTACCAAATTTTATCAAAGTAGGATCAGCAATTGTTTACCGAGAAAGATGGATAAACAGAAATAAATACAGAAAGCTTATTTCATTCACAGTTATTATATTTGAAAAAAACTATAGAAACTTATATTATAAAATGTCCTTAATTTTATTTCCTAGAAAGTTAATACACTACATTTTTCAAAAGCTCACTCTGACCTGAAAAATCTTTGAAGATATTGAAATGTGCGAACAGAGGAACGCGAAAACGGTAAACTCTTTTAACCCAATAAAGTAAACATTGTACCTTAGAAGTGTGATGTGCACATGTCACGACGCTGGTGGTGTTCAGTAAGGAGTTGAGAAAGTAGGCGTCTCCAGCATCAGGTAGTGGAAGAGACTCCGTAATGCCCCCCGTCAGGTCTGCCAGCCCATCCAACAAGCTACCATACTTTAACGCCTCATAAGATCCGTGTAGTCTGAAAAAATAGTACATTCTTAGAATAATAACGAGGCAAATGAATAGTGTATGTGGTCGTAAGATACTATGCTATCAGTATTAAAACATTTGTTATAGTTTAAAAAGTTTTTATTAAGTTGCTTTTGTTTTATTTATACATAAGATTGGAAAGGAAAATAAATAATAATATGTTATATATATATCTACCATGTTTTTATAAAGGGTTAAAATATATAAAATAATTTCTCTAATCTTATGAAGGATAAAACCGAATACAGATTTTTTAAACCTAAGTAACTTAACTTTTACTAAGTTATCCTGAAAATTCATACTTGGTAACTTTTGATAGTTAGTAAAATACTTGTCAGATTGGAAACGAAAAATATAAGGCGTATGCAGATGATAATTGATGCATTAATAGTTCAATTAACGATTTTATTGCACTGCATATAATGTGAATAGAAAATAAAGTTAATTTATTGACAGCTACTCTCTACACTCTTTATAGTATAAAGTGCCTTTAAGTGCCATAAAGTTAGTTATACATTGCATGCACCCCATGTTTTTCATTTACAATGTTTTATTTTACTATCAAAAGTTGCCAAATGAATTTATTATATGTACATTATTTTTTATTATTATTTCTGATGGCTTGTGACATCCATTAATTGCTCTAAAAATAATATTACAAATAAAAAAACCGCAAACTGTTAGCACAATAATTTACCTTCAGTAACCAAGCCGTTATGGCTCATAACTGGCCTCACATATCGTGCCCGTACTTTGTTCCTAGGCGTTATTATTCTAGGGCTAGGTGGCACGAAAATGAAATTGTTATAATTGTTACGATTAAAGTTTAAAATGGTGTCAAATTTGACAACATTATTTTGACTCCATTTTTAACTTAAAATTGACTTTATTTTGGTACAACTCAATCTAAGAGTACAGTATATCACGACCGTATCTCCTTCACTTTTTGTACACTCACCCGAAATGTGCATAAGTGGGGCGCGAATTCTAGGATGATTTCTAATGGCGACCAAAGAATATTTAAAGATGGCGTCCTGAACGAGGTACTAACAGTTTGTTTGACTTGTCGTTTTCAGCGCCTTGTTTTCATTTTAATTCGCTTTGAAAGTCGTTCGACTTGGGGTTGCTCTATGGTTTTCATACACTTTAAGCAAAATTCTCTCTTTGGTATAGGCCAAAGTGTATTCTGGAAGAGCCCATCTCCAACAGTGGAGGTCTAGGACTTTGTGTTTAACTTCTCAAATAATTAGGTAAATGTAGGCGTGACATTTTACTAGATTTCACTTGAATTTTAAATATTTATTAATGCAAATTAGTTTAAGTTTTGTTTAATCAGATCGTATGTACTATAATAATTTTAATTTGTGTTACCGAAAAATCGATCAATATAAATAATTGATATGATCAAATATATTTACATTGCAAGAGCACATCACTAACTCGGCCATTTTGTTTTAATTTGGTTGCGGTGTAAGGCGACATTTGATTTTTTTCATGATTCTCTACTATTAATTTAAAGTTTAGAACATGTTACTTTTGTTTAAATTATTCGTTTATAGTATAATGTTCACTTTGATATAAAAGGTAAGTCGCTTTTTGGGTTATTTTTTAACAAAACGTATTTTTTAGTACCACGTGCCGTTGTCAGAATAAACGAAGCTCCATCCGCCATCTTGGAATTTAATTTTCAGTATGTAATTTACGCAAATCAGCCAATGTTTATAGCTAATCTATTAGTTATCTATTAGTCATCAGTTGTAACCGATCCAATTCGTATTGCACATATAGTATTTATGCATTTAGAACATAAAATCAAATGTATAAATACTTAATATACATACATAACCTAAAAAATACTTTACGCAAACGAGCTAAAATATTATACAGCCTAAATATTATAAAGTTTACATGTATTATTTTTAGTACAGTCCGACATGTGACGCTTACCTGACGATAAGCGATATGCAAGTTTTAAGAACAAAAGCAACTTACATCTGCCACTATTTTTCCCAGTTAAGCCAAGTGTGTTAGGGACTCATGTCAGTCATGAGTGTTCATATAATTCATGGACCTTGCGCGCTACTTATCATCAGGTGTACGCAAGCTCACATGTCGTGATAATGTATGCGAACAATTTGCTAAAAAAAAAACTATAGTTGGTTTATTAATTTATTTTCAGGTTATAATTTTTCAAGTGTGCCTTTAAGGCCAAATCCTAAACTACAAGGAATATTGAAAAATGCTCAAAAGAGTCACCGTGCCGATTTTAATATAAACTCAAACTACATCATTAGTTTTTTTTTTAATTTATTCTCCTAGCCAGGAATCCAACTAGTCGATTTTTAAAAAGAAGCTGATATATTGATTTTAAACGACACGCTTATAAGGGTTGAATTTTGGTAAGTAACTTCAAACGGCAAACTAAAGGAAAGTGCTCATTTTAAAGAAAATATTATAGCGTTTCACTATCCCTACTTTATAAATACCTTGAATTCCTCGTCTTTTGGCTTCATAATACATCATATCTCATTAAAATTCATATTTTTCATAATTCAGCTTCCATTGTTCACAACATTTCTTCCTCATACCTTATTTATATCTTTACACCACTTTTTTATTAATTTCAATCAACTTTATTTTACTCAAATTTGTTCTATTTTACTTTTTGCAATATTTTTATTTATTGACAATTCTGTTTTTCGTTCGTTGCTAAGGCAACATTGTCTAATATTTATTTAATTCAAACAATTTCATTAGTTGGTCAAGTAGACGGTGGTAAAATATGAACAGTTAATTACTTATTTTAAAAAAAATGAGCATGTTCCTAAAGTTTACCGTTAGAGATTACTTACCAGAATTGGAGCTAGTGCAATAATACAAAATGAGTTATTTCTTCAAAATCAACCGTTTCGATTTCCCGGCTAGGAGAATTACTTTTTAAATCTAATGATGCAGTTTTAGTTTTTATCAAAATCGGCCTCGTGAATCCTTTGAGCATGCTTCGATATTCCTTGTAGTTTAGGATTTAGCCTTGAAGGCACATTTCAAAAATTCAGCCCTGCATTTACAGGTATTATATATTTGTTTGTTTATAAATCCTATTAACTCATTGCATATTTAGTGTAAAGCCTTAATATATAAAGGTAAATATTTAAAAAGAATAATCGCAATAAGATAAAAGTAATGAAACTAAAGTATTTATTTGAATTATAATAAACATGCGTACAGTTTTCAGATACCTATAGTTTTAGTATCTACAAAATAAAATTAGATATTAAATAGGTGTGTATAAAATATGAAGTGTGTGTGTGTGTTTGTCTATTTATAGATAATGCCATTATTCTTAGGTTTTTGTCATTAATAAGAATCGTAATTATAGTTAGTAATAGTATAGTATATGTATAATTCTAAAACCTATGATTAAAAATGTTTTTTTTTTTTATTTGATAGGTGAATATCTGTACTATAGCCGCCTTAATGTTGGACCACTATCTACGCCACACCCTGTATATAATATTTAGTTCTATTTGTTATATAGGTATTGTTTTTACCCCTATTATTTATATTTTGCTAAATCTATGTTTAACATTTAAATAGATACTTTACTGGATTGTGTAACTTTTGGAATTGTTATAATTCTGTTTTAAGGTCTGTATTTTTTCTGAATAAATAAAAATAAAGTAAATAAAATCACAAAAACTGTAAAACAATAACATAAAAAAAATGGTTAATAATATTTACTAAAGAGAAATAACAATAATAATAATTATCAGCAGATTGTAGAATAATTACCTAATATACTTTCCTCCAGTGCTCATCTTCTTTCTTTTTCTTCCCCCTAGAACACACAGTCCTAGACATCTACGGTGCCAGGGCATATTTCTAGAGAATTTGGCCCACACTCTCAATGCCGCGCTGGCCAGATGGCTTGGCTATGGTATAAAGAGCTCAAACTAAATTAATTGTTTTAAAGTACACATTAGCCTATATGAGATTTATTAACATTTAGCATGCGCATTAGAGCATTAGAATAATAAAAACTAAAGCTCATATTATTATATATAAATATTTATTATATATATATTTATTATATATAGTTTAGGATTTGGCCTTAAAGGCACACTTGAAAAATTATAACCTGAAAATAAATTAATAAACCAACTATAGTTTTTTTTTTAGCAAATTGTTCGCATGATGCTCAACTAAAGTCGTCAACTACTCGTACATTTTATCTACCGAAGGACGAGGGACCGAATCACTGCCGCCGTACAATATATCCTTTTCAAATATTACTATTCGGAAAATTAATGTATTACATTTTATTATTATAGTAAGCTGTTTATCTATCAGAGATGTGCTAGGAAAATTATATGATGATGATGGTGGATAAGCAGTATAGTGGTAATAAAATGTTATTACATAGTCAAGTTATAGATTTGTATAGTAACTCTGTTTTTTTATAACAATAATAGTAAAGCCTAAAATAAATGTACCTATGTAATGAAATATTTTTCTATAATATGTAACGAAATAGTAAATACGTTACAAATAGTGTATATAGTAAGTAAAATACTCAATGTTATAATTTCGTAACGTACTTACTACTTCGTTGCAATATTTTGTGACAAATACTTTTCGTTACTCACATGCATTTATTTTCAGCTTTGCTTATTATCAAACTAACTAACCGCCAGTTTATGAATAAATGTATAAAATAACCTTGTTATGTTACGAGACATTTAATTTAACGTACTCTACGTACGTGCGCACGTACTCGCTACGCACCTTCAATTAGCGTATTGTCGTAATAAGCAAAATAAAAGTATACTTTATCAATGTGTTTTATTTTTTCCTAAATTAATTTCCTAAACTTTGTTTGTGTGTTTATATTAAAAAAATGTTTTTATTTCCAGAAACTTCATCGGTTGCAGAATTTGTGAAGGAGTTTAGTCTGTACACGTATTCTGATCCCATAAATCGGACGACATGCAAGTTGGCAAGTATTAAATTTTGCACTTTACTTTAGGTCACGACCATCACTGCTGGAGAGGGACTTTCCAGAATAAATTTTAGGAGAATTTTGCCAACACTTGTCGTAATTATTAACGATTCTTCACGTTGGTATAAGTAGTACCGGGTCCGAGGGCCTAACGTACTCTCCGAGGCAAAGTTACATACGAAAAGTGTATTTCTTATTGGTACATGCCAGGGTTCGAACCGCGACCCTTATGAATTTAAGGAAAAGTTTCTTTAAGCTGCGCTACCACCGCTCTAAGACAAACATTTTTAAATTTTATAGTTTTTATCACAAGCCCGCGCGCGCCACGCACCCAGGCTGGGTTGAGAATGGAGACAGTTTTGGGTGTGTTCCAGACAGTATCGGGTAATCATTGGTCATTCAATGGTATAAAAGTGGCCTTGTGAATTACGAACCTGTTACCTGCCTCAGTAAGCAGCCTTCCTTTAGGAAGTGATATCCCGTCTTCCAAGAATAGGAGCAACAGATATGATGGGCTTAACTGACTACTTACATTAGACCATTAGTCCGCCCCGAATTAACTTCAGCTTTAATAAATAATCAATAACTTTCATATTAGTGATTTTGTTTTTTAATTTCTTGTTTTAGAAGAACAAAAATCGAAGGAGTCCGAGTGTCCGCCTCCACCACAGTCTTCACATTCGCCTGCACCTCAGCCGTGGCATTCAATTCAGTTTCCATCTCCGCCACCACCTCAGTCGCTCTGCGGGACCGGGCTGACGTATACGACCCCCGTTAACGAGGATACGTGACCGACGAAAGTCAGCCACATAAACCTCGAGAACGGGAGGTCGAGTCGACAGACGAACGATCCCGATGCACCTATTATCCGGGCGGCAGGAAGCGAAGATCTTCAATCAAACGACATGTTCAGCTTGAGGCAGAGCTTCGGCGCAGGCTTCTATATTTCCCGCAGCAGGCTTGGTTGTTCTCTATTGGCGTATGTGTTCGTCTCTATTCTATTAGACTATTCTGGTTGTTCGGTCGTGACTGTTCCTTCAGATTATTTTCGGACCCGATAATGGCCTATCTTATACGCCCCGATACTCGCCGCTGCTATGTTGGTCTAGTCCGCACAAGCTCGACCAATCAGCGACGAGTATCGGCCAACCAAACCGTGCCGGGGGTAATAATAATAAGCCGCCGGAAGATAATCTTTATTTATAAAATCCTATTCTATTTACAAATGATTTCTTACTAAGTTACTATATGTACAAATTAACTTAGTATAAATAAAGACTATAACTATGTATTATAGGACTATGACATGATGATGTTAAACTATACATCGGCTATAGAAATGTCATAGTCCTATATTAATTCTATATCTGTACAAACTATATCTATACTATAATCTATACTATATCTATCCTGCCTACACTATTGCCTACTGTTATTATTCCGTCGTGCACATTCTCCCGCCGTTCAGTGACGAGGGCTGGACCGCAGGGCTGCTCTCGCGCTGCAATCTCTTCTATAGTGACACGACGGCTGGCACGATGTCGATGGGCAGGGTCACACGACATCAGGGTAGGGCGAATCGGCTTGCGCTACCGTCTCCGCCTCAGATTCCGCCGTTGTCTCCGCCTCGGATTCCGATGTGGTCTCCGCCTGCGTCTTTGACCTTGTCTCCGCCTGCGCCTCTGCGCCGTTCGCAACGGCTTCGGAATCGGCTTGCGCTACCGTCTCCGCCTCAGATTCCGCCGTTGTCTCCGCCTCGGATTCCGATGTGGTCTCCGCCTGCGTCTTTGACCTTGTCTCCGCCTGCGCCTCTGCGCCGTTCGCAACGGCTTCGGAATCGGCTTGCGCTACCGTCTCCGCCTCAGATTCCGCCGTTGTCTCCGCCTCGGATTCCGATGTGGTCTCCGCCTGCGTCTTTGACCTTGTCTCCGCCTGCGCCTCTGCGCCGTTCGTAACGGCTTCGGAATCGGCTTGCGCTACCGTACCCGATAATGGCCTATCTTATACGCCTCGATACTCGCCGCTGCTATGTTGGTCTAGCCTTAAATAACTTAATCTGTTTTCGTTTATCACTTTATATACCTAATCTTTTTTTTTTATTAAAACTCATTTAGACTCTGTTGATGTTGATAGATTTTTATTTTAAATATTCTATAGTTTTTGTTTACAGTTACATATACAGTTTTATATAATATATCTGACTTTGTTGTTCTCTATTGGCGTATGTGTTCGTCTCTATTCTATTAGACAATTCTGGTTGTTCGGTCAGTCTGTATTTTCGGACCCGATAATGGCCTATCTTATACGCCCCGATACTCGCCGCTGCTATGTTGGTCTAGCCCGCACAAGCTCGACCAATCAGCGACGAGTATCGGCCAACCAAACCGTGCCGGGGGTAATAATAATAAGCCGCCGGAAGATAATCTTTATTTATAAAATCCTATTCTATTTACAAATGATTTCTTACTAAGTTTCTATATGTACAAATTAACTTAGTATAAATAAAGACTATAACTATGTATTATAGGACTATGACATGATGATGTTAAACTATACATCGGCTATAGAAATGTCATAGTCCTATATTAATTCTATATCTGTACAAACTATATCTATACTATAAACTAACTATATCTATACTATAATCTATACTATATCTATCCTGCCTACACTATTGCCTACTGTTATTATTCCGTCGTGCACATTCTCCCGCCGTTCAGTGACGAGGGCTGGACCGCAGGGCTGCTCTCGCGCTGCAATCTCTTCTATAGTGACACGACGGCTGGCACGATGTCGATGGGCAGGGTCACACGACATCAGGGTAGGGCGTGTAGGACTGCTGCTCCCGCCGATATTGTTACAGCGGTTACGAACGCGGCAGGTCTATTCTATGAGACTATATTACAAGGGTCGTCTGGCTGTCTATTTTGATGAAGAGACGTATTCTATTACCAATATTAATTCATCTATACTCGCATATTCTTTGCTTTCTGCCTTCAATTGTCTGGAGCATTTTGTAGATTAATTGGACTATTACTGCCGAGTCTAATCCAGACTTAATCGCTAGACTTAAAACTGCGTGTTACAAAATTTTAATGCTTTTCCTTGAGTTCGCGGTAATATCGACCAAACACGTCGGGTATATGGGAGTTGACTAGATGCTTTTTCACACTTCGCTTGGGGGACTCCAAGTTATAGGAAAGTGGAAACACAGAGGCTGGAAGAACATTCCACATATTTATTGTGCGACAGATGTATGAGTCCCAAAATTTATACGTACGCGAAGGGATGGTGACTACGGTATGTGGGTGACTACTACACATCTTAAAGTCTAACTGGCAATTTCAGTTTTGAAAATCAATTACAATTAATAGATTGTCTAAATCTTGCCCAGTTTGCTTGATGTCTCCTGTAGATTACATCTTATAATTAACAGTCTAACTGGCAATTTTAGTTAAAAAATTAATTAAAATTAATAGATTGTCTAAATCTTGCCCAGTTTGCTTGATGTCTCCTGTAGTCAATATTATTGATATCTGACTATTAGTATTACATCTTATAATTAACAGTCTAACTGGCAATTTTAGTTTAGAAAATCAATTAAAATTAATAGATTGTCTAAATCTTGCCCAGTTTGCTTGATGTCTCCTGTAGATTACATCTTATAATTAACAGTCTAACTTGCAATTTTAGTTTAAAAAATTAATTAAAATTATTAGATTGTCTAAATCTTGCCCAGTTTGCTTGATGTCTCCTGTAGATTACATCTTATAATTAACAGTCTAACTGGCAATTTCAGTTTAGAAAATCAATTAAAATTAATAGATTGTCTAAATCTTGCCCAGTTTGCTTGATGTCTCTTGTAGTCAATATTATTGACATCCCACTACTAGTATTGCATCTTATAATTAACAGTCTAACTGGCAATTTCAGTTTAGAAAATCAATTAAAATTAATAGATTGTCTAAATCTTGCCCAGTTTGCTTGATGTCTCTTGTAGTCAATATTATTGACATCACGCTACTAGTATTGCATCTTATAATTAACAGTCTAACTGGCAATTTCAGTTTAGAAAATCAATTAAAATTAATAAATTGTCTAAATCTTGCCCAGCTTGCTTGATGTCTCTTGTAGTCAATATTATTGACATCCGACTACTAGTATTGCATCTTATAATTAACAGTCTAACTGGCAATTTCAGTTAAGAAAATCAATTAAAATTAATAGATTGTCTAAATCTTGCCCAGTTTGCTTGATGTCTCCTGTAGTCAATATTATTGATACCTGACTATTAGTATTACATCTTATAATTAACAGTCTAACTGGCAATTTCAGTTTAGAAAATCAATTAAAATTTATAGATTGTCTAAACCTTTCCCAGTTTTCTTTAAGTCTTCTACGTTTTGCAGAGTCCGAGGGGACACTTTCTACCTGTCATCTGATGCACCTGAGCACATCTTCTTCCGTCTGTGGTGCAGGACGACATCATTTTTCGGATAATAGTTTAGAAAATCAATTAAAATTAATAGATTGTCTAAATCTTGCCCAGTTTGCTCGTTGTCTCCGCCTCGGATTCCGATGTGAGAGAGTTTCTTCGCGCGCAAAGCGCGCGGTGGGCTTTGGGGGTGACCCCGTAAGCCGGCTGGAACTCGGCGGGCGACGGCCCACCGGTGTCTGTTTTCTCCCCTGATATGTGCTGGCAGGGGAGGGGACCCGTGTGAGGGGGGGTCCCTTGTGGCGAGGTTGGTGGTGCCCCCGACCTGGAAGCGGCCGGGGGAGGGGCCGCGAGAAGGGTGCGGCCCCTGTGTCATCTTCTTCAGTTCCCGACCTTAGGGTGGTCGGGAACGCTGGGTCTTCGCCCCCGGCCTGGAAGCGGGCGGGGGAGGGGTCACGAGGCGTAGTGTGACCCCTATGATGTCATCTTCTTCAGTTCCCGACCTTAGGGTGGTCGGGAACGCTGGGTCTTCGCCCCCGGCCTGGAAGCGGGCGGGGGAGGGGTCACGAGGCGTAATGTGACCCCTATGATGTCGTCTTCTTCAATCCCCGACCTCAGGGCGGTCGGGGATACTCTTCGCCCCCGGCCTGGAAGCGGGCGGGGGAGGGACCACGGGGCGTAGTGTGGCCCCTATGAGGTCATCATCTTCGGCCTCCGACCTGAGGGTGGTCGGAGACGCTCTTCATGGTGTGATCCCGGTCTGGTTGGCGACCGGGAGTGGGCCTCGGGGGTGTGGGCCCTGTGCGGTCTTCTTCTTCACCTCGGCGGGGGGGGGCCCAGGGTCTCCCGGGGCAGGCGGCGGCCTTCCGGTGGCCGTGCGTGAAGCGGTGCGATGCCCTGAAGATGGACGTGCCGGCTGCGGTCGGCTCCGTCAAACATCCGTTTGGCGAGCCTGGCCACGAACTGCTCGATGGTTTCCATCTTCAGGTCCTCGTGGATATTGGAGTTGCGCACGAACCACGGTGCGCCGACTGCCGCGCGCAGACAGAGGTTCTGCTGGGCCTGCATCTTGGTCTTGTTGGTTGCTGAAAGCAGGTGGAGCCATGCCGGAGCGGCGTAGGTGAGGCGTGAGCGGATGAAGGTCTTATAGATGTTGACCTTTACCCAGGATGGCAAAGAGGAGTGCAGCTATATATTATTGATATCTGACTATTAGTATTACATCTTATAATTAACAGTCTAACTGGCAATTTTAGTTTAGAAAATCAATTAAAATTAATAGATTGTCTAAATCTTGCCCAGTTTGCTTGATGTCTCCTGTAGATTACATCTTATAATTAACAGTCTAACTGGCAATTTTAGTTTAAATAATTAATTAAAATTATTAGATTGTCTAAATCTTGCCCAGTTTGCTTGATGTCTCCTGTAGATTACATCTTATAATTAACAGTCTAACTGGCAATTTCAGTTTAGAAAATCAATTAAAATTAATAGATTGTCTAAATCTTGCCCAGTTTGCTTGATGTCTCTTGTAGTCAATATTATTGACATCCGACTACTAGTATTGCATCTTATAATTAACAGTCTAACTGGCAATTTCAGTTAAGAAAATCAATTAAAATTAATAGATTGTCTAAATCTTGCCCAGTTTGCTTGATGTCTCCTGTAGTCAATATTATTGATACCTGACTATTAGTATTACATCTTATAATTAACAGTCTAACTGGCAATTTCAGTTTAGAAAATCAATTAAAATTTATAGATTGTCTAAACCTTTCCCAGTTTTCTTTAAGTCTTCTACGTTTTGCAGAGTCCGAGGGGACACTTTCTACCTGTCATCTGATGCACCTGAGCACATCTTCTTCCGTCTGTGGTTCAGGACGACATCATTTTTCGGATAATAGTTTAGAAAATCAATTAAAATTAATAGATTGTCTAAATCTTGCCCAGTTTGCTCGTTGTCTCCGCCTCGGATTCCGATGTGAGAGAGTTTCTTCGCGCGCAAAGCGCGCGGTGGGCTTTGGGGGTGACCCCGTAAGCCGGCTGGAACTCGGCGGGCGACGGCCCACCGGTGTCTGTTTTCTCCCCTGATATGTGCTGGCAGGGGAGGGGACCCGTGTGAGGGGGGGTCCCTTGTGGCGAGGTTGGTGGTGCCCCCGACCTGGAAGCGGCCGGGGGAGGGGCCGCGAGAAGGGTGCGGCCCCTGTGTCATCTTCTTCAGTTCCCGACCTTAGGGTGGTCGGGAACGCTGGGTCTTCGCCCCCGGCCTGGAAGCGGGCGGGGGAGGGGTCACGAGGCGTAGTGTGACCCCTATGATGTCATCTTCTTCAGTTCCCGACCTTAGGGTGGTCGGGAACGCTGGGTCTTCGCCCCCGGCCTGGAAGCGGGCGGGGGAGGGGTCACGAGGCGTAATGTGACCCCTATGATGTCGTCTTCTTCAATCCCCGACCTCAGGGCGGTCGGGGATACTCTTCGCCCCCGGCCTGGAAGCGGGCGGGGGAGGGACCACGGGGCGTAGTGTGGCCCCTATGAGGTCATCATCTTCGGCCTCCGACCTGAGGGTGGTCGGAGACGCTCTTCATGGTGTGATCCCGGTCTGGTTGGCGACCGGGAGTGGGCCTCGGGGGTGTGGGCCCTGTGCGGTCTTCTTCTTCACCTCGGCGGGGGGGGCCCCAGGGTCTCCCGGGGCAGGCGGCGGCCTTCCGGTGGCCGTGCGTGAAGCGGTGCGATGCCCTGAAGATGGACGTGCCGGCTGCGGTCGGCTCCGTCAAACATCCGTTTGGCGAGCCTGGCCACGAACTGCTCGATGGTTTCCATCTTCAGGTCCTCGTGGATATTGGAGTTGCGCACGAACCACGGTGCGCCGACTGCCGCGCGCAGACAGAGGTTCTGCTGGGCCTGCATCTTGGTCTTGTTGGTTGCTGAAAGCAGGTGGAGCCATGCCGGAGCGGCGTAGGTGAGGCGTGAGCGGATGAAGGTCTTATAGATGTTGACCTTTACCCAGGATGGCAAAGAGGAGTGCAGCTATATATTATTGATATCTGACTATTAGTATTACATCTTATAATTAACAGTCTAACTGGCAATTTCAGTTTAGAAAATCAATTAAAATTTATAGATTGTCTAAACCTTTCCCAGTTTTCTTTAAGTCTTCTACGTTTTGCAGAGTCCGAGGGGACACTTTCTACCTGTCATCTGATGCACCTGAGCACATCTTCTTCCGTCTGTGGTTCAGGACGACATCATTTTTCGGATAATAGTTTAGAAAATCAATTAAAATTAATATATTGTCTAAATCTTGCCCAGTTTGCTCGTTGTCTCCGCCTCGGATTCCGATGTGAGAGAGTTTCTTCGCGCGCAAAGCGCGCGGTGGGCTTTGGGGGTGACCCCGTAAGCCGGCTGGAACTCGGCGGGCGACGGCCCACCGGTGTCTGTTTTCTCCCCTGATATGTGCTGGCAGGGGAGGGGACCCGTGTGAGGGGGGGTCCCTTGTGGCGAGGTTGGTGGTGCCCCCGACCTGGAAGCGGCCGGGGGAGGGGCCGCGAGAAGGGTGCGGCCCCTGTGTCATCCTCTTCAGTTCCCGACCTTAGGGTGGTCGGGAACGCTGGGTCTTCGCCCCCGGCCTGAAAGCGGGCGGGGGAGGGGTCACGAGGCGTAGTGTGACCCCTATGATGTCATCTTCTTCAGTTCCCGACCTTAGGGTGGTCGGGAACGCTGGGTCTTCGCCCCCGGCCTGGAAGCGGGCGGGGGAGGGGTCACGAGGCGTAATGTGACCCCTATGATGTCGTCTTCTTCAATCCCCGACCTCAGGGCGGTCGGGGAGACTCTTCGCCCCCGGCCTGGAAGCGGGCGGGGGAGGGACCACGGGGCGTAGTGTGGCCCCTATGAGGTCATCATCTTCGGCCTCCGACCTGAGGGTGGTCGGAGACGCTCTTCATGGTGTGATCCCGGTCTGGTTGGCGACCGGGAGTGGGCCTCGGGGGTGTGGGCCCTGTGCGGTCTTCTTCTTCACCTCGGCGGGGGGGGGCCCAGGGTCTCCCGGGGCAGGCGGCGGCCTTCCGGTGGCCGTGCGTGAAGCGGTGCGATGCCCTGAAGATGGACGTGCCGGCTGCGGTCGGCTCCGTCAAACATCCGTTTGGCGAGCCTGGCCACGAACTGCTCGATGGTTTCCATCTTCAGGTCCTCGTGGATATTGGAGTTGCGCACGAACCACGGTGCGCCGACTGCCGCGCGCAGACAGAGGTTCTGCTGGGCCTGCATCTTGGTCTTGTTGGTTGCTGAAAGCAGGTGGAGCCATGCCGGAGCGGCGTAGGTGAGGCGTGAGCGGATGAAGGTCTTATAGATGTTGACCTTTACCCAGGATGGCAAAGAGGAGTGCAGCTATATATTATTGATATCTGACTATTAGTATTACATCTTATAATTAACAGTCTAACTGGCAATTTCAGTTTAGAAAATCAATTAAAATTTATAGATTGTCTAAACCTTTCCCAGTTTTCTTTAAGTCTTCTACGTTTTGCAGAGTCCGAGGGGACACTTTCTACCTGTCATCTGATGCACCTGAGCACATCTTCTTCCGTCTGTGGTTCAGGACGACATCATTTTTCGGATAATAGTTTAGAAAATCAATTAAAATTAATAGATTGTCTAAATCTTGCCCAGTTTGCTCGTTGTCTCCGCCTCGGATTCCGATGTGAGAGAGTTTCTTCGCGCGCAAAGCGCGCGGTGGGCTTTGGGGGTGACCCCGTAAGCCGGCTGGAACTCGGCGGGCGACGGCCCACCGGTGTCTGTTTTCTCCCCTGATATGTGCTGGCAGGGGAGGGGACCCGTGTGAGGGGGGGTCCCTTGTGGCGAGGTTGGTGGTGCCCCCGACCTGGAAGCGGCCGGGGGAGGGGCCGCGAGAAGGGTGCGGCCCCTGTGTCATCTTCTTCAGTTCCCGACCTTAGGGTGGTCGGGAACGCTGGGTCTTCGCCCCCGGCCTGGAAGCGGGCGGGGGAGGGGTCACGAGGCGTAGTGTGACCCCTATGATGTCATCTTCTTCAGTTCCCGACCTTAGGGTGGTCGGGAACGCTGGGTCTTCGCCCCCGGCCTGGAAGCGGGCGGGGGAGGGGTCACGAGGCGTAATGTGACCCCTATGATGTCGTCTTCTTCAATCCCCGACCTCAGGGCGGTCGGGGATACTCTTCGCCCCCGGCCTGGAAGCGGGCGGGGGAGGGACCACGGGGCGTAGTGTGGCCCCTATGAGGTCATCATCTTCGGCCTCCGACCTGAGGGTGGTCGGAGACGCTCTTCATGGTGTGATCCCGGTCTGGTTGGCGACCGGGAGTGGGCCTCGGGGGTGTGGGCCCTGTGCGGTCTTCTTCTTCACCTCGGCGGGGGGGGCCCCAGGGTCTCCCGGGGCAGGCGGCGGCCTTCCGGTGGCCGTGCGTGAAGCGGTGCGATGCCCTGAAGATGGACGTGCCGGCTGCGGTCGGCTCCGTCAAACATCCGTTTGGCGAGCCTGGCCACGAACTGCTCGATGGTTTCCATCTTCAGGTCCTCGTGGATATTGGAGTTGCGCACGAACCACGGTGCGCCGACTGCCGCGCGCAGACAGAGGTTCTGCTGGGCCTGCATCTTGGTCTTGTTGGTTGCTGAAAGCAGGTGGAGCCATGCCGGAGCGGCGTAGGTGAGGCGTGAGCGGATGAAGGTCTTATAGATGTTGACCTTTACCCAGGATGGCAAAGAGGAGTGCAGCTATATATTATTGATATCTGACTATTAGTATTACATCTTATAATTAACAGTCTAACTGGCAATTTCAGTTTAGAAAATCAATTAAAATTTATAGATTGTCTAAACCTTTCCCAGTTTTCTTTAAGTCTTCTACGTTTTGCAGAGTCCGAGGGGACACTTTCTACCTGTCATCTGATGCACCTGAGCACATCTTCTTCCGTCTGTGGTTCAGGACGACATCATTTTTCGGATAATAGTTTAGAAAATCAATTAAAATTAATAGATTGTCTAAATCTTGCCCAGTTTGCTCGTTGTCTCCGCCTCGGATTCCGATGTGAGAGAGTTTCTTCGCGCGCAAAGCGCGCGGTGGGCTTTGGGGGTGACCCCGTAAGCCGGCTGGAACTCGGCGGGCGACGGCCCACCGGTGTCTGTTTTCTCCCCTGATATGTGCTGGCAGGGGAGGGGACCCGTGTGAGGGGGGGTCCCTTGTGGCGAGGTTGGTGGTGCCCCCGACCTGGAAGCGGCCGGGGGAGGGGCCGCGAGAAGGGTGCGGCCCCTGTGTCATCTTCTTCAGTTCCCGACCTTAGGGTGGTCGGGAACGCTGGGTCTTCGCCCCCGGCCTGGAAGCGGGCGGGGGAGGGGTCACGAGGCGTAGTGTGACCCCTATGATGTCATCTTCTTCAGTTCCCGACCTTAGGGTGGTCGGGAACGCTGGGTCTTCGCCCCCGGCCTGGAAGCGGGCGGGGGAGGGGTCACGAGGCGTAATGTGACCCCTATGATGTCGTCTTCTTCAATCCCCGACCTCAGGGCGGTCGGGGATACTCTTCGCCCCCGGCCTGGAAGCGGGCGGGGGAGGGACCACGGGGCGTAGTGTGGCCCCTATGAGGTCATCATCTTCGGCCTCCGACCTGAGGGTGGTCGGAGACGCTCTTCATGGTGTGATCCCGGTCTGGTTGGCGACCGGGAGTGGGCCTCGGGGGTGTGGGCCCTGTGCGGTCTTCTTCTTCACCTCGGCGGGGGGGGGCCCAGGGTCTCCCGGGGCAGGCGGCGGCCTTCCGGTGGCCGTGCGTGAAGCGGTGCGATGCCCTGAAGATGGACGTGCCGGCTGCGGTCGGCTCCGTCAAACATCCGTTTGGCGAGCCTGGCCACGAACTGCTCGATGGTTTCCATCTTCAGGTCCTCGTGGATATTGGAGTTGCGCACGAACCACGGTGCGCCGACTGCCGCGCGCAGACAGAGGTTCTGCTGGGCCTGCATCTTGGTCTTGTTGGTTGCTGAAAGCAGGTGGAGCCATGCCGGAGCGGCGTAGGTGAGGCGTGAGCGGATGAAGGTCTTATAGATGTTGACCTTTACCCAGGATGGCAAAGAGGAGTGCAGCTATATATTATTGATATCTGACTATTAGTATTACATCTTATAATTAACAGTCTAACTGGCAATTTCAGTTTAGAAAATCAATTAAAATTTATAGATTGTCTAAACCTTTCCCAGTTTTCTTTAAGTCTTCTACGTTTTGCAGAGTCCGAGGGGACACTTTCTACCTGTCATCTGATGCACCTGAGCACATCTTCTTCCGTCTGTGGTTCAGGACGACATCATTTTTCGGATAATAGTTTAGAAAATCAATTAAAATTAATAGATTGTCTAAATCTTGCCCAGTTTGCTCGTTGTCTCCGCCTCGGATTCCGATGTGAGAGAGTTTCTTCGCGCGCAAAGCGCGCGGTGGGCTTTGGGGGTGACCCCGTAAGCCGGCTGGAACTCGGCGGGCGACGGCCCACCGGTGTCTGTTTTCTCCCCTGATATGTGCTGGCAGGGGAGGGGACCCGTGTGAGGGGGGGTCCCTTGTGGCGAGGTTGGTGGTGCCCCCGACCTGGAAGCGGCCGGGGGAGGGGCCGCGAGAAGGGTGCGGCCCCTGTGTCATCTTCTTCAGTTCCCGACCTTAGGGTGGTCGGGAACGCTGGGTCTTCGCCCCCGGCCTGGAAGCGGGCGGGGGAGGGGTCACGAGGCGTAGTGTGACCCCTATGATGTCATCTTCTTCAGTTCCCGACCTTAGGGTGGTCGGGAACGCTGGGTCTTCGCCCCCGGCCTGGAAGCGGGCGGGGGAGGGGTCACGAGGCGTAATGTGACCCCTATGATGTCGTCTTCTTCAATCCCCGACCTCAGGGCGGTCGGGGATACTCTTCGCCCCCGGCCTGGAAGCGGGCGGGGGAGGGACCACGGGGCGTAGTGTGGCCCCTATGAGGTCATCATCTTCGGCCTCCGACCTGAGGGTGGTCGGAGACGCTCTTCATGGTGTGATCCCGGTCTGGTTGGCGACCGGGAGTGGGCCTCGGGGGTGTGGGCCCTGTGCGGTCTTCTTCTTCACCTCGGCGGGGGGGGCCCCAGGGTCTCCCGGGGCAGGCGGCGGCCTTCCGGTGGCCGTGCGTGAAGCGGTGCGATGCCCTGAAGATGGACGTGCCGGCTGCGGTCGGCTCCGTCAAACATCCGTTTGGCGAGCCTGGCCACGAACTGCTCGATGGTTTCCATCTTCAGGTCCTCGTGGATATTGGAGTTGCGCACGAACCACGGTGCGCCGACTGCCGCGCGCAGACAGAGGTTCTGCTGGGCCTGCATCTTGGTCTTGTTGGTTGCTGAAAGCAGGTGGAGCCATGCCGGAGCGGCGTAGGTGAGGCGTGAGCGGATGAAGGTCTTATAGATGTTGACCTTTACCCAGGATGGCAAAGAGGAGTGCAGCTATATATTATTGATATCTGACTATTAGTATTACATCTTATAATTAACAGTCTAACTGGCAATTTCAGTTTAGAAAATCAATTAAAATTTATAGATTGTCTAAACCTTTCCCAGTTTTCTTTAAGTCTTCTACGTTTTGCAGAGTCCGAGGGGACACTTTCTACCTGTCATCTGATGCACCTGAGCACATCTTCTTCCGTCTGTGGTTCAGGACGACATCATTTTTCGGATAATAGTTTAGAAAATCAATTAAAATTAATAGATTGTCTAAATCTTGCCCAGTTTGCTCGTTGTCTCCGCCTCGGATTCCGATGTGAGAGAGTTTCTTCGCGCGCAAAGCGCGCGGTGGGCTTTGGGGGTGACCCCGTAAGCCGGCTGGAACTCGGCGGGCGACGGCCCACCGGTGTCTGTTTTCTCCCCTGATATGTGCTGGCAGGGGAGGGGACCCGTGTGAGGGGGGGTCCCTTGTGGCGAGGTTGGTGGTGCCCCCGACCTGGAAGCGGCCGGGGGAGGGGCCGCGAGAAGGGTGCGGCCCCTGTGTCATCTTCTTCAGTTCCCGACCTTAGGGTGGTCGGGAACGCTGGGTCTTCGCCCCCGGCCTGGAAGCGGGCGGGGGAGGGGTCACGAGGCGTAGTGTGACCCCTATGATGTCATCTTCTTCAGTTCCCGACCTTAGGGTGGTCGGGAACGCTGGGTCTTCGCCCCCGGCCTGGAAGCGGGCGGGGGAGGGGGCACGAGGCGTAATGTGACCCCTATGATGTCGTCTTCTTCAATCCCCGACCTCAGGGCGGTCGGGGATACTCTTCGCCCCCGGCCTGGAAGCGGGCGGGGGAGGGACCACGGGGCGTAGTGTGGCCCCTATGAGGTCATCATCTTCGGCCTCCGACCTGAGGGTGGTCGGAGACGCTCTTCATGGTGTGATTCCGGTCTGGTTGGCGACCGGGAGTGGGCCTCGGGGGTGTGGGCCCTGTGCGGTCTTCTTCTTCACCTCGGCGGGGGGGGGCCCAGGGTCTCCCGGGGCAGGCGGCGGCCTTCCGGTGGCCGTGCGTGAAGCGGTGCGATGCTCTGAAGATGGACGTGCCGGCTGCGGTCGGCTCCGTCAAACATCCGTTTGGCGAGCCTGGCCACGAACTGCTCGATGGTTTCCATCTTCAGGTCCTCGTGGATATTGGAGTTGCGCACGAACCACGGTGCGCCGACTGCCGCGCGCAGACAGAGGTTCTGCTGGGCCTGCATCTTGGTCTTGTTGGTTGCTGAAAGCAGGTGGAGCCATGCCGGAGCGGCGTAGGTGAGGCGTGAGCGGATGAAGGTCTTATAGATGTTGACCTTTACCCAGGATGGCAAAGAGGAGTGCAGCTATATATTATTGATATCTGACTATTAGTATTACATCTTATAATTAACAGTCTAACTGGCAATTTCAGTTTAGAAAATCAATTAAAATTTATAGATTGTCTAAACCTTTCCCAGTTTTCTTTAAGTCTTCTACGTTTTGCAGAGTCCGAGGGGACACTTTCTACCTGTCATCTGATGCACCTGAGCACATCTTCTTCCGTCTGTGGTTCAGGACGACATCATTTTTTGGATAATAGTTTAGAAAATCAATTAAAATTAATAGATTGTCTCAATCTTGCCCAGTTTGCTCGTTGTCTCCGCCTCGGATTCCGATGTGAGAGAGTTTCTTCGCGCGCAAAGCGCGCGGTGGGCTTTGGGGGTGACCCCGTAAGCCGGCTGGAACTCGGCGGGCGACGGCCCACCGGTGTCTGTTTTCTCCCCTGATATGTGCTGGCAGGGGAGGGGACCTGTGTGAGGGGGGGTCCCTTGTGGCGAGGTTGGTGGTGCCCCCGACCTGGAAGCGGCCGGGGGAGGGGCCGCGAGAAGGGTGCGGCCCCTGTGTCATCTTCTTCAGTTCCCGACCTTAGGGTGGCCGGGAACGCTGGGTCTTCGCCCCCGGCCTGGAAGCGGGCGGGGGAGGGGTCACGAGGCGTAGTGTGACCCCTATGATGTCATCTTCTTCAGTTCCCGACCTTAGGGTGGTCGGGAACGCTGGGTCTTCGCCCCCGGCCTGGAAGCGGGCGGGGGAGGGGTCACGAGGCGTAATGTGACCCCTATGATGTCGTCTTCTTCAATCCCCGACCTCAGGGCGGTCGGGGATACTCTTCGCCCCCGGCCTGGAAGCGGGCGGGGGAGGGACCACGGGGCGTAGTGTGGCCCCTATGAGGTCATCATCTTCGGCCTCCGACCTGAGGGTGGTCGGAGACGCTCTTCATGGTGTGATCCCGGTCTGGTTGGCGACCGGGAGTGGGCCTCGGGGGTGTGGGCCCTGTGCGGTCTTCTTCTTCACCTCGGCGGGGGGGGCCCCAGGGTCTCCCGGGGCAGGCGGCGGCCTTCCGGTGGCCGTGCGTGAAGCGGTGCGATGCCCTGAAGATGGACGTGCCGGCTGCGGTCGGCTCCGTCAAACATTCGTTTGGCGAGCCTGGCCACGAACTGCTCGATGGTTTCCATCTTCAGGTCCTCGTGGATATTGGAGTTGCGCACGAACCACGGTGCGCCGACTGCCGCGCGCAGACAGAGGTTCTGCTGGGCCTGCATCTTGGTCTTGTTGGTTGCTGAAAGCAGGTGGAGCCATGCCGGAGCGGCGTAGGTGAGGCGTGAGCGGATGAAGGTCTTATAGATGTTGACCTTTACCCAGGATGGCAAAGAGGAGTGCAGCTATATATTATTGATATCTGACTATTAGTATTACATCTTATAATTAACAGTCTAACTGGCAATTTCAGTTTAGAAAATCAATTAAAATTTATAGATTGTCTAAACCTTTCCCAGTTTTCTTTAAGTCTTCTACGTTTTGCAGAGTCCGAGGGGACACTTTCTACCTGTCATCTGATGCACCTGAGCACATCTTCTTCCGTCTGTGGTTCAGGACGACATCATTTTTCGGATAATAGTTTAGAAAATCAATTAAAATTAATAGATTGTCTAAATCTTGCCCAGTTTGCTCGTTGTCTCCGCCTCGGATTCCGATGTGAGAGAGTTTCTTCGCGCGCAAAGCGCGCGGTGGGCTTTGGGGGTGACCCCGTAAGCCGGCTGGAACTCGGCGGGCGACGGCCCACCGGTGTCTGTTTTCTCCCCTGATATGTGCTGGCAGGGGAGGGGACCCGTGTGAGGGGGGGTCCCTTGTGGCGAGGTTGGTGGTGCCCCCGACCTGGAAGCGGCCGGGGGAGGGGCCGCGAGAAGGGTGCGGCCCCTGTGTCATCTTCTTCAGTTCCCGACCTTAGGGTGGTCGGGAACGCTGGGTCTTCGCCCCCGGCCTGGAAGCGGGCGGGGGAGGGGTCACGAGGCGTAGTGTGACCCCTATGATGTCATCTTCTTCAGTTCCCGACCTTAGGGTGGTCGGGAACGCTGGGTCTTCGCCCCCGGCCTGGAAGCGGGCGGGGGAGGGGTCACGAGGCGTAATGTGACCCCTATGATGTCGTCTTCTTCAATCCCCGACCTCAGGGCGGTCGGGGATACTCTTCGCCCCCGGCCTGGAAGCGGGCGGGGGAGGGACCACGGGGCGTAGTGTGGCCCCTATGAGGTCATCATCTTCGGCCTCCGACCTGAGGGTGGTCGGAGACGCTCTTCATGGTGTGATCCCGGTCTGGTTGGCGACCGGGAGTGGGCCTCGGGGGTGTGGGCCCTGTGCGGTCTTCTTCTTCACCTCGGCGGGGGGGGGCCCAGGGTCTCCCGGGGCAGGCGGCGGCCTTCCGGTGGCCGTGCGTGAAGCGGTGCGATGCCCTGAAGATGGACGTGCCGGCTGCGGTCGGCTCCGTCAAACATCCGTTTGGCGAGCCTGGCCACGAACTGCTCGATGGTTTCCATCTTCAGGTCCTCGTGGATATTGGAGTTGCGCACGAACCACGGTGCGCCGACTGCCGCGCGCAGACAGAGGTTCTGCTGGGCCTGCATCTTGGTCTTGTTGGTTGCTGAAAGCAGGTGGAGCCATGCCGGAGCGGCGTAGGTGAGGCGTGAGCGGATGAAGGTCTTATAGATGTTGACCTTTACCCAGGATGGCAAAGAGGAGTGCAGCTATATATTATTGATATCTGACTATTAGTATTACATCTTATAATTAACAGTCTAACTGGCAATTTCAGTTTAGAAAATCAATTAAAATTTATAGATTGTCTAAACCTTTCCCAGTTTTCTTTAAGTCTTCTACGTTTTGCAGAGTCCGAGGGGACACTTTCTACCTGTCATCTGATGCACCTGAGCACATCTTCTTCCGTCTGTGGTTCAGGACGACATCATTTTTTGGATAATAGTTTAGAAAATCAATTAAAATTAATAGATTGTCTCAATCTTGCCCAGTTTGCTCGTTGTCTCCGCCTCGGATTCCGATGTGAGAGAGTTTCTTCGCGCGCAAAGCGCGCGGTGGGCTTTGGGGGTGACCCCGTAAGCCGGCTGGAACTCGGCGGGCGACGGCCCACCGGCGTCTGTTTTCTCCCCTGATATGTGCTGGCAGGGGAGGGGACCCGTGTGAGGGGGGGTCCCTTGTGGCGAGGTTGGTGGTGCCCCCGACCTGGAAGCGGCCGGGGGAGGGGCCGCGAGAAGGGTGCGGCCCCTGTGTCATCTTCTTCAGTTCCCGACCTTAGGGTGGCCGGGAACGCTGGGTCTTCGCCCCCGGCCTGGAAGCGGGCGGGGGAGGGGTCACGAGGCGTAGTGTGACCCCTATGATGTCATCTTCTTCAGTTCCCGACCTTAGGGTGGTCGGGAACGCTGGGTCTTCGCCCCCGGCCTGGAAGCGGGCGGGGGAGGGGTCACGAGGCGTAATGTGACCCCTATGATGTCGTCTTCTTCAATCCCCGACCTCAGGGCGGTCGGGGATACTCTTCGCCCCCGGCCTGGAAGCGGGCGGGGGAGGGACCACGGGGCGTAGTGTGGCCCCTATGAGGTCATCATCTTCGGCCTCCGACCTGAGGGTGGTCGGAGACGCTCTTCATGGTGTGATCCCGGTCTGGTTGGCGACCGGGAGTGGGCCTCGGGGGTGTGGGCCCTGTGCGGTCTTCTTCTTCACCTCGGCGGGGGGGGCCCCAGGGTCTCCCGGGGCAGGCGGCGGCCTTCCGGTGGCCGTGCGTGAAGCGGTGCGATGCCCTGAAGATGGACGTGCCGGCTGCGGTCGGCTCCGTCAAACATCCGTTTGGCGAGCCTGGCCACGAACTGCTCGATGGTTTCCATCTTCAGGTCCTCGTGGATATTGGAGTTGCGCACGAACCACGGTGCGCCGACTGCCGCGCGCAGACAGAGGTTCTGCTGGGCCTGCATCTTGGTCTTGTTGGTTGCTGAAAGCAGGTGGAGCCATGCCGGAGCGGCGTAGGTGAGGCGTGAGCGGATGAAGGTCTTATAGATGTTGACCTTTACCCAGGATGGCAAAGAGGAGTGCAGCTATATATTATTGATATCTGACTATTAGTATTACATCTTATAATTAACAGTCTAACTGGCAATTTCAGTTTAGAAAATCAATTAAAATTTATAGATTGTCTAAACCTTTCCCAGTTTTCTTTAAGTCTTCTACGTTTTGCAGAGTCCGAGGGGACACTTTCTACCTGTCATCTGATGCACCTGAGCACATCTTCTTCCGTCTGTGGTTCAGGACGACATCATTTTTCGGATAATAGTTTAGAAAATCAATTAAAATTAATAGATTGTCTAAATCTTGCCCAGTTTGCTCGTTGTCTCCGCCTCGGATTCCGATGTGAGAGAGTTTCTTCGCGCGCAAAGCGCGCGGTGGGCTTTGGGGGTGACCCCGTAAGCCGGCTGGAACTCGGCGGGCGACGGCCCACCGGTGTCTGTTTTCTCCCCTGATATGTGCTGGCAGGGGAGGGGACCCGTGTGAGGGGGGGTCCCTTGTGGCGAGGTTGGTGGTGCCCCCGACCTGGAAGCGGCCGGGGGAGGGGCCGCGAGAAGGGTGCGGCCCCTGTGTCATCTTCTTCAGTTCCCGACCTTAGGGTGGTCGGGAACGCTGGGTCTTCGCCCCCGGCCTGGAAGCGGGCGGGGGAGGGGTCACGAGGCGTAGTGTGACCCCTATGATGTCATCTTCTTCAGTTCCCGACCTTAGGGTGGTCGGGAACGCTGGGTCTTCGCCCCCGGCCTGGAAGCGGGCGGGGGAGGGGTCACGAGGCGTAATGTGACCCCTATGATGTCGTCTTCTTCAATCCCCGACCTCAGGGCGGTCGGGGATACTCTTCGCCCCCGGCCTGGAAGCGGGCGGGGGAGGGACCACGGGGCGTAGTGTGGCCCCTATGAGGTCATCATCTTCGGCCTCCGACCTGAGGGTGGTCGGAGACGCTCTTCATGGTGTGATCCCGGTCTGGTTGGCGACCGGGAGTGGGCCTCGGGGGTGTGGGCCCTGTGCGGTCTTCTTCTTCACCTCGGCGGGGGGGGGCCCAGGGTCTCCCGGGGCAGGCGGCGGCCTTCCGGTGGCCGTGCGTGAAGCGGTGCGATGCCCTGAAGATGGACGTGCCGGCTGCGGTCGGCTCCGTCAAACATCCGTTTGGCGAGCCTGGCCACGAACTGCTCGATGGTTTCCATCTTCAGGTCCTCGTGGATATTGGAGTTGCGCACGAACCACGGTGCGCCGACTGCCGCGCGCAGACAGAGGTTCTGCTGGGCCTGCATCTTGGTCTTGTTGGTTGCTGAAAGCAGGTGGAGCCATGCCGGAGCGGCGTAGGTGAGGCGTGAGCGGATGAAGGTCTTATAGATGTTGACCTTTACCCAGGATGGCAAAGAGGAGTGCAGCTATATATTATTGATATCTGACTATTAGTATTACATCTTATAATTAACAGTCTAACTGGCAATTTCAGTTTAGAAAATCAATTAAAATTTATAGATTGTCTAAACCTTTCCCAGTTTTCTTTAAGTCTTCTACGTTTTGCAGAGTCCGAGGGGACACTTTCTACCTGTCATCTGATGCACCTGAGCACATCTTCTTCCGTCTGTGGTTCAGGACGACATCATTTTTTGGATAATAGTTTAGAAAATCAATTAAAATTAATAGATTGTCTCAATCTTGCCCAGTTTGCTCGTTGTCTCCGCCTCGGATTCCGATGTGAGAGAGTTTCTTCGCGCGCAAAGCGCGCGGTGGGCTTTGGGGGTGACCCCGTAAGCCGGCTGGAACTCGGCGGGCGACGGCCCACCGGTGTCTGTTTTCTCCCCTGATATGTGCTGGCAGGGGAGGGGACCCGTGTGAGGGGGGGTCCCTTGTGGCGAGGTTGGTGGTGCCCCCGACCTGGAAGCGGCCGGGGGAGGGGCCGCGAGAAGGGTGCGGCCCCTGTGTCATCTTCTTCAGTTCCCGACCTTAGGGTGGCCGGGAACGCTGGGTCTTCGCCCCCGGCCTGGAAGCGGGCGGGGGAGGGGTCACGAGGCGTAGTGTGACCCCTATGATGTCATCTTCTTCAGTTCCCGACCTTAGGGTGGTCGGGAACGCTGGGTCTTCGCCCCCGGCCTGGAAGCGGGCGGGGGAGGGGTCACGAGGCGTAATGTGACCCCTATGATGTCGTCTTCTTCAATCCCCGACCTCAGGGCGGTCGGGGATACTCTTCGCCCCCGGCCTGGAAGCGGGCGGGGGAGGGACCACGGGGCGTAGTGTGGCCCCTATGAGGTCATCATCTTCGGCCTCCGACCTGAGGGTGGTCGGAGACGCTCTTCATGGTGTGATCCCGGTCTGGTTGGCGACCGGGAGTGGGCCTCGGGGGTGTGGGCCCTGTGCGGTCTTCTTCTTCACCTCGGCGGGGGGGGCCCCAGGGTCTCCCGGGGCAGGCGGCGGCCTTCCGGTGGCCGTGCGTGAAGCGGTGCGATGCCCTGAAGATGGACGTGCCGGCTGCGGTCGGCTCCGTCAAACATCCGTTTGGCGAGCCTGGCCACGAACTGCTCGATGGTTTCCATCTTCAGGTCCTCGTGGATATTGGAGTTGCGCACGAACCACGGTGCGCCGACTGCCGCGCGCAGACAGAGGTTCTGCTGGGCCTGCATCTTGGTCTTGTTGGTTGCTGAAAGCAGGTGGAGCCATGCCGGAGCGGCGTAGGTGAGGCGTGAGCGGATGAAGGTCTTATAGATGTTGACCTTTACCCAGGATGGCAAAGAGGAGTGCAGCTATATATTATTGATATCTGACTATTAGTATTACATCTTATAATTAACAGTCTAACTGGCAATTTCAGTTTAGAAAATCAATTAAAATTTATAGATTGTCTAAACCTTTCCCAGTTTTCTTTAAGTCTTCTACGTTTTGCAGAGTCCGAGGGGACACTTTCTACCTGTCATCTGATGCACCTGAGCACATCTTCTTCCGTCTGTGGTTCAGGACGACATCATTTTTTGGATAATAGTTTAGAAAATCAATTAAAATTAATAGATTGTCTCAATCTTGCCCAGTTTGCTCGTTGTCTCCGCCTCGGATTCCGATGTGAGAGAGTTTCTTCGCGCGCAAAGCGCGCGGTGGGCTTTGGGGGTGACCCCGTAAGCCGGCTGGAACTCGGCGGGCGACGGCCCACCGGCGTCTGTTTTCTCCCCTGATATGTGCTGGCAGGGGAGGGGACCCGTGTGAGGGGGGGTCCCTTGTGGCGAGGTTGGTGGTGCCCCCGACCTGGAAGCGGCCGGGGGAGGGGCCGCGAGAAGGGTGCGGCCCCTGTGTCATCTTCTTCAGTTCCCGACCTTAGGGTGGTCGGGAACGCTGGGTCTTCGCCCCCGGCCTGGAAGCGGGCGGGGGAGGGGTCACGAGGCGTAGTGTGACCCCTATGATGTCATCTTCTTCAGTTCCCGACCTTAGGGTGGTCGGGAACGCTGGGTCTTCGCCCCCGGCCTGGAAGCGGGCGGGGGAGGGGTCACGAGGCGTAATGTGACCCCTATGATGTCGTCTTCTTCAATCCCCGACCTCAGGGCGGTCGGGGATACTCTTCGCCCCCGGCCTGGAAGCGGGCGGGGGAGGGACCACGGGGCGTAGTGTGGCCCCTATGAGGTCATCATCTTCGGCCTCCGACCTGAGGGTGGTCGGAGACGCTCTTCATGGTGTGATCCCGGTCTGGTTGACGACCGGGAGTGGGCCTCGGGGGTGTGGGCCCTGTGCGGTCTTCTTCTTCACCTCGGCGGGGGGGGCCCCAGGGTCTCCCGGGGCAGGCGGCGGCCTTCCGGTGGCCGTGCGTGAAGCGGTGCGATGCCCTGAAGATGGACGTGCCGGCTGCGGTCGGCTCCGTCAAACATCCGTTTGGCGAGCCTGGCCACGAACTGCTCGATGGTTTCCATCTTCAGGTCCTCGTGGATATTGGAGTTGCGCACGAACCACGGTGCGCCGACTGCCGCGCGCAGACAGAGGTTCTGCTGGGCCTGCATCTTGGTCTTGTTGGTTGCTGAAAGCAGGTGGAGCCATGCCGGAGCGGCGTAGGTGAGGCGTGAGCGGATGAAGGTCTTATAGATGTTGACCTTTACCCAGGATGGCAAAGAGGAGTGCAGCTATATATTATTGATATCTGACTATTAGTATTACATATTATAATTAACAGTCTAACTGGCAATTTCAGTTTAGAAAATCAATTAAAATTTATAGATTGTCTAAACCTTTCCCAGTTTTCTTTAAGTCTTCTACGTTTTGCAGAGTCCGAGGGGACACTTTCTACCTGTCATCTGATGCACCTGAGCACATCTTCTTCCGTCTGTGGTTCAGGACGACATCATTTTTCGGATAATAGTTTAGAAAATCAATTAAAATTAATATATTGTCTCAATCTTGCCCAGTTTGCTCGTTGTCTCCGCCTCGGATTCCGATGTGAGAGAGTTTCTTCGCGCGCGCGAAGAAACTCTCTCACATCGGAATCCGAGGCGGAGACAACGAGCAAACTGGGCAAGATTGAGACAATCTATTAATTTTAATTGATTTTCTAAACTATTATCCAAAAAATGATGTCGTCCTGAACCACAGACGGAAGAAGATGTGCTCAGGTGCATCAGATGACAGGTAGAAAGTGTCCCCTCGGACTCTGCAAAACGTAGAAGACTTAAAGAAAACTGGGAAAGGTTTAGACAATCTATAAATTTTAATTGATTTTCTAAACTGAAATTGCCAGTTAGACTGTTAATTATAAGATGTAATACTAATAATCAGATATCAATAATATATAGCTGCACTCCTCTTTGCCATCCTGGGTAAAGGTCAACATCTATAAGACCTTCATCCGCTCACGCCTCACCTACGCCGCTCCGGCATGGCTCCACCTGCTTTCAGCAACCAACAAGACCAAGATGCAGGCCCAGCAGAACCTCTGTCTGCGCGCGGCAGTCGGCGCACCGTGGTTCGTGCGCAACTCCAATATCCACGAGGACCTGAAGATGGAAACCATCGAGCAGTTCGTGGCCAGGCTCGCCAAACGGATGTTTGACGGAGCCGACCGCAGCCGGCACGTCCATCTTCAGGGCATCGCACCGCTTCACGCACGGCCACCGGAAGGCCGCCGCCTGCCCCGGGAGACCCTGGGGCCCCCCCCGCCGAGGTGAAGAAGAAGACCGCACAGGGCCCACACCCCCGAGGCCCACTCCCGGTCGCCAACCAGACCGGGATCACACCATGAAGAGCGTCTCCGACCACCCTCAGGTCGGAGGCCGAAGATGATGACCTCATAGGGGCCACACTACGCCCCGTGGTCCCTCCCCCGCCCGCTTCCAGGCCGGGGGCGAAGAGTATCCCCGACCGCCCTGAGGTCGGGGATTGAAGAAGACGACATCATAGGGGTCACATTACGCCTCGTGACCCCTCCCCCGCCCGCTTCCAGGCCGGGGGCGAAGACCCAGCGTTCCCGACCACCCTAAGGTCGGGAACTGAAGAAGATGACATCATAGGGGTCACACTACGCCTCGTGACCCCTCCCCCGCCCGCTTCCAGGCCGGGGGCGAAGACCCAGCGTTCCCGGCCACCCTAAGGTCGGGAACTGAAGAAGATGACACAGGGGCCGCACCCTTCTCGCGGCCCCTCCCCCGGCCGCTTCCAGGTCGGGGGCACCACCAACCTCGCCACAAGGGACCCCCCCTCACACGGGTCCCCTCCCCTGCCAGCACATATCAGGGGAGAAAACAGACACCGGTGGGCCGTCGCCCGCCGAGTTCCAGCCGGCTTACGGGGTCACCCCCAAAGCCCACCGCGCGCTTTGCGCGCGAAGAAACTCTCTCACATCGGAATCCGAGGCGGAGACAACGAGCAAACTGGGCAAGATTGAGACAATCTATTAATTTTAATTGATTTTCTAAACTATTATCCAAAAAATGATGTCGTCCTGAACCACAGACGGAAGAAGATGTGCTCAGGTGCATCAGATGACAGGTAGAAAGTGTCCCCTCGGACTCTGCAAAACGTAGAAGACGTAGAAGACTTCACCTCTCGCTACCTACTCGATTAGGCTGAGTATGAATGGCGATATTTTTATTAAAGATATAGATCACCTCTCGCTACCTACTCGATTAGGCTCAGTATGAATGGCGATATTTTTATTAAAGATATAGATCACCTCTCGCTACCTACTCGATTAGGCTGAGTATGAATGGCGATATTTTTATTAAAGATATAGATCACCTCTCGCTACCTACTCGATTAGGCTGAGTATGAATGGCGATATTTTTATTAAAGATATAGATCACCTCTCGCTACCTACTCGATTAGGCTCAGTATGAATGGCGATATTTTTATTAAAGATATAGATCACCTCTCGCTACCTACTCGATTAGGCTCAGTATGAATGGCGATATTTTTATTAAAGATATAGATCACCTCTCGCTACCTACTCGATTAGGCTGAGTATGAATGGCGATATTTTTATTAAAGATATAGATCACCTCTCGCTACCTACTCGATTAGGCTCAGTATGAATGGCGATATTTTTATTAAAGATATAGATCACCTCTCGCTACCTACTCGATTAGGCTGAGTATGAATGGCGATATTTTTATTAAAGATATAGATCACCTCTCGCTACCTACTCGATTAGGCTGAGTATGAATGGCGATATTTATATTACTGAACAATAAAAGATACGCAGTTGTTTATTTTATTCTAAATTATTATATAAAAATATTAGCTGTTTAACAAATTCCCCGCAGTATCTACGAGTATATGTAAATAATTGTTGCAAATATATTAAATAGAAGCCAAAGATCAAATATTGTTAATCTTATTTCTATTGAACAGTTCACTTCATATACTAAAATAGACTTTAATATATTTTCTAACAATATATAACAATTAATAAACGAGCAAACGAAAATATTGGGTCGTTTGGAAAATCCGCAATATAAAATAAAATATTGTATTTTTGATTTTTGTATAGTATTTGTATCAAAGCCCTAATAAAACATAATAATATTAATATGATTGTGTTATTTTAAACCTGTATCAAACAAACATAGGTAAACCTTTCTAAACCAGCCTATAGTTAGTTGCAAGCCTGAGATACCATTCTTTTTATCTCTCTTTCCATGCAATCCATGGAATGCTTAGAAAATTGTCTTTATATATTAAAAATTAAAAGGTCTGTGGTCAATACATTAAATGAAATTAAATTAATAGGTACATGAGCTTCTAAGAAGGCATTAATGAAATCATACAGTATTTGGTTGGGTAGGGAGTGGAACAGAATGCTGGATGGTAAACGTATTGTGCAATAAAAGAGAAGACATCTTTTTTAAACTTTCCCGTCACCAGTCTGGAATCAACAAACACTACTTTAAAATAGACCTGGAACAACATAGTGATTCCATGGTTTTCTAAAACCATTTCAATAATATGAGTAAGACAAATTTCTAAGCATTCCATAGATTCACCGTACAGATGCCGGGTCAATCATGTGTGGGTAAGAGATGCGAAGAAAGGTTTCTCAGGCTTGGGTCTGACAATAGGCTGGTTTGAAAAGGCCTCCTTCTTTATTTTATTGTGTGATAACCATCCACCATTCCACTCCTCTCCCTATGAATGAAATCAAGACCTACTGAGTTTCAGTGAATGCTCATTAACTGATAGTCAATTGCGAGGGACAGGAGCCATCTGCAGTATAAAGCTGGAAAAGTTGTACATAATCGACAAATTCCTACACATTTTAATTAATGTGATATAATACTCTATCATTATTTACATGCACAATCTGTTTGAATGATTTCAAGTTTATTTTAGGTGAGTTACAAACTTATTTCTTATTTACACAGTACATAATAGTAAGCCTCCCTCGCTCGCTCGCAATCCACTAAATGGGTTATCGACATTTTACTCTCTAAAACTCTAAACAAAATCTTCATTCAGCTCGGCTGGTCCAGCATAAATAGAAGTCTTTGCATTGATTTTCCACTTAATTAAATTTGTTCTTTTCCTAGAGGGCTTAGTGATCGCAGATTGATTAATTAATAGATATTTTTGTCCTATTTTTGCTACACACATCCCGCTAATCGTAAGTTTAGTTTCCCTGATGAATAAATAGCTGTGTTCGCTGATAAAAATGGTCCATACAATCTTCTTCTTCTTCTTTTTTAAAAATAAATGGCAATCGCCGATGAGGCATTTATGCCAACTTCACGTTTGTATCGTATGTATAAAAATATATAAATTTAATTTTACGGGACCATACAATCAAATCTGTTCAAATTCAATGTTTGTTTACATTTGTTGGTCGGCTGTCATTTAGATCAATTTAGAGGACACAAATCTGTCAAAATCGAAAAACATCGCTATTTCTACGGACTTTCTCGATGAAAAATTCCATTTTTATTGCCATACGCAAAACTTTATTAATTATTTTCATCTTAAGTAGACGATATTCTGAGAAGTAAAATTAAGAAATAATTTTAATATATTATTATACACATAGCAAGTTATATATATTTAAAACATACTATTCCTATACGTAAATAATTCTTTTTTCAAATGGTATAGTATTTTTTTCGTATGGTATCTTATTCCGTAGAAATAGCCATCGCCCTCCCCTCACAGACTCTATGAAGAGTACAGACGACCGACTAGCCAATAACGGGACGACCCTATACTTCCCAAGTCATATGACAGTTGTTTTTTTTTTTTAATTTGTGTCAGGCATAGACCTTATTGCCGATTCAGTCTCAGAATAATTTGCAATAGCCCCCTAAAATTAAAAAAAAAATACTTTCCCTATACCCTGCCCTGCTGAGCAAAGCAGTTACCAAAGTAAAGGTATTTTGAAAGAAAACAAGTGTATTATTTAAAATATTTATTCTTTTTTTGATGCGTTAAAAATGCTTTTTCTTGCATTCTTGGTAATTTCTTATTTTGTAGCCTATATATATATATATCCGTGCCTTTTAAAATTCAGTTAATATGGTGAGCTCCAAAAATAGATTTACAACAAACAAGCTCTCTATGCTCATTACATTTAACGAAATCCAAAGTGTGCTATATTGTTGTCATGTGCATTTAGCACTAACCACTCATTTGACTCCGTTAAAATTACTCCAAAACTGCGGACCACATCATCAGGTGGGTAATGAAGCTTTGTCATATTTTTTGTGCCTTTGCGTTCACGCTCTCTGATCCATCCGTGAGTGCTACTTTTCTCTACTTTTAAATCGCTGCGGAAATGTATACACTTAAGCTTTTCTAAAATTTTCTTCACTACCCAACCCGTTGAGTAAGCACGTGAGGGAACCGCCAGTCTTTGCTGCCTTGCTTGTTGTAATATTCCTTCCACCTCATTCACTTGACGATGATGAGGCTCCCTGTTTTTATTTTCAACAGATAAAGATTGACTATTGATTATACAACGTGTTACAAAATACCTCGTAAAGCCGAAAGGAGGTTAAATAAGGGGCTTATAACGAGTCCATTCACAATATTTAAGAACCGTAGTAACCCTGTAATAACATACCCCAAAAAATATAAAATATATTATTTTCACTTTTGCAACCCTATTTCAGTAAAATTAAAGAGTAAACTACGCAGAATGTACTTACATTTCTATCTAATTCGCAGAACAAAAAAATTAAAAGATCTAACCTAACGAAACAACCTGAAATGGCTTGTGTGACATTTCGCACCATTCCTCGGTGTTATTGATGCGAAAACCGATTTAACACGCTGTTTCATCTCGGCAACCGTTGGGCAATCGGAGAAATACACTCTGTCCTTCACAAAACCCTACAAAAAGAAGGCCAAGGGTGTGAGGTCTGGAGAACGAGCAGGCCATAGCACCGGTCACCCGCGGCCGATCCATCCTCACGGAAAGCGAACGTTAAGATTTTCTCGTACTTTGCGAGCAAAATGTGCCGGAGCTCATCATGCTGAAACACCATGTTTCTTTGGTTCTCAAAGTAATCCCAGTCAGCCATAGGAAAGTCGTCAATCGCCTCTTCGAATTCCGTTTGTAAAAACGTTAGAGGTTGCTACCGTTCAGACGTGATGGCATAATGACGGGACCGATGACATGCCCTCATAAAGGCCAGCCCACACATTCAGCCGCCAATGGTGTTGGAATCTGCCCTGCCGTGAAGCATGTGGATTCTCGCGAGCCCAAACGTGATCGTTATGCATATTTGAAAGTCCTGACCTCGTGAATGTTGCCTCGTCCGTTCAAAGAGCATAGTTTACGTAATTAGGGTTTTCCTTAAACTGCCTGAGGTATCACTAGCAGAAGTTACTCCTGGGTGCAAAATCAGCTCCTGTACGGCGATAGTGATAAGGGTGACGATTGTCGTCACGAAGAATTTCCCAAACTGCAATATGGTTTATACCGAATCTCGTTCCGTCGCTGTTTAGTGGGGGGTCTACCATCGCTAAATCGTTGCCGATACAGTTCGCGAGCACGATTTAAATTGCTATCTTCATGGCCTAAGCATAACATCATATCGTAATATTCCGATTTAGAAAGCATATGTTGGAAAAAAAACTCGAAACAGTTGTGGGATATCGATTAGAAGATTTGAAATTGACAACATATTTTTTTTTCCAACGTGTACATTTTTTGAAGCCAGTTCTCGAGTAAAAGATAAAAAAAATATCCTTGTATTGAGGTAGCAAACATTTATGAATGAAAAATAGTAAAACTATTAAAGTAGACTATTATTAGGTAAAATAGGTACGTAGGCCTTTCTGTTAAATAATCTTTGTTCCCTGACATGACAGCTTATTGGTTGACAATATTTTTGGCCTAGATAATTAATTATATTTTTACAGGGTATTTTGTAACACGTTGTATTGTCAGCCTCATCATCCTCACAATTAAATGATGTTGCATGAAATTTTATCACGTTAGTGATTAGCAATTATTTAAATGTGCACTTGAAAGTGTGGCAACTAGGGTTATTATTTCGATAATTATAGGCTCTCACTTGCGTAAAAAAAATATCAATTGGGTCCGTATTGAAATATCGGGGCCTGATATATACAGGGTTACAGAAAAAGTCGTGCTAGATCCGTTCAGGGCGTGGAGTACCCATCAGTTCTGACTTATTTCTCTATGAAACCCTAAATTTAACCATTTTCGACTTTTAATTTTTTTATTGAAAATAGCCGATTTTTGGGCTACTAAAATTAATTTTGTTTATTTTGTGTGCCTTATTATTATTATTATTGCATTTTTAAATGTGTAATAAGATGCTTTAGGAAGTCAATCATTAAAATAGTGAATAAGTTAATTGAATAGGCCGTAGTAGACAAGTGAAAGTTAAGAAATTACAAAAATAATTAGCAAGATTTTTTTTCTCTAAGGGATATCTAAAAAAAATATTATGGCAGTTGTTCGGCAGATGTATTTTAAAATATCTACGTATCATAAGCTATCTAACGAGGTATAACAATCTAGAATTTGTATTACATTTCGTGGAAAAAAAGTAGTTGGGACGCTTCAGGTAGTAGTTCTAACGGACCCGAACCTATTGTTTTTCAAGTTAAGACGCACCGTGCGAGCGAGACAAGTGATGATTTATGCAGGTGTAAGTGAAAGAAAAAATGTGTAGAGACTGATTAGGGCTGGGAATACAATACAGGATATTGTTTTGGTTGGTTTTCTGCTTTTGTTCTTCGTACATAGTAGATGTAATATCGTTTTGCTCTTTTTCTCGACTTGGCTGTGATTCTGGACTATTTCTTCTGATTTGTGACTACTGTGCTTGTTAACCGGACTCTGATTTGTACTTGTGATACGGAAGTGTGAAGATGACGTCCTACACACCTAAGGAATATGCTGATATGCTTATTTGTTATGGATACTGCGATTGTGTGTCTGCGCAAGCTAATAAACTAATATTGTTGCCCGTGATCTGGGACTTTCGCAATGGAGAGTATGGTTTACAGTGCATACTGCTGGCCTATACCCCTACCATTACTCGCCGGTACACGTTATTGAAGAAGGAGACCCCGCGAGAAGGTTGCACTTCTGCAGATTCATGCTAAATGCTGACGTAGAAGAACCAGATTTTCTAAGAAATATCTTGTGGACAGATGAATCCAAATTTGATAAAGATTGCATAACTAACTATCACAACGCCCATTACTTGGCCCCAAAAGAACGAAGGAATCCCAATAAGAAAAGAGTGAAGGGGTCCCAACGAAGATTCAGCGTGAATGTGTGGATGGGCATTATCTCCAATCATTTGATTGGACCTTACTTTCTCCCGGACAATCTAAATGGGGAAAGCTACGAAAACGTGGCTGGACACAAATTATCCAAACAAATGGATAGGACGAGGTGGGCCGTTGCCATGGCCAGCAAGAAGTCCGGACCTAACCCCCATGGATTTTCATGTGTGGGGGCGCATGAAAAGTCTTGTCTACAGCGAGCCAAATCCAGTTTCGTCTGTGGAAGAATTAAGAGAAAGGATTGTGGATGCAGCAAATCAAATGAGGACAACGTTGGCAACTGGAGTAGTGAAGACTGGTCTCCTAGAAGGATGCGACAATGTGTTAGAAACAGAGGCGGCCATGTTGAACATGAACTGTAGAGTAAGAAAAAGTTGTGTGAAAACCTGATTTATTAAATAACATTTCTTGCTTACCTATTGTTTAATTTACTTTTACGGGCTAAGTATTAACTTTCTTTCCCACTGTCGCCTATCAAACTAAGTTTTTGCCACGAAATGTAATACAAATTCTAGATTGTTATACCTCGTTAGATAGCTTATGATACGTAGATATTTTAAAATACATCTGCCGAACAACTGCCATAATATTTTTTTAGATATCCCTTAGAGAAAAAAAACTTGCTAATTATTTTTGTAATTTCTTAACTTTCACTTGTCTACTACGGCCTATTCAATTAACTTATGCACTATTTTAATGATTAAAGTCCTAAAGCATCTTATTACACATTTAAAAATGCAATAATAATAAGGCACACAAAATAAACAAAATTAATTTTAGTAGCCCAAAAATCGGCAATTTTCAATAAAAAAACTAAAAGTCGAAAATCTCGAGAAGGGATAAATTTAGGGTAGGGTGTTTCATAGAGAAATAAGTCAGAACTGATGGGTACTCCACGCCCTGAACGGATCTAGCACGACTTTTCCTGTAACCCTGTATATATTTTTTTTGTTGATAAAGTGCCACACCTTCATATAACTGTTTAATGTTAGTATACATTTTTTATAGTCGGTACTGATACTTCCCGGCCTTTACTATTAATACATTTTAGTGTTTTGAATTTTTTTACTGCTTCTTGCCAGAAACTGTAGTGTTTGGAGCCATCCACCACTGTTGCACGTATTTTGTAGTATTTTTCAGTGTGCTTCTCACGGGTCGTCCATCAACATAGTGTGCTGTAATAGAAAAATGATTATTATTATTGTTCAGTGACACACATTTTTCATTCTTGTTTAAGTGGCTCTAGTCTTTTTAGAATACAACATCAAGTGTGGTCACAAAGCTATGTAAGAGGTGTATGTCGTAGGTGTGTATTATCTATGCTTATATTAGATCTACTACTTGTGATTAATTTTATTACATGCGTTTCAAAAACTGACAAGTTATAATTAAATTAATCCTAAACCTGAAAGAATCTGCTAGCAGAATATTAGGAGATAGATTTAAAACAACCAGAACTAAGTACAACAAAGTACAAAGGCAGACGTAAAGCTGTTAGAAATTTTATGACGTTCAGATCTTCAGGACAATGAGAGCTGTAAGCTAACATATGCATACATATTAACCCATCCGGCGCCCATAACGACACGTATGCATGATCAGTTAACAAACTGTAACGACCCATTACACATATGTAAGTTTTCGTTATTTATACACACTTAAAAAGATAATTTAGATATAAATATTAACTATATATATGTAACAAATATTTTAAAGTTTTTTTTAAACTTGACAAATGTCTTAGAAATACCGCGTTTTTTCATGTTTCGATTAAACATTGAATATTTTTTTAAAATGGGATTTTCTAAACGGGATATTGGTTATTATAAAGGATTTTTTAATAATAGTTTTAAAATATAATATAATTTAACACTTTGATTGATTTGGCTGCTCGTATCATGGGAATGTTTACGATGATGCGGACCACAAGGTTCTAAGTTTGAAACAATTAATTATATTTGTTAACTGCATCGAAGTAGAGATAATTTCGGAACTTACTCCGCAAGATCTTACGACTATGCAAAAAAAAATACGAGATTATTTATAGACGGCTTTTTTTTAAAACTGTTTATTTAAATATTAGTTTTAAATTATCAAATAAGGCACCGACAAAGCTTTTTCTTAGTAACATTTAAAAATGTCTCCATATAATATATGTATGAATATATTTGTATATGAATTTTTTTCGTCAATTTAAAGGATTAAGCGAACCGACCCAAACAAAGGATTATAAAGGATATAAACTATATTTTATATAAAAACAAAGGATTATATTTGACTTTGTATTTCTGCATTCTATAATACTTATTCTTTAAATTTCTGGAAATTAACTGCTTTTTAAAATAATTTAAAAGGTTATTTAGGTACCTATGCTATTTTAGAAACAAAGGATTATTTATGACTCTGAATTTCGGCATCCTATAATATTTAATCATTTATGTCTTTAGTCTAATGTTATTCATTTGTAATTTATTTTAGGTACGTACGTCAGTAGTTTTAATGACAATTTTAAAACCAAGATGGTATTAGTGAAACAGGAACCGCGACGGCTTAGCTTGCTTTCCGAGGCCCTTTATATGTACTATGAGAAATTTATTTATTTAAATCTTTATTGCACAAAGTACAAAGGCGGACTTAATGCCGCTAGGCATTCTATGACAGTCAAACCTTCGGGACAACAAGAGCAATTAAACAATGAAAGGTAGGTGCAATTACAGGCTTAATTAGACAATATAATGACATATATAAATTAATACATACTTACATACACATAGACATACAAATAAATAATATTTACATATCTACATACTAATACTACATGCAAATACATACATATAAACTACACATATAAACAATAATAATATACATACATATCAAATTAAATGTAATACTATCTATAACCATATCAAATACAAGTATAATTATCAGCAACGCCAGAACTAAACTAAGTTTATTATGACTTCATGTAGTGTGCATATACAAGTTTTTTAAAGATAGCCCTGCTCTGGGCCTGCCGGATGTTTATAGGCAACTGATTCCAGAGGTTTACGGCTACAACTGCAAAGGACTTTGAGACAAAAGAAGAATGGTGAGTGGGAATGGACAGAGTAGAATTAGAGGAAGAACGGAGAGTTTTGTCATGGGTAGCGCCAAGATAAGTGAAGCACTCTTTTAAGTAATTGGGGGTAGCGGGCTCATTAAGTATTGAGTATAACATGCAGAGTACTCTGCGATTCCTCCGAGGACGAATGGCTAACCACTTTAATTTGTTTCGAAAAGGTGATATGTGGTCGTATTTACGAAGACAAAATATAAACCTGATGCATGCGTTGTGTAGACGTTCCATTTTATTTAATAATTCTTCAGTGAGATCCACACAACACACGTCACCATAGTCGAGCAGAGGAAGCAACAGGGACTGTACCAAAGTTATTTTAGCTTTCATAGGCAAGAAATTTTTGAATTTGTTAAGAGAGTGCAGTGAAGAAAATATTTTACGACTAGTGTTGGCAGTCTGCGTGCCCCAGCTAAGATGAGAATCGAGGTGTATACCAAGGTTCTTAACCTCGCCGGAGAATGCAATTGGCACGCCATCATACCGAACAAGGTCAATCGTGCTCATATCTACTTTAGATAGTAGTCGAGAGCTACCAATGATAATTGATTGACACTTATTCGGGTTGACAGCGACGCCAAACCGCGATGACCAAGAGTAAACATTACATAAATCGGAATTCAGCCAAGCTATTGCACTATTGAGTGTGTCGATATCTGTCTGGACATAGAGCTGCAAGTCGTCGGCGTACAAGTGATAATGACAGTGAAGAGAAGAGGTGATGTTATTTATAAACAATGAGAAGAGTAAAGGAGAGAGAATGCCACCTTGTGGGACGCCTGCTTTTAAGTTACACCAGCCCGATGATGCCTCGTTTATACGCACTTGTTGTCGACGACCACAAAGATATTGTGTAAACCAATTTAAAGTTTCTGATGAGATCCTAAGACGAGACAAAATAGCGATTAGCAATTCAGGATCAACTGTGTTAAAGGCATTTGTGAAATCAATGAGTACTAATACAGTGACTTTAGTATCATCCATGCCGTTTCGGATATCTTCAGTTACTTTTAGTAAAGCTGAAGTTGTGCTATGACCGGGGCGAAATCCAGATTGGAGGGGGTTAAGGAGCCTATTTTCTTGAAGAAAAAGTGATAATTGTTTGTGAACAATAGACTCCAAAACCTTGGATAGGAATGGCAAAATCGAAATTGGGCGGTAATGTGAAGGAAGTGTTGGAGAAGTAATTTTAGGAATTGGAATGATATAGGCTCCGCGCCATAATTTCTTTTCTTACATAAATGTATGTAAGAAAAGAAATTCACAAAGATACATGCCAGAATGTTCAAACCGCAAACATTTTGCATTTTAAGTTTTTTTTTGCATTTTGTGTTCTTATAACCTAAGGTCTTTTTTTTCGACCTGCATTATCATACAGACAAGACAAAGTTAAGCCAATCCACAACATCTCGCCATGTGCCCAGTAATTTGTAGACTCATTTAAAAAAGCCAAAATATGTCTGTTCCATTTACAAAAAATAGTTCTTTCCTGATTCGCTTTACATTTATAAATAGAAATATGTAGGTAGTGAATACTTACAAAAATTTGCACTGTATGACAGGGCAGCCGCCATCGTTTTGCTAGGCACTCTTACGCAATTTTTCACCTGGAAATTAAAATAAAAAAATCATTATTACCTGTTAAAAGAATGAAATAAATATATATGTAAATAAGGTAATTATCATACATGTTTAGAATATGGACCAACAATAAACATACCTTTATATTTTTAATTCTTTCCGGGATGTGTAACATTATACACATAGGTGACAATTTTTAACTTCTAAATCAAACTTTTCCATGATGGAAACGAATGTGTAAGTTCAATTATCAAATCTGAAACATTTTAATAAATTATTATTATTTATTTTTGTTACGGTTATACAAAGCTGAGAATAAAACGAAACAAAAGGAAAGTTAAGTTAATCAAATTATAACTGAAAATCAATAACAAGTTTTAATATTATTCAGTTGATGGTGGCAACCAGCATTGTTCTTAATATGCATTTTATATGAAAGAGTACTTAAAGCCAAAAATGTAATAAATATTAATGAATAAAATACTGAGTCGCTAGTCAAACTAAACCTCCTGTGTTCTAATTCTAAAATTTATTGTCTTAAATAAATATCAGTTAAGTCCAATAATTTGTTTAATTTATTTGTGGGTTTAGGTGTTTAGTAAAGTTGGCTAAATGTGAATCCACTTCTTATAGTTGTTTTATTTATTACATTTTATTAACTCTTATTTTTGTGACAAATAAAAACTGATTTTATTTTATTTATAAAATAAAACAACTTGCAAGTTGACAATCTGACTTAGTATCTACTTAAATCGAAAACGTTTTTAAAAATATAATATAAATAGTACCTGAAGTAGTTGCAGTTTTATAATATGTGGGACATAGTGCCCTTTTCTGGATTAGTTAGTTCATCTAAGGAAACATCACCTGAAATTCAAATATTGTATTATTTATTTATTTATTTATTTATAAAAGTGTTGGTGGCCCGGTTGTAAGAATGTTTTCCTTCAAAAACCTGAACCCCGGCTATTAAAATATACACCTTTATTACGTACATTTGTCAAGAGATAGAAAGTAAGACAAATTTCTTAACATTTGATGAATTCAACATGCAAGTGTAGAGAGAGGAGAAGAATGATGTCTCGGGCTTGCAATTGACTGAGGCTGGTTTACAAAAACTTTCTCACCATTTTGCTCCTTTCCCTACCAGACCAAGACTGATCCATTAAGCTGCCTTGGAAGCTAGTTTTTGTAATTTACACTACCACTCACTGTTCCTGTGGATAAAAAAACCTTATTAAGCTATTGGTCTTGGTTCCTCTAATGCCAACATGAGGGACCCTTAATGAATTATCATGAAAAAATACATCAGACCCTTGCCAACCGGTCTGACCAGCTGCAGCGTGGCGAATGTAGGCTAAATTCTTCATTTATTTATTCATTCATTTCTACAGCACATTACAGAACATAAAGGTTAGTATATAATTGAGTTTATACATTGGCCAAATTAGGAAACATACTTTATTACTGTTAGGTGTCAAAGAAAAGGAGAAAAAACAAGAAATACAACCAAAAGATATAGAAATTCAGTTCAATTCAACAAAAAACAATAACACAAATAAAATTACAGATATCCAATATTGAATTAAATTAAATTAAAAATTAAAACAAAACTAAAGATTAATTTAATAATTAAATTAAAAAGAGTTCTAAATTAAATAATTATTGGCTGCCCTAACTACAGCTAAGTGTACCCTAACAGTGAGTGAGATGTGATGTAGCCCTGTAGAGTTACAGATTATCTGCATCCGAAGTACAGATTAATACTAATACTTTTATATTTATATTAGACATCGACGAGCTTGCCACTTGTCATGATTGGCCTATAGTAACGTTGACTAAATGTGAATCCGCTTATTTATAAGCGTGGTTTCTGACCATATGATTTAAATATCTTGTTATTGTGAAGCAATCGTTGGATGAGAAATGTCATTGGTTAGGTGGCAAGCATTGGTTGAAAACATGCATTTGATTATGCTATTAATGTGCAGCGTTGGTTGAAAAGTCATACAGTATATGGAATTGTGTTATTAATGTGAAGCATTGGTTGGTTAAAAAGTCATACATTATATGGAATGGTGTATTAATGTGAAGCATTGGTTTATTGAAAAGTCATACATTATATGGAATGGTGTATTAATGTGAAGCATTGGTTGAATGAAAAGTCATAAATTATATGAAATTATGTTAGTTATGTGAAGCATTGGTTGGTTGAAAAGTTACACATTATATGAAATGTCATTAATGTGAAGCATTGGTTGGTTGAAAAGTTATACATTATATGGAATGATGATATGAAGCATTGGTTGATTGAAAAGTCATACATTATATGGAATGATGTTATTGATGTGAAGCATCGGTTGGTTGGAAAGTTATACATTATATGGAATGATGTTATTGATGTGAAGCATAGGTTGATTGAAAAGTTATACGCGTAATATGGAATGATGTTATTCATGTGAAGCATTGATTGGTTAAAAAGTCATACATTATATGGAATAATGTTATTAATATGAAGCATTGGTTGGTTAAAAAGGCATACATTATATGGAATGATGTTATTGATGTGAAGCATTGGTTGGTTAAAAAGGCATATATTATTGTGTATAAATGTGAAGCTTTGGCGGACCGCATACGTAACGTCGAAATACGGAAAAGGGTTGGTATGAAGGAAAGCATAGGGACAAAAATAAGGAAAGGCATGCTACGATGGTTCGGGCATGTTGAAAGGATGAGCGATGAAAGATTGACGAACCAGATATATAATGCGAAAGTTGTAGGTAAAAGAGGCCCTGGCAGACCGAGACTCACATATCACGATCAAATAAATAAAACACTGACTGAAGGTGCATTAAAAAGTCTTCGTAACCAAAGGGCATGTATGAAGAGGTTAATGAATGTCGACGAAGCGAAAGAAGTATGTCGTGATCGTGTCAAATGGCGCTCAATTGTCTCTGCCTACCCCGCAAGGGATCTGGCGTGAAGATATGTATGTATGTAAATGTGAAGCATTGGTTGATTGGAAAGTCATATATTATATGGAATTGTGTATTAATGTGAAGCATTGGTTGGTTGGAAAGTCATACATTATATGGAATGATAATTATAATATGAAGCATTTGTAGAAGAACATACATAGTTTGTCGTTACGATTCCCAGCCTAGCGAGTAACAACTGCTCCTTGACTTTTTCTAGTTCTTGTTGTTGTTTGGCGATCACTGACCGCAGTTTTTCGTGTTTGCGTTCCAACTCATCCTGCAATTTGTTGCAAATCTATTCACTTTCAATTTATCTACCCCAACGTAGCATCATCATCATCAGCCTGTGTCTCTCCACTCCTGGATATAGACCTACCCCAAGGCTCGTTATTTATCACGATCGAGCCAGTGATCTGTTCCAGGTATCTTTTTCGTTCGGTTCTGCGATGTTTTTAAAGGCTATGTCGTTAAGTTTGGTTATATGACGCATGTCAACGTTTCGAACTATATCTATCAGAGAAATGCCGACAAAACTTTCTCCTCCATATCTTAAACTTGTGGACCAGACCTGCTCTCAGTGTCCACGTCTCTGCTCCGTACGACAATACTGCAAAACGCATTGGTTGAATACTTTCGTCTTCAAATACTGTGGTATGTCTGAAAAGATGTGGCGCAACTTCCCAAATGCTGCCCATCCTAGCTGAATTGAATTGCATAATTGTATAGTCTAATTACAATGTAGGAATATTGTATAGGTTATGGGTATTATGTAGCACTCCTAATAATCTTAAAATATACTTCAAAATCACTTTGAAAATAATGCTGTTTGTTAAAATTATTTTAATTATTAATTAAAACACGAACAGGTACCAAATGGGGTGTATCAGGCAAGCTTTTTGTAGATGTCGCTAGCGGCAATGGTACCTTGTTTATACCTATTATGCATAATTTTTTGAATGTTATTGTACTTTTTTATTTTTATAACAGAAAAATGTATTTTAACTTAACATTATCTATCTTAAAAGACGAATTAAGAAAGCGAACACCGTCGTTAAAAAGAAAAAAGGTTGAATTAATAGAACGGCAATTTTGAGATCACCATATCTTTCATATCGCTTGGAAATCTCGATTTGTACACTTAAAAGCTGCTCACTTAGGCATACTATCCAGAAAATAATAAATTTTGTAATAAAAATACAAACTTTCTATGCAACTGACAGTTCTATTAGGTACCATCTATCATGCGCCATCTATCGTAATAAAAAGTTAGTGATACACCCCATTATAGTTTGATTTTATGATTAACGTTCCTATATACATGACGCATCATTAATTAACCCCTTTTCTGAATTTAATATATATTTTTTGTACTGTTCTTATTTAATTTTCATTTTTGATTGTGTCATATGTGGGTTACGTTATTATTATGTTACCTTATTGAAAACGAATATCGATTTAAATTATTTATTCAGGCTTTTGGGATTATTTTTGTGACTTATTTGTGTACTTGTATCTAAACCAACTTCTGTCTTTAAGTTAAGTCACGTGCCTAATTTATTATTTTAAATTATTTGTCGATTTAGACCTCATAAGTGTTTTTTCAGCAATCCGTAAGTGAATATAAACAATTAAAAACACATTTGGACAAAAGATGACAAATAGCCTATTGGCCGATATATTTAAAAATCATTTTAAAATTCCATCTTATGTGTAAAACTAAATTTAAATAAATACTAGTGATTATACAAGCTTTTTTTATACTTTTTTTATGTGACCATGGGCACCTGATGGTAAGTGGCGCGCGAGGTCCATGAATGTTTGCAACTGGAATCAGTGTGCTTAGTGTAAAATGCATGTTTCGGAAAACGTAACTGCTGTAGTTACGTTTTTATATTTTACATTGCGTGTTATTGCAAGTTTGGCTATAATAACAGGCAATGAACATCGAAAATTCAGTAAAAAAACTCTACTACTATAGTTGCGTTTACGAAACTTCAGTCACACTAGGCATACAGACACTTATGACTAACATCAGTCCTTATGCCCGGCTTAACTGGGCATAGCTGAGGTCATGGATATTTACATGTTCTGTACATCGCCTAAATTAGTTGCTCGGGCGATGTCTAGAGCATTTTATAGATTTATAGATTTAGTTGCTTAATTTTTCTAAATTATTGTGGTTTATTTTATGTGGTTCTTCTATTTAATTTTTTTTTTTAGTTGTATAAGATATGTGTGGAAACTTGTAATTGGCATCTAGTTTTTTATATAAGTAATCAGCTGTAAGTTTTCCTTGAAGATAAATAAATAAATGACGGCAATTCGAGCCTGATCTCGAAACGTGTGGTTTGTCGGCCCGAACGGTGGATATTTCCCCGCCCCGGCAGACTGGGCAAATTAAATTACCACCACCAGTCCACCTATAAAAGCTGTTCAGTTGAGCCTGAATAATTTAACCATCGGGGTTAATTTGAATTAAAAACGGTCGGTCATAGGAAGCTTTTATAGGAACGTTTATAAAAAAATCAAACATCCTTCAAAAGTTAACTTTTTATAGATGTTTCTGTCTTCATGTTATTAGAGGTGCGATGCGTGCAAACATAAAATAAATTATAATTAAATTATAAAAATAATTTACTCTAAAATATTAATACTAACAAAACATAAATAATAATAGGTAATAATAATAGGTGGTAGGCAGACTGATAGTGGTAATTTGTCCAGTCTGCTGGGGCGGGGAAGTATCCACCGTTCGTGCTGATAAACCTAGTAAAGTGTATCCACAATGTCACCATGTCATGCCACTGATGTTAGTCATGAGTGTCTGATTCCAGTTGCTAACAATCATGGATCTCGCTCCCTACTTCCCAACAGGTGAGCGCAAGGTCACATGTCGTGCTAGTAAAAAAAAAAAAACTTTTTTCCATTTATACAATTTTTCACATTATTATTATTTATTTATTTTAATTTTCAAGTAGTTATTATTTGTATTGTACTGGGGGAATTTTATATGGTTTGACGATAGACTAAATATGATTCTATAGATAGAAACTAACTTTTATTCCTAAAAAACACATTCGTCGGAAATGACAATTGTCTTGTCTTCTGCATACAAATTGGCTATTTAAAATTTAATACTTTGTATGACCAATTGATCATTTTCTACATACAATAAGACCATACAAAGTCAAGTATGAGTAATAAATTGTAAATAGTTTTAATAAAAATTACCTGTAGATTAGCTTGATTGGAGCTGTCCGAGGGCAGTGAGGGTGTCAATGTTCTTTCTGAATATTCCATTTCTAATGTGTTCTTGGGTATAATATTGGGGGGATTAAGTTGTATATAATAAGAAGGAGGATGTTGGAACCAAGTCGACGCGGTGTTGTTCACATAAAGAGGACTCAAGCTACTCGCTGTGGCAGGCGTATTCACCGAAGACTGTAAAACAATATTGGTTGAAAGGCAAGACAAAAAAAAGTATAATTTATTCTAATCAACATTCTAAATCCAGATTAACACAGGGTAAGTAACTGACTTTAAACTCGAGACAAGTCAGTGCTGCCCGAAATTTAAAAGTATCATCACGACCGTTTCCCTCTCGTGGTCAGAAACCACGCTTACAAATAAGCAGATTCACATTTAGCCAACTTTAATATAGGCCAATCATGACAAGTGGCAAACTCGTCGATGTCTCCAACGTACCAAACTTAAGAAATTTCACAATTTTTTTAAAGTAAAGTAAAGTATCATCACGACCGTTTCCCTTTCGGGGTGGTAAGAAACCACGCTTATAAATAAGCGGATTCACATTTAGCCAACTTTACTATATGCCAATCATGACAAGTGGCAAGCTCGTCGATGTCTCCAGCGTACCAAACTCAAAATTATAAATTACATTAAATAATTATTAAATGTATTTATTTACATTATTAAATATTTTTGTGTCCCGACCAGGAATCGAACCCGGTACCTCCGAGTCTAAATCCACGGACTTTTACAATTTTACAATTTTTTTAAGAGTAAAATTTGATACGAGGGGCGTTCAAAATATTCTCGGTATTGATACGTTACAACCTCTTTTATATATATATTTGTTACTGGCCGCTAAGATTCATCCATTGACATTAAAAAAAAGTAAAATTGGAACCGAGATGTTCTTTTGTTTTTCTGCAATTGCCGAACAAACATGAACACCATGAGCGAATTAACAATTTTAACGAAATTAGAGCACCGATCCGTCATAAAATTCTTGACAAAACAGGGTAAAAATCAAAAAACCATAAAAGAGGAAATGGATTGTGTTTACCGTGAGTCTGCTCCTTCTTTATCTACTATTCAAAAATGGTCAAGCGAATTTAAGCGTGGAAGGGAGAGTATTGAAGATGACCCTAGAACTGGCCGGCCTGTAGTGGCTACCTCACAAGAAAATATTGATAAAGTGGAAAAACTTATATTGGAAGACGGCCGAGTGAAGGTGAAATCTATAGCTCAAGTAACCAATCTCTCTATTGGTACCGTACATGACATTATACATGACCATCTTAATATGTCAAAAGTAAGTGCAAGATGGGTTCCGCGAATGCTGACGCTTCTTCAAAAGGATATGCGTGTGGCTTGCTGTTCAGATTTTATCGACCTGTGTGGTGAAAATCCCGATGAGGTGCTGCAAAAAATAGTTACTGGAGATGAAACCTGGGTTCATCATTATGACCCAGAGAGCAAACAGGAGTCCATGCAGTGGCACATTAAGGGTTCAGCTCATCCCAAGAAGTTCAAGGTAATCCCGTCAGCTGGCAAGGTCATGGCCACAATATTTTGGGATTGTGAAGGAGTTTTGCTTATCGATTATAAAGAAAAAGGTGTAAATATCACAGGGCAGTACTACGCTAACGTTATACGTCAATTAAGAGATGCGATCAAAGAAAAGAGGCGAGGAAAGTTAACCAAAGGTGTTCTGCTTCTGCATGACAACGCCCCTGTCCATACTGCTCATATTGCCAAGGCAGCTATTGTTGAATGTGGGTTTGAAACTGTTACTCATCCACCCTATAGTCCGGACTTAGCCCCAAGCGACTTCTTTTTGTTTCCCAATCTTAAAAAGGATCTGCGTGGAAATAAATTTTCTGACGATGAAGCGTTGAAGACGGCCGTGGAGGAGCATTTTTACACCAAAGATAAAAAATATTTTTATGAGGGATTAAAAAAAATAATTGATCGATCTTATAAGTGTATGAACATAGGGGGGGAGTATATTGAAAAATAAAAATATCAAACTTTTCGTACTTGTTTGTTTTTATCCACATACCGAGAATATTTTGAACGCCCCTCGTAGTTCTGAGCAATGTCTCGTGCTAAGTGCTAGCGGAGCAACGGCTATTAATCCGTGCCTTATTGTCCTTAATGTTAACAGGCAGACATGTCTGACGACATTGTGTTAGCCTTTTTTTTGACTACTGTACAATATTTTTTTTTATATAAAAAAAAAAGTATATTATTTTTTTTTTTCCTTCTGATTTGTAATATTTTTACATCATTATATCTCGCCAAACCATTAAGGTTTGATGGTGAGTAAGGTCGCTCGTTAGTAACAATTTATGTTTTTAGTGTTTCATAGGTTACTATTACGATTTTATTTATGTATATTATTTATTTATTTTAAAAAATATTGCACTATGTACAAGAGACGGGCTTAACGCCCCTAGGCATTCTCTAGCAACCAATGAAACGATTTGTGTAATGGTTGCATTAAATACATTAATAGGTAATTCAAATTAAATCTAAGTATTCTATCTATATAGATAAATACATACTAATATGTACACAATACTACATACTATATATATACACTACATATAATACCTGTGACAATGCCTATCTACAGCAGCTATAATGTTAAGCGTTATTCTGTATTTATAATTTTGTTATTTTATTGTTTCTCTTTTCAAATAATGGTTATAATGTACTGCTCCAGATTCACCAACATGTACTATAAAATTATATCGTTTTATATCAATATTGTAAAAATTGACGTGTAAAAGTGCAGAATACATATCTTTTTGTCCTATGCCTACTTGCAAAAATAAACGAATTGAATTGAATTGACCTACTTACACTGTGAGGAACTGTGAAAATAATGTGAGTATACCATCTATTACAGGTCAATACAACTGGCTTCGTCAACTCAGATTTCTCTGGCAACCAGTGCAGCTCATTCCAGATTGATGGAACCCGTCTGGCAGCTGGAAGTAATAGTTGAATGAAGCAGCAGTTGAGAAAACGTCTAAGGTGTTAGTCTATAAATTTTAATTTAGATTTACTAACCCGTCGTGGAGTCCGCAATGATTGCATCATGTTAAAATTCTGCGTGTTTGTTTCTATGTTGGGCGCATCATTGACTGGTGTATTGATTGCTGAAGAGATACTTCCGATATTATTGGAAGACGTATCATTTTCTGGAGCCATGACGCTATTAATTGGCATTGTGTTTCTATTGGCAGCCATGTTTATTGTAATAGGCCAGTTTGTCCCTCGATTAGATACTCCGGCGATATAAGCGTCGTCCATATTGTCAGGTTTTACAGATTCCGTCTTTTGTACGCCATTAGAGCTGTCCATGCACACATCCTTGTAGCTAAAATTAATAAAAATATTAATGCTAAGGTTACAAATAAATAAATAATAAATATTTCCAGACAGGTCACACAGCGCCATCTAGTTTCCGTGGTAAGCTACAAGGCTTGTGTTACGGAAACTAGATGGTTGATAAACTACATATTATACTTTTTTATTTTTTGTAAATATATACATATTATACATATAAACACCCAGACCGAGACAAATTATACAATGTACAACTTGCCCCCGGTGGGAATCGAGCCCACGACCTCCCGAGTTCACGGCAACGTTTGTTACCACTAGACCACGGAGGCGGACATGAAGTCACTGTAATTGAAAGACGATTACAATTTAAAATGGCTTACGGCTGACCTTCAAAATAAAACTGGCACAATCGGGTCTATTTTTTAATTTTAATCGACAGATGGCGCTGTGTGACCTGTCTGGAAAATTTTATTATTATTATTATGTTCGTTTGACAGATGGAAGGAAAGGTTGAGTGGAGTAGCCATTGAGAAAATTGGTGTTGCTAACATATGAGTTGTCTTGTTCTTGGCAAAAAAGCAAGATTAAGACGAAGACTGGGCAACACTAATTATAAGGTTAGAGTAAAAGTATCATCACGACTGTATCCCTTTCGGGGTGATCAGAAACCACGCTTATAAAGAAGCGAATTCACATTTAGCCAACTTTACTATAGGCCAATTATGACAAGTGGCTCTGGTCGATGTCTCTAGCGTACCAAACTTGAGTAATATCACAAATTAATTAAATTTGTTTATTTAAATTAATAAATATTATTATGGTCCCGACCAGGAATCGAACCTGGTACCTCCGAGTCTAAATCAACGGACTTAACCGCTAGTCCACGGAAGCAGTTACTAGTTCTATTACAAGGTTAGTAAAGTATATATATATCATCACGACCGTATTCGTCATTGACCGGTGTGGTCAGAAACCACGCTTTAACAGAAGCAGATTCACATTTAGCCAACTTTACTATAGGCACATCATGACAAGCGGTAAACTAGACGACATCTCTAGCGTACAAAATTGATATATATATATGATATATATATATATATATATATATATGATATCAAAAATAAATTATTATAGCCCGAATGAAATCAATTTCAAGTCAAGGTTTTTTTTTTTTAATAATTTAGTTGTTTTTAACATACCTTAGAACTCTGTGGGTGCACATAATAAATTCAGGTTTTGAATTCCACTGGTGGTACGTAATGTAGAAGCATGTTTGCAGCCATATCCATTGCTGGCCCTTTGTGAGGAATCGGTAGTAACATGACGTCAGTGCTCCGGTTTGCATTACTAAAACATTAAAACAATATTAAGGTTTTATTTTTATATATTTTTAGAGAAATTACTGCTTATAAGGAGGACATTAAGTTTTTAGCTTTAGCATGCAATTGATGGCAATTCACCCGATCACAACACAATACAACTGTTGTAAAACATGTATATAATGAAAAAAAAACATTGATGATTTACGTTTTTATATTTAAATCTTGGTCTCTATGACACAAGGTAGTCATATATATTAATATTTTTTTTTTGTAACTTAAACTGTATTAACAGCAATAAAACTATTTATTCGAAGTTAATTACATTATAAGTTAATTACATTAAATATTACATTAAATATAAATTAAAAGCTACCTAAATAATAAAATTAATAAATATAATAATATGTTATGCTCTCAATGGTAAAGTATAGCTGAACCTACAAACTACTGAATACCATATTATGTACTTATACTTAAGGATGAATAAATGATTTGATTTGATGGTTTATGATTTAAAAAAAAAAACTTTAGATCCTTGCCAATGCCAACCCGTCTGGCCAGCGAGTGTAGAACTCATGTTCTTGGGGCTGTGATGATTATGATAATAATGTAAAATAATGTCTTACATGCTTCATGGCAGTTGACAATTTTGTCGAGGTCATCGATGTGGTAGTAGTCATATCCTGAGGTGCCTAGAACTTCAAAGGGCAGGTAACCGATGATCGGCGGCGCTCTGTGATCTAAGAACAAGAACTTCCACTCCAAGCTATGGCGGGAAGTGAACTCTTTGCGAGTCCCGTCATGCAGTGTGACGTCACGCACCAACTGAGGACTGCACACGCGTCCAATGCACAAGAATAAGATTCTGAAATCAATTTGTATAATAGTGAGCAAAGTATCATCACGACCGTATCCTTATAATTTTTAAGAACCCGATTCACATTTAGGCAACTTTACTATAGGCCCATCATGACAAGTGGCAAGCTCGTCGATGTCTCTAGCGTATTAAACTAGTGAAATATAACAAATAAATTATTGTGTCCCGACCAGGTATCAAACCCAGTACCTCCGCGTCTAAATCCACGTACTTAACCGCAAGACCACGGAGGCATTCTTGTATAATATAAATAAATAGTCATACAGACAAATTTAATATTCTTAATTATTTGGGTCATGGATATGGTACACAAAAAATACCTTGTTTAGTTATTTGAAAAAACAAGGCAAGTAGGTTTTTTTTTTTGAAAGGGTCGTTAACAACCCGTTCGGCAAATCCTTTGCCAAATACGGTGAATTAGAATTAAAACAACTTGCTTTAAAAACAAGAAGAATATAATTTAAAAAATACTGAAATATACATGAAAAGTTGAAAAACATTGATAGTGTAACCCTACGTGACATTTCTTACAGGTATTGTGGCTTTATTGTTGCACACTGCACATCGACTGCTTTTTTAGCCGACAACTATTTGATGGTCAGCCGAAGAAGAACGTCCGGTACTATATATGTAATACTATACTTCATCAAAAAAGTTCTATAACAAATGTGTTTTTATAAATATAAAAAAGTTGGGTCGTTGGCGACCCTAAGTGCATATATAGGTTAATAAGGAAAGGAAATTTATTCAGTTAAATGTTTTTTTTTATTAATAAAGTTGAAGACTAATGTAAAAAAAACTGTTTTCTGTTTTAATATAATCTTTATTTTATCATTTGAAGTCACACTGATTTGATTAAGGAGATCATTCAACTTTAATGAAATAAATATATTATTTTAGGGATATTGAACCTAATACATAGCCTGGATATTTTACCTCAACACATTATTTAGTGTGAATGACGTCACTTAATAGTAAATAACTGCCAAATAATAATAATTCAGTTGTTTTTTTGAATATTTAAGCAAAAAAAAAAACCTAATTTTATAAAAGCAAATAGTTTTTTTTGCAACAAACAGTGATTTCTGTTCAGCCGAATTCCGTAACGTTAAAACAAGATTGTTACATTGTTATTAACTTATTATACATACCTATTTAAATAATAACTTTAATATTATTTAACAATTTACTTAAACTATTTAGGTACATGAATATATAACTTTTGAGGTGTTTTCAAAGTAGCATTTGTACAATGATTCACTAAACAACTTTTGTTAGTATTTGGATTAATTTTACTTTTAATTTTAGTGTTGTGAGTTAGTTGTTTATTTACTATTACGTGACGTCATCCGGCAGCCATTTGCAACTGCAGCATTTCCGAGTGAAAATTCAAACACGATATTTAAAAGTAGATTTTAATGTGATTTAAACCTGATAAAAAATCTAACGTATTTTTCAGTAATTACTAAGTAAATATGAACACAAATTGACAAGTATTGTTGCATTTCTTACCTTTCATTTTGATCCGGTTGTTCCAATAATTCTATAGAAAAATAAAATAAACATATTAGATAACGTTGTAAGACTTAAACGTGCATACAATATTTGGGTAATAATATTTATTTATTTAGAATAAAATATGATAATAAAAATGATAGCGACGAATAATTCGTCATTCAAGCGTGGCGGCGTCGAGAAGTGCAATTCAAATATATTTGTTTGATTTACTTTACAATTAATCGAATTAACATAAATACATAATCAAAACTAAATTTAATTATCACATTATGTCAGTGGTCTGAGGTGGTTTGGGTCTGAGAATATATATTTTTTTCATCATTCATTCATTACAGCCTCTAGACCTCCACTGCTGGAGATGGGCCTTCCAGAACTGGAGAATTTGGCCTACACTCGCCACGCTGGCCAGACGACTTGGCGAGGATATGATGTCAATTTTTTTTTATGACCATTTATTAACTATTCTACAAGTTGGCATTAGTCGAACCGGGACCGACGGCTTAACGTGCTCTCCGAGGCACGGGAACGGTGGAGAAGAGGAGAAGACAAATTTCTAAGCATTCCATGGATTCACCGTGCGGGTGCCGGGTCCATCGTGTGTGGGTAAGAGATGAGAAGAATGGTGTCTCGGGCTTGCGACCGACAATTGGCTGGTTTAAGAAAAGGAGGCCTCCTTTTTTTTCTATTTCGCGATAATACGCTCACCATCCACCATTCTACTTCTCTCCCTACCCAACCAAATACTGTATGATTCCGTTAGTGCCGTCTTGGAAGCTCGTTCCATAAATGTATTGACGGCAGACCTGCTTAGGCCCAATTCTTTCAGTCAGAGATGCAAAGATTTTGCTGGAACTCCTCTTGCACCAACTTCCACTGCGTAAAGCTGAGTCTTGAACCCGTTCCTGATCATTTCTTCTGTGAGATCATAATATTTATTCGACTTCATGTTGTGGTCTTTTGGAATATTTGATTCCCACGGAACGGTAAGTTCAATAAGGATAACTTTTTTCAAGTTCCGAGAAAACACTAAGATGTCTGGCCTATAGGCTGATACAGCTAGTTCATCTGGGATCCTATAATGGTGTTCAAATGTATCCATGAGAATTTTCCAGTCTGATGCGGCGCCAAGGATCGAGGTGGGCTTGCATTTAGTTTTCGTGCTTTGCCCTTCCTTTACAAATGTGGTCAAAGTTTTATTTGTAGTCAGTCCCTTTCTGGCTCTTGCAATAGAAAGACTTACTGCTTCACGGATAACACCTAGGACTTTGTCATGTCGGCGTGAGTAATAGCCCTTTTCTAAGAGAGTAACGCACCCTACAAGTGTGTGTCTAGCAGTTCCTATGGCAGCACCACACAATGTACAGTTCTTTTCCGTAGCTTTTCCCCACCTTACCAGATTACTCTGGTCCGGGAGGGACATTTGAAAAGCGTTTAGGTAGAACTTTAGCAACGCCGGAGACCAATCGTACATTAGTGTGCGCCACTTTAGGGCTGGAGGGATGCAAAAATCGCCCAAAGTTAGCCAGTCATTTTGAACTTCTAGAGTCATCGCGTGCACTCTGTATTCATGCTCTTCATCTTTCCTGAGGAAGGATTTTATAACCTCTTTGTCACTTTCTTTTTTCTTCCAGCCAATGCCTCTTTTGTCAGTCTGGGCACCTGTCATGAATTTCTTGAAGAATAGTAGTCTCGGTTCCATATCTGAGACCAGAGGGTCTTTTGGAAGGGATGAAATTGTATTATCCTGGGAGCTGGTTAGAATTTGATATTTGCTTATACGTAGATGTTTGTATAATTCAGATGGTCTTTTCAGATCCATTCCGAAGTTTCTCCGTCCTCTAAAGAATGTTGAGGAGTCAGCACCCTGGGCTAATCCAAGCCAAGACTTCAATGTTCTTATGACGTCCGCGTCCAGACTTGATAGTAGGCTTTTGTTGAAATCATATACTAGGAAAGGCCAAGTGAGGCGAGATGCTAAGTAGTTGTCATATATCCAAGCTTTTTTGACATTGCTTATAGGCTGTTGAGTAACCCTATTCATGTCGTCAGTGAATTGTTTTACAACTACTTCTAGGGATGGTGTTTTTCCCTGAAAATTTATCCTTCTGCCAAGAAATTTAAAGGGCATGGTTTCATTTACCGGAGCTATTCTCTGCCCTGCTATACTCAGTCCAGGATCATAAGACGTAAATGTAGTGTTTCGCCTAGCCAGACATAGGCTGAAGCATTTGGATGGTTTCGTTCTCATTCCCTTTGTCCATGAGCAGAAATCATCCACTATTTTCAGCAAGCCCTGGCATTGCTTGGGATTTCTTGTTAGCACCGCCAAGTCGTCTGCAAAAGCTAAGACGGATTCCGTATAGATGTTGTTTTGTTTGAATCTATATCCCCACTTCTTCTCACGAGATTTAAGTTTGTCGATTAGGATATTGATAATTATATTAAAAGCTACAGGTGATAGGCAGCAGCCTTGGAACAGGCCCACATTGTATTTTAGTGTGTCTGTGTAGCCGTCCTTGTTTGTTACGACAAATCTCAAGTTCTTGTAATAATTGGCAATTATATCTCTGATTAGTGTTGGAAAGTTATACCATTTTAGCGCAGTTTGCAGCAATTCATGTTGCACCGACCCAAATGCGTTTTCCAAGTCGATCCAACAGACGCTTAGTTGCCGCTCCTGTTTCCTGGCATCCTTCAAACACTCAGCGAGTAAGGTGTTGTGTTCTAAGCAGCCAGAAACTCCCGGCAAAAAACCTTTCTGGTGCTGGCGTGAGAAGTACTCGTTCTTGATCATAAATCGGGACATTCTTGCTTGTACTATGGAGAAGAAGATTTTGGACATTGTATTCGTCAAAGCGATCGGTCTTGCATCTTTGGGATCATTTACCTCAGTTTTCTTTGGTATGAGAACGAAGACTGCCTCGCCAAATGCCTTTGAAACTTGATTAGTAGACCAGATTTTTCGATATATATTATATAAATGCTTACGGGTGTGAGGACATTTTTTATATACAATGTACGGAATGCCATCTGGGCCTGGTGCCGATTTGGAACTTTTTCTTTTGATTTGTTCCTCCATTTCTTCCATGCTTGGTGGAAGGCATCGGAAGTCCTCTAAAGGTCTGACGGGTCGAGGCGAGGGTGGGTCCAGATATTGTTCCTCTTTTTGTATTTCTGTGTATGTCTCTTTGTAATATTTATATATTTGATCTCTGGTCAGCGATAGTACACCACTTTTTTCGCTGAATATCTTTCTGGCATAGACGAAGGGGTTTTTGTCAAAGAGGACTTCGTGTCTGGCTCTATTGTATTGATTGGAGTTATCTTTAATTTGGAGCGATATTCCTTGGATCAATTTGAGAATTGATCTAAGTGCTCTAGCCACTTGATGGCACTGCTGTTTATCTCCAATGTTTTTGGCGCATCTAAGTCTCTTTCTTAGCTCCCTCTTCTTTCGCCTCAATTTCAGCTTAAAAGTGTTTTCCTTATTGGTGTGAGCATGAGTGGTCGTTGGTGGATAGTGCTCACTGAAGTAGTCATAGACAGTATTTTGAAAGGCACGAACTTGGCTATCAAGATCCTGTTTTGTACCAGGACAATCCAGCATGACAGCCAGATTTCCGTCGTGAACCTTCCAGGTGGTTTCTTTTATGGTCGGGATGCTTAGACGTGTCCTGATGGTCATGGACTCCTGGTTGAATTCACATGGAGGTGTACCATGGGATATGTGAGGGGAAACTCTATCCGCAGTACTAGTCGAAGGTCTTACCATCTGTGCTTCGATCCCTTCATGTATTTTTAAGTGTTTCTTGAACCAGGCTTGTCTTCTGTATATTTTTCCGCACGTTGGGCATTTCAAGTCCATATTATCTCCAGGGTCGTTGTTATTATCTACCAGTGGACAGTTCATCCTCCCCCCCTCTCGGACTGTCCCAGGGGTATTATTCTTTTTAGACTTTTTAGCGATATAATACGAGGGAATGGCTTGCTGGGCCTTAACCCTCGGCATTCTTTCTTGCTGTCAAATCTATGTAAATCTATGACAAATGTACGTAAGAAAAGTGTATTTCTCATTGGTACATGCCGGGTGGGTTGGAACCAACCTTTGTAGGATTTAAGGTACGCGTTCCGAGCCATCACCGCGCCGAGAATACATAGGCAATGGCTATTCTCCTTTACATATGTAGAAAAAGAACCAGAGAATGAGAGAATCGGTAAAGCGATGGAGGATAATATGTGCGATTGGAGTAAGAAGAGCGTGTCTGATATTGTTATGACAGACAGATTTGCTGGACATGGGGACAATTATATATTCTAACTCACTGACTGATAAGGTTTGAAGAAGAAAGAACTATTCATTGAAAGTGTGAACATGTAGTAGTGACGTTCAATGCAGGATCAACAATGAGATGAACGACTGGTATGATATTTATATATTTTGTTTCAAAGCAGTGATATCTATAAACAGGTTGTTATTTGCAATTTTCCTATCTGAACTTAACATGATGTCAAATGCCTTCTTTCTATCGTATTTATAACCCTTATCGATATAATCCGTAGGATTGTGTGACGTCGGTGTATCTCTATCGTAACGAAAAATATTGCTTACAGAATTGCCTTATTTATGAAGCTGATATTTCTCAGCTGATAGCGATCTTAGCCATTTAAGACAGACTAATTCCAAATGAATTAATGGTGGTTAATGTTTTTCGAAATAATATATTATTTTTTAAACAACGACATCTATGGATTATGTCTACGTCAATTTTTAGTTTATGAACTGCGTTGCGCCGCAGCCAGTGACAACAGCTTGATAAACTTGTTGAAACTGGCTTTGCGAACGATGGATGCGATAATCGATTAACAGTAAGCTAAATAATTGAATGCAAGTTACCAAATACAAAATTTGGGAATCGAATCGATTTTTTCTGTCAAATTAACGATTTTCGCAAACTATTTAGCATTTGACAGACCGCAAAGTATACGAATATTATCGATAGTTTACTATTTGACAGCAACCGGCTGACACATTTGGTTCTAGTGTTACAAAATAATTTATATTATTAATCCCGAATCATACTCAGACCGCTTATTATGACTATGATACTGACAGTCGTTCCCAATCAAAAATCACGATTTGGATGCTCAGAGCGTGATTTCAATTCGGAACAGTCTAAATTAAATTTTTATTCATACCATAATAGTTTTTTTAATGTATAGAAGTTAAATTGAGAATTCCACATCTTTGAGTATGAATACTAACAAACACAACTATCTCGGCTTTTTTAGCTTTACATGTTTTTATAGTTTTTCAGCCGTGTATTGTATATTGGTTTAGTCGTATATTTTTTTTATTGTTGAACCTTCCCTATTTTATGGCTAACAAAACAAATATTACTTAAATAGACCCGAGGAGAGAAGACACGCGGCATTTATTTTTATATATGAAACTAAACAAGATATATATTTATTTTCACACAACAGCTAATACAATACTCAAAAAGAAGAAAAAAAAAACAAGATAAATTAATAAAATAAATAATTGAGCTGCTGCGAATGAAAGTGCAAATAGATACACAGTTCAGCATAGGCTGCAACATTTCTGCTGCAGCGCTGATTTTCAATGATCCCCTTGATATACAATTTAAAAAATATACAGATATTATATAGACCCAAGTCTTGTGTTGTTTAAATAACTGCGCTGTTGGTTTTGTGCTAAAAAAGGAGTAGAATCAGGAGTTTTGCGTGGACATGTCAAGTGCAAGTTTTTGTTTTGTAAATTAATTTACTGTGGATATTATTGGTCAAAAGTGGTGTTGTTTGGTTTAATAATGTGCTCCAATGTGAGTAATTATGGAAAACGATAAATTAGACTTCAAATATGGGGCACAAGTTACAGTTTATTTTTTGCGGTTTTCCCGCGCTGTGAACTCCAATATTTTACCCGACGTATTTGAGCTATCGTGCCGCGAGTGACTCCAAGAAAAGCATCAAATTCTGCAGCATCTGGATGATGATGATGGATGATGACCTCATTAACTCATAAAAAAGAAAGATATATTACGTCAGACTTGGCTGTATGGGCTAGACCCTTTGCCTTCCCTATCACCTTATTCATCAGGAGTAGAATCATTCAAAATAATTTAAATATTGACATGTCACAAAAGCCTGTAATAGGTTTACGTCAATAAAGATATTTTGACTTACGTGAATATCCAATAAATTGCACACGCTCGTAAGTGAAAGGCTCGCACATGTCGATCTGTCTCCTCTTTAAATTACACTCAAATCTCATCTCAATATCTGTAAAACAAATTTTAAAACATGGTATCATAAAATTGCGTTTCCAGCAGAAATATGCGAGAGAAATCAGCAAAGGAAGGACAATACACAAATAGTACTTGCATCATCATCACAACCGTTTCCCTTCCGGGGTGGTCTAAAACCACGCTTATAAATAATCAGATTCACATTTTGCCAACTTTACTATAGGCCAATCATAACAAAATTAAAGTTTCTTAAATTATTAAATATTATTGGCACCTGCAGCCATATTATAGAGAGAAGAAGAAAAATTTCTAAGCATTCCATGGATTCACCGTGCGGGTGCCGGGTCCATCGTGTGTGGGTAAGAGATGAGAAGAATGGTGTCTCGGGCTTGCGACCGACAATTGGCTGGTTTAAGAAAAGGAGGCCTCCTTTTTTTTCTATTGCGCGATAATACGCTCACCATCCACCATTCTACTTCTCTCCCTACCCAACCAAATACTGTATGATTCCGTTAATGCCGTCTTGCAAGCTCGTTCTGTTACTTACCCTGGTTCCGAATCAAGCTTAGAGCGCTTAGAATGAATATGATACTAACAGTCGTTCCGAATCAAATATCGCGATTTGAGTGCTCAGAGCGTGATATCAATTCGGAACGGTCTAAATCACATTTTCATTCATAACATGATAGTTTTTTTTTTAAATGTATGGAAGATAAATTGCGAATTCCACATCTTTGAGTATGAATACTAATAAACATAACATCTCTCGGTTTATTCATTAGAAGTAATATTCAAACAGTATAAACGAATTACAATATTAAATAATTTAAAAGAAAACCTAATATTAAATTAACTTGAAATTGGCGCGGGACATTATGACAAACAACTGACAGCGCTCAGAGCGATTTACCTCGATATCGTGAGCAGTCTAAACGCGAGCAGTAATGTCATTTGTGACGTCACATAGCTTTGGCAAAACAGTTTATACGCGTCTCGGAACACCTTTAAGCGTGCTTAGGTTATTATTATCGTGTCTCGGAATTTAGTCGCAAATGTTATGAGTGGATCTCTTTATTTACGTCACAGATTGCGTCATACTTACAAAATATTATTTAATTCTCAACTCTATAAGCGTTGACAGCGGCCGTGCAAATATCAACTTTAATAGCGTGGTATATACATGTATAGTGAAAAGATTCCATTATATAACGTTTGCGCTTAAGTAACAGAATAGGACTGCAGAAATCGAACCCGGTACGTTCCGAGTCTAAATCCATTGACTTTAGACCACGGACTCGTTACTTAAAAAAAACCTAAATAGTTCAGTTCGAACTCCATGTACCAATGAGAAATACACTTTTCTTCGTACATTTATTTACAACACCACCGTTCCCGTGCCTCGGAGAGCATGTTAAGCCGTCGGACCCGGTTCCACTGATACCAACTTGTGGAATCGTTAATAAATTATCATTAGAAAAGTGACATCAGAACCGTCTGGCACCGTGGTAAGTATAGGCCGAATTCTCCAGATATATGTTTTGGAAGGCCCATCTCCATCAGTGGAGGTCTAGGACGCTGTGTTTTAGGGACTGTAATGATGATGAAGATGATACAAACATAAACTTACCTTCCGATGTTTCACTTAGAAGTTTGTATAAATCCTTTTTATAACTTTCAGATACAAAATCCAGAACTTGTTGGTTTATAATATCAGCCTGAAAAAGAATGAAAATCGTTTAACCAAGTTATTGGAAAAAAATTTAGACATAAATAAAATAAACTACACTACAAATAAAACTAAAATTATAACCGTCCGATGGGTCGAGGACACTCGTTGAGTTCCCCCGTTAAATGGCGAGGCTAGCCTTTTAAACGAAATATTCTCTACTCAAAGGGTCACCTCAAGCTCGTTAGAGAATGCCAGAGCCTCCTTGGACCACGGACCCATCGTTTCGATTACAAATGAGATGAATTATACTAATGAAAATATTTTTTAATTCAATTATTTAAAAATATATTGGAACTCTGGCCTTGTTCGTATAGGAAAAACATTTTAAGCGATTCGCATCATCACTAATATAGGGTTACCATCCATCTGTAAACTCTAGTCCGGTCTTTGTCCAGCTTTTTTTTATTATTTAATTAAGTCTGTTACCCTGTCATACCACTGTGGGTAAATGGGTAATGCTTGCATTTTATTGAAATGTCAGGCTAAAAGCCAGTCAGGACTTTTCAAATGGTACACTAATACCAACTTATGGAATTTGTCTATAAATTGTGGAAAAAATATACATAGGAAATATACAACCCTTCTGGCCAGCGTGGCTAGACGACAATGCCAAATAATAATTATAATTTATATTTTAAAGAATTATTTGTAATTATAGTAATCACTTTATTAAATAATATTTTTCTGTTTTTTATTTATTTTTTACATGCGGTAATTAGGTATAAATATTATTGGGTACAGTAACACTGGGCTTGTCAATAGAACAGTAGAATTCTTGTTCTAAAAGTTAGACTAATTTTATACTTACAGGAATATGTCCCAACAATGCTGTGATGCCATCTGATGCATAATAAATTCGACCAGTATTGGAGAACACAAAAAGGAATCCTTCCAAAGCTTCCATGATGAGATGAGTGAACTCCTCATTGGACAGGGAAGCTGGTTTCCAATCCTCCTGGATCTCATGCATACGTGATCTCTCAATCACCTCTACAAAATGAGACAGTCCACTTAGAAATCATCGTCTGGCAACTCAATTTATTTAAATTAATTTTGCACCAAACTTTTAATTAATTATGAGTAATTTCAAAACTATATTGTGCTAAGTACAAAAACTGCCTTAAATTATTTTGTATTATTATATATTAATAGGCGCTCGCAGCGCATTGCTGAAATGATATATATCAAGCACTGGTAAAGTAAAGTAAAATATCATTCACATTTAGCCAACTTTATTATGGGCCAATCATGACAAGTGGCAAGCTCGTCGATGTCTACAATGTACCAAACTTGAGAAATATCACAAATTAAATATTAATTAAATGTATTTATTTACATTAATAAATATTTTTGTGTCCCGACCAGGAATTAAAACCCGGTGTGTCTAATTTGATTGTCACTAGCTACTTGTCTAGTTTGTTTTTAAAATTGTTGTCAGTTGAGGACTTTTATATGTCTTCTGGTATTTTGTTCCACATATTTACAACTCTGTTATTCATTAAGTGATATCCTACATTTGTATTGGTCGATTTTCTCATCAGTTTCATTCCGTGGAAATATCATAGTGCTAAACCTAAACATTTTGGTTAGGTGGGGGCAGTTATACCTTCCTGTTAGAATTTTAAATGTCTCAATTATATCTTCCCTGATACTGCAATCCCTGAGACTTGAAAGCTTCAAATATTTAAGCCTCTGGTCATATGACCTCAACAATATGTAATTCATAAATTTTATGACATCATGATTGCTAACTTGAAAAAATTGAGTAAAATTTGCTAACTATATCCAATGTTTAAAGAACTTCATTCTTTTAACCTTTTTTAAAATAAATAATCTGGATAATTTACACATACTCGTATAACTATACAGGAGTGGCACTATTTGTGCTCTCTCTGCCAAAATTAAATACTCATATTGTTTCATTAATATAATAAACCTGCAGATGGATTTTTTTTTTTTAAGGAAAACATTATAGAAATATTTTAATGGTCAATGTCAACCTCTTGTACACATAATAGTAAGTATTACCTATTTCGATTACATAGGGCCACAATATGGCCACAGCCCACTGCACTAGTAAAACAGAAAACTAAATAAAAAATGTACCATTATGATTCTTGAGATAGGAAATGGCTGCCACTAAGACTGAAGACTTGTCCTTTCGCCTGTTACTGTTTGTGACCATGGTATTTAGTTCGTTCAATAGCAAGTTAAACTGATCCCGTCTTTTCTTTTCATTGCGGTTACGGATTTGCCTGAAAAAGGTTTAGGGGTTAGGGGTCATGTTAAAGATAAAGAGGAGACAAATTTCTAAACATTCCATGGATTTACTGTGTGGGTACCGGGTCCATCATGTGAGGGAAAGAGAGAGGAGAAGAATGGTATCCTGGGTTTGCAACAGACTGTAAGCTGGTTTACAAAGAAGGCTTCCTTTTTTCACCATCCCAATTCTGCTCCTCTCCCTACCCAACCAAATACTGTATGATCCAAGCTTTTTATAACATTGCTTATAGGGGATTGCCTAACACTATTCATGTTATCAGGCTGACTAGATGCTCCATATTTTACATGTTAGATTATTTTTCTTACTACAGACAAAAATCAATAGTAATTTTTTATTTTTTATTTATCAATCTTTTCGACCATGGACAATTATCTAGCATAACTTAAATTTGAAAAAAAAAAAAAAAATATCAAACCCTGTCTTAATCATCTAAATGGCCTTAAAAAAACAAATTGAAATAGGAATTGATAAAACTGAACTAAATAGCTACTTGTTTTTCCCTGTGCTCTCAAATTGTTACAATAAACAAACAAATACTCCTCAGTTTATGATAAGCTAGTGTTAGTCGCTCCCATTATTTAATAGTATAATCCGCGTGTGATCAAAATGGCATGGAACTTTGTCTTGTAACAGAATTTGAAATGACAGCATTAGGGTTAGAAAATAAAAATCCGAATATTTAATTATTTTTTCATTATTTTTTTATATAAATAGAGTTTGTTACATAAATAGTATATATGTACATGTCTGTAGTAAATGCTTTATAATTAGGTTAATAAATAACACAGAAAATAAGCTATAACCAGAATTAATTCACACTGTGTTAACGAGGCTCACTAGCCTCACACGCACATTTGTTTATGCTTAAGCTTGCAGACAGCTATTGCTGTATTAGTTCCAAAAGGACTCATTTTATTCTGAACATGCATGGATTAAACATGCTGTCATCAGGTGTAAGGTTACATGTGATGCTAGTAAGATTATTGTGTGCAAAAATTGATAGTGAATATTGTCTAATATAAGGATTTACCAACTTTACTATAATGTAATATTGAATATTAAATGCCAATTCTCAATTGTAATGGAATCTAACTAGAATTTATTGAACATATAATGCTATTTTATGCAGTAATCATTTGAATTACATTTTGTGGATTATATTAACTAAATTATAAATTTACAATGTTCCTACCTTTTTGAGTCATCCATTTCTTCGTACACTTCTTCCATTTTTAGGATATTATGTTCACCTAAAGTTATGTTCGTATATTCATATTCGCTATATTAAAGATCACAAAAACAAATGAATGCTTTAGTGCTAAGTTTTGAACTACATACCGGGCATTCTTTTACTGACGCATTTAATTAAATAGGTAGAATTATTGTTAGAATGCAGAAAACACGATTAAATGAAGAAAATCTATTGGAACTAGCTGAGTTAGTGAAAAAAATTAGGAAACAAGGCGGGGAATAGCAAAATTCAGCAAAATCAATGCGCGCGACGTTAATGTCCATACATTTCGTGTTTGACTTATAGTCTTATAGCATAGCAAAGCGCGCTATTTTTTACTGAATTTTGCTTAAAGCGCAAGTCGAACGATTTTCAAAGCGAAACAAAGATAAGTCAAACACGAAAACGTCTCCCCTATCGCCGCTGCTATTTCTACGGAAAAACGCATCTGTGTGCTGTCCGTGTGACGTCTTTACATGGCTCACGCACACATTCATAAGCCAATAATGTTGCCAATATAAAATAAAATATTGTATTTTTTCCTGCTATAATTGAATGAAATTATTCGAACATTTATGAATAATTTTAGAACAACCCTTAAATCACGTGATCTTCGGCATTTTGCGCGGAGATATCAAGTGCAAGTTATTGTTTTGTAAATTAATTTACTGTGCATATTATTGGTCAAAAGTGGTGTTATTTTGTTTAATAATGTGCTACAATGTGAATAATTATGTCAAACCATAAATTGGACTTTAAATATGGGGCACAAGTTGAAGTTTATTTTTTGCGGTTTTCCCGCGTTGTGGACTCCCATATTTTACCCGACGTGTTTGGGCTATAATGCCGCGAGTGACTCCAAAAAAGCATCAAATGGCAGGCATCTGGAATTTGATGATCCCCAACTCAATTATGAACTCTGTTATGAACATATATTATGAACATATATTATGTAAATAAATTACGTGTTTAGGACTGATGTATTTGTAAAGGAAGGGCAAAGCACGAAAACTAAATGCAAGCCCACCTCGATCCTTGGCGCCGCATCAGACTGGAAAATTCTCATGGATACATTTGAACACCATTATAGGATCCCAGATGAACTAGCTGTATCAGCCTATAGGCCAGACATCTTAGTGTTTTCTCGGAACTTGAAAAAAGTTATCCTTATTGAACTTACCGTTCCGTGGGAATCAAATATTCCAAAAGACCACAACATGAAGTCGAATAAATATTATGATCTCACAGAAGAAATGATCAGGAACGGGTTCAAGACTCAGCTTTACGCAGTGGAAGTTGGTGCAAGAGGAGTTCCAGCAAAATCTTTGCATCACTTACTGAAAGAATTGGGCCTAAGCAGGTCTGCCGTCAATACATTTATGGAACGAGCTTCCAAGACGTCATTAACGGTGTTAAAGCCAGTTCTGTGACCCATCGGTGGGTAGTAGTTGCACCTCAACCTCAGTCGGCGGCGGACGTCAACAATTTGTGTATCGGTGACGTCACACCGTGTGTGCTCAATTTTTCGGTGCTGCAGCAGTGTCTGCTGAAAAGCCACGCGAGTGTATTTATAGATCGGAACTTGGATTATTAGTTTTATGTGAAAAGAGTTTTAGCATCAGAAGAGCTGGTATTCTTCTGGAACCCTGGGGTCGACTCCACTGAGACGTTGTCAGCTGCTGCTGGAAGAGGTAAGTGCTTCTGCCCCTTTCTTTGGACTTCACAGAGCTGGCTCGTCATCAAACCCCCCCAAACAATATACAGTCCACTCATCTACCACGGGTGAGGGAGTTGGAAATCTCCCCCACAATTTTTTTGGGCCTTGCGGAGCCGGATTTTTGGCCCTTACGGAGCCTAACTGCGGCCTATTGCGGAGAGAAGTAGAATGGTGGATGGTGAGTGTATTATCGCGCAATAGAAAAAAAAGGAGGCCTCCTTTTCTTAAACCAGCCAATTGTCGGTCGCAAGCCCGAGACACCATTCTTCTCATCTCTTACCCACACACGATGGACCTGGCACCCGCACGGTGAATCCATGGAATGCTTAGAAATTTGTCTTCTTCGGTTAAAGTATTTCATTATAAAAAAAAAAACTATAAAAAAAAAATTTTTGTTAGTTTTTTTTTATTTTCTCGGATCGGTATTTTTTTTATTTAAATTCATACACCTCGGTTTAAACTCTTCGGTAATACTCTTTCATTTCGGTTAAACTCTTTAATTACATAATATCATTCGGTAAACTTTTTTATTTTATGAGTAACTCGTAATACATACGAGTATATCTAGTTTATTTGTTTCGGGCTATAAATATTATAGTAAATTCCATCTTTATTAATGGCATCGGTTTTAACTTACAATTTGAAGGTAGTCCTGGTTAAGAGATTATCAGATAACGTTTATCATTTTAATATTCTGGTGGTTCCGTACATTTATTAAATATTAATAAAATAAAAAAAATGTCGAAAGCTTTTGAAATTAAATTTAAAATACATTATGATTGGCTTGAGCAATCGGTTACTCTCTTGTCAACGGAATCGGTTTCGGGAATATTATCGGCACGGTTTCGAAAGTTAGACGAACATTTTAATATTTTGTCAGATGCTTATGAACGTATCTTAAACCTCATAACGGATGAGGAACTTATTAAGATGTACGATGAACAGTTTAAAACGGCTATTATTAACTATAATAAATTGGACTCGGCGGCTATGGGGTTTTCTGGGACAGCGGACGGAACCCCAAAAACCCTACAAAGTTCTTCCTTTGCTCGGCTACCTAGTATTAATTTACCGGTTTTTGACGGCGATATTTTTGGATGGACAAGTTTTATTAGCTTGTTCACATCTTTGGTATTATCACGGACGGATATTTCTAAAACTGAAAAATTCCACTATTTGCATTCTCATGTCGGTAATGAGGCAAAATCGCTTATTCTGCACTTGCCTATGACTGATGAGTCATTGGATTCGGGACTGGAAATATTAAAAAGTAGGTATGAAAATATACGGCTGTTGGCAGATTCGCATATTTCGCGAATTATGAATCTACCTGTCTTGAATAAAGTATGGACCCGGCACCCGCACGGTGAATCCATGGAATGCTTAGAAATTTGTCTTCTTTCTTCTCTTCAATGTCCTTTAAAGACAATTAAAAAAAAAAAAATCTTCGGTCCGTCAAAAAACGTCAAAAGAATCCTAGGTCAGGAATTGCAGGTTTATTTTTTGCGGTTTCCCGCGCTGTCAACTCCCATATTTTACCCGACGTGTTTGGGCTATAATGCCTCGAGTGACTCCAAGTAAAGCATCAAATTCTGCAGCATCTGGAATTTGATGATCCCCAACTCGGTTATGAACTCTGTTATGAACATATATTATGCAAATAAATCACGTGTTTAGGACTGATGTATTCTGTACAATGTCCTTTAAAGACAATTTAAAAAAAAAAAAAAAAACAGGAATTGCAGATTCGTTCAAAAATACTCTTTAGAATACAGTTATTTCACAATTACTTTTGCTCGGATAGATTTTAGTTCTGTGAAGCCATCGCACCCCATGCTCCAAGAAAGAATTACGGAAATGTACAATTTCTTAAAGTAATTAAGTATTATTTAAAAATTTTAGGTTAGTTTCTCAATAATAATCAATATTAAAGTAATAAGGGGCTAAATTAATGAGGAATGAGGTCAATCAAAGAGGGGAGGATACCCTACGTAAACTAAGCAAATTCAGTTTTTAATAATGTATATATATTGTTATAAAAAAATAACCTCCAAAATTAGGCAGGGAACTTCATTTTGTTTGTTACCAGCCTAATCTTCTAACCTTATTCGGTTTTGGATACCAAAGATTTTTCAATAATTACTCGTAGGTAAATTATAAATTTTTAATAAATAAAATTTACAGGATTAAACATAATATTAAAGTCTATGTATACTATTTTTTCAACCTGATCGGATTTGGTATGGATATAAAAGGTGAGCTGATGAATGTCTCATTCATGATTAAATAACTTTAGCTTGTTATGCTAAACAATATTGTTTGAGCCGGTCCTAAGCCTGGAAAAAGGAGGAAGGCACAAATTTAATTACAGGTTAAATTGCAACAAGGAGTGAGTGAAACACCAACACAACAAATTTGATGAGATCAAATTAATTCTAAAAAAAATACAGTAGATATGAAGCCCTAATAAAACATAATAATATTAAAATAATTGTGTTATTTAAAACCTGTATCAAACAAACATAGGTAAACCTTTGTAAACCAGCCTGTAGTTAGTTGCAAGCCTGAGATACCATTCTTTTTATCTCTCTTTCCCACACTCGATGGATCATATGGGTGCATGTTAAATCCATGGAATGCTTAGAAAATTGTCTTTATATATTAAAAATTAAAAGGTCTGTGGTCAATACATTAAATGATTTTAAATTAATAGGTACATGAGCTTCTAAGAAGGCTGTTTAGTATTTGTAGGGACCCGAATAGGGCTTAGGTTTTATTACTAGTAACACACACACATTTTATTTTTATGCATGTATTTTATATATGGTACTGGGTTAACAATAGTGTGGCAACACTGACAATTCGGATTTTTGCGCGCCTTTGGTCGAAGCTAAAAAGCTTGGCGTGAAATTTAACTTTAATTGTACTAAAAGTGGTGGAAGATCAGCTCCCAGGAGTAGTTTGCGGTCTCCTGAGGGGGTGTGAATATTTGTTCGTGTTTGAAGAGCCGGGCCCGGCGGATGAGCGACATAGATTTCGCAAGACATTTCTTGGCGGTTGCAGCTTTTGGTGAGTGCATTCCGTATTTGTTTTGTGGAACCACGGGGGTGTTGCTTGGGTCTATCTCATTATATATTAGTATATCTTTATTCACACCGGAGTCTTGTGATCCTAATTACCACACCTCTTATTCTTGCACCTTACGCCGGATCTCTTTTCCCGCCAAATTGCGGGGCGGGAAAAATACAAATAAAACATTGGTCAACATTCGAGACGGATTTGAACCTGCGGTTTGTTATACTTTACTATTTTGTTGTCGTGGTGCAAAAATAAGGGGTTAATTTTGTAAGTACAGGGCGGGAATATAATATAGTACATTATTTATGTATTTATTATTATTTTTATGTATTTAAAAACACATAAATACACTACATGAAATTGGGTTCATGCAAATGCATAACTTTCCCGCTCTTTTGTTCAGTCAGTCATTTTCGGCGCGAACTTGCTAAACGTCATCAGTCGAGAGTTTGGCAGTTCGCGTATTTTGCCGGTGTTTGAATTTTCTCATTTGTTTATTTGTTAAATAGTGGTTAAAATGCCTAAAGCAAACAAGAAAACTGTGTTAAAATTAAAAATGGATATTGTTACTTGTTATTTTGACGATTTGTTCGACCTTTGTCAAAAGGAATTCGGTCCTGATGACCGAATTATGTTTAAAGTTCGTTGTGCGGATTTGGAGTCAAAATACAAGGAATTTAGTGATTATTTTGCTGACCTCGCCTATGACGAGGAAGGGGGACATTCCGAGGATCCCATGGGTATGTTTAGAACGTATAATGGTTATTACTACTCAATAAAAGCTAAGTATGAAAGTATGTTTGGCGGTTTTGAGGTTAGGACTTCAGATATGAAAGGTAGTAAATCTTTCTTACCTAAAGTGCATATTCCGGTATTTACAGGTAAATTGGAGGAGTTTGCCTCTTTTATGGAATTGTTTAGGTCCTTAGTAGGTGACGACCAGTCTATTTCAGACATTGAGAGGATGTACTATTTAGTAGGATCATTGACAGGGGAAGCTAAGGCTTTAGTGCAGCACCTTTCTATTTCGGCTGCAAATTATTCAGTAGCAATAAGCCTACTAAAAAATAGGTATGACAATAAGCGGTTAATTGTGGATAAGCTTATTAATAAAATGTTAAGTTTGGGACAAGTCAATAGACATTTAAACTCATTAAAATCTTTTGTAAATATTTTGTTTGAAAGCACCAAGGCTTTGGAGAAAATGAGTTTTCCAATTGTGGACTGGTCATACCTTTTGTTTTTTATTAATTATAATAAGTTAGATAATAACTTAAAAAAAGGTTTTGAGGATAAGCACTTATCAGAATTATTACCTACATTTGATGAATTATTAAATTATTTAAATAGTGAAGTGCGGGTACTGGAAACTTGTTCCAGCTTCAATGCGGTTGAAAGACCGCCTTCAAAACGTATAAATAAAGTATTTGCTTCCACAACACCTGCTAAAAATAATTTAGCTTGTACTTATTGTAATAAAGGTCATTTAATATTAAAGTGTTATAAGTTTTTAAATTTGGTACCTCAAGTTAGGAAGCGTTTTGCTATGAGTAATAATTTATGTTTTAGGTGCTTACATAAACATCACATTGTGTCATGTACTTCTAACACTGTCTGTGATGTATGCGGTTCTATGCAACATAATAAACTGTTGCATTTTAATAGGTTAACACAGCCTAACCTTGTACACAATGTGGTAGGGGAACGAGGTGAAAACGTGGTTGTGAATAATACTAATGAATTAGTCTCTAGTGATGTGCCCAGCACATCAAATATAAATAATGCGGCAACTTCGTTGCACAGTTCTCAGGGAGGTTACAAGCAAACAGTTTTGCTATCAACGGCTGTAGTCCAATTAAAAGATCAGGTAGGCAATTTTCACTCGGTAAGGGCTTTGTTGGATGGGGGTAGCCAGGGATCTTTTATAACGGAGGACTGTGTAAATAGGTTAGGTTTACATAGATATAGGGCAAATGTGAATATAGTGACAGGGTTAAGCGGTGCTAGTGTAACCCAGGTCAGGGGTGCGGTGAACCTTACAATACGTTCCCGTTTTGTAGGCAGACCAAGTTTGGTGACTGTGGGCACTATTTTGGATAGGATCACTGACAACCTTCCCAACTTTTCATTGCCATCGACTCTAGGAGATCAGTTTTTTCATATAAATTTAGCCGATGAGAGGTTTTATGAGAGTCGGTGTGTGGATATTTTGATTGGTGCGGACCTACTAGGGGATATAATATTATATGATAGTATTATTAAGTTGGGTAATGGGTTGCCAGTGGCTATAAATAGCATTTTTGGATATGTTTTGATGGGACCAACAACATACAAACCTGACCATACCAGGGCTTGTGTAACTCAAACCTTTTCTATTTCAGTGTCTTGTGATAAAATATTGGAAAGGTTCTGGGAAGTGGATAGCCTACCCGAAGAAGTGGTTGACCCTAGGCATGAGGAATGTGAGCAGCACTTCCTTAATACCTATAGCCGCAATGACTCTGGTCATTTTGTAGTTCGATTACCATTTTCAAAAGACCCACAGGGTCTTGGTGATTCTTTTTACTTGGCCAACAAGCGTTTCTTATCTCTGGAGAAACGGTTGCATGTAAATAGTAGTTTTAAGGATAAGTATGTTAGTTTTATGAAAGAATATTTGTATATGCAGCATATGTCTCCTTTTAATGGTAATTTAAGTAGTAGTCACTATATAATTCCCCATCATGGGATTTTTAAATCTGATTCTGATAAAATCAGAGTGGTTTTTGATGCCAGTTGTCCGACTACATCGGGGCTGTCATTAAATGATTGTTTGTTTTCTGGTCCTAAACTACAAATGGACATAATGGCCATTATTTGTAGGTTTAGATTGGATGCTGTTGTATTTACAACAGACATTCGTATGATGTTTAGGCAAATTAATATTTCTGAAGAGGATAGGCCATATCAGCTTATTCTTTGGAGAGATTCTCCTCATAATCCCATAAAATTATACCAACTCAATACAGTGACTTATGGCATGAAATCGAGTCCGTACTTGGCTATGCGGGCTTTACATCAGTTGGCTGATGATGGAGAAGGGGAGTACCCAGAAGCAGCACAGTTATTGCGTACATCCGTGTATATGGATGATATCCTAGGCGGTTCTTCATCGGTAGAAAAAGCAATTAGGTTAAAAACCTCTTTAGTTAAGTTGTTAGGTTCAAGTGGATTTGAACTTAGAAAATGGGTATCAAATAGAGCGGAATTGCTATCGGATATAGCAGATGACCACCTTGAAAAACCTCATATATTTGATAATGATGACAGTACCAGTTTTGTTAAAATACTTGGAATTCAGTGGAATCCAAGAACAGATAAATTCACATACCACCTTCATTTACCTTCATTAAATTTATGTTCTAAGCGTACAATTTTATCAACAATAGCTAGAACTTTTGATCCATTGGGATGGATAACCCCAGTCATTCTTCAGGGTAAAATGTTAATGCAAGAGTTATGGTCTATGAAATTGGAGTGGGATCAGACTCCACCACCAAATATAATTTATAAATGGGATTCTATTGTGCGGGATTTAGTGTCTGTAGAACAGATAGAACTAGAGCGGCTAGTTTTACCAATTGATAGTACACATTGTAGCTTACATGGTTTTGCAGATGCCTCCGAATATGGCTATGGAGCTGTAGTTTATTTTAGAGTGGTTGATTCTAGCGGTAGAGTCAAGTTATCAAACATGATGGCAAAATCTCGTGTAGCACCGATTAAGACAAAGCTAACGATTCCAAAGTTAGAACTTTGTGGTGCTGCTTTGTTAGTTAAGGTTATTAATTATGTTATTAAGTCTTTGAATGATAAGGTAGTTTTATCAGAGTTGGTGTGTTGGTCTGACAGCACTATTGCATTATCTTGGTTGCGAACCCCTCCTCATCGATTACAGGTTTTTGAGGCGAACCGGGTTTCACAAATTGTAAATTGCGGCTTAAACCTTGTGTGGCGGTACGTACCGTCCGACATGAATCCAGCTGATGTAGCCAGTAGGGGTTGTTCAGCTAGGGATTTGTTGCACCATAGTCTATGGTGGGGGCCTATATGGTTAATAAAGGAGTGTGAATCATGGCCTGAGAATTTAGTGAAACCAATTGCGGATATGCCTGGTTTGCGAAAATCGACCTTGGTCTCTCACGCTGTTGTAGAGAAGTCGGATTCCTCAATTTTCAAAAGATTTAGTTCTTTAGATCGTTTAGTGACTGTTGTTGCATATTGTAAACGTTTTATTGAAAATTGCCGTTGTCGTACAAACCGTGTAAATAATAGGGTTTTGTTAGTTTCAGAACGTAACAGGGCACTGGATTGTTTAATTAGGTTAGTTCAATCTGATGAATTTGCATCGGATTTGCTTTTATTGTCTCGTGGTGTACAGTGTTCATTAGGGTTGCGTAGGCTCACGCCTTTTATTGATAAGGGTGGATTATTACGTGTTGGAGGTAGGTTAAGGAATGCGAATATTTCGTTTGATAAACGACATCCAGTTGTGCTTCCGAAGTCACATCCATTTACTTATTTGTTATAGATCATTTTCATAAGGTTTATTGCCATATAGGGGCAACCGCACTGCAGTCTATACTACAGTCGCGTTTCTGGATTATTTCTGCCCGACAAGTTATTCGGAGTCGGTTGTACAGATGTATTTATTGTCTAAGAACTAGACCTATTCCAGACCGACAAGTTATTCGGAGTCGGTTGTACAGATGTATTTATTGTCTAAGAACTAGACCTATTCCAGATGAGCCTATTATGTCTAGTTTACCAGCTGATAGGGTAACAGCAGTAGGTACATTTCATAGTGTACAGACGGATTTTGCGGGTCCGTTCCTTATAAAAGCCTCTCGTATACGCAATGCCAAAATTGAGAAAGCATATTTGTGCGTATTCGTTTGTTCGGCTTCTAAAGCCATTCATTTAGAGGTTGTCAACGATTTAAGCACTGAAGGTTTTATAGCGGCGTTGACACGTTTTGTTTCAAGGCGGGGTTTACCAAAACTTATTAGGTCCGATTGTGGTACCAACTACGTTGGTGCTAATAAACATTTAAATGATGTTCAAAGGTTCCTGTTGTCACAAGATAACCAGGAATTTCTCGTTTCGGATGCGTCTAAGCGCGGTATTGTTTGGCTGTTTAATCCACCGTCAGCTCCACATTTTGGTGGACTATTTGAGGCTGCTGTAAAATCGGCCAAATCATTATTGCATAAAATAGTAGGTACTACAGCTTTAACTTTTGAAGAGCTGTCAACAGTCTTTATTAGAATAGAAGCTGTATTAAATTCGCGGCCTTTGTGTCCTCTAAATCTGGGTGATCCAGATAATTTAGAGGTCTTAACACCCGCCCATTTGTTAATAGGTCGATCTTTGATGGCATTACCTGAATTTAATGTAGATCAGAGAATGTCATTACTTTCTAGGTATAAATTGGTCCAAAATATGTCACAACATTTTTGGAGACAGTGGAGCTGTCAGTATTTGCATACACTGCAAATGAAAACTAAGTGGACATCTTTAACTGATCCACCAAAAATTGGGGACCTCGTTTTAATAAAGGACGATAATTTGCCTCCTTTATCTTGGAAACTTGTCGTATTGAATGTCTACATCCTGGTAAGGATAATGTAGTCAGGGTAGTAGAACTTCGCACTTCGGCAGGAATGTTAAAACGCCCGGTTGTAAAGATTGTTCGATTACCAATTGCGGATTAATTAGCTAGTATTTTATTTTATTGATGTATGTTTTTTTGAATTTATATTTGTTTTGTTAATTTAGTCATATTTACTTTGAAATGTAATGGTCCTTCGAGTATTTCTTTTATTATTGTCAATGCGGTTTAAATTTTGTACTTATTTAATTTTTATAATATTGTTGTCAATGTAATTGTATTTTCATTGACCTTTGTATTGGGATTCCAAATGCGGTTGGAATTTGTTTGTTTGCCACAGGACCAACGGGTCGTCTGGTAACAGTTACCATAGTTTGTATATAGCCTTGTCTTTTGTTGTTTTTATTTGCTTGTTTTGGGCATTTAGCTATTTGGTTTTGTGTGTGTTAGTTATACCTACTTTGTAAGATTGTCTGAACATACGCCTCTGTAGCAATTGAATTCTAAATGTGGTTGGGATTCATCTGCTGTTTTTTTTTGTTTTTGGAGAAAGACTTTTCAGTCTTCCTCGGGCGCGGGGATGTTTAGTATTTGTAGGGACCCGAATAGGGCTTAGGTTTTATTACTAGTAACACACACACATTTTATTTTTATGCATGTATTTTATATATGGTACTGGGTTAACAATAGTGTGGCAACACTGACAATTCGGATTTTTGCGCGCCTTTGGTCGAAGCTAAAAAGCTTGGCGTGAAATTTAACTTTAATTGTACTAAAAGTGGTGGAAGATCAGCTCCCAGGAGTAGTTTGCGGTCTCCTGAGGGGGTGTGAATATTTGTTCGTGTTTGAAGAGCCGGGCCCGGCGGATGAGCGACATAGATTTCGCAAGACATTTCTTGGCGGTTGCAGCTTTTGGTGAGTGCATTCCGTATTTGTTTTGTGGAACCACGGGGGTGTTGCTTGGGTCTATCTCATTATATATTAGTATATCTTTATTCACACCGGAGTCTTGTGATCCTAATTACCACACCTCTTATTCTTGCACCTTACGCCGGATCTCTTTTCCCGCCAAATTGCGGGGCGGGAAAAATACAAATAAAACAAAGGCATTAATGAAATCATACAGTATTTGGTTGGGTAGGGAGTGGAACAGAATGGTGGATGGTAAGCGTATTGTGCAATAAAAGAGAAGACATCTTTTTTAAACTTTCCGGTCACCAGTCTGGAATCAACAAACACTACTTTAAAATAGACCTGGAACAACATAGTGATTCCATGGTTTTCTAAAACCACTTCAATAATATAGTAAGACAAATTTCTAAGCATTCCATGGATTCACCGTACAGATGTCAATCATGTGTGGGTAAGAAATGCGAAGAAAGGTTTCTCAGGCTTGCGTCTGACAATAGGCTGGTTTGAAAAGGCCTCCTTCTTTATTTTATTGCGTGATAACCATCCACTATTTCACTCCTCTCCCTATGAATGAAATCAAGACCTACTGAGTTTCAGTGAATGCTCAATAACTGATAGTCAATTGCAAGCGAGGGACAGGAGCCGTCTGCAGTATAAAGCTGGAAAAGTTGTGTACAACTCGATAACCCATTTAGTAGTTTGCGAGCGAGCGAGGGAGGCTTACTATTATGTACTGTGTAAATAAGAAATAAGTTTGTTACCTAAAATAAACTTCGAATCATTCAAACGGATTGTGCATGTAAATAATGATAAAGTATTATATCACATTAATTAAAATGTCTAGGAATTTGTCGATTATGTATAATCTTATTTCTTATTTACACAGTACATAATAGTAAGCCTCCCTCGCTCGCTCGCAAACTACTAAATGGGTTATCGAGATTTTACTCTCTGAAACTCTAAACAAAATCTTCATTCCGCTCGGCTGGTCCAGCATAAATAGAAGTCTTTGCATTGATTTCCCACTTAATTAAATTTGCTCTTTTCCTAGAGGGCTTAGTGATCGCAGATTGGTTAATTATTAGATATTTTTGTCCTACTTTTGCTAGACACATCCCGCTAATCGTAAGTTTAGTTTCCCTGATGAATAAATAGCTGTGTTCGCTGATAAAAATGGTCCATACAATCAAATCTTTTCAAATTCAATGTTTGTTTACATTTGTTGGTCGGCTATCTTATTATATTATGTATTTACCGCACTCCTAACTCAAATCCAGCAATATTTTTGGACAAGCTAAATGGTTTGCTGTTTAAACTCACTAAAAATAATAAAAAGCGAATAATTTTGGCAGGTGATTTAAATCTGGATACTTTAAAAGTCAATAAATATTCTAAACTGTTAACAAATATGCTTTTAAATTATAACATGAGATTCCATATAACTGTGGCGACGAGGAAAACATCCTGTATCGATCATTTAATTAGCAATATCTCTACAGCAAAGGGATCAGTGGTGTACCTCGGACTATCTGATCATGAAACCGCACAAATATTAGAATTCCCATTGGTAATTAAAAATATAAAGGTGCAATGGTTCGAGTACAGAAGAGATTTTAACAATAATAATATCAGTAAGTTTCTTGAGTGCTTATCGGCTTTCTTTTTCGGAAACATATAGTAAGTCAGATACCGATGAGGCATTCACAGAATTTCACGACTTGTTGACTTTCTTTTTTGAACAATGTTTTCCGGAAATAAAAATAAAAATAAATAATAAACATAAAAAAACAAAATGGATAACTAAAGCAATAAAAACATCATGCATAGTAAAAAGAAATCTGTACTTTAAATACGTGACTACTAAAACAAATAAAAAAATAACAAACTGAAATATAAAAAATATTCAAAAATACTTAAAAAATGCATATTATGTTCACAACGAATAGGTAATAGGAAGTATATTAAGGGAGCTGACAATAAATGCAAAGCAGTATGGAACCTAATTAAGTCTCAAACCTCTTCACAAAGTCAAGTGACAAATATTGTCAAAATTAAATCTAACAACAAAATAATAAATGATCCACTTGACATAGCTAATTCTTTTAATAATTTTTTCATTGACATTACGAATACTCAAAAAACTAATATATTGACAAAAGAGTCATTTTGTAGCTCTACGGCTAGTATTTTCTTAAAACCTACTACCCCAGATGAAATTCAACGGACTCTTTTTGAAGAACACAAATTCGGTGGGATATGACTTGTCCACAAAAATATTAAAACTAAGTGCAATTTATATAGCAAAAGCACTTAGTCACATAATTAATCTCTCTTTCTCGCAGGGAGTTTATCATGAGAAACTAAAAAAATCTATAGTTAAGCCCTTATATAAGAAAGGTGATAAATCTGACATGAATAATTATCGACCAGTGACATTAATTCCTATTTTATCTAAAGTAATAGAACGCGTTATGTTAAATCGCTTAAACGAATTTATAGATAAATTTAAAATTATTAAAAAAGAACAAAATGGTTTTCAAAAGAACAAATCGACATCTTTAGCAAATTTTAAGCTCATAAAAGCTATTACCGAATGTATCGACAGACAAATTCCGGTAGCAATTTTGTTTTTTGACATGAGCAAAGCATTCGACTTTGTTCATCATGATAAACTAATTAATAAACTATACAAATATGGAATCAGAGGCACAGTTAATGATTGGTTTAAGAGCTATCTAACAAATAGGACGCAATATACAGAAATATCTTCTATGTCAGATAAATATAATGAAAAACGTATCTGTAAATCAGACTATCGATGTAATAACTCCGGCGTACCCCAAGGCATTATTCTCGGACCTATATTATTCCTATTATATATTAATGACATTCCTGATTCGACATTACATGAAACTATACTGTTTGCTGATGACACTACAGTAATTATTAAATGCACTGACAAACAAAATTTTGAATATGACATAAATATAACAGTTAAAAAAGTTATAGAATGGCTAGACAATAACAATCTAAAAGTCAATATAGAATAAACTAAATTAATGCAGTTTCATACATATAAAGCTAATCCGATCCAATTAAATGTAAATTTTAACAATAATATAATTGAAGAAGTAAAGAGTATTAAATTTTTAGGATTACTATTGGATAGCAATTGCAACTGGAAGCTCCACATAGATACAATATGTAAAAAAATTAATAGTTTTGTATATGCACTTAAACGGCTTAGAGATATAACATCAGGCGAAGCATCTCTTAATGCATATTTTGGATATGTAGTAGTATAGTCAAGCATACGTTATGGCCTAATACTATGGGGTAACTCTACAGATGTGGACTTAGTTCTTAGGGCTCAGAAAAAGTGTATACGTGCTATATGTGGTGCCCATTATTTAGAATCGTGCAGGCCACTATTTAGAAAGTTTAAAATATGCCTGCACCATGTATTTACATAAAACAAATAGCCTTATTTGTCAGACAATATCCGGAATTCTTTCCAAAAGTTGAGGATATACTCAAGAAAGAGTCAAGAGGCCAATACAAGCATGATTTATATATACCAAAATGTAAACTTAGTTTAGTAAAGAAAAATGTGTTCCATATGGCAATAACAATTTATAATAACCTTCCCTTGAGTATAAAATAATTGCCAAATAAATTATTCAGTGGAAGACTACATCGCTGGTTATTAGAAAATAGTTTTTATTCATTGACCGAATATAATAATTATAAGCGAATCACGTAGGACATTTTATTATTTTATTTTATTTTGACATTTTATTATTTTATTTTGACATTTTTCTTATCTAGGTGTATTATTTTGACATTAATTTATATTATATAATATTGACATATGTAATGAACCTATATAAGATTAATGTATGTAAATAAATATTTTGTTTTAGCCTAAGTTTGTTAATTAGTATTAGGACCCAAATTAATATTTGTACGCCTCTTAAGGTAGATTGTTGCATGTAAAAATATATTGTTCACCTTCATTTGTAACCATACAATCACAAATAAATATTTCATTTCATTTCATTTCACTGTTGGAGTTGGGCCTTCCAAAACATATATGTGGAGAATTTGACCATGCTGGCCAGACGGCTTGACGAGTCTAATGTTAATATTTATTGACAATATATTATTCGATTCCACAATTTGGTATTAGTAGAATTGGGACCGGGTCTCATTGACTGTCACCGTCCATTTTTTGGATTTTAGGGAGATGGTTCTTTTAACTAAGCCACTACCGCTTACTACCAAATATTTATGATTGCTTAGTAAATGTCCAAATTAAATTAAATTAATATAATAAAAAATATTATCACGACCGTACAGTAAAATCATTTTTTTACTACTAGCCTACTTAGGAGGTATATAGTCCCATCATAACAAGTGGCAAGTCCAACGTCACCAGAGGAGAGAGAATAAATCTACGGCTTTAACCGCTAGGATACGGAGGCAATAATAATAATAATAATATATACACCTAACCTCACCAAAGCATCTGGAAAAAAGGGCAATAAGCTTTTCAGGAGTGGAGGTCTAGGAGTCTTGGTCTAGGGCATGTGATAATAAATACATAATAACGTTACCCACCTACGTTATTTCTACATCCACCAGCAGAGACGCCTCTTCGCCAGCCACCCTGATGCAGCCTCATCTGCCACCGATATTTATCGGCCAAAGACGGCTCTTCTCTCGAAGTCTCCGCATCTAAGTAAACTAATTCTAAGTGGGTAAACACTTTCCCTAACTCAGTGAACAGCATCCAGAAGCCGTGCGAGACTGACGTCAAGTGATCTCGATCTTGTACCGATATAGATTCCCATCTGAAACATTATTATATTATGCTTTTGCACGGAAATGTCAAAAATGATAATCGGAAATACTCGTACGTAGTTTATTATTATTATAATAATAACACAAAACTTTTTAATGTAGTAATTTATTAATGCAGTGGGTAATATTAATGTTTATAAGTTTTCCCAATATACGTTATTTTGTTGTATTTTATGTTAAGGTAAGGAGAATGTTTCGTTTACTAATGTCAAAAAAAATACTAAGCGTATTTTTTAAGTTTCTTGTGGTGGTTTTAACATCTCAATATTATACAACATTTTTTTCATTTCGACATTTGATACTAAATAATTAAGTTCCATATTAATGAATATAAAAATGTCACTCATTTAATACAATAATAGATTGGGTCCCGAGTTTTCCAGATGGAAATACTTGTACATTATGCACTATTTCTGTAGAGGCAATGGTACCTTTACACTTTTATTTTTATCAGAAATATGTATTCAAAAAATAAATAATTTTGGTGCAACTTAGCCTAAGAAAGCAAAAAGCGTTGGTAAAAGAAATCTGCTGAATCGATAGAACTGTTTTAGATAACCATATCTTTGGTATCACTTGGAAAACAAAAAACATCTCGATTTTTACACGTTATAGCTACACATAGATAATATCGTGAATAAAATATAAAATAGTTATTTTTTATGCAATGCATAGTTATATTAAGTGCAGCGATACCCATATTTAAATAATAAAAAAAATAACATAAAGTTTAAAAAGATGCACTTTCTACTCCTGTTTCAACCATACCCAAGTAATAAAGTTCATTACAGCCCCTAGAACACAGCGTCCTAGACCTCCACTGTGGAGATGGGCCTTCCAGAACATATATCTGGAGAATTTGGCCTACACTCGCCACGCTGGCCAGACGGCTTGGCGAGGATATGATGTCAATTATTATGATAATTCATTAACGATTCCACAGGTTGGTATTAGTAAAACCGGGACCGGCGGCTTAAAGTGCTCTCCGAGGCACGGGAACGGTGGTGTTATAAATCTATGACAAATGTACGTAAGAAAAGTGTATTTCTCATTGGTACATGCTGGGTGAGTTTGAACCGATCTTTGAAGGCGTTCTTACAACCGAGGCACCAACGCGCCATAGTTTATATTAATTAGTGTTGTAAAATGACATCATGCATTATGGGCTATTTTCTTGTGCTATATAATGATTTAAAAAAATATATATAAGTGCCTCGATTCTTTTATTGTTAAGACTAATGTTATTTTTACCATATATATATATTACCGTGCAATAAAGTTATTTGTAAAATAAAATATGTAGTTTTCGTATTAATGAAGTCCTTTAGTACTAGAGCTGACATGATAATATTTTAAACATTTTGCACATATGAAGTAAAGGGTTTTTCTACTTAAATTGTAATCTTGTTAGAATAATTTATCCAAAAATGCATATATAGATGTGAATACAAATAATTCAAATCCCCATACAAGATGTTTTTTTCAAGGGAGTGTATCTACCTGTCTGTATCTATGACAACGTGAGTAAGTGGAGGGTCTCCCGGAGCGGGCGGTCTGCTCAGTCTCACGACATGAACCTTCTGAAGAATCCACCTAAATATAGTAAGTAATAAATTTGTAGTTAGGTACGTTACTTTACAGACAACTATAAGTTTTCGACTTTTTAACCATTAAAAACTAAGTCGTAGTGACTGTTACAATACAATAAAAAAAAAAGATTTATGTTTAGCAAAATTAGGAAAGTTCTTGCGAGACTTGCGCAATACCAACACGAAGACTGCAAGACGAAGACATAGCGCAACTCTGCTTCCCACCTTTTGTTTTACTTTAATTTTACACTGTTACTTGATTATTACTGCCTCCGTGGTCTAGCGTTTATGTCCGTGGATTTAGACTCGGAGGTACCGGGTTCGATTTCTGGTCGGGACACAATAATATTTATTAATGTCAATAAATATACATATTATAATACATTTAATTAATATTTAATTTATTTGTGATATTTCTCGAGTTTGGTACGCTGGAGACATCGACGAGCTTGCCACTTGTCATGATTGGCCTATAGTGAAGTTGGCTAAATGTGAATCCGCTTCTTTATAAGCGTGGTTTCTGACCACCCCGAAAGAGAAACGGTCGTGATGATACTTTTACTTCATTTTTTTAATAATAATATTTTTATTCTGAGTAAATTAATATAAATAAAATATGAATTAAAATCTACTTAAATAATTTATAATTACTTTAAAGAAAATAATTATTTAAGTACCTGTTATTTATATTTATTTCATTAGACTTTATGGCGCCCCTTGGCACCCAGACGCTAGATAATAACAATATGGGTTGTTACAAATAATGTACTAAATAAGAAATATCTTACCTTTTCAATATTGTATATCCTATAATTCATTCCTATTTCAATTCCATTAATACGCCTAGAACTAATAAGCTGAAAAGAGATTAGAAGATAATTAGAAACATATTACTTTTAAGTATATCAAATTAATATGAAAACTTTGTTTGACTGTGTGTATGTAAGTTCGGTTATCTTGCCTTTGCGGCTAAACTACTGAGCCGATTATATAATATACTTTCTTTTATTTAGGAAAGAAACGGAATCGAACGCGTGGAATATATATTTGTAATGGCAGTTGCACGCGCACTATATAAAGATGCCAGCTAAAACAATATTATTATTATTATTGATTAATAGGCGAGCATCGCATTGCTGATATGCCTATATCAAGCACTGGTGTAAAGTTTATTAAATTGTTTAAGTCTATTTCGATTGTCACTAGCCACTTGTCCAGTTTGTTTTTAAAAGTGTTTACAGTTGGGGACTTCAATATGTCTTCTGGTATTTTGTTCCACATATTTACAACTCTGTTATTCATGAAGTGATATCCTATATTTGTATTGGTGGATTTTCTCATTAGCTTCATTCCGTGGTCACGACGGGTAAATATCATTGTGTTAAGCCTAAACATTTTGGCTAGGTGGGGGCAGTTATACCCTCCTGTTAAATGTCTCATTCTTGTAAGCTTTAAATATTTAAGCCTCTATTCATATGACTTCTTCCTCAAGCAGTGTGGGAGTTTAGTTGCCCGCCTCTGTACTCTTTCAAGAATTTCTATATCTTTCTTGAAGTATGGATTCCATACTTGAAAACCATATTCCAATAATGGTCTTATGTATGTTTTATATAATTTTATAAACGTATTGGGGTTAACTTGCTGGAAGGATCTCTTAATTGCATATATAAATATACCAGGGTCCAATAATATTTTTTACCAAATTTTATCAAAGTAGGATCAGCAATTGTTTACCGAGAAAGATGGATAAACAGAAATAAATACAGAAAGCTTATTTCATTCACAGTTATTATATTTGAAAAAAACTATAGAAACTTATATTATAAAATGTCCTTAATTTTATTTCCTAGAAAGTTAATACACTACATTTTTCAAAAGCTCACTCTGACCTGAAAAATCTTTGAAGATATTGAAATGTGCGAACAGAGGAACGCGAAAACGGTAAACTCTTTTAACCCAATAAAGTAAACATTGTACCTTAGAAGTGTGATGTGCACATGTCACGACGCTGGTGGTGTTCAGTAAGGAGTTGAGAAAGTAGGCGTCTCCAGCATCAGGTAGTGGAAGAGACTCCGTAATGCCCCCCGTCAGGTCTGCCAGCCCATCCAACAAGCTACCATACTTTAACGCCTCATAAGATCCGTGTAGTCTGAAAAAATAGTACATTCTTAGAATAATAACGAGGCAAATGAATAGTGTATGTGGTCGTAAGATACTATGCTATCAGTATTAAAACATTTGTTATAGTTTAAAAAGTTTTTATTAAGTTGCTTTTGTTTTATTTATACATAAGATTGGAAAGGAAAATAAATAATAATATGTTATATATATATCTACCATGTTTTTATAAAGGGTTAAAATATATAAAATAATTTCTCTAATCTTATGAAGGATAAAACCGAATACAGATTTTTTAAACCTAAGTAACTTAACTTTTACTAAGTTATCCTGAAAATTCATACTTGGTAACTTTTGATAGTTAGTAAAATACTTGTCAGATTGGAAACGAAAAATATAAGGCGTATGCAGATGATAATTGATGCATTAATAGTTCAATTAACGATTTTATTGCACTGCATATAATGTGAATAGAAAATAAAGTTAATTTATTGACAGCTACTCTCTACACTCTTTATAGTATAAAGTGCCTTTAAGTGCCATAAAGTTAGTTATACATTGCATGCACCCCATGTTTTTCATTTACAATGTTTTATTTTACTATCAAAAGTTGCCAAATGAATTTATTATATGTACATTATTTTTTATTATTATTTCTGATGGCTTGTGACATCCATTAATTGCTCTAAAAATAATATTACAAATAAAAAAACCGCAAACTGTTAGCACAATAATTTACCTTCAGTAACCAAGCCGTTATGGCTCATAACTGGCCTCACATATCGTGCCCGTACTTTGTTCCTAGGCGTTATTATTCTAGGGCTAGGTGGCACGAAAATGAAATTGTTATAATTGTTACGATTAAAGTTTAAAATGGTGTCAAATTTGACAACATTATTTTGACTCCATTTTTAACTTAAAATTGACTTTATTTTGGTACAACTCAATCTAAGAGTACAGTATATCACGACCGTATCTCCTTCACTTTTTGTACACTCACCCGAAATGTGCATAAGTGGGGCGCGAATTCTAGGATGATTTCTAATGGCGACCAAAGAATATTTAAAGATGGCGTCCTGAACGAGGTACTAACAGTTTGTTTGACTTGTCGTTTTCAGCGCCTTGTTTTCATTTTAATTCGCTTTGAAAGTCGTTCGACTTGGGGTTGCTCTATGGTTTTCATACACTTTAAGCAAAATTCTCTCTTTGGTATAGGCCAAAGTGTATTCTGGAAGAGCCCATCTCCAACAGTGGAGGTCTAGGACTTTGTGTTTAACTTCTCAAATAATTAGGTAAATGTAGGCGTGACATTTTACTAGATTTCACTTGAATTTTAAATATTTATTAATGCAAATTAGTTTAAGTTTTGTTTAATCAGATCGTATGTACTATAATAATTTTAATTTGTGTTACCGAAAAATCGATCAATATAAATAATTGATATGATCAAATATATTTACATTGCAAGAGCACATCACTAACTCGGCCATTTTGTTTTAATTTGGTTGCGGTGTAAGGCGACATTTGATTTTTTTCATGATTCTCTACTATTAATTTAAAGTTTAGAACATGTTACTTTTGTTTAAATTATTCGTTTATAGTATAATGTTCACTTTGATATAAAAGGTAAGTCGCTTTTTGGGTTATTTTTTAACAAAACGTATTTTTTAGTACCACGTGCCGTTGTCAGAATAAACGAAGCTCCATCCGCCATCTTGGAATTTAATTTTCAGTATGTAATTTACGCAAATCAGCCAATGTTTATAGCTAATCTATTAGTTATCTATTAGTCATCAGTTGTAACCGATCCAATTCGTATTGCACATATAGTATTTATGCATTTAGAACATAAAATCAAATGTATAAATACTTAATATACATACATAACCTAAAAAATACTTTACGCAAACGAGCTAAAATATTATACAGCCTAAATATTATAAAGTTTACATGTATTATTTTTAGTACAGTCCGACATGTGACGCTTACCTGACGATAAGCGATATGCAAGTTTTAAGAACAAAAGCAACTTACATCTGCCACTATTTTTCCCAGTTAAGCCAAGTGTGTTAGGGACTCATGTCAGTCATGAGTGTTCATATAATTCATGGACCTTGCGCGCTACTTATCATCAGGTGTACGCAAGCTCACATGTCGTGATAATGTATGCGAACAATTTGCTAAAAAAAAAACTATAGTTGGTTTATTAATTTATTTTCAGGTTATAATTTTTCAAGTGTGCCTTTAAGGCCAAATCCTAAACTACAAGGAATATTGAAAAATGCTCAAAAGAGTCACCGTGCCGATTTTAATATAAACTCAAACTACATCATTAGTTTTTTTTTTAATTTATTCTCCTAGCCAGGAATCCAACTAGTCGATTTTTAAAAAGAAGCTGATATATTGATTTTAAACGACACGCTTATAAGGGTTGAATTTTGGTAAGTAACTTCAAACGGCAAACTAAAGGAAAGTGCTCATTTTAAAGAAAATATTATAGCGTTTCACTATCCCTACTTTATAAATACCTTGAATTCCTCGTCTTTTGGCTTCATAATACATCATATCTCATTAAAATTCATATTTTTCATAATTCAGCTTCCATTGTTCACAACATTTCTTCCTCATACCTTATTTATATCTTTACACCACTTTTTTATTAATTTCAATCAACTTTATTTTACTCAAATTTGTTCTATTTTACTTTTTGCAATATTTTTATTTATTGACAATTCTGTTTTTCGTTCGTTGCTAAGGCAACATTGTCTAATATTTATTTAATTCAAACAATTTCATTAGTTGGTCAAGTAGACGGTGGTAAAATATGAACAGTTAATTACTTATTTTAAAAAAAATGAGCATGTTCCTAAAGTTTACCGTTAGAGATTACTTACCAGAATTGGAGCTAGTGCAATAATACAAAATGAGTTATTTCTTCAAAATCAACCGTTTCGATTTCCCGGCTAGGAGAATTACTTTTTAAATCTAATGATGCAGTTTTAGTTTTTATCAAAATCGGCCTCGTGAATCCTTTGAGCATGCTTCGATATTCCTTGTAGTTTAGGATTTAGCCTTGAAGGCACATTTCAAAAATTCAGCCCTGCATTTACAGGTATTATATATTTGTTTGTTTATAAATCCTATTAACTCATTGCATATTTAGTGTAAAGCCTTAATATATAAAGGTAAATATTTAAAAAGAATAATCGCAATAAGATAAAAGTAATGAAACTAAAGTATTTATTTGAATTATAATAAACATGCGTACAGTTTTCAGATACCTATAGTTTTAGTATCTACAAAATAAAATTAGATATTAAATAGGTGTGTATAAAATATGAAGTGTGTGTGTGTGTTTGTCTATTTATAGATAATGCCATTATTCTTAGGTTTTTGTCATTAATAAGAATCGTAATTATAGTTAGTAATAGTATAGTATATGTATAATTCTAAAACCTATGATTAAAAATGTTTTTTTTTTTTATTTGATAGGTGAATATCTGTACTATAGCCGCCTTAATGTTGGACCACTATCTACGCCACACCCTGTATATAATATTTAGTTCTATTTGTTATATAGGTATTGTTTTTACCCCTATTATTTATATTTTGCTAAATCTATGTTTAACATTTAAATGGATACTTTACTGGATTGTGTAACTTTTGGAATTGTTATAATTCTGTTTTAAGGTCTGTATTTTTTCTGAATAAATAAAAATAAAGTAAATAAAATCACAAAAACTGTAAAACAATAACATAAAAAAAATGGTTAATAATATTTACTAAAGAGAAATAACAATAATAATAATTATCAGCAGATTGTAGAATAATTACCTAATATACTTTCCTCCAGTGCTCATCTTCTTTCTTTTTCTTCCCCCTAGAACACACAGTCCTAGACATCTACGGTGCCAGGGCATATTTCTAGAGAATTTGGCCCACACTCTCAATGCCGCGCTGGCCAGATGGCTTGGCTATGGTATAAAGAGCTCAAACTAAATTAATTGTTTTAAAGTACACATTAGCCTATATGAGATTTATTAACATTTAGCATGCGCATTAGAGCATTAGAATAATAAAAACTAAAGCTCATATTATTATATATAAATATTTATTATATATATATTTATTATATATAGTTTAGGATTTGGCCTTAAAGGCACACTTGAAAAATTATAACCTGAAAATAAATTAATAAACCAACTATAGTTTTTTTTTTAGCAAATTGTTCGCATGATGCTCAACTAAAGTCGTCAACTACTCGTACATTTTATCTACCGAAGGACGAGGGACCGAATCACTGCCGCCGTACAATATATCCTTTTCAAATATTACTATTCGGAAAATTAATGTATTACATTTTATTATTATAGTAAGCTGTTTATCTATCAGAGATGTGCTAGGAAAATTATATGATGATGATGGTGGATAAGCAGTATAGTGGTAATAAAATGTTATTACATAGTCAAGTTATAGATTTGTATAGTAACTCTGTTTTTTTATAACAATAATAGTAAAGCCTAAAATAAATGTACCTATGTAATGAAATATTTTTCTATAATATGTAACGAAATAGTAAATACGTTACAAATAGTGTATATAGTAAGTAAAATACTCAATGTTATAATTTCGTAACGTACTTACTACTTCGTTGCAATATTTTGTGACAAATACTTTTCGTTACTCACATGCATTTATTTTCAGCTTTGCTTATTATCAAACTAACTAACCGCCAGTTTATGAATAAATGTATAAAATAACCTTGTTATGTTACGAGACATTTAATTTAACGTACTCTACGTACGTGCGCACGTACTCGCTACGCACCTTCAATTAGCGTATTGTCGTAATAAGCAAAATAAAAGTATACTTTATCAATGTGTTTTATTTTTTCCTAAATTAATTTCCTAAACTTTGTTTGTGTGTTTATATTAAAAAAATGTTTTTATTTCCAGAAACTTCATCGGTTGCAGAATTTGTGAAGGAGTTTAGTCTGTACACGTATTCTGATCCCATAAATCGGACGACATGCAAGTTGGCAAGTATTAAATTTTGCACTTTACTTTAGGTCACGACCATCACTGCTGGAGAGGGACTTTCCAGAATAAATTTTAGGAGAATTTTGCCAACACTTGTCGTAATTATTAACGATTCTTCACGTTGGTATAAGTAGTACCGGGTCCGAGGGCCTAACGTACTCTCCGAGGCAAAGTTACATACGAAAAGTGTATTTCTTATTGGTACATGCCAGGGTTCGAACCGCGACCCTTATGAATTTAAGGAAAAGTTTCTTTAAGCTGCGCTACCACCGCTCTAAGACAAACATTTTTAAATTTTATAGTTTTTATCACAAGCCCGCGCGCGCCACGCACCCAGGCTGGGTTGAGAATGGAGACAGTTTTGGGTGTGTTCCAGACAGTATCGGGTAATCATTGGTCATTCAATGGTATAAAAGTGGCCTTGTGAATTACGAACCTGTTACCTGCCTCAGTAAGCAGCCTTCCTTTAGGAAGTGATATCCCGTCTTCCAAGAATAGGAGCAACAGATATGATGGGCTTAACTGACTACTTACATTAGACCATTAGTCCGCCCCGAATTAACTTCAGCTTTAATAAATAATCAATAACTTTCATATTAGTGATTTTGTTTTTTAATTTCTTGTTTTAGAAGAACAAAAATCGAAGGAGTCCGAGTGTCCGCCTCCACCACAGTCTTCACATTCGCCTGCACCTCAGCCGTGGCATTCAATTCAGTTTCCATCTCCGCCACCACCTCAGTCGCTCTGCGGGACCGGGCTGACGTATACGACCCCCGTTAACGAGGATACGTGACCGACGAAAGTCAGCCACATAAACCTCGAGAACGGGAGGTCGAGTCGACAGACGAACGATCCCGATGCACCTATTATCCGGGCGGCAGGAAGCGAAGATCTTCAATCAAACGACATGTTCAGCTTGAGGCAGAGCTTCGGCGCAGGCTTCTATATTTCCCGCAGCAGGCTTGGTTGTTCTCTATTGGCGTATGTGTTCGTCTCTATTCTATTAGACTATTCTGGTTGTTCGGTCGTGACTGTTCCTTCAGATTATTTTCGGACCCGATAATGGCCTATCTTATACGCCCCGATACTCGCCGCTGCTATGTTGGTCTAGTCCGCACAAGCTCGACCAATCAGCGACGAGTATCGGCCAACCAAACCGTGCCGGGGGTAATAATAATAAGCCGCCGGAAGATAATCTTTATTTATAAAATCCTATTCTATTTACAAATGATTTCTTACTAAGTTACTATATGTACAAATTAACTTAGTATAAATAAAGACTATAACTATGTATTATAGGACTATGACATGATGATGTTAAACTATACATCGGCTATAGAAATGTCATAGTCCTATATTAATTCTATATCTGTACAAACTATATCTATACTATAATCTATACTATATCTATCCTGCCTACACTATTGCCTACTGTTATTATTCCGTCGTGCACATTCTCCCGCCGTTCAGTGACGAGGGCTGGACCGCAGGGCTGCTCTCGCGCTGCAATCTCTTCTATAGTGACACGACGGCTGGCACGATGTCGATGGGCAGGGTCACACGACATCAGGGTAGGGCGAATCGGCTTGCGCTACCGTCTCCGCCTCAGATTCCGCCGTTGTCTCCGCCTCGGATTCCGATGTGGTCTCCGCCTGCGTCTTTGACCTTGTCTCCGCCTGCGCCTCTGCGCCGTTCGCAACGGCTTCGGAATCGGCTTGCGCTACCGTCTCCGCCTCAGATTCCGCCGTTGTCTCCGCCTCGGATTCCGATGTGGTCTCCGCCTGCGTCTTTGACCTTGTCTCCGCCTGCGCCTCTGCGCCGTTCGCAACGGCTTCGGAATCGGCTTGCGCTACCGTCTCCGCCTCAGATTCCGCCGTTGTCTCCGCCTCGGATTCCGATGTGGTCTCCGCCTGCGTCTTTGACCTTGTCTCCGCCTGCGCCTCTGCGCCGTTCGTAACGGCTTCGGAATCGGCTTGCGCTACCGTACCCGATAATGGCCTATCTTATACGCCTCGATACTCGCCGCTGCTATGTTGGTCTAGCCTTAAATAACTTAATCTGTTTTCGTTTATCACTTTATATACCTAATCTTTTTTTTTTATTAAAACTCATTTAGACTCTGTTGATGTTGATAGATTTTTATTTTAAATATTCTATAGTTTTTGTTTACAGTTACATATACAGTTTTATATAATATATCTGACTTTGTTGTTCTCTATTGGCGTATGTGTTCGTCTCTATTCTATTAGACAATTCTGGTTGTTCGGTCAGTCTGTATTTTCGGACCCGATAATGGCCTATCTTATACGCCCCGATACTCGCCGCTGCTATGTTGGTCTAGCCCGCACAAGCTCGACCAATCAGCGACGAGTATCGGCCAACCAAACCGTGCCGGGGGTAATAATAATAAGCCGCCGGAAGATAATCTTTATTTATAAAATCCTATTCTATTTACAAATGATTTCTTACTAAGTTTCTATATGTACAAATTAACTTAGTATAAATAAAGACTATAACTATGTATTATAGGACTATGACATGATGATGTTAAACTATACATCGGCTATAGAAATGTCATAGTCCTATATTAATTCTATATCTGTACAAACTATATCTATACTATAAACTAACTATATCTATACTATAATCTATACTATATCTATCCTGCCTACACTATTGCCTACTGTTATTATTCCGTCGTGCACATTCTCCCGCCGTTCAGTGACGAGGGCTGGACCGCAGGGCTGCTCTCGCGCTGCAATCTCTTCTATAGTGACACGACGGCTGGCACGATGTCGATGGGCAGGGTCACACGACATCAGGGTAGGGCGTGTAGGACTGCTGCTCCCGCCGATATTGTTACAGCGGTTACGAACGCGGCAGGTCTATTCTATGAGACTATATTACAAGGGTCGTCTGGCTGTCTATTTTGATGAAGAGACGTATTCTATTACCAATATTAATTCATCTATACTCGCATATTCTTTGCTTTCTGCCTTCAATTGTCTGGAGCATTTTGTAGATTAATTGGACTATTACTGCCGAGTCTAATCCAGACTTAATCGCTAGACTTAAAACTGCGTGTTACAAAATTTTAATGCTTTTCCTTGAGTTCGCGGTAATATCGACCAAACACGTCGGGTATATGGGAGTTGACTAGATGCTTTTTCACACTTCGCTTGGGGGACTCCAAGTTATAGGAAAGTGGAAACACAGAGGCTGGAAGAACATTCCACATATTTATTGTGCGACAGATGTATGAGTCCCAAAATTTATACGTACGCGAAGGGATGGTGACTACGGTATGTGGGTGACTACTACACATCTTAAAGTCTAACTGGCAATTTCAGTTTTGAAAATCAATTACAATTAATAGATTGTCTAAATCTTGCCCAGTTTGCTTGATGTCTCCTGTAGATTACATCTTATAATTAACAGTCTAACTGGCAATTTTAGTTAAAAAATTAATTAAAATTAATAGATTGTCTAAATCTTGCCCAGTTTGCTTGATGTCTCCTGTAGTCAATATTATTGATATCTGACTATTAGTATTACATCTTATAATTAACAGTCTAACTGGCAATTTTAGTTTAGAAAATCAATTAAAATTAATAGATTGTCTAAATCTTGCCCAGTTTGCTTGATGTCTCCTGTAGATTACATCTTATAATTAACAGTCTAACTGGCAATTTTAGTTTAAAAAATTAATTAAAATTATTAGATTGTCTAAATCTTGCCCAGTTTGCTTGATGTCTCCTGTAGATTACATCTTATAATTAACAGTCTAACTGGCAATTTCAGTTTAGAAAATCAATTAAAATTAATAGATTGTCTAAATCTTGCCCAGTTTGCTTGATGTCTCTTGTAGTCAATATTATTGACATCCCACTACTAGTATTGCATCTTATAATTAACAGTCTAACTGGCAATTTCAGTTTAGAAAATCAATTAAAATTAATAGATTGTCTAAATCTTGCCCAGTTTGCTTGATGTCTCTTGTAGTCAATATTATTGACATCACGCTACTAGTATTGCATCTTATAATTAACAGTCTAACTGGCAATTTCAGTTTAGAAAATCAATTAAAATTAATAAATTGTCTAAATCTTGCCCAGCTTGCTTGATGTCTCTTGTAGTCAATATTATTGACATCCGACTACTAGTATTGCATCTTATAATTAACAGTCTAACTGGCAATTTCAGTTAAGAAAATCAATTAAAATTAATAGATTGTCTAAATCTTGCCCAGTTTGCTTGATGTCTCCTGTAGTCAATATTATTGATACCTGACTATTAGTATTACATCTTATAATTAACAGTCTAACTGGCAATTTCAGTTTAGAAAATCAATTAAAATTTATAGATTGTCTAAACCTTTCCCAGTTTTCTTTAAGTCTTCTACGTTTTGCAGAGTCCGAGGGGACACTTTCTACCTGTCATCTGATGCACCTGAGCACATCTTCTTCCGTCTGTGGTGCAGGACGACATCATTTTTCGGATAATAGTTTAGAAAATCAATTAAAATTAATAGATTGTCTAAATCTTGCCCAGTTTGCTCGTTGTCTCCGCCTCGGATTCCGATGTGAGAGAGTTTCTTCGCGCGCAAAGCGCGCGGTGGGCTTTGGGGGTGACCCCGTAAGCCGGCTGGAACTCGGCGGGCGACGGCCCACCGGTGTCTGTTTTCTCCCCTGATATGTGCTGGCAGGGGAGGGGACCCGTGTGAGGGGGGGTCCCTTGTGGCGAGGTTGGTGGTGCCCCCGACCTGGAAGCGGCCGGGGGAGGGGCCGCGAGAAGGGTGCGGCCCCTGTGTCATCTTCTTCAGTTCCCGACCTTAGGGTGGTCGGGAACGCTGGGTCTTCGCCCCCGGCCTGGAAGCGGGCGGGGGAGGGGTCACGAGGCGTAGTGTGACCCCTATGATGTCATCTTCTTCAGTTCCCGACCTTAGGGTGGTCGGGAACGCTGGGTCTTCGCCCCCGGCCTGGAAGCGGGCGGGGGAGGGGTCACGAGGCGTAATGTGACCCCTATGATGTCGTCTTCTTCAATCCCCGACCTCAGGGCGGTCGGGGATACTCTTCGCCCCCGGCCTGGAAGCGGGCGGGGGAGGGACCACGGGGCGTAGTGTGGCCCCTATGAGGTCATCATCTTCGGCCTCCGACCTGAGGGTGGTCGGAGACGCTCTTCATGGTGTGATCCCGGTCTGGTTGGCGACCGGGAGTGGGCCTCGGGGGTGTGGGCCCTGTGCGGTCTTCTTCTTCACCTCGGCGGGGGGGGCCCCAGGGTCTCCCGGGGCAGGCGGCGGCCTTCCGGTGGCCGTGCGTGAAGCGGTGCGATGCCCTGAAGATGGACGTGCCGGCTGCGGTCGGCTCCGTCAAACATCCGTTTGGCGAGCCTGGCCACGAACTGCTCGATGGTTTCCATCTTCAGGTCCTCGTGGATATTGGAGTTGCGCACGAACCACGGTGCGCCGACTGCCGCGCGCAGACAGAGGTTCTGCTGGGCCTGCATCTTGGTCTTGTTGGTTGCTGAAAGCAGGTGGAGCCATGCCGGAGCGGCGTAGGTGAGGCGTGAGCGGATGAAGGTCTTATAGATGTTGACCTTTACCCAGGATGGCAAAGAGGAGTGCAGCTATATATTATTGATATCTGACTATTAGTATTACATCTTATAATTAACAGTCTAACTGGCAATTTTAGTTTAGAAAATCAATTAAAATTAATAGATTGTCTAAATCTTGCCCAGTTTGCTTGATGTCTCCTGTAGATTACATCTTATAATTAACAGTCTAACTGGCAATTTTAGTTTAAATAATTAATTAAAATTATTAGATTGTCTAAATCTTGCCCAGTTTGCTTGATGTCTCCTGTAGATTACATCTTATAATTAACAGTCTAACTGGCAATTTCAGTTTAGAAAATCAATTAAAATTAATAGATTGTCTAAATCTTGCCCAGTTTGCTTGATGTCTCTTGTAGTCAATATTATTGACATCCGACTACTAGTATTGCATCTTATAATTAACAGTCTAACTGGCAATTTCAGTTAAGAAAATCAATTAAAATTAATAGATTGTCTAAATCTTGCCCAGTTTGCTTGATGTCTCCTGTAGTCAATATTATTGATACCTGACTATTAGTATTACATCTTATAATTAACAGTCTAACTGGCAATTTCAGTTTAGAAAATCAATTAAAATTTATAGATTGTCTAAACCTTTCCCAGTTTTCTTTAAGTCTTCTACGTTTTGCAGAGTCCGAGGGGACACTTTCTACCTGTCATCTGATGCACCTGAGCACATCTTCTTCCGTCTGTGGTTCAGGACGACATCATTTTTCGGATAATAGTTTAGAAAATCAATTAAAATTAATAGATTGTCTAAATCTTGCCCAGTTTGCTCGTTGTCTCCGCCTCGGATTCCGATGTGAGAGAGTTTCTTCGCGCGCAAAGCGCGCGGTGGGCTTTGGGGGTGACCCCGTAAGCCGGCTGGAACTCGGCGGGCGACGGCCCACCGGTGTCTGTTTTCTCCCCTGATATGTGCTGGCAGGGGAGGGGACCCGTGTGAGGGGGGGTCCCTTGTGGCGAGGTTGGTGGTGCCCCCGACCTGGAAGCGGCCGGGGGAGGGGCCGCGAGAAGGGTGCGGCCCCTGTGTCATCTTCTTCAGTTCCCGACCTTAGGGTGGTCGGGAACGCTGGGTCTTCGCCCCCGGCCTGGAAGCGGGCGGGGGAGGGGTCACGAGGCGTAGTGTGACCCCTATGATGTCATCTTCTTCAGTTCCCGACCTTAGGGTGGTCGGGAACGCTGGGTCTTCGCCCCCGGCCTGGAAGCGGGCGGGGGAGGGGTCACGAGGCGTAATGTGACCCCTATGATGTCGTCTTCTTCAATCCCCGACCTCAGGGCGGTCGGGGATACTCTTCGCCCCCGGCCTGGAAGCGGGCGGGGGAGGGACCACGGGGCGTAGTGTGGCCCCTATGAGGTCATCATCTTCGGCCTCCGACCTGAGGGTGGTCGGAGACGCTCTTCATGGTGTGATCCCGGTCTGGTTGGCGACCGGGAGTGGGCCTCGGGGGTGTGGGCCCTGTGCGGTCTTCTTCTTCACCTCGGCGGGGGGGGCCCCAGGGTCTCCCGGGGCAGGCGGCGGCCTTCCGGTGGCCGTGCGTGAAGCGGTGCGATGCCCTGAAGATGGACGTGCCGGCTGCGGTCGGCTCCGTCAAACATCCGTTTGGCGAGCCTGGCCACGAACTGCTCGATGGTTTCCATCTTCAGGTCCTCGTGGATATTGGAGTTGCGCACGAACCACGGTGCGCCGACTGCCGCGCGCAGACAGAGGTTCTGCTGGGCCTGCATCTTGGTCTTGTTGGTTGCTGAAAGCAGGTGGAGCCATGCCGGAGCGGCGTAGGTGAGGCGTGAGCGGATGAAGGTCTTATAGATGTTGACCTTTACCCAGGATGGCAAAGAGGAGTGCAGCTATATATTATTGATATCTGACTATTAGTATTACATCTTATAATTAACAGTCTAACTGGCAATTTCAGTTTAGAAAATCAATTAAAATTTATAGATTGTCTAAACCTTTCCCAGTTTTCTTTAAGTCTTCTACGTTTTGCAGAGTCCGAGGGGACACTTTCTACCTGTCATCTGATGCACCTGAGCACATCTTCTTCCGTCTGTGGTTCAGGACGACATCATTTTTCGGATAATAGTTTAGAAAATCAATTAAAATTAATATATTGTCTAAATCTTGCCCAGTTTGCTCGTTGTCTCCGCCTCGGATTCCGATGTGAGAGAGTTTCTTCGCGCGCAAAGCGCGCGGTGGGCTTTGGGGGTGACCCCGTAAGCCGGCTGGAACTCGGCGGGCGACGGCCCACCGGTGTCTGTTTTCTCCCCTGATATGTGCTGGCAGGGGAGGGGACCCGTGTGAGGGGGGGTCCCTTGTGGCGAGGTTGGTGGTGCCCCCGACCTGGAAGCGGCCGGGGGAGGGGCCGCGAGAAGGGTGCGGCCCCTGTGTCATCCTCTTCAGTTCCCGACCTTAGGGTGGTCGGGAACGCTGGGTCTTCGCCCCCGGCCTGAAAGCGGGCGGGGGAGGGGTCACGAGGCGTAGTGTGACCCCTATGATGTCATCTTCTTCAGTTCCCGACCTTAGGGTGGTCGGGAACGCTGGGTCTTCGCCCCCGGCCTGGAAGCGGGCGGGGGAGGGGTCACGAGGCGTAATGTGACCCCTATGATGTCGTCTTCTTCAATCCCCGACCTCAGGGCGGTCGGGGATACTCTTCGCCCCCGGCCTGGAAGCGGGCGGGGGAGGGACCACGGGGCGTAGTGTGGCCCCTATGAGGTCATCATCTTCGGCCTCCGACCTGAGGGTGGTCGGAGACGCTCTTCATGGTGTGATCCCGGTCTGGTTGGCGACCGGGAGTGGGCCTCGGGGGTGTGGGCCCTGTGCGGTCTTCTTCTTCACCTCGGCGGGGGGGGGCCCAGGGTCTCCCGGGGCAGGCGGCGGCCTTCCGGTGGCCGTGCGTGAAGCGGTGCGATGCCCTGAAGATGGACGTGCCGGCTGCGGTCGGCTCCGTCAAACATCCGTTTGGCGAGCCTGGCCACGAACTGCTCGATGGTTTCCATCTTCAGGTCCTCGTGGATATTGGAGTTGCGCACGAACCACGGTGCGCCGACTGCCGCGCGCAGACAGAGGTTCTGCTGGGCCTGCATCTTGGTCTTGTTGGTTGCTGAAAGCAGGTGGAGCCATGCCGGAGCGGCGTAGGTGAGGCGTGAGCGGATGAAGGTCTTATAGATGTTGACCTTTACCCAGGATGGCAAAGAGGAGTGCAGCTATATATTATTGATATCTGACTATTAGTATTACATCTTATAATTAACAGTCTAACTGGCAATTTCAGTTTAGAAAATCAATTAAAATTTATAGATTGTCTAAACCTTTCCCAGTTTTCTTTAAGTCTTCTACGTTTTGCAGAGTCCGAGGGGACACTTTCTACCTGTCATCTGATGCACCTGAGCACATCTTCTTCCGTCTGTGGTTCAGGACGACATCATTTTTCGGATAATAGTTTAGAAAATCAATTAAAATTAATAGATTGTCTAAATCTTGCCCAGTTTGCTCGTTGTCTCCGCCTCGGATTCCGATGTGAGAGAGTTTCTTCGCGCGCAAAGCGCGCGGTGGGCTTTGGGGGTGACCCCGTAAGCCGGCTGGAACTCGGCGGGCGACGGCCCACCGGTGTCTGTTTTCTCCCCTGATATGTGCTGGCAGGGGAGGGGACCCGTGTGAGGGGGGGTCCCTTGTGGCGAGGTTGGTGGTGCCCCCGACCTGGAAGCGGCCGGGGGAGGGGCCGCGAGAAGGGTGCGGCCCCTGTGTCATCTTCTTCAGTTCCCGACCTTAGGGTGGTCGGGAACGCTGGGTCTTCGCCCCCGGCCTGGAAGCGGGCGGGGGAGGGGTCACGAGGCGTAGTGTGACCCCTATGATGTCATCTTCTTCAGTTCCCGACCTTAGGGTGGTCGGGAACGCTGGGTCTTCGCCCCCGGCCTGGAAGCGGGCGGGGGAGGGGTCACGAGGCGTAATGTGACCCCTATGATGTCGTCTTCTTCAATCCCCGACCTCAGGGCGGTCGGGGATACTCTTCGCCCCCGGCCTGGAAGCGGGCGGGGGAGGGACCACGGGGCGTAGTGTGGCCCCTATGAGGTCATCATCTTCGGCCTCCGACCTGAGGGTGGTCGGAGACGCTCTTCATGGTGTGATCCCGGTCTGGTTGGCGACCGGGAGTGGGCCTCGGGGGTGTGGGCCCTGTGCGGTCTTCTTCTTCACCTCGGCGGGGGGGGCCCCAGGGTCTCCCGGGGCAGGCGGCGGCCTTCCGGTGGCCGTGCGTGAAGCGGTGCGATGCCCTGAAGATGGACGTGCCGGCTGCGGTCGGCTCCGTCAAACATCCGTTTGGCGAGCCTGGCCACGAACTGCTCGATGGTTTCCATCTTCAGGTCCTCGTGGATATTGGAGTTGCGCACGAACCACGGTGCGCCGACTGCCGCGCGCAGACAGAGGTTCTGCTGGGCCTGCATCTTGGTCTTGTTGGTTGCTGAAAGCAGGTGGAGCCATGCCGGAGCGGCGTAGGTGAGGCGTGAGCGGATGAAGGTCTTATAGATGTTGACCTTTACCCAGGATGGCAAAGAGGAGTGCAGCTATATATTATTGATATCTGACTATTAGTATTACATCTTATAATTAACAGTCTAACTGGCAATTTCAGTTTAGAAAATCAATTAAAATTTATAGATTGTCTAAACCTTTCCCAGTTTTCTTTAAGTCTTCTACGTTTTGCAGAGTCCGAGGGGACACTTTCTACCTGTCATCTGATGCACCTGAGCACATCTTCTTCCGTCTGTGGTTCAGGACGACATCATTTTTCGGATAATAGTTTAGAAAATCAATTAAAATTAATAGATTGTCTAAATCTTGCCCAGTTTGCTCGTTGTCTCCGCCTCGGATTCCGATGTGAGAGAGTTTCTTCGCGCGCAAAGCGCGCGGTGGGCTTTGGGGGTGACCCCGTAAGCCGGCTGGAACTCGGCGGGCGACGGCCCACCGGTGTCTGTTTTCTCCCCTGATATGTGCTGGCAGGGGAGGGGACCCGTGTGAGGGGGGGTCCCTTGTGGCGAGGTTGGTGGTGCCCCCGACCTGGAAGCGGCCGGGGGAGGGGCCGCGAGAAGGGTGCGGCCCCTGTGTCATCTTCTTCAGTTCCCGACCTTAGGGTGGTCGGGAACGCTGGGTCTTCGCCCCCGGCCTGGAAGCGGGCGGGGGAGGGGTCACGAGGCGTAGTGTGACCCCTATGATGTCATCTTCTTCAGTTCCCGACCTTAGGGTGGTCGGGAACGCTGGGTCTTCGCCCCCGGCCTGGAAGCGGGCGGGGGAGGGGTCACGAGGCGTAATGTGACCCCTATGATGTCGTCTTCTTCAATCCCCGACCTCAGGGCGGTCGGGGATACTCTTCGCCCCCGGCCTGGAAGCGGGCGGGGGAGGGACCACGGGGCGTAGTGTGGCCCCTATGAGGTCATCATCTTCGGCCTCCGACCTGAGGGTGGTCGGAGACGCTCTTCATGGTGTGATCCCGGTCTGGTTGGCGACCGGGAGTGGGCCTCGGGGGTGTGGGCCCTGTGCGGTCTTCTTCTTCACCTCGGCGGGGGGGGGCCCAGGGTCTCCCGGGGCAGGCGGCGGCCTTCCGGTGGCCGTGCGTGAAGCGGTGCGATGCCCTGAAGATGGACGTGCCGGCTGCGGTCGGCTCCGTCAAACATCCGTTTGGCGAGCCTGGCCACGAACTGCTCGATGGTTTCCATCTTCAGGTCCTCGTGGATATTGGAGTTGCGCACGAACCACGGTGCGCCGACTGCCGCGCGCAGACAGAGGTTCTGCTGGGCCTGCATCTTGGTCTTGTTGGTTGCTGAAAGCAGGTGGAGCCATGCCGGAGCGGCGTAGGTGAGGCGTGAGCGGATGAAGGTCTTATAGATGTTGACCTTTACCCAGGATGGCAAAGAGGAGTGCAGCTATATATTATTGATATCTGACTATTAGTATTACATCTTATAATTAACAGTCTAACTGGCAATTTCAGTTTAGAAAATCAATTAAAATTTATAGATTGTCTAAACCTTTCCCAGTTTTCTTTAAGTCTTCTACGTTTTGCAGAGTCCGAGGGGACACTTTCTACCTGTCATCTGATGCACCTGAGCACATCTTCTTCCGTCTGTGGTTCAGGACGACATAATTTTTCGGATAATAGTTTAGAAAATCAATTAAAATTAATAGATTGTCTAAATCTTGCCCAGTTTGCTCGTTGTCTCCGCCTCGGATTCCGATGTGAGAGAGTTTCTTCGCGCGCAAAGCGCGCGGTGGGCTTTGGGGGTGACCCCGTAAGCCGGCTGGAACTCGGCGGGCGACGGCCCACCGGTGTCTGTTTTCTCCCCTGATATGTGCTGGCAGGGGAGGGGACCCGTGTGAGGGGGGGTCCCTTGTGGCGAGGTTGGTGGTGCCCCCGACCTGGAAGCGGCCGGGGGAGGGGCCGCGAGAAGGGTGCGGCCCCTGTGTCATCTTCTTCAGTTCCCGACCTTAGGGTGGTCGGGAACGCTGGGTCTTCGCCCCCGGCCTGGAAGCGGGCGGGGGAGGGGTCACGAGGCGTAGTGTGACCCCTATGATGTCATCTTCTTCAGTTCCCGACCTTAGGGTGGTCGGGAACGCTGGGTCTTCGCCCCCGGCCTGGAAGCGGGCGGGGGAGGGGTCACGAGGCGTAATGTGACCCCTATGATGTCGTCTTCTTCAATCCCCGACCTCAGGGCGGTCGGGGATACTCTTCGCCCCCGGCCTGGAAGCGGGCGGGGGAGGGACCACGGGGCGTAGTGTGGCCCCTATGAGGTCATCATCTTCGGCCTCCGACCTGAGGGTGGTCGGAGACGCTCTTCATGGTGTGATCCCGGTCTGGTTGACGACCGGGAGTGGGCCTCGGGGGTGTGGGCCCTGTGCGGTCTTCTTCTTCACCTCGGCGGGGGGGGCCCCAGGTCTCCCGGGGCAGGCGGCGGCCTTCCGGTGGCCGTGCGTGAAGCGGTGCGATGCCCTGAAGATGGACGTGCCGGCTGCGGTCGGCTCCGTCAAACATCCGTTTGGCGAGCCTGGCCACGAACTGCTCGATGGTTTCCATCTTCAGGTCCTCGTGGATATTGGAGTTGCGCACGAACCACGGTGCGCCGACTGCCGCGCGCAGACAGAGGTTCTGCTGGGCCTGCATCTTGGTCTTGTTGGTTGCTGAAAGCAGGTGGAGCCATGCCGGAGCGGCGTAGGTGAGGCGTGAGCGGATGAAGGTCTTATAGATGTTGACCTTTACCCAGGATGGCAAAGAGGAGTGCAGCTATATATTATTGATATCTGACTATTAGTATTACATATTATAATTAACAGTCTAACTGGCAATTTCAGTTTAGAAAATCAATTAAAATTTATAGATTGTCTAAACCTTTCCCAGTTTTCTTTAAGTCTTCTACGTTTTGCAGAGTCCGAGGGGACACTTTCTACCTGTCATCTGATGCACCTGAGCACATCTTCTTCCGTCTGTGGTTCAGGACGACATCATTTTTCGGATAATAGTTTAGAAAATCAATTAAAATTAATAGATTGTCTAAATCTTGCCCAGTTTGCTCGTTGTCTCCGCCTCGGATTCCGATGTGAGAGAGTTTCTTCGCGCGCAAAGCGCGCGGTGGGCTTTGGGGGTGACCCCGTAAGCCGGCTGGAACTCGGCGGGCGACGGCCCACCGGTGTCTGTTTTCTCCCCTGATATGTGCTGGCAGGGGAGGGGACCCGTGTGAGGGGGGGTCCCTTGTGGCGAGGTTGGTGGTGCCCCCGACCTGGAAGCGGCCGGGGGAGGGGCCGCGAGAAGGGTGCGGCCCCTGTGTCATCTTCTTCAGTTCCCGACCTTAGGGTGGTCGGGAACGCTGGGTCTTCGCCCCCGGCCTGGAAGCGGGCGGGGGAGGGGTCACGAGGCGTAGTGTGACCCCTATGATGTCATCTTCTTCAGTTCCCGACCTTAGGGTGGTCGGGAACGCTGGGTCTTCGCCCCCGGCCTGGAAGCGGGCGGGGGAGGGGTCACGAGGCGTAATGTGACCCCTATGATGTCGTCTTCTTCAATCCCCGACCTCAGGGCGGTCGGGGATACTCTTCGCCCCCGGCCTGGAAGCGGGCGGGGGAGGGACCACGGGGCGTAGTGTGGCCCCTATGAGGTCATCATCTTCGGCCTCCGACCTGAGGGTGGTCGGAGACGCTCTTCATGGTGTGATCCCGGTCTGGTTGGCGACCGGGAGTGGGCCTCGGGGGTGTGGGCCCTGTGCGGTCTTCTTCTTCACCTCGGCGGGGGGGGCCCCAGGGTCTCCCGGGGCAGGCGGCGGCCTTCCGGTGGCCGTGCGTGAAGCGGTGCGATGCCCTGAAGATGGACGTGCCGGCTGCGGTCGGCTCCGTCAAACATCCGTTTGGCGAGCCTGGCCACGAACTGCTCGATGGTTTCCATCTTCAGGTCCTCGTGGATATTGGAGTTGCGCACGAACCACGGTGCGCCGACTGCCGCGCGCAGACAGAGGTTCTGCTGGGCCTGCATCTTGGTCTTGTTGGTTGCTGAAAGCAGGTGGAGCCATGCCGGAGCGGCGTAGGTGAGGCGTGAGCGGATGAAGGTCTTATAGATGTTGACCTTTACCCAGGATGGCAAAGAGGAGTGCAGCTATATATTATTGATATCTGACTATTAGTATTACATCTTATAATTAACAGTCTAACTGGCAATTTCAGTTTAGAAAATCAATTAAAATTTATAGATTGTCTAAACCTTTCCCAGTTTTCTTTAAGTCTTCTACGTTTTGCAGAGTCCGAGGGGACACTTTCTACCTGTCATCTGATGCACCTGAGCACATCTTCTTCCGTCTGTGGTTCAGGACGACATCATTTTTCGGATAATAGTTTAGAAAATCAATTAAAATTAATAGATTGTCTAAATCTTGCCCAGTTTGCTCGTTGTCTCCGCCTCGGATTCCGATGTGAGAGAGTTTCTTCGCGCGCAAAGCGCGCGGTGGGCTTTGGGGGTGACCCCGTAAGCCGGCTGGAACTCGGCGGGCGACGGCCCACCGGTGTCTGTTTTCTCCCCTGATATGTGCTGGCAGGGGAGGGGACCCGTGTGAGGGGGGGTCCCTTGTGGCGAGGTTGGTGGTGCCCCCGACCTGGAAGCGGCCGGGGGAGGGGCCGCGAGAAGGGTGCGGCCCCTGTGTCATCTTCTTCAGTTCCCGACCTTAGGGTGGTCGGGAACGCTGGGTCTTCGCCCCCGGCCTGGAAGCGGGCGGGGGAGGGGTCACGAGGCGTAGTGTGACCCCTATGATGTCATCTTCTTCAGTTCCCGACCTTAGGGTGGTCGGGAACGCTGGGTCTTCGCCCCCGGCCTGGAAGCGGGCGGGGGAGGGGTCACGAGGCGTAATGTGACCCCTATGATGTCGTCTTCTTCAATCCCCGACCTCAGGGCGGTCGGGGATACTCTTCGCCCCCGGCCTGGAAGCGGGCGGGGGAGGGACCACGGGGCGTAGTGTGGCCCCTATGAGGTCATCATCTTCGGCCTCCGACCTGAGGGTGGTCGGAGACGCTCTTCATGGTGTGATCCCGGTCTGGTTGGCGACCGGGAGTGGGCCTCGGGGGTGTGGGCCCTGTGCGGTCTTCTTCTTCACCTCGGCGGGGGGGGGCCCAGGGTCTCCCGGGGCAGGCGGCGGCCTTCCGGTGGCCGTGCGTGAAGCGGTGCGATGCCCTGAAGATGGACGTGCCGGCTGCGGTCGGCTCCGTCAAACATCCGTTTGGCGAGCCTGGCCACGAACTGCTCGATGGTTTCCATCTTCAGGTCCTCGTGGATATTGGAGTTGCGCACGAACCACGGTGCGCCGACTGCCGCGCGCAGACAGAGGTTCTGCTGGGCCTGCATCTTGGTCTTGTTGGTTGCTGAAAGCAGGTGGAGCCATGCCGGAGCGGCGTAGGTGAGGCGTGAGCGGATGAAGGTCTTATAGATGTTGACCTTTACCCAGGATGGCAAAGAGGAGTGCAGCTATATATTATTGATATCTGACTATTAGTATTACATCTTATAATTAACAGTCTAACTGGCAATTTCAGTTTAGAAAATCAATTAAAATTTATAGATTGTCTAAACCTTTCCCAGTTTTCTTTAAGTCTTCTACGTTTTGCAGAGTCCGAGGGGACACTTTCTACCTGTCATCTGATGCACCTGAGCACATCTTCTTCCGTCTGTGGTTCAGGACGACATCATTTTTCGGATAATAGTTTAGAAAATCAATTAAAATTAATAGATTGTCTAAATCTTGCCCAGTTTGCTCGTTGTCTCCGCCTCGGATTCCGATGTGAGAGAGTTTCTTCGCGCGCAAAGCGCGCGGTGGGCTTTGGGGGTGACCCCGTAAGCCGGCTGGAACTCGGCGGGCGACGGCCCACCGGTGTCTGTTTTCTCCCCTGATATGTGCTGGCAGGGGAGGGGACCCGTGTGAGGGGGGGTCCCTTGTGGCGAGGTTGGTGGTGCCCCCGACCTGGAAGGGGCCGCGAGAAGGGTGCGGCCCCTGTGTCATCTTCTTCAGTTCCCGACCTTAGGGTGGTCGGGAACGCTGGGTCTTCGCCCCCGGCCTGGAAGCGGGCGGGGGAGGGGTCACGAGGCGTAGTGTGACCCCTATGATGTCATCTTCTTCAGTTCCCGACCTTAGGGTGGTCGGGAACGCTGGGTCTTCGCCCCCGGCCTGGAAGCGGGCGGGGGAGGGGTCACGAGGCGTAATGTGACCCCTATGATGTCGTCTTCTTCAATCCCCGACCTCAGGGCGGTCGGGGATACTCTTCGCCCCCGGCCTGGAAGCGGGCGGGGGAGGGACCACGGGGCGTAGTGTGGCCCCTATGAGGTCATCATCTTCGGCCTCCGACCTGAGGGTGGTCGGAGACGCTCTTCATGGTGTGATCCCGGTCTGGTTGGCGACCGGGAGTGGGCCTCGGGGGTGTGGGCCCTGTGCGGTCTTCTTCTTCACCTCGGCGGGGGGGGCCCCAGGGTCTCCCGGGGCAGGCGGCGGCCTTCCGGTGGCCGTGCGTGAAGCGGTGCGATGCCCTGAAGATGGACGTGCCGGCTGCGGTCGGCTCCGTCAAACATCCGTTTGGCGAGCCTGGCCACGAACTGCTCGATGGTTTCCATCTTCAGGTCCTCGTGGATATTGGAGTTGCGCACGAACCACGGTGCGCCGACTGCCGCGCGCAGACAGAGGTTCTGCTGGGCCTGCATCTTGGTCTTGTTGGTTGCTGAAAGCAGGTGGAGCCATGCCGGAGCGGCGTAGGTGAGGCGTGAGCGGATGAAGGTCTTATAGATGTTGACCTTTACCCAGGATGGCAAAGAGGAGTGCAGCTATATATTATTGATATCTGACTATTAGTATTACATCTTATAATTAACAGTCTAACTGGCAATTTCAGTTTAGAAAATCAATTAAAATTTATAGATTGTCTAAACCTTTCCCAGTTTTCTTTAAGTCTTCTACGTTTTGCAGAGTCCGAGGGGACACTTTCTACCTGTCATCTGATGCACCTGAGCACATCTTCTTCCGTCTGTGGTTCAGGACGACATCATTTTTCGGATAATAGTTTAGAAAATCAATTAAAATTAATAGATTGTCTAAATCTTGCCCAGTTTGCTCGTTGTCTCCGCCCCGGATTCCGATGTGAGAGAGTTTCTTCGCGCGCAAAGCGCGCGGTGGGCTTTGGGGGTGACCCCGTAAGCCGGCTGGAACTCGGCGGGCGACGGCCCACCGGTGTCTGTTTTCTCCCCTGATATGTGCTGGCAGGGGAGGGGACCCGTGTGAGGGGGGGTGTGAGGGGGGGTCCCTTGTGGCGAGGTTGGTGGTGCCCCCGACCTGGAAGCGGCCGGGGGAGGGGCCGCGAGAAGGGTGCGGCCCCTGTGTCATCTTCTTCAGTTCCCGACCTTAGGGTGGTCGGGAACGCTGGGTCTTCGCCCCCGGCCTGGAAGCGGGCGGGGGAGGGGTCACGAGACGTAGTGTGACCCCTATGATGTCATCTTCTTCAGTTCCCGACCTTAGGGTGGTCGGGAACGCTGGGTCTTCGCCCCCGGCCTGGAAGCGGGCGGGGGGAGGGGTCACGAGGCGTAGTGTGACCCCTATGATGTCATCTTCTTCAATCCCCGACCTCAGGGCGGTCGGGGATACTCTTCGCCCCCGGCCTGGAAGCGGGCGGGGGAGGGACCACGGGGCGTAGTGTGGCCCCTATGAGGTCATCATCTTCGGCCTCCGACCTGAGGGTGGTCGGAGACGCTCTTCATGGTGTGATTCCGGTCTGGTTGGCGACCGGGAGTGGGCCTCGGGGGTGTGGGCCCTGTGCGGTCTTCTTCTTCACCTCGGCGGGGGGGGGCCCAGGGTCTCCCGGGGCAGGCGGCGGCCTTCCGGTGGCCGTGCGTGAAGCGGTGCGATGCCCTGAAGATGGACGTGCCGGCTGCGGTCGGCTCCGTCAAACATCCGTTTGGCGAGCCTGGCCACGAACTGCTCGATGGTTTCCATCTTCAGGTCCTCGTGGATATTGGAGTTGCGCACGAACCACGGTGCGCCGACTGCCGCGCGCAGACAGAGGTTCTGCTGGGCCTGCATCTTGGTCTTGTTGGTTGCTGAAAGCAGGTGGAGCCATGCCGGAGCGGCGTAGGTGAGGCGTGAGCGGATGAAGGTCTTATAGATGTTGACCTTTACCCAGGATGGCAAAGAGGAGTGCAGCTATATATTATTGATATCTGACTATTAGTATTACATCTTATAATTAACAGTCTAACTGGCAATTTCAGTTTAGAAAATCAATTAAAATTTATAGATTGTCTAAACCTTTCCCAGTTTTCTTTAAGTCTTCTACGTTTTGCAGAGTCCGAGGGGACACTTTCTACCTGTCATCTGATGCACCTGAGCACATCTTCTTCCGTCTGTGGTTCAGGACGACATCATTTTTTGGATAATAGTTTAGAAAATCAATTAAAATTAATAGATTGTCTCAATCTTGCCCAGTTTGCTCGTTGTCTCCGCCTCGGATTCCGATGTGAGAGAGTTTCTTCGCGCGCAAAGCGCGCGGTGGGCTTTGGGGGTGACCCCGTAAGCCGGCTGGAACTCGGCGGGCGACGGCCCACCGGTGTCTGTTTTCTCCCCTGATATGTGCTGGCAGGGGAGGGGACCCGTGTGAGGGGGGGTCCCTTGTGGCGAGGTTGGTGGTGCCCCCGACCTGGAAGCGGCCGGGGGAGGGGCCGCGAGAAGGGTGCGGCCCCTGTGTCATCTTCTTCAGTTCCCGACCTTAGGGTGGCCGGGAACGCTGGGTCTTCGCCCCCGGCCTGGAAGCGGGCGGGGGAGGGGTCACGAGGCGTAGTGTGACCCCTATGATGTCATCTTCTTCAGTTCCCGACCTTAGGGTGGTCGGGAACGCTGGGTCTTCGCCCCCGGCCTGGAAGCGGGCGGGGGAGGGGTCACGAGGCGTAATGTGACCCCTATGATGTCGTCTTCTTCAATCCCCGACCTCAGGGCGGTCGGGGATACTCTTCGCCCCCGGCCTGGAAGCGGGCGGGGGAGGGACCACGGGGCGTAGTGTGGCCCCTATGAGGTCATCATCTTCGGCCTCCGACCTGAGGGTGGTCGGAGACGCTCTTCATGGTGTGATCCCGGTCTGGTTGGCGACCGGGAGTGGGCCTCGGGGGTGTGGGCCCTGTGCGGTCTTCTTCTTCACCTCGGCGGGGGGGGCCCCAGGGTCTCCCGGGGCAGGCGGCGGCCTTCCGGTGGCCGTGCGTGAAGCGGTGCGATGCCCTGAAGATGGACGTGCCGGCTGCGGTCGGCTCCGTCAAACATCCGTTTGGCGAGCCTGGCCACGAACTGCTCGATGGTTTCCATCTTCAGGTCCTCGTGGATATTGGAGTTGCGCACGAACCACGGTGCGCCGACTGCCGCGCGCAGACAGAGGTTCTGCTGGGCCTGCATCTTGGTCTTGTTGGTTGCTGAAAGCAGGTGGAGCCATGCCGGAGCGGCGTAGGTGAGGCGTGAGCGGATGAAGGTCTTATAGATGTTGACCTTTACCCAGGATGGCAAAGAGGAGTGCAGCTATATATTATTGATATCTGACTATTAGTATTACATCTTATAATTAACAGTCTAACTGGCAATTTCAGTTTAGAAAATCAATTAAAATTTATAGATTGTCTAAACCTTTCCCAGTTTTCTTTAAGTCTTCTACGTTTTGCAGAGTCCGAGGGGACACTTTCTACCTGTCATCTGATGCACCTGAGCACATCTTCTTCCGTCTGTGGTTCAGGACGACATCATTTTTCGGATAATAGTTTAGAAAATCAATTAAAATTAATAGATTGTCTAAATCTTGCCCAGTTTGCTCGTTGTCTCCGCCTCGGATTCCGATGTGAGAGAGTTTCTTCGCGCGCAAAGCGCGCGGTGGGCTTTGGGGGTGACCCCGTAAGCCGGCTGGAACTCGGCGGGCGACGGCCCACCGGTGTCTGTTTTCTCCCCTGATATGTGCTGGCAGGGGAGGGGACCCGTGTGAGGGGGGGTCCCTTGTGGCGAGGTTGGTGGTGCCCCCGACCTGGAAGCGGCCGGGGGAGGGGCCGCGAGAAGGGTGCGGCCCCTGTGTCATCTTCTTCAGTTCCCGACCTTAGGGTGGTCGGGAACGCTGGGTCTTCGCCCCCGGCCTGGAAGCGGGCGGGGGAGGGGTCACGAGGCGTAGTGTGACCCCTATGATGTCATCTTCTTCAGTTCCCGACCTTAGGGTGGTCGGGAACGCTGGGTCTTCGCCCCCGGCCTGGAAGCGGGCGGGGGAGGGGTCACGAGGCGTAATGTGACCCCTATGATGTCGTCTTCTTCAATCCCCGACCTCAGGGCGGTCGGGGATACTCTTCGCCCCCGGCCTGGAAGCGGGCGGGGGAGGGACCACGGGGCGTAGTGTGGCCCCTATGAGGTCATCATCTTCGGCCTCCGACCTGAGGGTGGTCGGAGACGCTCTTCATGGTGTGATCCCGGTCTGGTTGGCGACCGGGAGTGGGCCTCGGGGGTGTGGGCCCTGTGCGGTCTTCTTCTTCACCTCGGCGGGGGGGGGCCCAGGGTCTCCCGGGGCAGGCGGCGGCCTTCCGGTGGCCGTGCGTGAAGCGGTGCGATGCCCTGAAGATGGACGTGCCGGCTGCGGTCGGCTCCGTCAAACATCCGTTTGGCGAGCCTGGCCACGAACTGCTCGATGGTTTCCATCTTCAGGTCCTCGTGGATATTGGAGTTGCGCACGAACCACGGTGCGCCGACTGCCGCGCGCAGACAGAGGTTCTGCTGGGCCTGCATCTTGGTCTTGTTGGTTGCTGAAAGCAGGTGGAGCCATGCCGGAGCGGCGTAGGTGAGGCGTGAGCGGATGAAGGTCTTATAGATGTTGACCTTTACCCAGGATGGCAAAGAGGAGTGCAGCTATATATTATTGATATCTGACTATTAGTATTACATCTTATAATTAACAGTCTAACTGGCAATTTCAGTTTAGAAAATCAATTAAAATTTATAGATTGTCTAAACCTTTCCCAGTTTTCTTTAAGTCTTCTACGTTTTGCAGAGTCCGAGGGGACACTTTCTACCTGTCATCTGATGCACCTGAGCACATCTTCTTCCGTCTGTGGTTCAGGACGACATCATTTTTTGGATAATAGTTTAGAAAATCAATTAAAATTAATAGATTGTCTCAATCTTGCCCAGTTTGCTCGTTGTCTCCGCCTCGGATTCCGATGTGAGAGAGTTTCTTCGCGCGCAAAGCGCGCGGTGGGCTTTGGGGGTGACCCCGTAAGCCGGCTGGAACTCGGCGGGCGACGGCCCACCGGTGTCTGTTTTCTCCCCTGATATGTGCTGGCAGGGGAGGGGACCCGTGTGAGGGGGGGTCCCTTGTGGCGAGGTTGGTGGTGCCCCCGACCTGGAAGCGGCCGGGGGAGGGGCCGCGAGAAGGGTGCGGCCCCTGTGTCATCTTCTTCAGTTCCCGACCTTAGGGTGGCCGGGAACGCTGGGTCTTCGCCCCCGGCCTGGAAGCGGGCGGGGGAGGGGTCACGAGGCGTAGTGTGACCCCTATGATGTCATCTTCTTCAGTTCCCGACCTTAGGGTGGTCGGGAACGCTGGGTCTTCGCCCCCGGCCTGGAAGCGGGCGGGGGAGGGGTCACGAGGCGTAATGTGACCCCTATGATGTCGTCTTCTTCAATCCCCGACCTCAGGGCGGTCGGGGATACTCTTCGCCCCCGGCCTGGAAGCGGGCGGGGGAGGGACCACGGGGCGTAGTGTGGCCCCTATGAGGTCATCATCTTCGGCCTCCGACCTGAGGGTGGTCGGAGACGCTCTTCATGGTGTGATCCCGGTCTGGTTGGCGACCGGGAGTGGGCCTCGGGGGTGTGGGCCCTGTGCGGTCTTCTTCTTCACCTCGGCGGGGGGGGCCCCAGGGTCTCCCGGGGCAGGCGGCGGCCTTCCGGTGGCCGTGCGTGAAGCGGTGCGATGCCCTGAAGATGGACGTGCCGGCTGCGGTCGGCTCCGTCAAACATCCGTTTGGCGAGCCTGGCCACGAACTGCTCGATGGTTTCCATCTTCAGGTCCTCGTGGATATTGGAGTTGCGCACGAACCACGGTGCGCCGACTGCCGCGCGCAGACAGAGGTTCTGCTGGGCCTGCATCTTGGTCTTGTTGGTTGCTGAAAGCAGGTGGAGCCATGCCGGAGCGGCGTAGGTGAGGCGTGAGCGGATGAAGGTCTTATAGATGTTGACCTTTACCCAGGATGGCAAAGAGGAGTGCAGCTATATATTATTGATATCTGACTATTAGTATTACATCTTATAATTAACAGTCTAACTGGCAATTTCAGTTTAGAAAATCAATTAAAATTTATAGATTGTCTAAACCTTTCCCAGTTTTCTTTAAGTCTTCTACGTTTTGCAGAGTCCGAGGGGACACTTTCTACCTGTCATCTGATGCACCTGAGCACATCTTCTTCCGTCTGTGGTTCAGGACGACATAATTTTTCGGATAATAGTTTAGAAAATCAATTAAAATTAATAGATTGTCTAAATCTTGCCCAGTTTGCTCGTTGTCTCCGCCTCGGATTCCGATGTGAGAGAGTTTCTTCGCGCGCAAAGCGCGCGGTGGGCTTTGGGGGTGACCCCGTAAGCCGGCTGGAACTCGGCGGGCGACGGCCCACCGGCGTCTGTTTTCTCCCCTGATATGTGCTGGCAGGGGAGGGGACCCGTGTGAGGGGGGGTCCCTTGTGGCGAGGTTGGTGGTGCCCCCGACCTGGAAGCGGCCGGGGGAGGGGCCGCGAGAAGGGTGCGGCCCCTGTGTCATCTTCTTCAGTTCCCGACCTTAGGGTGGTCGGGAACGCTGGGTCTTCGCCCCCGGCCTGGAAGCGGGCGGGGGAGGGGTCACGAGGCGTAGTGTGACCCCTATGATGTCATCTTCTTCAGTTCCCGACCTTAGGGTGGTCGGGAACGCTGGGTCTTCGCCCCCGGCCTGGAAGCGGGCGGGGGAGGGGTCACGAGGCGTAATGTGACCCCTATGATGTCGTCTTCTTCAATCCCCGACCTCAGGGCGGTCGGGGATACTCTTCGCCCCCGGCCTGGAAGCGGGCGGGGGAGGGACCACGGGGCGTAGTGTGGCCCCTATGAGGTCATCATCTTCGGCCTCCGACCTGAGGGTGGTCGGAGACGCTCTTCATGGTGTGATCCCGGTCTGGTTGACGACCGGGAGTGGGCCTCGGGGGTGTGGGCCCTGTGCGGTCTTCTTCTTCACCTCGGCGGGGGGGGGGCCCCAGGGTCTCCCGGGGCAGGCGGCGGCCTTCCGGTGGCCGTGCGTGAAGCGGTGCGATGCCCTGAAGATGGACGTGCCGGCTGCGGTCGGCTCCGTCAAACATCCGTTTGGCGAGCCTGGCCACGAACTGCTCGATGGTTTCCATCTTCAGGTCCTCGTGGATATTGGAGTTGCGCACGAACCACGGTGCGCCGACTGCCGCGCGCAGACAGAGGTTCTGCTGGGCCTGCATCTTGGTCTTGTTGGTTGCTGAAAGCAGGTGGAGCCATGCCGGAGCGGCGTAGGTGAGGCGTGAGCGGATGAAGGTCTTATAGATGTTGACCTTTACCCAGGATGGCAAAGAGGAGTGCAGCTATATATTATTGATATCTGACTATTAGTATTACATATTATAATTAACAGTCTAACTGGCAATTTCAGTTTAGAAAATCAATTAAAATTTATAGATTGTCTAAACCTTTCCCAGTTTTCTTTAAGTCTTCTACGTTTTGCAGAGTCCGAGGGGACACTTTCTACCTGTCATCTGATGCACCTGAGCACATCTTCTTCCGTCTGTGGTTCAGGACGACATCATTTTTCGGATAATAGTTTAGAAAATCAATTAAAATTAATATATTGTCTAAATCTTGCCCAGTTTGCTCGTTGTCTCCGCCTCGGATTCCGATGTGAGAGAGTTTGCGCGCGCGAAGAAACTCTCTCACATCGGAATCCGAGGCGGAGACAACGAGCAAACTGGGCAAGATTGAGACAATCTATTAATTTTAATTGATTTTCTAAACTATTATCCAAAAAATGATGTCGTCCTGAACCACAGACGGAAGAAGATGTGCTCAGGTGCATCAGATGACAGGTAGAAAGTGTCCCCTCGGACTCTGCAAAACGTAGAAGACTTAAAGAAAACTGGGAAAGGTTTAGACAATCTATAAATTTTAATTGATTTTCTAAACTGAAATTGCCAGTTAGACTGTTAATTATAAGATGTAATACTAATAGTCAGATATCAATAATATATAGCTGCACTCCTCTTTGCCATCCTGGGTAAAGGTCAACATCTATAAGACCTTCATCCGCTCACGCCTCACCTACGCCGCTCCGGCATGGCTCCACCTGCTTTCAGCAACCAACAAGACCAAGATGCAGGCCCAGCAGAACCTCTGTCTGCGCGCGGCAGTCGGCGCACCGTGGTTCGTGCGCAACTCCAATATCCACGAGGACCTGAAGATGGAAACCATCGAGCAGTTCGTGGCCAGGCTCGCCAAACGGATGTTTGACGGAGCCGACCGCAGCCGGCACGTCCATCTTCAGGGCATCGCACCGCTTCACGCACGGCCACCGGAAGGCCGCCGCCTGCCCCGGGAGACCCTGGGGCCCCCCCCGCCGAGGTGAAGAAGAAGACCGCACAGGGCCCACACCCCCGAGGCCCACTCCCGGTCGCCAACCAGACCGGGATCACACCATGAAGAGCGTCTCCGACCACCCTCAGGTCGGAGGCCGAAGATGATGACCTCATAGGGGCCACACTACGCCCCGTGGTCCCTCCCCCGCCCGCTTCCAGGCCGGGGGCGAAGAGTATCCCCGACCGCCCTGAGGTCGGGGATTGAAGAAGACGACATCATAGGGGTCACATTACGCCTCGTGACCCCTCCCCCGCCCGCTTCCAGGCCGGGGGCGAAGACCCAGCGTTCCCGACCACCCTAAGGTCGGGAACTGAAGAAGATGACATCATAGGGGTCACACTACGCCTCGTGACCCCTCCCCCGCCCGCTTCCAGGCCGGGGGCGAAGACCCAGCGTTCCCGGCCACCCTAAGGTCGGGAACTGAAGAAGATGACACAGGGGCCGCACCCTTCTCGCGGCCCCTCCCCCGGCCGCTTCCAGGTCGGGGGCACCACCAACCTCGCCACAAGGGACCCCCCCTCACACGGGTCCCCTCCCCTGCCAGCACATATCAGGGGAGAAAACAGACACCGGTGGGCCGTCGCCCGCCGAGTTCCAGCCGGCTTACGGGGTCACCCCCAAAGCCCACCGCGCGCTTTGCGCGCGAAGAAACTCTCTCACATCGGAATCCGAGGCGGAGACAACGAGCAAACTGGGCAAGATTGAGACAATCTATTAATTTTAATTGATTTTCTAAACTATTATCCAAAAAATGATGTCGTCCTGAACCACAGACGCAAGAAGATGTGCTCAGGTGCATCAGATGACAGGTAGAAAGTGTCCCCTCGGACTCTGCAAAACGTAGAAGACGTAGAAGACTTCACCTCTCGCTACCTACTCGATTAGGCTGAGTATGAATGGCGATATTTTTATTAAAGATATAGATCACCTCTCGCTACCTACTCGATTAGGCTCAGTATGAATGGCGATATTTTTATTAAAGATATAGATCACCTCTCGCTACCTACTCGATTAGGCTGAGTATGAATGGCGATATTTTTATTAAAGATATAGATCACCTCTCGCTACCTACTCGATTAGGCTGAGTATGAATGGCGATATTTTTATTAAAGATATAGATCACCTCTCGCTACCTACTCGATTAGGCTCAGTATGAATGGCGATATTTTTATTAAAGATATAGATCACCTCTCGCTACCTACTCGATTAGGCTCAGTATGAATGGCGATATTTTTATTAAAGATATAGATCACCTCTCGCTACCTACTCGATTAGGCTGAGTATGAATGGCGATATTTTTATTAAAGATATAGATCACCTCTCGCTACCTACTCGATTAGGCTCAGTATGAATGGCGATATTTTTATTAAAGATATAGATCACCTCTCGCTACCTACTCGATTAGGCTGAGTATGAATGGCGATATTTTTATTAAAGATATAGATCACCTCTCGCTACCTACTCGATTAGGCTGAGTATGAATGGCGATATTTATATTACTGAACAATAAAAGATACGCAGTTGTTTATTTTATTCTAAATTATTATATAAAAATATTAGCTGTTTAACAAATTCCCCGCAGTATCTACGAGTATATGTAAATAATTGTTGCAAATATATTAAATAGAAGCCAAAGATCAAATATTGTTAATCTTATTTCTATTGAACAGTTCACTTCATATACTAAAATAGACTTTAATATATTTTCTAACAATATATAACAATTAATAAACGAGCAAACGAAAATATTGGGTCGTTTGGAAAATCCGCAATATAAAATAAAATATTGTATTTTTGATTTTTGTATAGTATTTGTATCAAAGCCCTAATAAAACATAATAATATTAATATGATTGTGTTATTTTAAACCTGTATCAAACAAACATAGGTAAACCTTTCTAAACCAGCCTATAGTTAGTTGCAAGCCTGAGATACCATTCTTTTTATCTCTCTTTCCATGCAATCCATGGAATGCTTAGAAAATTGTCTTTATATATTAAAAATTAAAAGGTCTGTGGTCAATACATTAAATGAAATTAAATTAATAGGTACATGAGCTTCTAAGAAGGCATTAATGAAATCATACAGTATTTGGTTGGGTAGGGAGTGGAACAGAATGCTGGATGGTAAACGTATTGTGCAATAAAAGAGAAGACATCTTTTTTAAACTTTCCCGTCACCAGTCTGGAATCAACAAACACTACTTTAAAATAGACCTGGAACAACATAGTGATTCCATGGTTTTCTAAAACCATTTCAATAATATGAGTAAGACAAATTTCTAAGCATTCCATAGATTCACCGTACAGATGCCGGGTCAATCATGTGTGGGTAAGAGATGCGAAGAAAGGTTTCTCAGGCTTGGGTCTGACAATAGGCTGGTTTGAAAAGGCCTCCTTCTTTATTTTATTGTGTGATAACCATCCACCATTCCACTCCTCTCCCTATGAATGAAATCAAGACCTACTGAGTTTCAGTGAATGCTCATTAACTGATAGTCAATTGCGAGGGACAGGAGCCATCTGCAGTATAAAGCTGGAAAAGTTGTACATAATCGACAAATTCCTACACATTTTAATTAATGTGATATAATACTCTATCATTATTTACATGCACAATCTGTTTGAATGATTTCAAGTTTATTTTAGGTGAGTTACAAACTTATTTCTTATTTACACAGTACATAATAGTAAGCCTCCCTCGCTCGCTCGCAATCCACTAAATGGGTTATCGACATTTTACTCTCTAAAACTCTAAACAAAATCTTCATTCAGCTCGGCTGGTCCAGCATAAATAGAAGTCTTTGCATTGATTTTCCACTTAATTAAATTTGTTCTTTTCCTAGAGGGCTTAGTGATCGCAGATTGATTAATTAATAGATATTTTTGTCCTATTTTTGCTACACACATCCCGCTAATCGTAAGTTTAGTTTCCCTGATGAATAAATAGCTGTGTTCGCTGATAAAAATGGTCCATACAATCTTCTTCTTCTTCTTTTTTAAAAATAAATGGCAATCGCCGATGAGGCATTTATGCCAACTTCACGTTTGTATCGTATGTATAAAAATATATAAATTTAATTTTACGGGACCATACAATCAAATCTGTTCAAATTCAATGTTTGTTTACATTTGTTGGTCGGCTGTCATTTAGATCAATTTAGAGGACACAAATCTGTCAAAATCGAAAAACATCGCTATTTCTACGGACTTTCTCGATGAAAAATTCCATTTTTATTGCCATACGCAAAACTTTATTAATTATTTTCATCTTAAGTAGACGATATTCTGAGAAGTAAAATTAAGAAATAATTTTAATATATTATTATACACATAGCAAGTTATATATATTTAAAACATACTATTCCTATACGTAAATAATTCTTTTTTCAAATGGTATAGTATTTTTTTCGTATGGTATCTTATTCCGTAGAAATAGCCATCGCCCTCCCCTCACAGACTCTATGAAGAGTACAGACGACCGACTAGCCAATAACGGGACGACCCTATACTTCCCAAGTCATATGACAGTTGTTTTTTTTTTTTAATTTGTGTCAGGCATAGACCTTATTGCCGATTCAGTCTCAGAATAATTTGCAATAGCCCCCTAAAATTAAAAAAAAAATACTTTCCCTATACCCTGCCCTGCTGAGCAAAGCAGTTACCAAAGTAAAGGTATTTTGAAAGAAAACAAGTGTATTATTTAAAATATTTATTCTTTTTTTGATGCGTTAAAAATGCTTTTTCTTGCATTCTTGGTAATTTCTTATTTTGTAGCCTATATATATATATATCCGTGCCTTTTAAAATTCAGTTAATATGGTGAGCTCCAAAAATAGATTTACAACAAACAAGCTCTCTATGCTCATTACATTTAACGAAATCCAAAGTGTGCTATATTGTTGTCATGTGCATTTAGCACTAACCACTCATTTGACTCCGTTAAAATTACTCCAAAACTGCGGACCACATCATCAGGTGGGTAATGAAGCTTTGTCATATTTTTTGTGCCTTTGCGTTCACGCTCTCTGATCCATCCGTGAGTGCTACTTTTCTCTACTTTTAAATCGCTGCGGAAATGTATACACTTAAGCTTTTCTAAAATTTTCTTCACTACCCAACCCGTTGAGTAAGCACGTGAGGGAACCGCCAGTCTTTGCTGCCTTGCTTGTTGTAATATTCCTTCCACCTCATTCACTTGACGATGATGAGGCTCCCTGTTTTTATTTTCAACAGATAAAGATTGACTATTGATTATACAACGTGTTACAAAATACCTCGTAAAGCCGAAAGGAGGTTAAATAAGGGGCTTATAACGAGTCCATTCACAATATTTAAGAACCGTAGTAACCCTGTAATAACATACCCCAAAAAATATAAAATATATTATTTTCACTTTTGCAACCCTATTTCAGTAAAATTAAAGAGTAAACTACGCAGAATGTACTTACATTTCTATCTAATTCGCAGAACAAAAAAATTAAAAGATCTAACCTAACGAAACAACCTGAAATGGCTTGTGTGACATTTCGCACCATTCCTCGGTGTTATTGATGCGAAAACCGATTTAACACGCTGTTTCATCTCGGCAACCGTTGGGCAATCGGAGAAATACACTCTGTCCTTCACAAAACCCTACAAAAAGAAGGCCAAGGGTGTGAGGTCTGGAGAACGAGCAGGCCATAGCACCGGTCACCCGCGGCCGATCCATCCTCACGGAAAGCGAACGTTAAGATTTTCTCGTACTTTGCGAGCAAAATGTGCCGGAGCTCATCATGCTGAAACACCATGTTTCTTTGGTTCTCAAAGTAATCCCAGTCAGCCATAGGAAAGTCGTCAATCGCCTCTTCGAATTCCGTTTGTAAAAACGTTAGAGGTTGCTACCGTTCAGACGTGATGGCATAATGACGGGACCGATGACATGCCCTCATAAAGGCCAGCCCACACATTCAGCCGCCAATGGTGTTGGAATCTGCCCTGCCGTGAAGCATGTGGATTCTCGCGAGCCCAAACGTGATCGTTATGCATATTTGAAAGTCCTGACCTCGTGAATGTTGCCTCGTCCGTTCAAAGAGCATAGTTTACGTAATTAGGGTTTTCCTTAAACTGCCTGAGGTATCACTAGCAGAAGTTACTCCTGGGTGCAAAATCAGCTCCTGTACGGCGATAGTGATAAGGGTGACGATTGTCGTCACGAAGAATTTCCCAAACTGCAATATGGTTTATACCGAATCTCGTTCCGTCGCTGTTTAGTGGGGGGTCTACCATCGCTAAATCGTTGCCGATACAGTTCGCGAGCACGATTTAAATTGCTATCTTCATGGCCTAAGCATAACATCATATCGTAATATTCCGATTTAGAAAGCATATGTTGGAAAAAAAACTCGAAACAGTTGTGGGATATCGATTAGAAGATTTGAAATTGACAACATTTTTTTTTTTCCAACGTGTACATTTTTTGAAGCCAGTTCTCGAGTAAAAGATAAAAAAAATATCCTTGTATTGAGGTAGCAAACATTTATGAATGAAAAATAGTAAAACTATTAAAGTAGACTATTATTAGGTAAAATAGGTACGTAGGCCTTTCTGTTAAATAATCTTTGTTCCCTGACATGACAGCTTATTGGTTGACAATATTTTTGGCCTAGATAATTAATTATATTTTTACAGGGTATTTTGTAACACGTTGTATTGTCAGCCTCATCATCCTCACAATTAAATGATGTTGCATGAAATTTTATCACGTTAGTGATTAGCAATTATTTAAATGTGCACTTGAAAGTGTGGCAACTAGGGTTATTATTTCGATAATTATAGGCTCTCACTTGCGTAAAAAAAATATCAATTGGGTCCGTATTGAAATATCGGGGCCTGATATATACAGGGTTACAGAAAAAGTCGTGCTAGATCCGTTCAGGGCGTGGAGTACCCATCAGTTCTGACTTATTTCTCTATGAAACCCTAAATTTAACCATTTTCGACTTTTAATTTTTTTATTGAAAATAGCCGATTTTTGGGCTACTAAAATTAATTTTGTTTATTTTGTGTGCCTTATTATTATTATTATTGCATTTTTAAATGTGTAATAAGATGCTTTAGGAAGTCAATCATTAAAATAGTGAATAAGTTAATTGAATAGGCCGTAGTAGACAAGTGAAAGTTAAGAAATTACAAAAATAATTAGCAAGATTTTTTTTCTCTAAGGGATATCTAAAAAAAATATTATGGCAGTTGTTCGGCAGATGTATTTTAAAATATCTACGTATCATAAGCTATCTAACGAGGTATAACAATCTAGAATTTGTATTACATTTCGTGGAAAAAAAGTAGTTGGGACGCTTCAGGTAGTAGTTCTAACGGACCCGAACCTATTGTTTTTCAAGTTAAGACGCACCGTGCGAGCGAGACAAGTGATGATTTATGCAGGTGTAAGTGAAAGAAAAAATGTGTAGAGACTGATTAGGGCTGGGAATACAATACAGGATATTGTTTTGGTTGGTTTTCTGCTTTTGTTCTTCGTACATAGTAGATGTAATATCGTTTTGCTCTTTTTCTCGACTTGGCTGTGATTCTGGACTATTTCTTCTGATTTGTGACTACTGTGCTTGTTAACCGGACTCTGATTTGTACTTGTGATACGGAAGTGTGAAGATGACGTCCTACACACCTAAGGAATATGCTGATATGCTTATTTGTTATGGATACTGCGATTGTGTGTCTGCGCAAGCTAATAAACTAATATTGTTGCCCGTGATCTGGGACTTTCGCAATGGAGAGTATGGTTTACAGTGCATACTGCTGGCCTATACCCCTACCATTACTCGCCGGTACACGTTATTGAAGAAGGAGACCCCGCGAGAAGGTTGCACTTCTGCAGATTCATGCTAAATGCTGACGTAGAAGAACCAGATTTTCTAAGAAATATCTTGTGGACAGATGAATCCAAATTTGATAAAGATTGCATAACTAACTATCACAACGCCCATTACTTGGCCCCAAAAGAACGAAGGAATCCCAATAAGAAAAGAGTGAAGGGGTCCCAACGAAGATTCAGCGTGAATGTGTGGATGGGCATTATCTCCAATCATTTGATTGGACCTTACTTTCTCCCGGACAATCTAAATGGGGAAAGCTACGAAAACGTGGCTGGACACAAATTATCCAAACAAATGGATAGGACGAGGTGGGCCGTTGCCATGGCCAGCAAGAAGTCCGGACCTAACCCCCATGGATTTTCATGTGTGGGGGCGCATGAAAAGTCTTGTCTACAGCGAGCCAAATCCAGTTTCGTCTGTGGAAGAATTAAGAGAAAGGATTGTGGATGCAGCAAATCAAATGAGGACAACGTTGGCAACTGGAGTAGTGAAGACTGGTCTCCTAGAAGGATGCGACAATGTGTTAGAAACAGAGGCGGCCATGTTGAACATGAACTGTAGAGTAAGAAAAAGTTGTGTGAAAACCTGATTTATTAAATAACATTTCTTGCTTACCTATTGTTTAATTTACTTTTACGGGCTAAGTATTAACTTTCTTTCCCACTGTCGCCTATCAAACTAAGTTTTTGCCACGAAATGTAATACAAATTCTAGATTGTTATACCTCGTTAGATAGCTTATGATACGTAGATATTTTAAAATACATCTGCCGAACAACTGCCATAATATTTTTTTAGATATCCCTTAGAGAAAAAAAACTTGCTAATTATTTTTGTAATTTCTTAACTTTCACTTGTCTACTACGGCCTATTCAATTAACTTATGCACTATTTTAATGATTAAAGTCCTAAAGCATCTTATTACACATTTAAAAATGCAATAATAATAAGGCACACAAAATAAACAAAATTAATTTTAGTAGCCCAAAAATCGGCAATTTTCAATAAAAAAACTAAAAGTCGAAAATCTCGAGAAGGGATAAATTTAGGGTAGGGTGTTTCATAGAGAAATAAGTCAGAACTGATGGGTACTCCACGCCCTGAACGGATCTAGCACGACTTTTCCTGTAACCCTGTATATATTTTTTTTGTTGATAAAGTGCCACACCTTCATATAACTGTTTAATGTTAGTATACATTTTTTATAGTCGGTACTGATACTTCCCGGCCTTTACTATTAATACATTTTAGTGTTTTGAATTTTTTTACTGCTTCTTGCCAGAAACTGTAGTGTTTGGAGCCATCCACCACTGTTGCACGTATTTTGTAGTATTTTTCAGTGTGCTTCTCACGGGTCGTCCATCAACATAGTGTGCTGTAATAGAAAAATGATTATTATTATTGTTCAGTGACACACATTTTTCATTCTTGTTTAAGTGGCTCTAGTCTTTTTAGAATACAACATCAAGTGTGGTCACAAAGCTATGTAAGAGGTGTATGTCGTAGGTGTGTATTATCTATGCTTATATTAGATCTACTACTTGTGATTAATTTTATTACATGCGTTTCAAAAACTGACAAGTTATAATTAAATTAATCCTAAACCTGAAAGAATCTGCTAGCAGAATATTAGGAGATAGATTTAAAACAACCAGAACTAAGTACAACAAAGTACAAAGGCAGACGTAAAGCTGTTAGAAATTTTATGACGTTCAGATCTTCAGGACAATGAGAGCTGTAAGCTAACATATGCATACATATTAACCCATCCGGCGCCCATAACGACACGTATGCATGATCAGTTAACAAACTGTAACGACCCATTACACATATGTAAGTTTTCGTTATTTATACACACTTAAAAAGATAATTTAGATATAAATATTAACTATATATATGTAACAAATATTTTAAAGTTTTTTTTAAACTTGACAAATGTCTTAGAAATACCGCGTTTTTTCATGTTTCGATTAAACATTGAATATTTTTTTAAAATGGGATTTTCTAAACGGGATATTGGTTATTATAAAGGATTTTTTAATAATAGTTTTAAAATATAATATAATTTAACACTTTGATTGATTTGGCTGCTCGTATCATGGGAATGTTTACGATGATGCGGACCACAAGGTTCTAAGTTTGAAACAATTAATTATATTTGTTAACTGCATCGAAGTAGAGATAATTTCGGAACTTACTCCGCAAGATCTTACGACTATGCAAAAAAAATACGAGATTATTTATAGACGGCTTTTTTTTAAAACTGTTTATTTAAATATTAGTTTTAAATTATCAAATAAGGCACCGACAAAGCTTTTTCTTAGTAACATTTAAAAATGTCTCCATATAATATATGTATGAATATATTTGTATATGAATTTTTTTCGTCAATTTAAAGGATTAAGCGAACCGACCCAAACAAAGGATTATAAAGGATATAAACTATATTTTATATAAAAACAAAGGATTATATTTGACTTTGTATTTCTGCATTCTATAATACTTATTCTTTAAATTTCTGGAAATTAACTGCTTTTTAAAATAATTTAAAAGGTTATTTAGGTACCTATGCTATTTTAGAAACAAAGGATTATTTATGACTCTGAATTTCGGCATCCTATAATATTTAATCATTTTGTGTCTTTAGTCTAATGTTATTCATTTGTAATTTATTTTAGGTACGTACGTCAGTAGTTTTAATGACAATTTTAAAACCAAGATGGTATTAGTGAAACAGGAACCGCGACGGCTTAGCTTGCTTTCCGAGGCCCTTTATATGTACTATGAGAAATTTATTTATTTAAATCTTTATTGCACAAAGTACAAAGGCGGACTTAATGCCGCTAGGCATTCTATGACAGTCAAACCTTCGGGACAACAAGAGCAATTAAACAATGAAAGGTAGGTGCAATTACAGGCTTAATTAGACAATATAATGACATATATAAATTAATACATACTTACATACACATAGACATACAAATAAATAATATTTACATATCTACATACTAATACTACATGCAAATACATACATATAAACTACACATATAAACAATAATAATATACATACATATCAAATTAAATGTAATACTATCTATAACCATATCAAATACAAGTATAATTATCAGCAACGCCAGAACTAAACTAAGTTTATTATGACTTCATGTAGTGTGCATATACAAGTTTTTTAAAGATAGCCCTGCTCTGGGCCTGCCGGATGTTTATAGGCAACTGATTCCAGAGGTTTACGGCTACAACTGCAAAGGACTTTGAGACAAAAGAAGAATGGTGAGTGGGAATGGACAGAGTAGAATTAGAGGAAGAACGGAGAGTTTTGTCATGGGTAGCGCCAAGATAAGTGAAGCACTCTTTTAAGTAATTGGGGGTAGCGGGCTCATTAAGTATTGAGTATAACATGCAGAGTACTCTGCGATTCCTCCGAGGACGAATGGCTAACCACTTTAATTTGTTTCGAAAAGGTGATATGTGGTCGTATTTACGAAGACAAAATATAAACCTGATGCATGCGTTGTGTAGACGTTCCATTTTATTTAATAATTCTTCAGTGAGATCCACACAACACACGTCACCATAGTCGAGCAGAGGAAGCAACAGGGACTGTACCAAAGTTATTTTAGCTTTCATAGGCAAGAAATTTTTGAATTTGTTAAGAGAGTGCAGTGAAGAAAATATTTTACGACTAGTGTTGGCAGTCTGCGTGCCCCAGCTAAGATGAGAATCGAGGTGTATACCAAGGTTCTTAACCTCGCCGGAGAATGCAATTGGCACGCCATCATACCGAACAAGGTCAATCGTGCTCATATCTACTTTAGATAGTAGTCGAGAGCTACCAATGATAATTGATTGACACTTATTCGGGTTGACAGCGACGCCAAACCGCGATGACCAAGAGTAAACATTACATAAATCGGAATTCAGCCAAGCTATTGCACTATTGAGTGTGTCGATATCTGTCTGGACATAGAGCTGCAAGTCGTCGGCGTACAAGTGATAATGACAGTGAAGAGAAGAGGTGATGTTATTTATAAACAATGAGAAGAGTAAAGGAGAGAGAATGCCACCTTGTGGGACGCCTGCTTTTAAGTTACACCAGCCCGATGATGCCTCGTTTATACGCACTTGTTGTCGACGACCACAAAGATATTGTGTAAACCAATTTAAAGTTTCTGATGAGATCCTAAGACGAGACAAAATAGCGATTAGCAATTCAGGATCAACTGTGTTAAAGGCATTTGTGAAATCAATGAGTACTAATACAGTGACTTTAGTATCATCCATGCCGTTTCGGATATCTTCAGTTACTTTTAGTAAAGCTGAAGTTGTGCTATGACCGGGGCGAAATCCAGATTGGAGGGGGTTAAGGAGCCTATTTTCTTGAAGAAAAAGTGATAATTGTTTGTGAACAATAGACTCCAAAACCTTGGATAGGAATGGCAAAATCGAAATTGGGCGGTAATGTGAAGGAAGTGTTGGAGAAGTAATTTTAGGAATTGGAATGATATAGGCTCCGCGCCATAATTTCTTTTCTTACATAAATGTATGTAAGAAAAGAAATTCACAAAGATACATGCCAGAATGTTCAAACCGCAAACATTTTGCATTTTAAGTTTTTTTTTGCATTTTGTGTTCTTATAACCTAAGGTCTTTTTTTTCGACCTGCATTATCATACAGACAAGACAAAGTTAAGCCAATCCACAACATCTCGCCATGTGCCCAGTAATTTGTAGACTCATTTAAAAAAGCCAAAATATGTCTGTTCCATTTACAAAAAATAGTTCTTTCCTGATTCGCTTTACATTTATAAATAGAAATATGTAGGTAGTGAATACTTACAAAAATTTGCACTGTATGACAGGGCAGCCGCCATCGTTTTGCTAGGCACTCTTACGCAATTTTTCACCTGGAAATTAAAATAAAAAAATCATTATTACCTGTTAAAAGAATGAAATAAATATATATGTAAATAAGGTAATTATCATACATGTTTAGAATATGGACCAACAATAAACATACCTTTATATTTTTAATTCTTTCCGGGATGTGTAACATTATACACATAGGTGACAATTTTTAACTTCTAAATCAAACTTTTCCATGATGGAAACGAATGTGTAAGTTCAATTATCAAATCTGAAACATTTTAATAAATTATTATTATTTATTTTTGTTACGGTTATACAAAGCTGAGAATAAAACGAAACAAAAGGAAAGTTAAGTTAATCAAATTATAACTGAAAATCAATAACAAGTTTTAATATTATTCAGTTGATGGTGGCAACCAGCATTGTTCTTAATATGCATTTTATATGAAAGAGTACTTAAAGCCAAAAATGTAATAAATATTAATGAATAAAATACTGAGTCGCTAGTCAAACTAAACCTCCTGTGTTCTAATTCTAAAATTTATTGTCTTAAATAAATATCAGTTAAGTCCAATAATTTGTTTAATTTATTTGTGGGTTTAGGTGTTTAGTAAAGTTGGCTAAATGTGAATCCACTTCTTATAGTTGTTTTATTTATTACATTTTATTAACTCTTATTTTTGTGACAAATAAAAACTGATTTTATTTTATTTATAAAATAAAACAACTTGCAAGTTGACAATCTGACTTAGTATCTACTTAAATCGAAAACGTTTTTAAAAATATAATATAAATAGTACCTGAAGTAGTTGCAGTTTTATAATATGTGGGACATAGTGCCCTTTTCTGGATTAGTTAGTTCATCTAAGGAAACATCACCTGAAATTCAAATATTGTATTATTTATTTATTTATAAAAGTGTTGGTGGCCCGGTTGTAAGAATGTTTTCCTTCAAAAACCTGAACCCCGGCTATTAAAATATACACCTTTATTACGTACATTTGTCAAGAGATAGAAAGTAAGACAAATTTCTTAACATTTGATGAATTCAACATGCAAGTGTAGAGAGAGGAGAAGAATGATGTCTCGGGCTTGCAATTGACTGAGGCTGGTTTACAAAAACTTTCTCACCATTTTGCTCCTTTCCCTACCAGACCAAGACTGATCCATTAAGCTGCCTTGGAAGCTAGTTTTTGTAATTTACACTACCACTCACTGTTCCTGTGGATAAAAAAACCTTATTAAGCTATTGGTCTTGGTTCCTCTAATGCCAACATGAGGGACCCTTAATGAATTATCATGAAAAAATACATCAGACCCTTGCCAACCGGTCTGACCAGCTGCAGCGTGGCGAATGTAGGCTAAATTCTTCATTTATTTATTCATTCATTTCTACAGCACATTACAGAACATAAAGGTTAGTATATAATTGAGTTTATACATTGGCCAAATTAGGAAACATACTTTATTACTGTTAGGTGTCAAAGAAAAGGAGAAAAAACAAGAAATACAACCAAAAGATATAGAAATTCAGTTCAATTCAACAAAAAACAATAACACAAATAAAATTACAGATATCCAATATTGAATTAAATTAAATTAAAAATTAAAACAAAACTAAAGATTAATTTAATAATTAAATTAAAAAGAGTTCTAAATTAAATAATTATTGGCTGCCCTAACTACAGCTAAGTGTACCCTAACAGTGAGTGAGATGTGATGTAGCCCTGTAGAGTTACAGATTATCTGCATCCGAAGTACAGATTAATACTAATACTTTTATATTTATATTAGACATCGACGAGCTTGCCACTTGTCATGATTGGCCTATAGTAACGTTGACTAAATGTGAATCCGCTTATTTATAAGCGTGGTTTCTGACCATATGATTTAAATATCTTGTTATTGTGAAGCAATCGTTGGATGAGAAATGTCATTGGTTAGGTGGCAAGCATTGGTTGAAAACATGCATTTGATTATGCTATTAATGTGCAGCGTTGGTTGAAAAGTCATACAGTATATGGAATTGTGTTATTAATGTGAAGCATTGGTTGGTTAAAAAGTCATACATTATATGGAATGGTGTATTAATGTGAAGCATTGGTTTATTGAAAAGTCATACATTATATGGAATGGTGTATTAATGTGAAGCATTGGTTGAATGAAAAGTCATAAATTATATGAAATTATGTTAGTTATGTGAAGCATTGGTTGGTTGAAAAGTTACACATTATATGAAATGTCATTAATGTGAAGCATTGGTTGGTTGAAAAGTTATACATTATATGGAATGATGATATGAAGCATTGGTTGATTGAAAAGTCATACATTATATGGAATGATGTTATTGATGTGAAGCATCGGTTGGTTGGAAAGTTATACATTATATGGAATGATGTTATTGATGTGAAGCATAGGTTGATTGAAAAGTTATACGCGTAATATGGAATGATGTTATTCATGTGAAGCATTGATTGGTTAAAAAGTCATACATTATATGGAATAATGTTATTAATATGAAGCATTGGTTGGTTAAAAAGGCATACATTATATGGAATGATGTTATTGATGTGAAGCATTGGTTGGTTAAAAAGGCATATATTATTGTGTATAAATGTGAAGCTTTGGCGGACCGCATACGTAACGTCGAAATACGGAAAAGGGTTGGTATGAAGGAAAGCATAGGGACAAAAATAAGGAAAGGCATGCTACGATGGTTCGGGCATGTTGAAAGGATGAGCGATGAAAGATTGACGAACCAGATATATAATGCGAAAGTTGTAGGTAAAAGAGGCCCTGGCAGACCGAGACTCACATATCACGATCAAATAAATAAAACACTGACTGAAGGTGCATTAAAAAGTCTTCGTAACCAAAGGGCATGTATGAAGAGGTTAATGAATGTCGACGAAGCGAAAGAAGTATGTCGTGATCGTGTCAAATGGCGCTCAATTGTCTCTGCCTACCCCGCAAGGGATCTGGCGTGAAGATATGTATGTATGTAAATGTGAAGCATTGGTTGATTGGAAAGTCATATATTATATGGAATTGTGTATTAATGTGAAGCATTGGTTGGTTGGAAAGTCATACATTATATGGAATGATAATTATAATATGAAGCATTTGTAGAAGAACATACATAGTTTGTCGTTACGATTCCCAGCCTAGCGAGTAACAACTGCTCCTTGACTTTTTCTAGTTCTTGTTGTTGTTTGGCGATCACTGACCGCAGTTTTTCGTGTTTGCGTTCCAACTCATCCTGCAATTTGTTGCAAATCTATTCACTTTCAATTTATCTACCCCAACGTAGCATCATCATCATCAGCCTGTGTCTCTCCACTCCTGGATATAGACCTACCCCAAGGCTCGTTATTTATCACGATCGAGCCAGTGATCTGTTCCAGGTATCTTTTTCGTTCGGTTCTGCGATGTTTTTAAAGGCTATGTCGTTAAGTTTGGTTATATGACGCATGTCAACGTTTCGAACTATATCTATCAGAGAAATGCCGACAAAACTTTCTCCTCCATATCTTAAACTTGTGGACCAGACCTGCTCTCAGTGTCCACGTCTCTGCTCCGTACGACAATACTGCAAAACGCATTGGTTGAATACTTTCGTCTTCAAATACTGTGGTATGTCTGAAAAGATGTGGCGCAACTTCCCAAATGCTGCCCATCCTAGCTGAATTGAATTGCATAATTGTATAGTCTAATTACAATGTAGGAATATTGTATAGGTTATGGGTATTATGTAGCACTCCTAATAATCTTAAAATATACTTCAAAATCACTTTGAAAATAATGCTGTTTGTTAAAATTATTTTAATTATTAATTAAAACACGAACAGGTACCAAATGGGGTGTATCAGGCAAGCTTTTTGTAGATGTCGCTAGCGGCAATGGTACCTTGTTTATACCTATTATGCATAATTTTTTGAATGTTATTGTACTTTTTTATTTTTATAACAGAAAAATGTATTTTAACTTAACATTATCTATCTTAAAAGACGAATTAAGAAAGCGAACACCGTCGTTAAAAAGAAAAAAGGTTGAATTAATAGAACGGCAATTTTGAGATCACCATATCTTTCATATCGCTTGGAAATCTCGATTTGTACACTTAAAAGCTGCTCACTTAGGCATACTATCCAGAAAATAATAAATTTTGTAATAAAAATACAAACTTTCTATGCAACTGACAGTTCTATTAGGTACCATCTATCATGCGCCATCTATCGTAATAAAAAGTTAGTGATACACCCCATTATAGTTTGATTTTATGATTAACGTTCCTATATACATGACGCATCATTAATTAACCCCTTTTCTGAATTTAATATATATTTTTTGTACTGTTCTTATTTAATTTTCATTTTTGATTGTGTCATATGTGGGTTACGTTATTATTATGTTACCTTATTGAAAACGAATATCGATTTAAATTATTTATTCAGGCTTTTGGGATTATTTTTGTGACTTATTTGTGTACTTGTATCTAAACCAACTTCTGTCTTTAAGTTAAGTCACGTGCCTAATTTATTATTTTAAATTATTTGTCGATTTAGACCTCATAAGTGTTTTTTCAGCAATCCGTAAGTGAATATAAACAATTAAAAACACATTTGGACAAAAGATGACAAATAGCCTATTGGCCGATATATTTAAAAATCATTTTAAAATTCCATCTTATGTGTAAAACTAAATTTAAATAAATACTAGTGATTATACAAGCTTTTTTTATACTTTTTTTATGTGACCATGGGCACCTGATGGTAAGTGGCGCGCGAGGTCCATGAATGTTTGCAACTGGAATCAGTGTGCTTAGTGTAAAATGCATGTTTCGGAAAACGTAACTGCTGTAGTTACGTTTTTATATTTTACATTGCGTGTTATTGCAAGTTTGGCTATAATAACAGGCAATGAACATCGAAAATTCAGTAAAAAAACTCTACTACTATAGTTGCGTTTACGAAACTTCACTGTCACACTAGGCATACAGACACTTATGACTAACATCAGTCCTTATGCCCGGCTTAACTGGGCATAGCTGAGGTCATGGATATTTACATGTTCTGTACATCGCCTAAATTAGTTGCTCGGGCGATGTCTAGAGCATTTTATAGATTTATAGATTTAGTTGCTTAATTTTTCTAAATTATTGTGGTTTATTTTATGTGGTTCTTCTATTTAATTTTTTTTTTTAGTTGTATAAGATATGTGTGGAAACTTGTAATTGGCATCTAGTTTTTTATATAAGTAATCAGCTGTAAGTTTTCCTTGAAGATAAATAAATAAATGACGGCAATTCGAGCCTGATCTCGAAACGTGTGGTTTGTCGGCCCGAACGGTGGATATTTCCCCGCCCCGGCAGACTGGGCAAATTAAATTACCACCACCAGTCCACCTATAAAAGCTGTTCAGTTGAGCCTGAATAATTTAACCATCGGGGTTAATTTGAATTAAAAACGGTCGGTCATAGGAAGCTTTTATAGGAACGTTTATAAAAAAATCAAACATCCTTCAAAAGTTAACTTTTTATAGATGTTTCTGTCTTCATGTTATTAGAGGTGCGATGCGTGCAAACATAAAATAAATTATAATTAAATTATAAAAATAATTTACTCTAAAATATTAATACTAACAAAACATAAATAATAATAGGTAATAATAATAGGTGGTAGGCAGACTGATAGTGGTAATTTGTCCAGTCTGCTGGGGCGGGGAAGTATCCACCGTTCGTGCTGATAAACCTAGTAAAGTGTATCCACAATGTCACCATGTCATGCCACTGATGTTAGTCATGAGTGTCTGATTCCAGTTGCTAACAATCATGGATCTCGCTCCCTACTTCCCAACAGGTGAGCGCAAGGTCACATGTCGTGCTAGTAAAAAAAAAAAAAACTTTTTTCCATTTATACAATTTTTCACATTATTATTATTTATTTATTTTAATTTTCAAGTAGTTATTATTTGTATTGTACTGGGGGAATTTTATATGGTTTGACGATAGACTAAATATGATTCTATAGATAGAAACTAACTTTTATTCCTAAAAAACACATTCGTCGGAAATGACAATTGTCTTGTCTTCTGCATACAAATTGGCTATTTAAAATTTAATACTTTGTATGACCAATTGATCATTTTCTACATACAATAAGACCATACAAAGTCAAGTATGAGTAATAAATTGTAAATAGTTTTAATAAAAATTACCTGTAGATTAGCTTGATTGGAGCTGTCCGAGGGCAGTGAGGGTGTCAATGTTCTTTCTGAATATTCCATTTCTAATGTGTTCTTGGGTATAATATTGGGGGGATTAAGTTGTATATAATAAGAAGGAGGATGTTGGAACCAAGTCGACGCGGTGTTGTTCACATAAAGAGGACTCAAGCTACTCGCTGTGGCAGGCGTATTCACCGAAGACTGTAAAACAATATTGGTTGAAAGGCAAGACAAAAAAAAGTATAATTTATTCTAATCAACATTCTAAATCCAGATTAACACAGGGTAAGTAACTGACTTTAAACTCGAGACAAGTCAGTGCTGCCCGAAATTTAAAAGTATCATCACGACCGTTTCCCTCTCGTGGTCAGAAACCACGCTTACAAATAAGCAGATTCACATTTAGCCAACTTTAATATAGGCCAATCATGACAAGTGGCAAACTCGTCGATGTCTCCAACGTACCAAACTTAAGAAATTTCACAATTTTTTTAAAGTAAAGTAAAGTATCATCACGACCGTTTCCCTTTCGGGGTGGTAAGAAACCACGCTTATAAATAAGCGGATTCACATTTAGCCAACTTTACTATATGCCAATCATGACAAGTGGCAAGCTCGTCGATGTCTCCAGCGTACCAAACTCAAAATTATAAATTACATTAAATAATTATTAAATGTATTTATTTACATTATTAAATATTTTTGTGTCCCGACCAGGAATCGAACCCGGTACCTCCGAGTCTAAATCCACGGACTTTTACAATTTTACAATTTTTTTAAGAGTAAAATTTGATAGTTCTGAGCAATGTCTCGTGCTAAGTGCTAGCGGAGCAACGGCTATTAATCCGTGCCTTATTGTCCTTAATGTTAACAGGCAGACATGTCTGACGACATTGTGTTAGCCTTTTTTTTGACTACTGTACAATATTTTTTTTTATATAAGAAAAAAAGTATATTATTTTTTTTTTTCCTTCTGATTTGTAATATTTTTACATCATTATATCTCGCCAAACCATTAAGGTTTGATGGTGAGTAAGGTCGCTCGTTAGTAACAATTTATGTTTTTAGTGTTTCATAGGTTACTATTACGATTTTATTTATGTATATTATTTATTTATTTTAAAAAATATTGCACTATGTACAAGAGACGGGCTTAACGCCCCTAGGCATTCTCTAGCAACCAATGAAACGATTTGTGTAATGGTTGCATTAAATACATTAATAGGTAATTCAAATTAAATCTAAGTATTCTATCTATATAGATAAATACATACTAATATGTACACAATACTACATACTATATATATACACTACATATAATACCTGTGACAATGCCTATCTACAGCAGCTATAATGTTAAGCGTTATTCTGTATTTATAATTTTGTTATTTTATTGTTTCTCTTTTCAAATAATGGTTATAATGTACTGCTCCAGATTCACCAACATGTACTATAAAATTATATCGTTTTATATCAATATTGTAAAAATTGACGTGTAAAAGTGCAGAATACATATCTTTTTGTCCTATGCCTACTTGCAAAAATAAACGAATTGAATTGAATTGACCTACTTACACTGTGAGGAACTGTGAAAATAATGTGAGTATACCATCTATTACAGGTCAATACAACTGGCTTCGTCAACTCAGATTTCTCTGGCAACCAGTGCAGCTCATTCCAGATTGATGGAACCCGCCTGGCAGCTGGAAGTAATAGTTGAATGAAGCAGCAGTTGAGAAAACGTCTAAGGTGTTAGTCTATAAATTTTAATTTAGATTTACTAACCCGTCGTGGAGTCCGCAATGATTGCATCATGTTAAAATTCTGCGTGTTTGTTTCTATGTTGGGCGCATCATTGACTGGTGTATTGATTGCTGAAGAGATACTTCCGATATTATTGGAAGACGTATCATTTTCTGGAGCCATGACGCTATTAATTGGCATTGTGTTTCTATTGGCAGCCATGTTTATTGTAATAGGCCAGTTTGTCCCTCGATTAGATACTCCGGCGATATAAGCGTCGTCCATATTGTCAGGTTTTACAGATTCCGTCTTTTGTACGCCATTAGAGCTGTCCATGCACACATCCTTGTAGCTAAAATTAATAAAAATATTAATGCTAAGGTTACAAATAAATAAATAATAAATATTTCCAGACAGGTCACACAGCGCCATCTAGTTTCCGTGGTAAGCTACAAGGCTTGTGTTACGGAAACTAGATGGTTGATAAACTACATATTATACTTTTTTATTTTTTGTAAATATATACATATTATACATATAAACACCCAGACCGAGACAAATTATACAATGTACAACTTGCCCCCGGTGGGAATCGAGCCCACGACCTCCCGAGTTCACGGCAACGTTTGTTACCACTAGACCACGGAGGCGGACATGAAGTCACTGTAATTGAAAGACGATTACAATTTAAAATGGCTTACGGCTGACCTTCAAAATAAAACTGGCACAATCGGGTCTATTTTTTAATTTTAATCGACAGATGGCGCTGTGTGACCTGTCTGGAAAATTTTATTATTATTATTATGTTCGTTTGACAGATGGAAGGAAAGGTTGAGTGGAGTAGCCATTGAGAAAATTGGTGTTGCTAACATATGAGTTGTCTTGTTCTTGGCAAAAAAGCAAGATTAAGACGAAGACTGGGCAACACTAATTATAAGGTTAGAGTAAAAGTATCATCACGACTGTATCCCTTTCGGGGTGATCAGAAACCACGCTTATAAAGAAGCGAATTCACATTTAGCCAACTTTACTATAGGCCAATTATGACAAGTGGCTCTGGTCGATGTCTCTAGCGTACCAAACTTGAGTAATATCACAAATTAATTAAATTTGTTTATTTAAATTAATAAATATTATTATGGTCCCGACCAGGAATCGAACCTGGTACCTCCGAGTCTAAATCAACGGACTTAACCGCTAGTCCACGGAAGCAGTTACTAGTTCTATTACAAGGTTAGTAAAGTATATATATATCATCACGACCGTATTCGTCATTGACCGGTGTGGTCAGAAACCACGCTTTAACAGAAGCAGATTCACATTTAGCCAACTTTACTATAGGCACATCATGACAAGCGGTAAACTAGACGACATCTCTAGCGTACCAAATTGATATATATATATGATATATATATATATATATATATATATGATATCAAAAATAAATTATTATAGCCCGAATGAAATCAATTTCAAGTCAAGGTTTTTTTTTTTTAATAATTTAGTTGTTTTTAACATACCTTAGAACTCTGTGGGTGCACATAATAAATTCAGGTTTTGAATTCCACTGGTGGTACGTAATGTAGAAGCATGTTTGCAGCCATATCCATTGCTGGCCCTTTGTGAGGAATCGGTAGTAACATGACGTCAGTGCTCCGGTTTGCATTACTAAAACATTAAAACAATATTAAGGTTTTATTTTTATATATTTTTAGAGAAATTACTGCTTATAAGGAGGACATTAAGTTTTTAGCTTTAGCATGCAATTGATGGCAATTCACCCGATCACAACACAATACAACTGTTGTAAAACATGTATATAATGAAAAAAAAACATTGATGATTTACGTTTTTATATTTAAATCTTGGTCTCTATGACACAAGGTAGTCATATATATTAATATTTTTTTTTTGTAACTTAAACTGTATTAACAGCAATAAAACTATTTATTCGAAGTTAATTACATTATAAGTTAATTACATTAAATATTACATTAAATATAAATTAAAAGCTACCTAAATAATAAAATTAATAAATATAATAATATGTTATGCTCTCAATGGTAAAGTATAGCTGAACCTACAAACTACTGAATACCATATTATGTACTTATACTTAAGGATGAATAAATGATTTGATTTGATGGTTTATGATTTAAAAAAAAAAACTTTAGATCCTTGCCAATGCCAACCCGTCTGGCCAGCGAGTGTAGAACTCATGTTCTTGGGGCTGTGATGATTATGATAATAATGTAAAATAATGTCTTACATGCTTCATGGCAGTTGACAATTTTGTCGAGGTCATCGATGTGGTAGTAGTCATATCCTGAGGTGCCTAGAACTTCAAAGGGCAGGTAACCGATGATCGGCGGCGCTCTGTGATCTAAGAACAAGAACTTCCACTCCAAGCTATGGCGGGAAGTGAACTCTTTGCGAGTCCCGTCATGCAGTGTGACGTCACGCACCAACTGAGGACTGCACACGCGTCCAATGCACAAGAATAAGATTCTGAAATCAATTTGTATAATAGTGAGCAAAGTATCATCACGACCGTATCCTTATAATTTTTAAGAACCCGATTCACATTTAGGCAACTTTACTATAGGCCCATCATGACAAGTGGCAAGCTCGTCGATGTCTCTAGCGTATTAAACTAGTGAAATATAACAAATAAATTATTGTGTCCCGACCAGGTATCAAACCCAGTACCTCCGCGTCTAAATCCACGTACTTAACCGCAAGACCACGGAGGCATTCTTGTATAATATAAATAAATAGTCATACAGACAAATTTAATATTCTTAATTATTTGGGTCATGGATATGGTACACAAAAAATACCTTGTTTAGTTATTTGAAAAAACAAGGCAAGTAGGTTTTTTTTTTTGAAAGGGTCGTTAACAACCCGTTCGGCAAATCCTTTGCCAAATACGGTGAATTAGAATTAAAACAACTTGCTTTAAAAACAAGAAGAATATAATTTAAAAAATACTGAAATATACATGAAAAGTTGAAAAACATTGATAGTGTAACCCTACGTGACATTTCTTACAGGTATTGTGGCTTTATTGTTGCACACTGCACATCGACTGCTTTTTTAGCCGACAACTATTTGATGGTCAGCCGAAGAAGAACGTCCGGTACTATATATGTAATACTATACTTCATCAAAAAAGTTCTATAACAAATGTGTTTTTATAAATATAAAAAAGTTGGGTCGTTGGCGACCCTAAGTGCATATATAGGTTAATAAGGAAAGGAAATTTATTCAGTTAAATGTTTTTTTTTATTAATAAAGTTGAAGACTAATGTAAAAAAAACTGTTTTCTGTTTTAATATAATCTTTATTTTATCATTTGAAGTCACACTGATTTGATTAAGGAGATCATTCAACTTTAATGAAATAAATATATTATTTTAGGGATATTGAACCTAATACATAGCCTGGATATTTTACCTCAACACATTATTTAGTGTGAATGACGTCACTTAATAGTAAATAACTGCCAAATAATAATAATTCAGTTGTTTTTTTGAATATTTAAGCAAAAAAAAAAAAACCTAATTTTATAAAAGCAAATAGTTTTTTTTGCAACAAACAGTGATTTCTGTTCAGCCGAATTCCGTAACGTTAAAACAAGATTGTTACATTGTTATTAACTTATTATACATACCTATTTAAATAATAACTTTAATATTATTTAACAATTTACTTAAACTATTTAGGTACATGAATATATAACTTTTGAGGTGTTTTCAAAGTAGCATTTGTACAATGATTCACTAAACAACTTTTGTTAGTATTTGGATTAATTTTACTTTTAATTTTAGTGTTGTGAGTTAGTTGTTTATTTACTATTACGTGACGTCATCCGGCAGCCATTTGCAACTGCAGCATTTCCGAGTGAAAATTCAAACACGATATTTAAAAGTAGATTTTAATGTGATTTAAACCTGATAAAAAATCTAACGTATTTTTCAGTAATTACTAAGTAAATATGAACACAAATTGACAAGTATTGTTGCATTTCTTACCTTTCATTTTGATCCGGTTGTTCCAATAATTCTATAGAAAAATAAAATAAACATATTAGATAACGTTGTAAGACTTAAACGTGCATACAATATTTGGGTAATAATATTTATTTATTTAGAATAAAATATGATAATAAAAATGATAGCGACGAATAATTCGTCATTCAAGCGTGGCGGCGTCGAGAAGTGCAATTCAAATATATTTGTTTGATTTACTTTACAATTAATCGAATTAACATAAATACATAATCAAAACTAAATTTAATTATCACATTATGTCAGTGGTCTGAGGTGGTTTGGGTCTGAGAATATATATTTTTTTCATCATTCATTCATTACAGCCTCTAGACCTCCACTGCTGGAGATGGGCCTTCCAGAACTGGAGAATTTGGCCTACACTCGCCACGCTGGCCAGACGACTTGGCGAGGATATGATGTCAATTTTTTTTTATGACCATTTATTAACTATTCTACAAGTTGGCATTAGTCGAACCGGGACCGACGGCTTAACGTGCTCTCCGAGGCACGGGAACGGTGGAGAAGAGGAGAAGACAAATTTCTAAGCATTCCATGGATTCACCGTGCGGGTGCCGGGTCCATCGTGTGTGGGTAAGAGATGAGAAGAATGGTGTCTCGGGCTTGCGACCGACAATTGGCTGGTTTAAGAAAAGGAGGCCTCCTTTTTTTTCTATTTCGCGATAATACGCTCACCATCCACCATTCTACTTCTCTCCCTACCCAACCAAATACTGTATGATTCCGTTAGTGCCGTCTTGGAAGCTCGTTCCATAAATGTATTGACGGCAGACCTGCTTAGGCCCAATTCTTTCAGTCAGAGATGCAAAGATTTTGCTGGAACTCCTCTTGCACCAACTTCCACTGCGTAAAGCTGAGTCTTGAACCCGTTCCTGATCATTTCTTCTGTGAGATCATAATATTTATTCGACTTCATGTTGTGGTCTTTTGGAATATTTGATTCCCACGGAACGGTAAGTTCAATAAGGATAACTTTTTTCAAGTTCCGAGAAAACACTAAGATGTCTGGCCTATAGGCTGATACAGCTAGTTCATCTGGGATCCTATAATGGTGTTCAAATGTATCCATGAGAATTTTCCAGTCTGATGCGGCGCCAAGGATCGAGGTGGGCTTGCATTTAGTTTTCGTGCTTTGCCCTTCCTTTACAAATGTGGTCAAAGTTTTATTTGTAGTCAGTCCCTTTCTGGCTCTTGCAATAGAAAGACTTACTGCTTCACGGATAACACCTAGGACTTTGTCATGTCGGCGTGAGTAATAGCCCTTTTCTAAGAGAGTAACGCACCCTACAAGTGTGTGTCTAGCAGTTCCTATGGCAGCACCACACAATGTACAGTTCTTTTCCGTAGCTTTTCCCCACCTTACCAGATTACTCTGGTCCGGGAGGGACATTTGAAAAGCGTTTAGGTAGAACTTTAGCAACGCCGGAGACCAATCGTACATTAGTGTGCGCCACTTTAGGGCTGGAGGGATGCAAAAATCGCCCAAAGTTAGCCAGTCATTTTGAACTTCTAGAGTCATCGCGTGCACTCTGTATTCATGCTCTTCATCTTTCCTGAGGAAGGATTTTATAACCTCTTTGTCACTTTCTTTTTTCTTCCAGCCAATGCCTCTTTTGTCAGTCTGGGCACCTGTCATGAATTTCTTGAAGAATAGTAGTCTCGGTTCCATATCTGAGACCAGAGGGTCTTTTGGAAGGGATGAAATTGTATTATCCTGGGAGCTGGTTAGAATTTGATATTTGCTTATACGTAGATGTTTGTATAATTCAGATGGTCTTTTCAGATCCATTCCGAAGTTTCTCCGTCCTCTAAAGAATGTTGAGGAGTCAGCACCCTGGGCTAATCCAAGCCAAGACTTCAATGTTCTTATGACGTCCGCGTCCAGACTTGATAGTAGGCTTTTGTTGAAATCATATACTAGGAAAGGCCAAGTGAGGCGAGATGCTAAGTAGTTGTCATATATCCAAGCTTTTTTGACATTGCTTATAGGCTGTTGAGTAACCCTATTCATGTCGTCAGTGAATTGTTTTACAACTACTTCTAGGGATGGTGTTTTTCCCTGAAAATTTATCCTTCTGCCAAGAAATTTAAAGGGCATGGTTACATTTACCGGAGCTATTCTCTGCCCTGCTATACTCAGTCCAGGATCATAAGACGTAAATGTAGTGTTTCGCCTAGCCAGACATAGGCTGAAGCATTTGGATGGTTTCGTTCTCATTCCCTTTGTCCATGAGCAGAAATCATCCACTATTTTCAGCAAGCCCTGGCATTGCTTGGGATTTCTTGTTAGCACCGCCAAGTCGTCTGCAAAAGCTAAGACGGATTCCGTATAGATGTTGTTTTGTTTGAATCTATATCCCCACTTCTTCTCACGAGATTTAAGTTTGTCGATTAGGATATTGATAATTATATTAAAAGCTACAGGTGATAGGCAGCAGCCTTGGAACAGGCCCACATTGTATTTTAGTGTGTCTGTGTAGCCGTCCTTGTTTGTTACGACAAATCTCAAGTTCTTGTAATAATTGGCAATTATATCTCTGATTAGTGTTGGAAAGTTATACCATTTTAGCGCAGTTTGCAGCAATTCATGTTGCACCGACCCAAATGCGTTTTCCAAGTCGATCCAACAGACGCTTAGTTGCCGCTCCTATTTCCTGGCATCCTTCAAACACTCAGCGAGTAAGGTGTTGTGTTCTAAGCAGCCAGAAACTCCCGGCAAAAAACCTTTCTGGTGCTGGCGTGAGAAGTACTCGTTCTTGATCATAAATCGGGACATTCTTGCTTGTACTATGGAGAAGAAGATTTTGGACATTGTATTCGTCAAAGCGATCGGTCTTGCATCTTTGGGATCATTTACCTCAGTTTTCTTTGGTATGAGAACGAAGACTGCCTCGCCAAATGCCTTTGAAACTTGATTAGTAGACCAGATTTTTCGATATATATTATATAAATGCTTACGGGTGTGAGGACATTTTTTATATACAATGTACGGAATGCCATCTGGGCCTGGTGCCGATTTGGAACTTTTTCTTTTGATTTGTTCCTCCATTTCTTCCATGCTTGGTGGAAGGCATCGGAAGTCCTCTAAAGGTCTGACGGGTCGAGGCGAGGGTGGGTCCAGATATTGTTCCTCTTTTTGTATTTCTGTGTATGTCGCTTTGTAATATTTATATATTTGATCTCTGGTCAGCGATAGTACACCACTTTTTTCGCTGAATATCTTTCTGGCATAGACGAAGGGGTTTTTGTCAAAGAGGACTTCGTGTCTGGCTCTATTGTATTGATTGGAGTTATCTTTAATTTGGAGCGATATTCCTTGGATCAATTTGAGAATTGATCTAAGTGCTCTAGCCACTTGATGGCACTGCTGTTTATCTCCAATGTTTTTGGCGCATCTAAGTCTCTTTCTTAGCTCCCTCTTCTTTCGCCTCAATTTCAGCTTAAAAGTGTTTTCCTTATTGGTGTGAGCATGAGTGGTCGTTGGTGGATAGTGCTCACTGAAGTAGTCATAGACAGTATTTTGAAAGGCACGAACTTGGCTATCAAGATCCTGTTTTGTACCAGGACAATCCAGCATGACAGCCAGATTTCCGTCGTGAACCTTCCAGGTGGTTTCTTTTATGGTCGGGATGCTTAGACGTGTCCTGATGGTCATGGACTCCTGGTTGAATTCACATGGAGGTGTACCATGGGATATGTGAGGGGAAACTCTATCCGCAGTACTAGTCGAAGGTCTTACCATCTGTGCTTCGATCCCTTCATGTATTTTTAAGTGTTTCTTGAACCAGGCTTGTCTTCTGTATATTTTTCCGCACGTTGGGCATTTCAAGTCCATATTATCGCCAGGGTCGTTGTTATTATCTACCAGTGGACAGTTCATCCTCCCCCCCTCTCGGACTGTCCCAGGGGTATTATTCTTTTTAGACTTTTTAGCGATATAATACGAGGGAATGGCTTGCTGGGCCTTAACCCTCGGCATTCTTTCTTGCTGTCAAATCTATGTAAATCTATGACAAATGTACGTAAGAAAAGTGTATTTCTCATTGGTACATGCCGGGTGGGTTGGAACCAACCTTTGTAGGATTTAAGGTACGCGTTCCGAGCCATCACCGCGCCGAGAATACATAGGCAATGGCTATTCTCCTTTACATATGTAGAAAAAGAACCAGAGAATGAGAGAATCGGTAAAGCGATGGAGGATAATATGTGCGATTGGAGTAAGAAGGGCGTGTCTGATATTGTTATGACAGACAGATTTGCTGGACATGGGGACAATTATATATTCTAACTCACTGACTGATAAGGTTTGAAGAAGAAAGAACTATTCATTGAAAGTGTGAACATGTAGTAGTGACGTTCAATGCAGGATCAACAATGAGATGAACGACTGGTATGATATTTATATATTTTGTTTCAAAGCAGTGATATCTATAAACAGGTTGTTATTTGCAATTTTCCTATCTGAACTTAACATGATGTCAAATGCCTTCTTTCTATCGTATTTATAACCCTTATCGATATAATCCGTAGGATTGTGTGACGTCGGTGTATCTCTATCGTAACGAAAAATATTGCTTACAGAATTGCCTTATTTATGAAGCTGATATTTCTCAGCTGATAGCGATCTTAGCCATTTAAGACAGACTAATTCCAAATGAATTAATGGTGGTTAATGTTTTTCGAAATAATATATTATTTTTTAAACAACGACATCTATGGATTATGTCTACGTCAATTTTTAGTTTATGAACTGCGTTGCGCCGCAGCCAGTGACAACAGCTTGATAAACTTGTTGAAACTGGCTTTGCGAACGATGGATGCGATAATCGATTAACAGTAAGCTAAATAATTGAATGCAAGTTACCAAATACAAAATTTGGGAATCGAATCGATTTTTTCTGTCAAATTAACGATTTTCGCAAACTATTTAGCATTTGACAGACCGCAAAGTATACGAATATTATCGATAGTTTACTATTTGACAGCAACCGGCTGACACATTTGGTTCTAGTGTTACAAAATAATTTATATTATTAATCCCGAATCATACTCAGACCGCTTATTATGACTATGATACTGACAGTCGTTCCCAATCAAAAATCACGATTTGGATGCTCAGAGCGTGATTTCAATTCGGAACAGTCTAAATTAAATTTTTATTCATACCATAATAGTTTTTTTAATGTATAGAAGTTAAATTGAGAATTCCACATCTTTGAGTATGAATACTAACAAACACAACTATCTCGGCTTTTTTAGCTTTACATGTTTTTATAGTTTTTCAGCCGTGTATTGTATATTGGTTTAGTCGTATATTTTTTTTATTGTTGAACCTTCCCTATTTTATGGCTAACAAAACAAATATTACTTAAATAGACCCGAGGAGAGAAGACACGCGGCATTTATTTTTATATATGAAACTAAACAAGATATATATTTATTTTCACACAACAGCTAATACAATACTCAAAAAGAAGAAAAAAAAAACAAGATAAATTAATAAAATAAATAATTGAGCTGCTGCGAATGAAAGTGCAAATAGATACACAGTTCAGCATAGGCTGCAACATTTCTGCTGCAGCGCTGATTTTCAATGATCCCCTTGATATACAATTTAAAAAATATACAGATATTATATAGACCCAAGTCTTGTGTTGTTTAAATAACTGCGCTGTTGGTTTTGTGCTAAAAAAGGAGTAGAATCAGGAGTTTTGCGTGGACATGTCAAGTGCAAGTTTTTGTTTTGTAAATTAATTTACTGTGGATATTATTGGTCAAAAGTGGTGTTGTTTGGTTTAATAATGTGCTCCAATGTGAGTAATTATGGAAAACGATAAATTAGACTTCAAATATGGGGCACAAGTTACAGTTTATTTTTTGCGGTTTTCCCGCGCTGTGAACTCCAATATTTTACCCGACGTATTTGAGCTATCGTGCCGCGAGTGACTCCAAGAAAAGCATCAAATTCTGCAGCATCTGGATGATGATGATGGATGATGACCTCATTAACTCATAAAAAAGAAAGATATATTACGTCAGACTTGGCTGTATGGGCTAGACCCTTTGCCTTCCCTATCACCTTATTCATCAGGAGTAGAATCATTCAAAATAATTTAAATATTGACATGTCACAAAAGCCTGTAATAGGTTTACGTCAATAAAGATATTTTGACTTACGTGAATATCCAATAAATTGCACACGCTCGTAAGTGAAAGGCTCGCACATGTCGATCTGTCTCCTCTTTAAATTACACTCAAATCTCATCTCAATATCTGTAAAACAAATTTTAAAACATGGTATCATAAAATTTCGTTTCCAGCAGAAATATGCGAGAGAAATCAGCAAAGGAAGGACAATACACAAATAGTACTTGCATCATCATCACAACCGTTTCCCTTCCGGGGTGGTCTAAAACCACGCTTATAAATAATCAGATTCACATTTTGCCAACTTTACTATAGGCCAATCATAACAAAATTAAAGTTTCTTAAATTATTAAATATTATTGGCACCTGCAGCCATATTATAGAGAGAAGAAGAAAAATTTCTAAGCATTCCATGGATTCACCGTGCGGGTGCCGGGTCCATCGTGTGTGGGTAAGAGATGAGAAGAATGGTGTCTCGGGCTTGCGACCGACAATTGGCTGGTTTAAGAAAAGGAGGCCTCCTTTTTTTTCTATTGCGCGATAATACGCTCACCATCCACCATTCTACTTCTCTCCCTACCCAACCAAATACTGTATGATTCCGTTAATGCCGTCTTGCAAGCTCGTTCTGTTACTTACCCTGGTTCCGAATCAAGCTTAGAGCGCTTAGAATGAATATGATACTAACAGTCGTTCCGAATCAAATATCGCGATTTGAGTGCTCAGAGCGTGATATCAATTCGGAACGGTCTAAATCACATTTTCATTCATAACATGATAGTTTTTTTTTTAAATGTATGGAAGATAAATTGCGAATTCCACATCTTTGAGTATGAATACTAATAAACATAACATCTCTCGGTTTATTCATTAGAAGTAATATTCAAACAGTATAAACGAATTACAATATTAAATAATTTAAAAGAAAACCTAATATTAAATTAACTTGAAATTGGCGCGGGACATTATGACAAACAACTGACAGCGCTCAGAGCGATCTACCTCGATATCGTGAGCAGTCTAAACGCGAGCAGTAATGTCATTTGTGACGTCACATAGCTTTGGCAAAACAGTTTATACGCGTCTCGGAACACCTTTAAGCGTGCTTAGGTTATTATTATCGTGTCTCGGAATTTAGTCGCAAATGTTATGAGTGGATCTCTTTATTTACGTCACAGATTGCGTCATACTTACAAAATATTATTTAATTCTCAACTCTATAAGCGTTGACAGCGGCCGTGCAAATATCAACTTTAATAGCGTGGTATATACATGTATAGTGAAAAGATTCCATTATATAACGTTTGCGCTTAAGTAACAGAATAGGACTGCAGAAATCGAACCCGGTACGTTCCGAGTCTAAATCCATTGACTTTAGACCACGGACTCGTTACTTAAAAAAAACCTAAATAGTTCAGTTCGAACTCCATGTACCAATGAGAAATACACTTTTCTTCGTACATTTATTTACAACACCACCGTTCCCGTGCCTCGGAGAGCATGTTAAGCCGTCGGACCCGGTTCCACTGATACCAACTTGTGGAATCGTTAATAAATTATCATTAGAAAAGTGACATCAGAACCGTCTGGCACCGTGGTAAGTATAGGCCGAATTCTCCAGATATATGTTTTGGAAGGCCCATCTCCATCAGTGGAGGTCTAGGACGCTGTGTTTTAGGGACTGTAATGATGATGAAGATGATACAAAAATAAACTTACCTTCCGATGTTTCACTTAGAAGTTTGTATAAATCCTTTTTATAACTTTCAGATACAAAATCCAGAACTTGTTGGTTTATAATATCAGCCTGAAAAAGAATGAAAATCGTTTAACCAAGTTATTGGAAAAAAATTTAGACATAAATAAAATAAACTACACTACAAATAAAACTAAAATTATAACCGTCCGATGGGTCGAGGACACTCGTTGAGTTCCCCCGTTAAATGGCGAGGCTAGCCTTTTAAACGAAATATTCTCTACTCAAAGGGTCACCTCAAGCTCGTTAGAGAATGCCAGAGCCTCCTTGGACCACGGACCCATCGTTTCGATTACAAATGAGATGAATTATACTAATGAAAATATTTTTTAATTCAATTATTTAAAAATATATTGGAACTCTGGCCTTGTTCGTATAGGAAAAACATTTTAAGCGATTCGCATCATCACTAATATAGGGTTACCATCCATCTGTAAACTCTAGTCCGGTCTTTGTCCAGCTTTTTTTTATTATTTAATTAAGTCTGTTACCCTGTCATACCACTGTGGGTAAATGGGTAATGCTTGCATTTTATTGAAATGTCAGGCTAAAAGCCAGTCAGGACTTTTCAAATGGTACACTAATACCAACTTATGGAATTTGTCTATAAATTGTGGAAAAAATATACATAGGAAATATACAACCCTTCTGGCCAGCGTGGCTAGACGACAATGCCAAATAATAATTATAATTTATATTTTAAAGAATTATTTGTAATTATAGTAATCACTTTATTAAATAATATTTTTCTGTTTTTTATTTATTTTTTACATGCGGTAATTAGGTATAAATATTATTGGGTACAGTAACACTGGGCTTGTCAATAGAACAGTAGAATTCTTGTTCTAAAAGTTAGACTAATTTTATACTTACAGGAATATGTCCCAACAATGCTGTGATGCCATCTGATGCATAATAAATTCGACCAGTATTGGAGAACACAAAAAGGAATCCTTCCAAAGCTTCCATGATGAGATGAGTGAACTCCTCATTGGACAGGGAAGCTGGTTTCCAATCCTCCTGGATCTCATGCATACGTGATCTCTCAATCACCTCTACAAAATGAGACAGTCCACTTAGAAATCATCGTCTGGCAACTCAATTTATTTAAATTAATTTTGCACCAAACTTTTAATTAATTATGAGTAATTTCAAAACTATATTGTGCTAAGTACAAAAACTGCCTTAAATTATTTTGTATTATTATATATTAATAGGCGCTCGCAGCGCATTGCTGAAATGATATATATCAAGCACTGGTAAAGTAAAGTAAAATATCATTCACATTTAGCCAACTTTATTATGGGCCAATCATGACAAGTGGCAAGCTCGTCGATGTCTACAATGTACCAAACTTGAGAAATATCACAAATTAAATATTAATTAAATGTATTTATTTACATTAATAAATATTTTTGTGTCCCGACCAGGAATTAAAACCCGGTGTGTCTAATTTGATTGTCACTAGCTACTTGTCTAGTTTGTTTTTAAAATTGTTGTCAGTTGAGGACTTTTATATGTCTTCTGGTATTTTGTTCCACATATTTACAACTCTGTTATTCATTAAGTGATATCCTACATTTGTATTGGTCGATTTTCTCATCAGTTTCATTCCGTGGAAATATCATAGTGCTAAACCTAAACATTTTGGTTAGGTGGGGGCAGTTATACCTTCCTGTTAGAATTTTAAATGTCTCAATTATATCTTCCCTGATACTGCAATCCCTGAGACTTGAAAGCTTCAAATATTTAAGCCTCTGGTCATATGACCTCAACAATATGTAATTCATAAATTTTATGACATCATGATTGCTAACTTGAAAAAATTGAGTAAAATTTGCTAACTATATCCAATGTTTAAAGAACTTCATTCTTTTAACCTTTTTTAAAATAAATAATCTGGATAATTTACACATACTCGTATAACTATACAGGAGTGGCACTATTTGTGCTCTCTCTGCCAAAATTAAATACTCATATTGTTTCATTAATATAATAAACCTGCAGATGGATTTTTTTTTTTTAAGGAAAACATTATAGAAATATTTTAATGGTCAATGTCAACCTCTTGTACACATAATAGTAAGTATTACCTATTTCGATTACATAGGGCCACAATATGGCCACAGCCCACTGCACTAGTAAAACAGAAAACTAAATAAAAAATGTACCATTATGATTCTTGAGATAGGAAATGGCTGCCACTAAGACTGAAGACTTGTCCTTTCGCCTGTTACTGTTTGTGACCATGGTATTTAGTTCGTTCAATAGCAAGTTAAACTGATCCCGTCTTTTCTTTTCATTGCGGTTACGGATTTGCCTGAAAAAGGTTTAGGGGTTAGGGGTCATGTTAAAGATAAAGAGGAGACAAATTTCTAAACATTCCATGGATTTACTGTGTGGGTACCGGGTCCATCATGTGAGGGAAAGAGAGAGGAGAAGAATGGTATCCTGGGTTTGCAACAGACTGTAAGCTGGTTTACAAAGAAGGCTTCCTTTTTTCACCATCCCAATTCTGCTCCTCTCCCTACCCAACCAAATACTGTATGATCCAAGCTTTTTATAACATTGCTTATAGGGGATTGCCTAACACTATTCATGTTATCAGGCTGACTAGATGCTCCATATTTTACATGTTAGATTATTTTTCTTACTACAGACAAAAATCAATAGTAATTTTTTATTTTTTATTTATCAATCTTTTCGACCATGGACAATTATCTAGCATAACTTAAATTTGAAAAAAAAAAAAAAATATCAAACCCTGTCTTAATCATCTAAATGGCCTTAAAAAAACAAATTGAAATAGGAATTGATAAAACTGAACTAAATAGCTACTTGTTTTTCCCTGTGCTCTCAAATTGTTACAATAAACAAACAAATACTCCTCAGTTTATGATAAGCTAGTGTTAGTCGCTCCCATTATTTAATAGTATAATCCGCGTGTGATCAAAATGGCATGGAACTTTGTCTTGTAACAGAATTTGAAATGACAGCATTAGGGTTAGAAAATAAAAATCCGAATATTTAATTATTTTTTCATTATTTTTTTATATAAATAGAGTTTGTTACATAAATAGTATATATGTACATGTCTGTAGTAAATGCTTTATAATTAGGTTAATAAATAACACAGAAAATAAGCTATAACCAGAATTAATTCACACTGTGTTAACGAGGCTCACTAGCCTCACACGCACATTTGTTTATGCTTAAGCTTGCAGACAGCTATTGCTGTATTAGTTCCAAAAGGACTCATTTTATTCTGAACATGCATGGATTAAACATGCTGTCATCAGGTGTAAGGTTACATGTGATGCTAGTAAGATTATTGTGTGCAAAAATTGATAGTGAATATTGTCTAATATAAGGATTTACCAACTTTACTATAATGTAATATTGAATATTAAATGCCAATTCTCAATTGTAATGGAATCTAACTAGAATTTATTGAACATATAATGCTATTTTATGCAGTAATCATTTGAATTACATTTTGTGGATTATATTAACTAAATTATAAATTTACAATGTTCCTACCTTTTTGAGTCATCCATTTCTTCGTACACTTCTTCCATTTTTAGGATATTATGTTCACCTAAAGTTATGTTCGTATATTCATATTCGCTATATTAAAGATCACAAAAACAAATGAATGCTTTAGTGCTAAGTTTTGAACTACATACCGGGCATTCTTTTACTGACGCATTTAATTAAATAGGTAGAATTATTGTTAGAATGCAGAAAACACGATTAAATGAAGAAAATCTATTGGAACTAGCTGAGTTAGTGAAAAAAATTAGGAAACAAGGCGGGGAATAGCAAAATTCAGCAAAATCAATGCGCGCGACGTTAATGTCCATACATTTCGTGTTTGACTTATAGTCTTATAGCATAGCAAAGCGCGCTATTTTTTACTGAATTTTGCTTAAAGCGCAAGTCGAACGATTTTCAAAGCGAAACAAAGATAAGTCAAACACGAAAACGTCTCCCCTATCGCCGCTGCTATTTCTACGGAAAAACGCATCTGTGTGCTGTCCGTGTGACGTCTTTACATGGCTCACGCACACATTCATAAGCCAATAATGTTGCCAATATAAAATAAAATATTGTATTTTTTCCTGCTATAATTGAATGAAATTATTCGAACATTTATGAATAATTTTAGAACAACCCTTAAATCACGTGATCTTCGGCATTTTGCGCGGAGATATCAAGTGCAAGTTATTGTTTTGTAAATTAATTTACTGTGCATATTATTGGTCAAAAGTGGTGTTATTTTGTTTAATAATGTGCTACAATGTGAATAATTATGTCAAACCATAAATTGGACTTTAAATATGGGGCACAAGTTGAAGTTTATTTTTTGCGGTTTTCCCGCGTTGTGGACTCCCATATTTTACCCGACGTGTTTGGGCTATAATGCCGCGAGTGACTCCAAAAAAGCATCAAATGGCAGGCATCTGGAATTTGATGATCCCCAACTCAATTATGAACTCTGTTATGAACATATATTATGAACATATATTATGTAAATAAATTACGTGTTTAGGACTGATGTATTTGTAAAGGAAGGGCAAAGCACGAAAACTAAATGCAAGCCCACCTCGATCCTTGGCGCCGCATCAGACTGGAAAATTCTCATGGATACATTTGAACACCATTATAGGATCCCAGATGAACTAGCTGTATCAGCCTATAGGCCAGACATCTTAGTGTTTTCTCGGAACTTGAAAAAAGTTATCCTTATTGAACTTACCGTTCCGTGGGAATCAAATATTCCAAAAGACCACAACATGAAGTCGAATAAATATTATGATCTCACAGAAGAAATGATCAGGAACGGGTTCAAGACTCAGCTTTACGCAGTGGAAGTTGGTGCAAGAGGAGTTCCAGCAAAATCTTTGCATCACTTACTGAAAGAATTGGGCCTAAGCAGGTCTGCCGTCAATACATTTATGGAACGAGCTTCCAAGACGTCATTAACGGTGTTAAAGCCAGTTCTGTGACCCATCGGTGGGTAGTAGTTGCACCTCAACCTCAGTCGGCGGCGGACGTCAACAATTTGTGTATCGGTGACGTCACACCGTGTGTGCTCAATTTTTCGGTGCTGCAGCAGTGTCTGCTGAAAAGCCACGCGAGTGTATTTATAGATCGGAACTTGGATTATTAGTTTTATGTGAAAAGAGTTTTAGCATCAGAAGAGCTGGTATTCTTCTGGAACCCTGGGGTCGACTCCACTGAGACGTTGTCAGCTGCTGCTGGAAGAGGTAAGTGCTTCTGCCCCTTTCTTTGGACTTCACAGAGCTGGCTCGTCATCAAACCCCCCCAAACAATATACAGTCCACTCATCTACCACGGGTGAGGGAGTTGGAAATCTCCCCCACAATTTTTTTGGGCCTTGCGGAGCCGGATTTTTGGCCCTTACGGAGCCTAACTGCGGCCTATTGCGGAGAGAAGTAAAATGGTGGATGGTGAGTGTATTATCGCGCAATAGAAAAAAAAGGAGGCCTCCTTTTCTTAAACCAGCCAATTGTCGGTCGCAAGCCCGAGACACCATTCTTCTCATCTCTTACCCACACACGATGGACCTGGCACCCGCACGGTGAATCCATGGAATGCTTAGAAATTTGTCTTCTTCGGTTAAAGTATTTCATTATAAAAAAAAAAACTATAAAAAAAAAATTTTTGTTAGTTTTTTTTTATTTTCTCGGATCGGTATTTTTTTTATTTAAATTCATACACCTCGGTTTAAACTCTTCGGTAATACTCTTTCATTTCGGTTAAACTCTTTAATTACATAATATCATTTGGTAAACTTTTTTATTTTATGAGTAACTCGTAATACATACGAGTATATCTAGTTTATTTGTTTCGGGCTATAAATATTATAGTAAATTCCATCTTTATTAATGGCATCGGTTTTAACTTACAATTTGAAGGTAGTCCTGGTTAAGAGATTATCAGATAACGTTTATCATTTTAATATTCTGGTGGTTCCGTACATTTATTAAATATTAATAAAATAAAAAAAATGTCGAAAGCTTTTGAAATTAAATTTAAAATACATTATGATTGGCTTGAGCAATCGGTTACTCTCTTGTCAACGGAATCGGTTTCGGGAATATTATCGGCACGGTTTCGAAAGTTAGACGAACATTTTAATATTTTGTCAGATGCTTATGAACGTATCTTAAACCTCATAACGGATGAGGAACTTATTAAGATGTACGATGAACAGTTTAAAACGGCTATTATTAACTATAATAAATTGGACTCGGCGGCTATGGGGTTTTCTGGGACAGCGGACGGAACCCCAAAAACCCTACAAAGTTCTTCCTTTGCTCGGCTACCTAGTATTAATTTACCGGTTTTTGACGGCGATATTTTTGGATGGACAAGTTTTATTAGCTTGTTCACATCTTTGGTATTATCACGGACGGATATTTCTAAAACTGAAAAATTCCACTATTTGCATTCTCATGTCGGTAATGAGGCAAAATCGCTTATTCTGCACTTGCCTATGACTGATGAGTCATTGGATTCGGGACTGGAAATATTAAAAAGTAGGTATGAAAATATACGGCTGTTGGCAGATTCGCATATTTCGCGAATTATGAATCTACCTGTCTTGAATAAAGTATGGACCCGGCACCCGCACGGTGAATCCATGGAATGCTTAGAAATTTGTCTTCTTTCTTCTCTTCAATGTCCTTTAAAGACAATTAAAAAAAAAAAAAATCTTCGGTCGGTCAAAAAACGTCAAAAGAATCCTAGGTCAGGAATTGCAGGTTTATTTTTTGCGGTTTCCCGCGCTGTCAACTCCCATATTTAACCCGACGTGTTTGGGCTATAATGCCTCGAGTGACTCCAAGTAAAGCATCAAATTCTGCAGCATCTGGAATTTGATGATCCCCAACTCGGTTATGAACTCTGTTATGAACATATATTATGCAAATAAATCACGTGTTTAGGACTGATGTATTCTGTACAATGTCCTTTAAAGACAATTAAAAAAAAAAAAAAAAAACAGGAATTGCAGATTCGTTCAAAAATACTCTTTAGAATACAGTTATTTCACAATTACTTTTGCTCGGATAGATTTTAGTTCTGTGAAGCCATCTGCACCCCATGCTCCAAGAAAGAATTACGGAAATGTACAATTTCTTAAAGTAATTAAGTATTATTTAAAAATTTTAGGTTAGTTTCTCAATAATAATCAATATTAAAGTAATAAGGGGCTAAATTAATGAGGAATGAGGTCAATCAAAGAGGGGAGGATACCCTACGTAAACTAAGCAAATTCAGTTTTTAATAATGTATATATATTGTTATAAAAAAATAACCTCCAAAATTAGGCAGGGAACTTCATTTTGTTTGTTACCAGCCTAATCTTCTAACCTTATTTGGTTTTGGATACCAAAGATTTTTCAATAATTACTCGTAGGTAAATTATAAATTTTTAATAAATAAAATTTACAGGATTAAACATAATATTAAAGTCTATGTATACTATTTTTTCAACCTGATCGGATTTGGTATGGATATAAAAGGTGAGCTGATGAATGTCTCATTCATGATTAAATAACTTTAGCTTGTTATGCTAAACAATATTGTTTGAGCCGGTCCTAAGCCTGGAAAAAGGAGGAAGGCACAAATTTAATTACAGGTTAAATTGCAACAAGGAGTGAGTGAAACACCAACACAACAAATTTGATGAGATCAAATTAATTCTAAAAAAAATACAGTAGATATGAAGCCCTAATAAAACATAATAATATTAAAATAATTGTGTTATTTAAAACCTGTATCAAACAAACATAGGTAAACCTTTGTAAACCAGCCTGTAGTTAGTTGCAAGCCTGAGATACCATTCTTTTTATCTCTCTTTCCCACACTCGATGGATCATATGGGTGCATGTTAAATCCATGGAATGCTTCGAAAATTGTCTTTATATATTAAAAATTAAAAGGTCTGTGGTCAATACATTAAATGATTTTAAATTAATAGGTACATGAGCTTCTAAGAAGGCTGTTTAGTATTTGTAGGGACCCGAATAGGGCTTAGGTTTTATTACTAGTAACACACACACATTTTATTTTAATGCATGTATTTTATATATGGTACTGGGTTAACAATAGTGTGGCAACACTGACAATTCGGATTTTTGCGCGCCTTTGGTCGAAGCTAAAAAGCTTGGCGTGAAATTTAACTTTAATTGTACTAAAAGTGGTGGAAGATCAGCTCCCAGGAGTAGTTTGCGGTCTCCTGAGGGGGTGTGAATATTTGTTCGTGTTTGAAGAGCCGGGCCCGGCGGATGAGCGACATAGATTTCGCAAGACATTTCTTGGCGGTTGCAGCTTTTGGTGAGTGCATTCCGTATTTGTTTTGTGGAACCACGGGGGTGTTGCTTGGGTCTATCTCATTATATATTAGTATATCTTTATTCACACCGGAGTCTTGTGATCCTAATTACCACACCTCTTATTCTTGCACCTTACGCCGGATCTCTTTTCCCGCCAAATTGCGGGGCGGGAAAAATACAAATAAAACATTGGTCAACATTCGAGACGGATTTGAACCTGCGGTTTGTTATACTTTACTATTTTGTTGTCGTGGTGCAAAAATAAGGGGTTAATTTTGTAAGTACAGGGCGGGAATATAATATAGTACATTATTTATGTATTTATTATTATTTTTATGTATTTAAAAACACATAAATACACAACATGAAATTGGGTTCATGCAAATGCATAACTTTCCCGCTCTTTTGTTCAGTCAGTCATTTTCGGCGCGAACTTGCTAAACGTCATCAGTCGAGAGTTTGGCAGTTCGCGTATTTTGCCGGTGTTTGAATTTTCTCATTTGTTTATTTGTTAAATAGTGGTTAAAATGCCTAAAGCAAACAAGAAAACTGTGTTAAAATTAAAAATGGATATTGTTACTTGTTATTTTGACGATTTGTTCGACCTTTGTCAAAAGGAATTCGGTCCTGATGACCGAATTATGTTTAAAGTTCGTTGCGCGGATTTGGAGTCAAAATACAAGGAATTTAGTGATTATTTTGCTGACCTCGCCTATGACGAGGAAGGGGGACATTCCGAGGATCCCATGGGTATGTTTAGAACGTATAATGGTTATTACTACTCAATAAAAGCTAAGTATGAAAGTATGTTTGGCGGTTTTGAGGTTAGGACTTCAGATATGAAAGGTAGTAAATCTTTCTTACCTAAAGTGCATATTCCGGTATTTACAGGTAAATTGGAGGAGTTTGCCTCTTTTATGGAATTGTTTAGGTCCTTAGTAGGTGACGACCAGTCTATTTCAGACATTGAGAGGATGTACTATTTAGTAGGATCATTGACAGGGGAAGCTAAGGCTTTAGTGCAGCACCTTTCTATTTCGGCTGCAAATTATTCAGTAGCAATAAGCCTACTAAAAAATAGGTATGACAATAAGCGGTTAATTGTGGATAAGCTTATTAATAAAATGTTAAGTTTGGGACAAGTCAATAGACATTTAAACTCATTAAAATCTTTTGTAAATATTTTGTTTGAAAGCACCAAGGCTTTGGAGAAAATGAGTTTTCCAATTGTGGACTGGTCATACCTTTTGTTTTTTATTAATTATAATAAGTTAGATAATAACTTAAAAAAAGGTTTTGAGGATAAGCACTTATCAGAATTATTACCTACATTTGATGAATTATTAAATTATTTAAATAGTGAAGTGCGGGTACTGGAAACTTGTTCCAGCTTCAATGCGGTTGAAAGACCGCCTTCAAAACGTATAAATAAAGTATTTGCTTCCACAACACCTGCTAAAAATAATTTAGCTTGTACTTATTGTAATAAAGGTCATTTAATATTAAAGTGTTATAAGTTTTTAAATTTGGTACCTCAAGTTAGGAAGCGTTTTGCTATGAGTAATAATTTATGTTTTAGGTGCTTACATAAACATCACATTGTGTCATGTACTTCTAACACTGTCTGTGATGTATGCGGTTCTATGCAACATAATAAACTGTTGCATTTTAATAGGTTAACACAGCCTAACCTTGTACACAATGTGGTAGGGGAACGAGGTGAAAACGTGGTTGTGAATAATACTAATGAATTAGTCTCTAGTGATGTGCCCAGCACATCAAATATAAATAATGCGGCAACTTCGTTGCACAGTTCTCAGGGAGGTTACAAGCAAACAGTTTTGCTATCAACGGCTGTAGTCCAATTAAAAGATCAGGTAGGCAATTTTCACTCGGTAAGGGCTTTGTTGGATGGGGGTAGCCAGGGATCTTTTATAACGGAGGACTGTGTAAATAGGTTAGGTTTACATAGATATAGGGCAAATGTGAATATAGTGACAGGGTTAAGCGGTGCTAGTGTAACCCAGGTCAGGGGTGCGGTGAACCTTACAATACGTTCCCGTTTTGTAGGCAGACCAAGTTTGGTGACTGTGGGCACTATTTTGGATAGGATCACTGACAACCTTCCCAACTTTTCATTGCCATCGACTCTAGGAGATCAGTTTTTTCATATAAATTTAGCCGATGAGAGGTTTTATGAGAGTCGGTGTGTGGATATTTTGATTGGTGCGGACCTACTAGGGGATATAATATTATATGATAGTATTATTAAGTTGGGTAATGGGTTGCCAGTGGCTATAAATAGCATTTTTGGATATGTTTTGATGGGACCAACAACATACAAACCTGACCATACCAGGGCTTGTGTAACTCAAACCTTTTCTATTTCAGTGTCTTGTGATAAAATATTGGAAAGGTTCTGGGAAGTGGATAGCCTACCCGAAGAAGTGGTTGACCCTAGGCATGAGGAATGTGAGCAGCACTTCCTTAATACCTATAGCCGCAATGACTCTGGTCATTTTGTAGTTCGATTACCATTTTCAAAAGACCCACAGGGTCTTGGTGATTCTTTTTACTTGGCCAACAAGCGTTTCTTATCTCTGGAGAAACGGTTGCATGTAAATAGTAGTTTTAAGGATAAGTATGTTAGTTTTATGAAAGAATATTTGTATATGCAGCATATGTCTCCTTTTAATGGTAATTTAAGTAGTAGTCACTATATAATTCCCCATCATGGGATTTTTAAATCTGATTCTGATAAAATCAGAGTGGTTTTTGATGCCAGTTGTCCGACTACATCGGGGCTGTCATTAAATGATTGTTTGTTTTCTGGTCCTAAACTACAAATGGACATAATGGCCATTATTTGTAGGTTTAGATTGGATGCTGTTGTATTTACAACAGACATTCGTATGATGTTTAGGCAAATTAATATTTCTGAAGAGGATAGGCCATATCAGCTTATTCTTTGGAGAGATTCTCCTCATAATCCCATAAAATTATACCAACTCAATACAGTGACTTATGGCATGAAATCGAGTCCGTACTTGGCTATGCGGGCTTTACATCAGTTGGCTGATGATGGAGAAGGGGAGTACCCAGAAGCAGCACAGTTATTGCGTACATCCGTGTATATGGATGATATCCTAGGCGGTTCTTCATCGGTAGAAAAAGCAATTAGGTTAAAAACCTCTTTAGTTAAGTTGTTAGGTTCAAGTGGATTTGAACTTAGAAAATGGGTATCAAATAGAGCGGAATTGCTATCGGATATAGCAGATGACCACCTTGAAAAACCTCATATATTTGATAATGATGACAGTACCAGTTTTGTTAAAATACTTGGAATTCAGTGGAATCCAAGAACAGATAAATTCACATACCACCTTCATTTACCTTCATTAAATTTATGTTCTAAGCGTACAATTTTATCAACAATAGCTAGAACTTTTGATCCATTGGGATGGATAACCCCAGTCATTCTTCAGGGTAAAATGTTAATGCAAGAGTTATGGTCTATGAAATTGGAGTGGGATCAGACTCCACCACCAAATATAATTTATAAATGGGATTCTATTGTGCGGGATTTAGTGTCTGTAGAACAGATAGAACTAGAGCGGCTAGTTTTACCAATTGATAGTACACATTGTAGCTTACATGGTTTTGCAGATGCCTCCGAATATGGCTATGGAGCTGTAGTTTATTTTAGAGTGGTTGATTCTAGCGGTAGAGTCAAGTTATCAAACATGATGGCAAAATCTCGTGTAGCACCGATTAAGACAAAGCTAACGATTCCAAAGTTAGAACTTTGTGGTGCTGCTTTGTTAGTTAAGGTTATTAATTATGTTATTAAGTCTTTGAATGATAAGGTAGTTTTATCAGAGTTGGTGTGTTGGTCTGACAGCACTATTGCATTATCTTGGTTGCGAACCCCTCCTCATCGATTACAGGTTTTTGAGGCGAACCGGGTTTCACAAATTGTAAATTGCGGCTTAAACCTTGTGTGGCGGTACGTACCGTCCGACATGAATCCAGCTGATGTAGCCAGTAGGGGTTGTTCAGCTAGGGATTTGTTGCACCATAGTCTATGGTGGGGGCCTATATGGTTAATAAAGGAGTGTGAATCATGGCCTGAGAATTTAGTGAAACCAATTGCGGATATGCCTGGTTTGCGAAAATCGACCTTGGTCTCTCACGCTGTTGTAGAGAAGTCGGATTCCTCAATTTTCAAAAGATTTAGTTCTTTAGATCGTTTAGTGACTGTTGTTGCATATTGTAAACGTTTTATTGAAAATTGCCGTTGTCGTACAAACCGTGTAAATAATAAGGTTTTGTTAGTTTCAGAACGTAACAGGGCACTGGATTGTTTAATTAGGTTAGTTCAATCTGATGAATTTGCATCGGATTTGCTTTTATTGTCTCGTGGTGTACAGTGTTCATTAGGGTTGCGTAGGCTCACGCCTTTTATTGATAAGGGTGGATTATTACGTGTTGGAGGTAGGTTAAGGAATGCGAATATTTCGTTTGATAAACGACATCCAGTTGTGCTTCCGAAGTCACATCCATTTACTTATTTGTTATAGATCATTTTCATAAGGTTTATTGCCATATAGGGGCAACCGCACTGCAGTCTATACTACAGTCGCGTTTCTGGATTATTTCTGCCCGACAAGTTATTCGGAGTCGGTTGTACAGATGTATTTATTGTCTAAGAACTAGACCTATTCCAGACCGACAAGTTATTCGGAGTCGGTTGTACAGATGTATTTATTGTCTAAGAACTAGACCTATTCCAGATGAGCCTATTATGTCTAGTTTACCAGCTGATAGGGTAACAGCAGTAGGTACATTTCATAGTGTACAGACGGATTTTGCGGGTCCGTTCCTTATAAAAGCCTCTCGTATACGCAATGCCAAAATTGAGAAAGCATATTTGTGCGTATTCGTTTGTTCGGCTTCTAAAGCCATTCATTTAGAGGTTGTCAACGATTTAAGCACTGAAGGTTTTATAGCGGCGTTGACACGTTTTGTTTCAAGGCGGGGTTTACCAAAACTTATTAGGTCCGATTGTGGTACCAACTACGTTGGTGCTAATAAACATTTAAATGATGTTCAAAGGTTCCTGTTGTCACAAGATAACCAGGAATTTCTCGTTTCGGATGCGTCTAAGCGCGGTATTGTTTGGCTGTTTAATCCACCGTCAGCTCCACATTTTGGTGGACTATTTGAGGCTGCTGTAAAATCGGCCAAATCATTATTGCATAAAATAGTAGGTACTACAGCTTTAACTTTTGAAGAGCTGTCAACAGTCTTTATTAGAATAGAAGCTGTATTAAATTCGCGGCCTTTGTGTCCTCTAAATCTGGGTGATCCAGATAATTTAGAGGTCTTAACACCCGCCCATTTGTTAATAGGTCGATCTTTGATGGCATTACCTGAATTTAATGTAGATCAGAGAATGTCATTACTTTCTAGGTATAAATTGGTCCAAAATATGTCACAACATTTTTGGAGACAGTGGAGCTGTCAGTATTTGCATACACTGCAAATGAAAACTAAGTGGACATCTTTAACTGATCCACCAAAAATTGGGGACCTCGTTTTAATAAAGGACGATAATTTGCCTCCTTTATCTTGGAAACTTGTCGTATTGAATGTCTACATCCTGGTAAGGATAATGTAGTCAGGGTAGTAGAACTTCGCACTTCGGCAGGAATGTTAAAACGCCCGGTTGTAAAGATTGTTCGATTACCAATTGCGGATTAATTAGCTAGTATTTTATTTTATTGATGTATGTTTTTTTGAATTTATATTTGTTTTGTTAATTTAGTCATATTTACTTTGAAATGTAATGGTCCTTCGAGTATTTCTTTTATTATTGTCAATGCGGTTTAAATTTTGTACTTATTTAATTTTTATAATATTGTTGTCAATGTAATTGTATTTTCATTGACCTTTGTATTGGGATTCCAAATGCGGTTGGAATTTGTTTGTTTGCCACAGGACCAACGGGTCGTCTGGTAACAGTTACCATAGTTTGTATATAGCCTTGTCTTTTGTTGTTTTTATTTGCTTGTTTTGGGCATTTAGCTATTTGGTTTTGTGTGTGTTAGTTATACCTACTTTGTAAGATTGTCTGAACATACGCCTCTGTAGCAATTGAATTCTAAATGTGGTTGGGATTCATCTGCTGTTTTTTTTTGTTTTTGGAGAAAGACTTTTCAGTCTTCCTCGGGCGCGGGGATGTTTAGTATTTGTAGGGACCCGAATAGGGCTTAGGTTTTATTACTAGTAACACACACACATTTTATTTTTATGCATGTATTTTATATATGGTACTGGGTTAACAATAGTGTGGCAACACTGACAATTCGGATTTTTGCGCGCCTTTGGTCGAAGCTAAAAAGCTTGGCGTGAAATTTAACTTTAATTGTACTAAAAGTGGTGGAAGATCAGCTCCCAGGAGTAGTTTGCGGTCTCCTGAGGGGGTGTGAATATTTGTTCGTGTTTGAAGAGCCGGGCCCGGCGGATGAGCGACATAGATTTCGCAAGACATTTCTTGGCGGTTGCAGCTTTTGGTGAGTGCATTCCGTATTTGTTTTGTGGAACCACGGGGGTGTTGCTTGGGTCTATCTCATTATATATTAGTATATCTTTATTCACACCGGAGTCTTGTGATCCTAATTACCACACCTCTTATTCTTGCACCTTACGCCGGATCTCTTTTCCCGCCAAATTGCGGGGCGGGAAAAATACAAATAAAACAAAGGCATTAATGAAATCATACAGTATTTGGTTGGGTAGGGAGTGGAACAGAATGGTGGATGGTAAGCGTATTGTGCAATAAAAGAGAAGACATCTTTTTTAAACTTTCCGGTCACCAGTCTGGAATCAACAAACACTACTTTAAAATAGACCTGGAACAACATAGTGATTCCATGGTTTTCTAAAACCACTTCAATAATATAGTAAGACAAATTTCTAAGCATTCCATGGATTCACCGTACAGATGTCAATCATGTGTGGGTAAGAAATGCGAAGAAAGGTTTCTCAGGCTTGCGTCTGACAATAGGCTGGTTTGAAAAGGCCTCCTTCTTTATTTTATTGCGTGATAACCATCCACTATTTCACTCCTCTCCCTATGAATGAAATCAAGACCTACTGAGTTTCAGTGAATGCTCAATAACTGATAGTCAATTGCAAGCGAGGGACAGGAGCCGTCTGCAGTATAAAGCTGGAAAAGTTGTGTACAACTCGATAACCCATTTAGTAGTTTGCGAGCGAGCGAGGGAGGCTTACTATTATGTACTGTGTAAATAAGAAATAAGTTTGTTACCTAAAATAAACTTCGAATCATTCAAACGGATTGTGCATGTAAATAATGATAAAGTATTATATCACATTAATTAAAATGTCTAGGAATTTGTCGATTATGTATAATCTTATTTCTTATTTACACAGTACATAATAGTAAGCCTCCCTCGCTCGCTCGCAAACTACTAAATGGGTTATCGAGATTTTACTCTCTGAAACTCTAAACAAAATCTTCATTCCGCTCGGCTGGTCCAGCATAAATAGAAGTCTTTGCATTGATTTCCCACTTAATTAAATTTGCTCTTTTCCTAGAGGGCTTAGTGATCGCAGATTGGTTAATTATTAGATATTTTTGTCCTACTTTTGCTAGACACATCCCGCTAATCGTAAGTTTAGTTTCCCTGATGAATAAATAGCTGTGTTCGCTGATAAAAATGGTCCATACAATCAAATCTTTTCAAATTCAATGTTTGTTTACATTTGTTGGTCGGCTATCTTATTATATTATGTATTTACCGCACTCCTAACTCAAATCCAGCAATATTTTTGGACAAGCTAAATGGTTTGCTGTTTAAACTCACTAAAAATAATAAAAAGCGAATAATTTTGGCAGGTGATTTAAATCTGGATACTTTAAAAGTCAATAAATATTCTAAACTGTTAACAAATATGCTTTTAAATTATAACATGAGATTCCATATAACTGTGGCGACGAGGAAAACATCCTGTATCGATCATTTAATTAGCAATATCTCTACAGCAAAGGGATCAGTGGTGTACCTCGGACTATCTGATCATGAAACCGCACAAATATTAGAATTCCCATTGGTAATTAAAAATATAAAGGTGCAATGGTTCGAGTACAGAAGAGATTTTAACAATAATAATATCAGTAAGTTTCTTGAGTGCTTATCGGCTTTCTTTTTCGGAAACATATAGTAAGTCAGATACCGATGAGGCATTCACAGAATTTCACGACTTGTTGACTTTCTTTTTTGAACAATGTTTTCCGGAAATAAAAATAAAAATAAATAATAAACATAAAAAAACAAAATGGATAACTAAAGCAATAAAAACATCATGCATAGTAAAAAGAAATCTGTACTTTAAATACGTGACTACTAAAACAAATAAAAAAATAACAAACTGAAATATAAAAAATATTCAAAAATACTTAAAAAATGCATATTATGTTCACAACGAATAGGTAATAGGAAGTATATTAAGGGAGCTGACAATAAATGCAAAGCAGTATGGAACCTAATTAAGTCTCAAACCTCTTCACAAAGTCAAGTGACAAATATTGTCAAAATTAAATCTAACAACAAAATAATAAATGATCCACTTGACATAGCTAATTCTTTTAATAATTTTTTCATTGACATTACGAATACTCAAAAAACTAATATATTGACAAAAGAGTCATTTTGTAGCTCTACGGCTAGTATTTTCTTAAAACCTACTACCCCAGATGAAATTCAACGGACTCTTTTTGAAGAACACAAATTCGGTGGGATATGACTTGTCCACAAAAATATTAAAACTAAGTGCAATTTATATAGCAAAAGCACTTAGTCACATAATTAATCTCTCTTTCTCGCAGGGAGTTTATCATGAGAAACTAAAAAAATCTATAGTTAAGCCCTTATATAAGAAAGGTGATAAATCTGACATGAATAATTATCGACCAGTGACATTAATTCCTATTTTATCTAAAGTAATAGAACGCGTTATGTTAAATCGCTTAAACGAATTTATAGATAAATTTAAAATTATTAAAAAAGAACAAAATGGTTTTCAAAAGAACAAATCGACATCTTTAGCAAATTTTAAGCTCATAAAAGCTATTACCGAATGTATCGACAGACAAATTCCGGTAGCAATTTTGTTTTTTGACATGAGCAAAGCATTCGACTTTGTTCATCATGATAAACTAATTAATAAACTATACAAATATGGAATCAGAGGCACAGTTAATGATTGGTTTAAGAGCTATCTAACAAATAGGACGCAATATACAGAAATATCTTCTATGTCAGATAAATATAATGAAAAACGTATCTGTAAATCAGACTATCGATGTAATAACTCCGGCGTACCCCAAGGCATTATTCTCGGACCTATATTATTCCTATTATATATTAATGACATTCCTGATTCGACATTACATGAAACTATACTGTTTGCTGATGACACTACAGTAATTATTAAATGCACTGACAAACAAAATTTTGAATATGACATAAATATAACAGTTAAAAAAGTTATAGAATGGCTAGACAATAACAATCTAAAAGTCAATATAGAATAAACTAAATTAATGCAGTTTCATACATATAAAGCTAATCCGATCCAATTAAATGTAAATTTTAACAATAATATAATTGAAGAAGTAAAGAGTATTAAATTTTTAGGATTACTATTGGATAGCAATTGCAACTGGAAGCTCCACATAGATACAATATGTAAAAAAATTAATAGTTTTGTATATGCACTTAAACGGCTTAGTGATATAACATCAGGCGAAGCATCTCTTAATGCATATTTTGGATATGTAGTAGTATAGTCAAGCATACGTTATGGCCTAATACTATGGGGTAACTCTACAGATGTGGACTTAGTTCTTAGGGCTCAGAAAAAGTGTATACGTGCTATATGTGGTGCCCATTATTTAGAATCGTGCAGGCCACTATTTAGAAAGTTTAAAATATGCCTGCACCATGTATTTACATAAAACAAATAGCCTTATTTGTCAGACAATATCCGGAATTCTTTCCAAAAGTTGAGGATATACTCAAGAAAGAGTCAAGAGGCCAATACAAGCATGATTTATATATACCAAAATGTAAACTTAGTTTAGTAAAGAAAAATGTGTTCCATATGGCAATAACAATTTATAATAACCTTCCCTTGAGTATAAAATAATTGCCAAATAAATTATTCAGTGGAAGACTACATCGCTGGTTATTAGAAAATAGTTTTTATTCATTGACCGAATATAATAATTATAAGCGAATCACGTAGGACATTTTATTATTTTATTTTATTTTGACATTTTATTATTTTATTTTGACATTTTTCTTATCTAGGTGTATTATTTTGACATTAATTTATATTATATAATATTGACATATGTAATGAACCTATATAAGATTAATGTATGTAAATAAATATTTTGTTTTAGCCTAAGTTTGTTAATTAGTATTAGGACCCAAATTAATATTTGTACGCCTCTTAAGGTAGATTGTTGCATGTAAAAATATATTGTTCACCTTCATTTGTAACCATACAATCACAAATAAATATTTCATTTCATTTCATTTCACTGTTGGAGTTGGGCCTTCCAAAACATATATGTGGAGAATTTGACCATGCTGGCCAGACGGCTTGACGAGTCTAATGTTAATATTTATTGACAATATATTATTCGATTCCACAATTTGGTATTAGTAGAATTGGGACCGGGTCTCATTGACTGTCACCGTCCATTTTTTGGATTTTAGGGAGATGGTTCTTTTAACTAAGCCACTACCGCTTACTACCAAATATTTATGATTGCTTAGTAAATGTCCAAATTAAATTAAATTAATATAATAAAAAATATTATCACGACCGTACAGTAAAATCATTTTTTTACTACTAGCCTACTTAGGAGGTATATAGTCCCATCATAACAAGTGGCAAGTCCAACGTCACCAGAGGAGAGAGAATAAATCTACGGCTTTAACCGCTAGGATACGGAGGCAATAATAATAATAATAATATATACACCTAACCTCACCAAAGCATCTGGAAAAAAGGGCAATAAGCTTTTCAGGAGTGGAGGTCTAGGAGTCTTGGTCTAGGGCATGTGATAATAAATACATAATAACGTTACCCACCTACGTTATTTCTACATCCACCAGCAGAGACGCCTCTTCGCCAGCCACCCTGATGCAGCCTCATCTGCCACCGATATTTATCGGCCAAAGACGGCTCTTCTCTCGAAGTCTCCGCATCTAAGTAAACTAATTCTAAGTGGGTAAACACTTTCCCTAACTCAGTGAACAGCATCCAGAAGCCGTGCGAGACTGACGTCAAGTGATCTCGATCTTGTACCGATATAGATTCCCATCTGAAACATTATTATATTATGCTTTTGCACGGAAATGTCAAAAATGATAATCGGAAATACTCGTACGTAGTTTATTATTATTATAATAATAACACAAAACTTTTTAATGTAGTAATTTATTAATGCAGTGGGTAATATTAATGTTTATAAGTTTTCCCAATATACGTTATTTTGTTGTATTTTATGTTAAGGTAAGGAGAATGTTTCGTTTACTAATGTCAAAAAAAATACTAAGCGTATTTTTTAAGTTTCTTGTGGTGGTTTTAACATCTCAATATTATACAACATTTTTTTCATTTCGACATTTGATACTAAATAATTAAGTTCCATATTAATGAATATAAAAATGTCACTCATTTAATACAATAATAGATTGGGTCCCGAGTTTTCCAGATGGAAATACTTGTACATTATGCACTATTTCTGTAGAGGCAATGGTACCTTTACACTTTTATTTTTATCAGAAATATGTATTCAAAAAATAAATAATTTTGGTGCAACTTAGCCTAAGAAAGCAAAAAGCGTTGGTAAAAGAAATCTGCTGAATCGATAGAACTGTTTTAGATAACCATATCTTTGGTATCACTTGGAAAACAAAAAACATCTCGATTTTTACACGTTATAGCTACACATAGATAATATCGTGAATAAAATATAAAATAGTTATTTTTTATGCAATGCATAGTTATATTAAGTGCAGCGATACCCATATTTAAATAATAAAAAAAATAACATAAAGTTTAAAAAGATGCACTTTCTACTCCTGTTTCAACCATACCCAAGTAATAAAGTTCATTACAGCCCCTAGAACACAGCGTCCTAGACCTCCACTGTGGAGATGGGCCTTCCAGAACATATATCTGGAGAATTTGGCCTACACTCGCCACGCTGGCCAGACGGCTTGGCGAGGATATGATGTCAATTATTATGATAATTCATTAACGATTCCACAGGTTGGTATTAGTAAAACCGGGACCGGCGGCTTAAAGTGCTCTCCGAGGCACGGGAACGGTGGTGTTATAAATCTATGACAAATGTACGTAAGAAAAGTGTATTTCTCATTGGTACATGCTGGGTGAGTTTGAACCGATCTTTGAAGGCGTTCTTACAACCGAGGCACCAACGCGCCATAGTTTATATTAATTAGTGTTGTAAAATGACATCATGCATTATGGGCTATTTTCTTGTGCTATATAATGATTTAAAAAAATATATATAAGTGCCTCGATTCTTTTATTGTTAAGACTAATGTTATTTTTACCATATATATATATTACCGTGCAATAAAGTTATTTGTAAAATAAAATATGTAGTTTTCGTATTAATGAAGTCCTTTAGTACTAGAGCTGACATGATAATATTTTAAACATTTTGCACATATGAAGTAAAGGGTTTTTCTACTTAAATTGTAATCTTGTTAGAATAATTTATCCAAAAATGCATATATAGATGTGAATACAAATAATTCAAATCCCCATACAAGATGTTTTTTTCAAGGGAGTGTATCTACCTGTCTGTATCTATGACAACGTGAGTAAGTGGAGGGTCTCCCGGAGCGGGCGGTCTGCTCAGTCTCACGACATGAACCTTCTGAAGAATCCACCTAAATATAGTAAGTAATAAATTTGTAGTTAGGTACGTTACTTTACAGACAACTATAAGTTTTCGACTTTTTAACCATTAAAAACTAAGTCGTAGTGACTGTTACAATACAATAAAAAAAAAAGATTTATGTTTAGCAAAATTAGGAAAGTTCTTGCGAGACTTGCGCAATACCAACACGAAGACTGCAAGACGAAGACATAGCGCAACTCTGCTTCCCACCTTTTGTTTTACTTTAATTTTACACTGTTACTTGATTATTACTGCCTCCGTGGTCTAGCGTTTATGTCCGTGGATTTAGACTCGGAGGTACCGGGTTCGATTTCTGGTCGGGACACAATAATATTTATTAATGTCAATAAATATACATATTATAATACATTTAATTAATATTTAATTTATTTGTGATATTTCTCGAGTTTGGTACGCTGGAGACATCGACGAGCTTGCCACTTGTCATGATTGGCCTATAGTGAAGTTGGCTAAATGTGAATCCGCTTCTTTATAAGCGTGGTTTCTGACCACCCCGAAAGAGAAACGGTCGTGATGATACTTTTACTTCATTTTTTTAATAATAATATTTTTATTCTGAGTAAATTAATATAAATAAAATATGAATTAAAATCTACTTAAATAATTTATAATTACTTTAAAGAAAATAATTATTTAAGTACCTGTTATTTATATTTATTTCATTAGACTTTATGGCGCCCCTTGGCACCCAGACGCTAGATAATAACAATATGGGTTGTTACAAATAATGTACTAAATAAGAAATATCTTACCTTTTCAATATTGTATATCCTATAATTCATTCCTATTTCAATTCCATTAATACGCCTAGAACTAATAAGCTGAAAAGAGATTAGAAGATAATTAGAAACATATTACTTTTAAGTATATCAAATTAATATGAAAACTTTGTTTGACTGTGTGTATGTAAGTTCGGTTATCTTGCCTTTGCGGCTAAACTACTGAGCCGATTATATAATATACTTTCTTTTATTTAGGAAAGAAACGGAATCGAACGCGTGGAATATATATTTGTAATGGCAGTTGCACGCGCACTATATAAAGATGCCAGCTAAAACAATATTATTATTATTATTGATTAATAGGCGAGCATCGCATTGCTGATATGCCTATATCAAGCACTGGCGTAAAGTTTATTAAATTGTTTAAGTCTATTTCGATTGTCACTAGCCACTTGTCCAGTTTGTTTTTAAAAGTGTTTACAGTTGGGGACTTCAATATGTCTTCTGGTATTTTGTTCCACATATTTACAACTCTGTTATTCATGAAGTGATATCCTATATTTGTATTGGTGGATTTTCTCATTAGCTTCATTCCGTGGTCACGACGGGTAAATATCATTGTGTTAAGCCTAAACATTTTGGCTAGGTGGGGGCAGTTATACCCTCCTGTTAAATGTCTCATTCTTGTAAGCTTTAAATATTTAAGCCTCTATTCATATGACTTCTTCCTCAAGCAGTGTGGGAGTTTAGTTGCCCGCCTCTGTACTCTTTCAAGAATTTCTATATCTTTCTTGAAGTATGGATTCCATACTTGAAAACCATATTCCAATAATGGTCTTATGTATGTTTTATATAATTTTATAAACGTATTGGGGTTAACTTGCTGGAAGGATCTCTTAATTGCATATATAAATATACCAGGGTCCAATAATATTTTTTACCAAATTTTATCAAAGTAGGATCAGCAATTGTTTACCGAGAAAGATGGATAAACAGAAATAAATACAGAAAGCTTATTTCATTCACAGTTATTATATTTGAAAAAAACTATAGAAACTTATATTATAAAATGTCCTTAATTTTATTTCCTAGAAAGTTAATACACTACATTTTTCAAAAGCTCACTCTGACCTGAAAAATCTTTGAAGATATTGAAATGTGCGAACAGAGGAACGCGAAAACGGTAAACTCTTTTAACCCAATAAAGTAAACATTGTACCTTAGAAGTGTGATGTGCACATGTCACGACGCTGGTGGTGTTCAGTAAGGAGTTGAGAAAGTAGGCGTCTCCAGCATCAGGTAGTGGAAGAGACTCCGTAATGCCCCCCGTCAGGTCTGCCAGCCCATCCAACAAGCTACCATACTTTAACGCCTCATAAGATCCGTGTAGTCTGAAAAAATAGTACATTCTTAGAATAATAACGAGGCAAATGAATAGTGTATGTGGTCGTAAGATACTATGCTATCAGTATTAAAACATTTGTTATAGTTTAAAAAGTTTTTATTAAGTTGCTTTTGTTTTATTTATACATAAGATTGGAAAGGAAAATAAATAATAATATACATACATATCTTCACGCCAGATCCCTTGCGGGGTAGGCAGAGACAATTGAGCGCCATTTGACACGATCACGACATACTTCTTTCGCTTCGTCGACATTCATTAACCTCTTCATACATGCCCTTTGGTTACGAAGACTTTTTAATGCACCTTCAGTCAGTGTTTTATTTATTTGATCGTGATATGTGAGTCTCGGTCTGCCAGGGCCTCTTTTACCCACAACTTTCGCATTATATATCTGGTTCGTCAATCTTTCATCGCTCATCCTTTCAACATGCCCGAACCATCGTAGCATGCCTTTCCTTATTTTTGTCCCTATGCTTTCCTTCATACCAACCCTTTTCCGTATTTCGACGTTACGTATGCGGTCCGCCAAAGTGACGCCACATATCCGCCGCAACGACCGCATTTCTACTGCATTAACCCTACTCTCATGCGTATTCTGACGTATCCACGTCTCGCTTCCATACATCAGTGTTGGTACCAACATGGCATTGTGTATGGCGAGCCGAGCTTTGTCACTGACATTTCGACTGCCGATCAGTGACCCCAGGGCACCGTTAACACTATTTCCCGCGTTCACTCTTCTTTCAACGTCCCTATCGTACTTCCCATCCGCAGTGAAAACACTGCCCAGATATATAATTTCATTTACTTGTTCTAGAGTTTCATCATCAATCTTTATCGTCACGGTTGTCATCCTTCTTCTTTCAAACACTAGTACCTTGGTTTTTCTCGCATTCAAACGGAGTCCTTTTTCTGCACATCCCTCCTTCATTCTTGTGACTAGTGATTGCAGTTGTTGTTCGGACGATGCCATAAGAACAGCATCATCTGCATAAAGCAGGCAGTTCACCACTAGATCACTCATCTTTATCCCACAGTCACTCTCTCTCACTCTTTTTAGGCATTTGTCGAGATATAGAGTGAATAATCTAGGAGAAAGCACACAACCCTGTTTGACGCCCATTTGGGATTCAAAGCAAGGCGACATACCTCCCTCCACCCGCACACAAGCTTTGCAGCCCTTGTACAGGGACTGTATAGCTTGTAGCAGTTTGTCATTCACTCCATACTCCGGCAATATGTCCCAAAGCTTCTTTCTTACAACTCTATCAAAAGCCTTTTCCAAATCCACAAAAGCACAGAAAACCTTCTGGTTTAAGGCCAAAAACTTCTCTGTGATATTGCGGAGCGAAAAGACTTGGTCAGTGCATCCTCTTCCAGGTCTAAAGCCTCCTTGTGCCTCCCATAAAAGACCTTCAGTCTTCTCTTGCAAGCGTTTCGTGAGAATCTTGCCATACATCTTGCTCGCCAAACTGATCAAACTAATCGCTCGGTAGTTGGCACAGTCCAATCTAGATCCCTTACCTTTGTATAAAGGAACGATGACTGATTGTCGCCAGTCCTCCGGCACTCTTCCCTCCTGCCAGCAAAGGTTGCACAGTAGGTGGAAAGCGTTCCAGACCGGTATACCTCCGTATTTGATCATTTCAGCGAGCACTCGATCTTTTCCCGCTGCTTTGCCACATTTCAGGCTTCTAATTGCCGATTGCAATTCTTGCACACTTATTTCCTCCTTAAAAGTGGACGTTATAGTTGTGGATAGCTCTGGAGGTAAAGTACCCGTCGTGACGTCGTTAGGAGTACCACTAGCATACATCTCGCTAAAATATTCATTCCATCGCTGCAACACCTCATTTGTGTTTGCAAGAATGTTACCGCTTTTTGATTTCACTCTGTTCATTCGATAAGATGACAAGCAACCTTTGGCCTTCCTAACTTCCCTCCAGAAAAGTTTGGAGTTCTCCTTAAAGTTGCTCGTCATCCTATTTTCACCTATTTCCTTACATCTTTCACGCTTCTCCTTAACCAAAGATTTAGTCTCATTCTTGCAGCGATGGTACAACTCTTTTTTTTCTCTTTTTATACTTTCATTCATATTCAGCGAAGCAACGTAATCTATCCAAGCTTTCTTCTTTCTTTCTACCGAATCTTTGACCTCTTGATCCCACCACGCGTCACCCTTGGTTGCTCGCTTTTTTGCTACTCCACATACTTCTCTTGCCGATTCTACCATACCATTTTTTAGGTACTTCCAACACTCTTCTACATCTTTACTCACATCTTTCAAGTTGATAAGTTTATCTTTGACGCATTTCATATACTCCTCTTTCACACTATCATCTTGTAACTTTTCACTCTTTATTCTCTCTACTGCTGACATATTGCCACCTGATCGCCAGTGGCGCCATTTTGTGAACAGGCCACTAATCCTAGTGATTACTAGGTAGTGGTCTGTTCCCAATTCTGGCCCACGATACGCCCTGGTATCCAGAGTCTGTGTTCGCAGTCTTTCATCAACTATTATTAAATCAATCATACTCTTTTCACTATTCATCGTTCTTGTATACATGTGAATATCTTTGTGAGCAAACATTGTGTTGGACACAAAAATATTCTTTTCTAAACACACGTCAAGAATAAGCTTACCTGCATCATTTACTCTCCTATCTCCAAAATCACCTAGGACCGTTTCGTAATCTGCACGACGTGTCCCCACCCATCCATTCAAGTCGCCACATAATATTATATTTTCGTTCCCAACTGCCAAATCTAGAACTGTCCTGACCTGGTTCCAAAAATTCTCTAGTTCCAGCTGTGGTGCTGAGCTAACAGGTGCGTACACCACGACCACAAATAACTTTTTAAGGCCTATTTTAAGACGAACCCAGAGTATTCTTGGGCTTTCCAGGCAGTACTCGTACATACTGTCGGCCAAGCGACCGGATAGTAAGATGCCCACCCCCTGACTACCGCGATCGCTATCTCCCACTCCCGACCAGAGCGATAATAATATGTTATATATATATCTACCATGTTTTTATAAAGGGTTAAAATATATAAAATAATTTCTCTAATCTTATGAAGGATAAAACCGAATACAGATTTTTTAAACCTAAGTAACTTAACTTTTACTAAGTTATCCTGAAAATTCATACTTGGTAACTTTTGATAGTTAGTAAAATACTTGTCAGATTGGAAACGAAAAATATAAGGCGTATGCAGATGATAATTGATGCATTAATAGTTCAATTAACGATTTTATTGCACTGCATATAATGTGAATAGAAAATAAAGTTAATTTATTGACAGCTACTCTCTACACTCTTTATAGTATAAAGTGCCTTTAAGTGCCATAAAGTTAGTTATACATTGCATGCACCCCATGTTTTTCATTTACAATGTTTTATTTTACTATCAAAAGTTGCCAAATGAATTTATTATATGTACATTATTTTTTATTATTATTTCTGATGGCTTGTGACATCCATTAATTGCTCTAAAAATAATATTACAAATAAAAAAACCGCAAACTGTTAGCACAATAATTTACCTTCAGTAACCAAGCCGTTATGGCTCATAACTGGCCTCACATATCGTGCCCGTACTTTGTTCCTAGGCGTTATTATTCTAGGGCTAGGTGGCACGAAAATGAAATTGTTATAATTGTTACGATTAAAGTTTAAAATGGTGTCAAATTTGACAACATTATTTTGACTCCATTTTTAACTTAAAATTGACTTTATTTTGGTACAACTCAATCTAAGAGTACAGTATATCACGACCGTATCTCCTTCACTTTTTGTACACTCACCCGAAATGTGCATAAGTGGGGCGCGAATTCTAGGATGATTTCTAATGGCGACCAAAGAATATTTAAAGATGGCGTCCTGAACGAGGTACTAACAGTTTGTTTGACTTGTCGTTTTCAGCGCCTTGTTTTCATTTTAATTCGCTTTGAAAGTCGTTCGACTTGGGGTTGCTCTATGGTTTTCATACACTTTAAGCAAAATTCTCTCTTTGGTATAGGCCAAAGTGTATTCTGGAAGAGCCCATCTCCAACAGTGGAGGTCTAGGACTTTGTGTTTAACTTCTCAAATAATTAGGTAAATGTAGGCGTGACATTTTACTAGATTTCACTTGAATTTTAAATATTTATTAATGCAAATTAGTTTAAGTTTTGTTTAATCAGATCGTATGTACTATAATAATTTTAATTTGTGTTACCGAAAAATCGATCAATATAAATAATTGATATGATCAAATATATTTACATTGCAAGAGCACATCACTAACTCGGCCATTTTGTTTTAATTTGGTTGCGGTGTAAGGCGACATTTGATTTTTTTCATGATTCTCTACTATTAATTTAAAGTTTAGAACATGTTACTTTTGTTTAAATTATTCGTTTATAGTATAATGTTCACTTTGATATAAAAGGTAAGTCGCTTTTTGGGTTATTTTTTAACAAAACGTATTTTTTAGTACCACGTGCCGTTGTCAGAATAAACGAAGCTCCATCCGCCATCTTGGAATTTAATTTTCAGTATGTAATTTACGCAAATCAGCCAATGTTTATAGCTAATCTATTAGTTATCTATTAGTCATCAGTTGTAACCGATCCAATTCGTATTGCACATATAGTATTTATGCATTTAGAACATAAAATCAAATGTATAAATACTTAATATACATACATAACCTAAAAAATACTTTACGCAAACGAGCTAAAATATTATACAGCCTAAATATTATAAAGTTTACATGTATTATTTTTAGTACAGTCCGACATGTGACGCTTACCTGACGATAAGCGATATGCAAGTTTTAAGAACAAAAGCAACTTACATCTGCCACTATTTTTCCCAGTTAAGCCAAGTGTGTTAGGGACTCATGTCAGTCATGAGTGTTCATATAATTCATGGACCTTGCGCGCTACTTATCATCAGGTGTACGCAAGCGCACATGTCGTGATAATGTATGCGAACAATTTGCTAAAAAAAAAACTATAGTTGGTTTATTAATTTATTTTCAGGTTATAATTTTTCAAGTGTGCCTTTAAGGCCAAATCCTAAACTACAAGGAATATTGAAAAATGCTCAAAAGAGTCACCGTGCCGATTTTAATATAAACTCAAACTACATCATTAGTTTTTTTTTTAATTTATTCTCCTAGCCAGGAATCCAACTAGTCGATTTTTAAAAAGAAGCTGATATATTGATTTTAAACGACACGCTTATAAGGGTTGAATTTTGGTAAGTAACTTCAAACGGCAAACTAAAGGAAAGTGCTCATTTTAAAGAAAATATTATAGCGTTTCACTATCCCTACTTTATAAATACCTTGAATTCCTCGTCTTTTGGCTTCATAATACATCATATCTCATTAAAATTCATATTTTTCATAATTCAGCTTCCATTGTTCACAACATTTCTTCCTCATACCTTATTTATATCTTTACACCACTTTTTTATTAATTTCAATCAACTTTATTTTACTCAAATTTGTTCTATTTTACTTTTTGCAATATTTTTATTTATTGACAATTCTGTTTTTCGTTCGTTGCTAAGGCAACATTGTCTAATATTTATTTAATTCAAACAATTTCATTAGTTGGTCAAGTAGACGGTGGTAAAATATGAACAGTTAATTACTTATTTAAAAAAAAATGAGCATGTTCCTAAAGTTTACCGTTAGAGATTACTTACCAGAATTGGAGCTAGTGCAATAATACAAAATGAGTTATTTCTTCAAAATCAACCGTTTCGATTTCCCGGCTAGGAGAATTACTTTTTAAATCTAATGATGCAGTTTTAGTTTTTATCAAAATCGGCCTCGTGAATCCTTTGAGCATGCTTCGATATTCCTTGTAGTTTAGGATTTAGCCTTGAAGGCACATTTCAAAAATTCAGCCCTGCATTTACAGGTATTATATATTTGTTTGTTTATAAATCCTATTAACTCATTGCATATTTAGTGTAAAGCCTTAATATATAAAGGTAAATATTTAAAAAGAATAATCGCAATAAGATAAAAGTAATGAAACTAAAGTATTTATTTGAATTATAATAAACATGCGTACAGTTTTCAGATACCTATAGTTTTAGTATCTACAAAATAAAATTAGATATTAAATAGGTGTGTATAAAATATGAAGTGTGTGTGTGTGTTTGTCTATTTATAGATAATGCCATTATTCTTAGGTTTTTGTCATTAATAAGAATCGTAATTATAGTTAGTAATAGTATAGTATATGTATAATTCTAAAACCTATGATTAAAAATGTTTTTTTTTTTTATTTGATAGGTGAATATCTGTACTATAGCCGCCTTAATGTTGGACCACTATCTACGCCACACCCTGTATATAATATTTAGTTCTATTTGTTATATAGGTATTGTTTTTACCCCTATTATTTATATTTTGCTAAATCTATGTTTAACATTTAAATGGATACTTTACTGGATTGTGTAACTTTTGGAATTGTTATAATTCTGTTTTAAGGTCTGTATTTTTTTCTGAATAAATAAAAATAAAGTAAATAAAATCACAAAAACTGTAAAACAATAACATAAAAAAAATGGTTAATAATATTTACTAAAGAGAAATAACAATAATAATAATTATCAGCAGATTGTAGAATAATTACCTAATATACTTTCCTCCAGTGCTCATCTTCTTTCTTTTTCTTCCCCCTAGAACACACAGTCCTAGACATCTACGGTGCCAGGGCATATTTCTAGAGAATTTGGCCCACACTCTCAATGCCGCGCTGGCCAGATGGCTTGGCTATGGTATAAAGAGCTCAAACTAAATTAATTGTTTTAAAGTACACATTAGCCTATATGAGATTTATTAACATTTAGCATGCGCATTAGAGCATTAGAATAATAAAAACTAAAGCTCATATTATTATATATAAATATTTATTATATATATATTTATTATATATAGTTTAGGATTTGGCCTTAAAGGCACACTTGAAAAATTATAACCTGAAAATAAATTAATAAACCAACTATAGTTTTTTTTTTAGCAAATTGTTCGCATGATGCTCAACTAAAGTCGTCAACTACTCGTACATTTTATCTACCGAAGGACGAGGGACCGAATCACTGCCGCCGTACAATATATCCTTTTCAAATATTACTATTCGGAAAATTAATGTATTACATTTTATTATTATAGTAAGCTGTTTATCTATCAGAGATGTGCTAGGAAAATTATATGATGATGATGGTGGATAAGCAGTATAGTGGTAATAAAATGTTATTACATAGTCAAGTTATAGATTTGTATAGTAACTCTGTTTTTTTATAACAATAATAGTAAAGCCTAAAATAAATGTACCTATGTAATGAAATATTTTTCTATAATATGTAACGAAATAGTAAATACGTTACAAATAGTGTATATAGTAAGTAAAATACTCAATGTTATAATTTCGTAACGTACTTACTACTTCGTTGCAATATTTTGTGACAAATACTTTTCGTTACTCACATGCATTTATTTTCAGCTTTGCTTATTATCAAACTAACTAACCGCCAGTTTATGAATAAATGTATAAAATAACCTTGTTATGTTACGAGACATTTAATTTAACGTACTCTACGTACGTGCGCACGTACTCGCTACGCACCTTCAATTAGCGTATTGTCGTAATAAGCAAAATAAAAGTATACTTTATCAATGTGTTTTATTTTTTCCTAAATTAATTTCCTAAACTTTGTTTGTGTGTTTATATTAAAAAAATGTTTTTATTTCCAGAAACTTCATCGGTTGCAGAATTTGTGAAGGAGTTTAGTCTGTACACGTATTCTGATCCCATAAATCGGACGACATGCAAGTTGGCAAGTATTAAATTTTGCACTTTACTTTAGGTCACGACCATCACTGCTGGAGAGGGACTTTCCAGAATAAATTTTAGGAGAATTTTGCCAACACTTGTCGTAATTATTAACGATTCTTCACGTTGGTATAAGTAGTACCGGGTCCGAGGGCCTAACGTACTCTCCGAGGCAAAGTTACATACGAAAAGTGTATTTCTTATTGGTACATGCCAGGGTTCGAACCGCGACCCTTATGAATTTAAGGAAAAGTTTCTTTAAGCTGCGCTACCACCGCTCTAAGACAAACATTTTTAAATTTTATAGTTTTTATCACAAGCCCGCGCGCGCCACGCACCCAGGCTGGGTTGAGAATGGAGACAGTTTTGGGTGTGTTCCAGACAGTATCGGGTAATCATTGGTCATTCAATGGTATAAAAGTGGCCTTGTGAATTACGAACCTGTTACCTGCCTCAGTAAGCAGCCTTCCTTTAGGAAGTGATATCCCGTCTTCCAAGAATAGGAGCAACAGATATGATGGGCTTAACTGACTACTTACATTAGACCATTAGTCCGCCCCGAATTAACTTCAGCTTTAATAAATAATCAATAACTTTCATATTAGTGATTTTGTTTTTTAATTTCTTGTTTTAGAAGAACAAAAATCGAAGGAGTCCGAGTGTCCGCCTCCACCACAGTCTTCACATTCGCCTGCACCTCAGCCGTGGCATTCAATTCAGTTTCCATCTCCGCCACCACCTCAGTCGCTCTGCGGGACCGGGCTGACGTATACGACCCCCGTTAACGAGGATACGTGACCGACGAAAGTCAGCCACATAAACCTCGAGAACGGGAGGTCGAGTCGACAGACGAACGATCCCGATGCACCTATTATCCGGGCGGCAGGAAGCGAAGATCTTCAATCAAACGACATGTTCAGCTTGAGGCAGAGCTTCGGCGCAGGCTTCTATATTTCCCGCAGCAGGCTTGGTTGTTCTCTATTGGCGTATGTGTTCGTCTCTATTCTATTAGACTATTCTGGTTGTTCGGTCGTGACTGTTCCTTCAGATTATTTTCGGACCCGATAATGGCCTATCTTATACGCCCCGATACTCGCCGCTGCTATGTTGGTCTAGTCCGCACAAGCTCGACCAATCAGCGACGAGTATCGGCCAACCAAACCGTGCCGGGGGTAATAATAATAAGCCGCCGGAAGATAATCTTTATTTATAAAATCCTATTCTATTTACAAATGATTTCTTACTAAGTTACTATATGTACAAATTAACTTAGTATAAATAAAGACTATAACTATGTATTATAGGACTATGACATGATGATGTTAAACTATACATCGGCTATAGAAATGTCATAGTCCTATATTAATTCTATATCTGTACAAACTATATCTATACTATAATCTATACTATATCTATCCTGCCTACACTATTGCCTACTGTTATTATTCCGTCGTGCACATTCTCCCGCCGTTCAGTGACGAGGGCTGGACCGCAGGGCTGCTCTCGCGCTGCAATCTCTTCTATAGTGACACGACGGCTGGCACGATGTCGATGGGCAGGGTCACACGACATCAGGGTAGGGCGAATCGGCTTGCGCTACCGTCTCCGCCTCAGATTCCGCCGTTGTCTCCGCCTCGGATTCCGATGTGGTCTCCGCCTGCGTCTTTGACCTTGTCTCCGCCTGCGCCTCTGCGCCGTTCGCAACGGCTTCGGAATCGGCTTGCGCTACCGTCTCCGCCTCAGATTCCGCCGTTGTCTCCGCCTCGAATTCCGATGTGGTCTCCGCCTGCGTCTTTGACCTTGTCTCCGCCTGCGCCTCTGCGCCGTTCGCAACGGCTTCGGAATCGGCTTGCGCTACCGTCTCCGCCGTTGTCTCCGCCTCGGATTCCGATGTGGTCTCCGCCTGCGTCTTTGACCTTGTCTCCGCCTGCGCCTCTGCGCCGTTCGTAACGGCTTCGGAATCGGCTTGCGCTACCGTACCCGATAATGGCCTATCTTATACGCCTCGATACTCGCCGCTGCTATGTTGGTCTAGCCTTAAATAACTTAATCTGTTTTCGTTTATCACTTTATATACCTAATCTTTTTTTTTTATTAAAACTCATTTAGACTCTGTTGATGTTGATAGATTTTTATTTTAAATATTCTATAGTTTTTGTTTACAGTTACATATACAGTTTTATATAATATATCTGACTTTGTTGTTCTCTATTGGCGTATGTGTTCGTCTCTATTCTATTAGACAATTCTGGTTGTTCGGTCAGTCTGTATTTTCGGACCCGATAATGGCCTATCTTATACGCCCCGATACTCGCCGCTGCTATGTTGGTCTAGCCCGCACAAGCTCGACCAATCAGCGACGAGTATCGGCCAACCAAACCGTGCCGGGGGTAATAATAATAAGCCGCCGGAAGATAATCTTTATTTATAAAATCCTATTCTATTTACAAATGATTTCTTACTAAGTTTCTATATGTACAAATTAACTTAGTATAAATAAAGACTATAACTATGTATTATAGGACTATGACATGATGATGTTAAACTATACATCGGCTATAGAAATGTCATAGTCCTATATTAATTCTATATCTGTACAAACTATATCTATACTATAAACTAACTATATCTATACTATAATCTATACTATATCTATCCTGCCTACACTATTGCCTACTGTTATTATTCCGTCGTGCACATTCTCCCGCCGTTCAGTGACGAGGGCTGGACCGCAGGGCTGCTCTCGCGCTGCAATCTCTTCTATAGTGACACGACGGCTGGCACGATGTCGATGGGCAGGGTCACACGACATCAGGGTAGGGCGTGTAGGACTGCTGCTCCCGCCGATATTGTTACAGCGGTTACGAACGCGGCAGGTCTATTCTATGAGACTATATTACAAGGGTCGTCTGGCTGTCTATTTTGATGAAGAGACGTATTCTATTACCAATATTAATTCATCTATACTCGCATATTCTTTGCTTTCTGCCTTCAATTGTCTGGAGCATTTTGTAGATTAATTGGACTATTACTGCCGAGTCTAATCCAGACTTAATCGCTAGACTTAAAACTGCGTGTTACAAAATTTTAATGCTTTTCCTTGAGTTCGCGGTAATATCGACCAAACACGTCGGGTATATGGGAGTTGACTAGATGCTTTTTCACACTTCGCTTGGGGGACTCCAAGTTATAGGAAAGTGGAAACACAGAGGCTGGAAGAACATTCCACATATTTATTGTGCGACAGATGTATGAGTCCCAAAATTTATACGTACGCGAAGGGATGGTGACTACGGTATGTGGGTGACTACTACACATCTTAAAGTCTAACTGGCAATTTCAGTTTTGAAAATCAATTACAATTAATAGATTGTCTAAATCTTGCCCAGTTTGCTTGATGTCTCCTGTAGATTACATCTTATAATTAACAGTCTAACTGGCAATTTTAGTTAAAAAATTAATTAAAATTAATAGATTGTCTAAATCTTGCCCAGTTTGCTTGATGTCTCCTGTAGTCAATATTATTGATATCTGACTATTAGTATTACATCTTATAATTAACAGTCTAACTGGCAATTTTAGTTTAGAAAATCAATTAAAATTAATAGATTGTCTAAATCTTGCCCAGTTTGCTTGATGTCTCCTGTAGATTACATCTTATAATTAACAGTCTAACTGGCAATTTTAGTTTAAAAAATTAATTAAAATTATTAGATTGTCTAAATCTTGCCCAGTTTGCTTGATGTCTCCTGTAGATTACATCTTATAATTAACAGTCTAACTGGCAATTTCAGTTTAGAAAATCAATTAAAATTAATAGATTGTCTAAATCTTGCCCAGTTTGCTTGATGTCTCTTGTAGTCAATATTATTGACATCCCACTACTAGTATTGCATCTTATAATTAACAGTCTAACTGGCAATTTCAGTTTAGAAAATCAATTAAAATTAATAGATTGTCTAAATCTTGCCCAGTTTGCTTGATGTCTCTTGTAGTCAATATTATTGACATCACGCTACTAGTATTGCATCTTATAATTAACAGTCTAACTGGCAATTTCAGTTTAGAAAATCAATTAAAATTAATAAATTGTCTAAATCTTGCCCAGCTTGCTTGATGTCTCTTGTAGTCAATATTATTGACATCCGACTACTAGTATTGCATCTTATAATTAACAGTCTAACTGGCAATTTCAGTTAAGAAAATCAATTAAAATTAATAGATTGTCTAAATCTTGCCCAGTTTGCTTGATGTCTCCTGTAGTCAATATTATTGATACCTGACTATTAGTATTACATCTTATAATTAACAGTCTAACTGGCAATTTCAGTTTAGAAAATCAATTAAAATTTATAGATTGTCTAAACCTTTCCCAGTTTTCTTTAAGTCTTCTACGTTTTGCAGAGTCCGAGGGGACACTTTCTACCTGTCATCTGATGCACCTGAGCACATCTTCTTCCGTCTGTGGTGCAGGACGACATCATTTTTCGGATAATAGTTTAGAAAATCAATTAAAATTAATAGATTGTCTAAATCTTGCCCAGTTTGCTCGTTGTCTCCGCCTCGGATTCCGATGTGAGAGAGTTTCTTCGCGCGCAAAGCGCGCGGTGGGCTTTGGGGGTGACCCCGTAAGCCGGCTGGAACTCGGCGGGCGACGGCCCACCGGTGTCTGTTTTCTCCCCTGATATGTGCTGGCAGGGGAGGGGACCCGTGTGAGGGGGGGTCCCTTGTGGCGAGGTTGGTGGTGCCCCCGACCTGGAAGCGGCCGGGGGAGGGGCCGCGAGAAGGGTGCGGCCCCTGTGTCATCTTCTTCAGTTCCCGACCTTAGGGTGGTCGGGAACGCTGGGTCTTCGCCCCCGGCCTGGAAGCGGGCGGGGGAGGGGTCACGAGGCGTAGTGTGACCCCTATGATGTCATCTTCTTCAGTTCCCGACCTTAGGGTGGTCGGGAACGCTGGGTCTTCGCCCCCGGCCTGGAAGCGGGCGGGGGAGGGGTCACGAGGCGTAATGTGACCCCTATGATGTCGTCTTCTTCAATCCCCGACCTCAGGGCGGTCGGGGATACTCTTCGCCCCCGGCCTGGAAGCGGGCGGGGGAGGGACCACGGGGCGTAGTGTGGCCCCTATGAGGTCATCATCTTCGGCCTCCGACCTGAGGGTGGTCGGAGACGCTCTTCATGGTGTGATCCCGGTCTGGTTGGCGACCGGGAGTGGGCCTCGGGGGTGTGGGCCCTGTGCGGTCTTCTTCTTCACCTCGGCGGGGGGGGCCCCAGGGTCTCCCGGGGCAGGCGGCGGCCTTCCGGTGGCCGTGCGTGAAGCGGTGCGATGCCCTGAAGATGGACGTGCCGGCTGCGGTCGGCTCCGTCAAACATCCGTTTGGCGAGCCTGGCCACGAACTGCTCGATGGTTTCCATCTTCAGGTCCTCGTGGATATTGGAGTTGCGCACGAACCACGGTGCGCCGACTGCCGCGCGCAGACAGAGGTTCTGCTGGGCCTGCATCTTGGTCTTGTTGGTTGCTGAAAGCAGGTGGAGCCATGCCGGAGCGGCGTAGGTGAGGCGTGAGCGGATGAAGGTCTTATAGATGTTGACCTTTACCCAGGATGGCAAAGAGGAGTGCAGCTATATATTATTGATATCTGACTATTAGTATTACATCTTATAATTAACAGTCTAACTGGCAATTTTAGTTTAGAAAATCAATTAAAATTAATAGATTGTCTAAATCTTGCCCAGTTTGCTTGATGTCTCCTGTAGATTACATCTTATAATTAACAGTCTAACTGGCAATTTTAGTTTAAATAATTAATTAAAATTATTAGATTGTCTAAATCTTGCCCAGTTTGCTTGATGTCTCCTGTAGATTACATCTTATAATTAACAGTCTAACTGGCAATTTCAGTTTAGAAAATCAATTAAAATTAATAGATTGTCTAAATCTTGCCCAGTTTGCTTGATGTCTCTTGTAGTCAATATTATTGACATCCGACTACTAGTATTGCATCTTATAATTAACAGTCTAACTGGCAATTTCAGTTAAGAAAATCAATTAAAATTAATAGATTGTCTAAATCTTGCCCAGTTTGCTTGATGTCTCCTGTAGTCAATATTATTGATACCTGACTATTAGTATTACATCTTATAATTAACAGTCTAACTGGCAATTTCAGTTTAGAAAATCAATTAAAATTTATAGATTGTCTAAACCTTTCCCAGTTTTCTTTAAGTCTTCTACGTTTTGCAGAGTCCGAGGGGACACTTTCTACCTGTCATCTGATGCACCTGAGCACATCTTCTTCCGTCTGTGGTTCAGGACGACATCATTTTTCGGATAATAGTTTAGAAAATCAATTAAAATTAATAGATTGTCTAAATCTTGCCCAGTTTGCTCGTTGTCTCCGCCTCGGATTCCGATGTGAGAGAGTTTCTTCGCGCGCAAAGCGCGCGGTGGGCTTTGGGGGTGACCCCGTAAGCCGGCTGGAACTCGGCGGGCGACGGCCCACCGGTGTCTGTTTTCTCCCCTGATATGTGCTGGCAGGGGAGGGGACCCGTGTGAGGGGGGGTCCCTTGTGGCGAGGTTGGTGGTGCCCCCGACCTGGAAGCGGCCGGGGGAGGGGCCGCGAGAAGGGTGCGGCCCCTGTGTCATCTTCTTCAGTTCCCGACCTTAGGGTGGTCGGGAACGCTGGGTCTTCGCCCCCGGCCTGGAAGCGGGCGGGGGAGGGGTCACGAGGCGTAGTGTGACCCCTATGATGTCATCTTCTTCAGTTCCCGACCTTAGGGTGGTCGGGAACGCTGGGTCTTCGCCCCCGGCCTGGAAGCGGGCGGGGGAGGGGTCACGAGGCGTAATGTGACCCCTATGATGTCGTCTTCTTCAATCCCCGACCTCAGGGCGGTCGGGGATACTCTTCGCCCCCGGCCTGGAAGCGGGCGGGGGAGGGACCACGGGGCGTAGTGTGGCCCCTATGAGGTCATCATCTTCGGCCTCCGACCTGAGGGTGGTCGGAGACGCTCTTCATGGTGTGATCCCGGTCTGGTTGGCGACCGGGAGTGGGCCTCGGGGGTGTGGGCCCTGTGCGGTCTTCTTCTTCACCTCGGCGGGGGGGGCCCCAGGGTCTCCCGGGGCAGGCGGCGGCCTTCCGGTGGCCGTGCGTGAAGCGGTGCGATGCCCTGAAGATGGACGTGCCGGCTGCGGTCGGCTCCGTCAAACATCCGTTTGGCGAGCCTGGCCACGAACTGCTCGATGGTTTCCATCTTCAGGTCCTCGTGGATATTGGAGTTGCGCACGAACCACGGTGCGCCGACTGCCGCGCGCAGACAGAGGTTCTGCTGGGCCTGCATCTTGGTCTTGTTGGTTGCTGAAAGCAGGTGGAGCCATGCCGGAGCGGCGTAGGTGAGGCGTGAGCGGATGAAGGTCTTATAGATGTTGACCTTTACCCAGGATGGCAAAGAGGAGTGCAGCTATATATTATTGATATCTGACTATTAGTATTACATCTTATAATTAACAGTCTAACTGGCAATTTCAGTTTAGAAAATCAATTAAAATTTATAGATTGTCTAAACCTTTCCCAGTTTTCTTTAAGTCTTCTACGTTTTGCAGAGTCCGAGGGGACACTTTCTACCTGTCATCTGATGCACCTGAGCACATCTTCTTCCGTCTGTGGTTCAGGACGACATCATTTTTCGGATAATAGTTTAGAAAATCAATTAAAATTAATATATTGTCTAAATCTTGCCCAGTTTGCTCGTTGTCTCCGCCTCGGATTCCGATGTGAGAGAGTTTCTTCGCGCGCAAAGCGCGCGGTGGGCTTTGGGGGTGACCCCGTAAGCCGGCTGGAACTCGGCGGGCGACGGCCCACCGGTGTCTGTTTTCTCCCCTGATATGTGCTGGCAGGGGAGGGGACCCGTGTGAGGGGGGGTCCCTTGTGGCGAGGTTGGTGGTGCCCCCGACCTGGAAGCGGCCGGGGGAGGGGCCGCGAGAAGGGTGCGGCCCCTGTGTCATCCTCTTCAGTTCCCGACCTTAGGGTGGTCGGGAACGCTGGGTCTTCGCCCCCGGCCTGAAAGCGGGCGGGGGAGGGGTCACGAGGCGTAGTGTGACCCCTATGATGTCATCTTCTTCAGTTCCCGACCTTAGGGTGGTCGGGAACGCTGGGTCTTCGCCCCCGGCCTGGAAGCGGGCGGGGGAGGGGTCACGAGGCGTAATGTGACCCCTATGATGTCGTCTTCTTCAATCCCCGACCTCAGGGCGGTCGGGGATACTCTTCGCCCCCGGCCTGGAAGCGGGCGGGGGAGGGACCACGGGGCGTAGTGTGGCCCCTATGAGGTCATCATCTTCGGCCTCCGACCTGAGGGTGGTCGGAGACGCTCTTCATGGTGTGATCCCGGTCTGGTTGGCGACCGGGAGTGGGCCTCGGGGGTGTGGGCCCTGTGCGGTCTTCTTCTTCACCTCGGCGGGGGGGGGCCCAGGGTCTCCCGGGGCAGGCGGCGGCCTTCCGGTGGCCGTGCGTGAAGCGGTGCGATGCCCTGAAGATGGACGTGCCGGCTGCGGTCGGCTCCGTCAAACATCCGTTTGGCGAGCCTGGCCACGAACTGCTCGATGGTTTCCATCTTCAGGTCCTCGTGGATATTGGAGTTGCGCACGAACCACGGTGCGCCGACTGCCGCGCGCAGACAGAGGTTCTGCTGGGCCTGCATCTTGGTCTTGTTGGTTGCTGAAAGCAGGTGGAGCCATGCCGGAGCGGCGTAGGTGAGGCGTGAGCGGATGAAGGTCTTATAGATGTTGACCTTTACCCAGGATGGCAAAGAGGAGTGCAGCTATATATTATTGATATCTGACTATTAGTATTACATCTTATAATTAACAGTCTAACTGGCAATTTCAGTTTAGAAAATCAATTAAAATTTATAGATTGTCTAAACCTTTCCCAGTTTTCTTTAAGTCTTCTACGTTTTGCAGAGTCCGAGGGGACACTTTCTACCTGTCATCTGATGCACCTGAGCACATCTTCTTCCGTCTGTGGTTCAGGACGACATCATTTTTCGGATAATAGTTTAGAAAATCAATTAAAATTAATAGATTGTCTAAATCTTGCCCAGTTTGCTCGTTGTCTCCGCCTCGGATTCCGATGTGAGAGAGTTTCTTCGCGCGCAAAGCGCGCGGTGGGCTTTGGGGGTGACCCCGTAAGCCGGCTGGAACTCGGCGGGCGACGGCCCACCGGTGTCTGTTTTCTCCCCTGATATGTGCTGGCAGGGGAGGGGACCCGTGTGAGGGGGGGTCCCTTGTGGCGAGGTTGGTGGTGCCCCCGACCTGGAAGCGGCCGGGGGAGGGGCCGCGAGAAGGGTGCGGCCCCTGTGTCATCTTCTTCAGTTCCCGACCTTAGGGTGGTCGGGAACGCTGGGTCTTCGCCCCCGGCCTGGAAGCGGGCGGGGGAGGGGTCACGAGGCGTAGTGTGACCCCTATGATGTCATCTTCTTCAGTTCCCGACCTTAGGGTGGTCGGGAACGCTGGGTCTTCGCCCCCGGCCTGGAAGCGGGCGGGGGAGGGGTCACGAGGCGTAATGTGACCCCTATGATGTCGTCTTCTTCAATCCCCGACCTCAGGGCGGTCGGGGATACTCTTCGCCCCCGGCCTGGAAGCGGGCGGGGGAGGGACCACGGGGCGTAGTGTGGCCCCTATGAGGTCATCATCTTCGGCCTCCGACCTGAGGGTGGTCGGAGACGCTCTTCATGGTGTGATCCCGGTCTGGTTGGCGACCGGGAGTGGGCCTCGGGGGTGTGGGCCCTGTGCGGTCTTCTTCTTCACCTCGGCGGGGGGGGCCCCAGGGTCTCCCGGGGCAGGCGGCGGCCTTCCGGTGGCCGTGCGTGAAGCGGTGCGATGCCCTGAAGATGGACGTGCCGGCTGCGGTCGGCTCCGTCAAACATCCGTTTGGCGAGCCTGGCCACGAACTGCTCGATGGTTTCCATCTTCAGGTCCTCGTGGATATTGGAGTTGCGCACGAACCACGGTGCGCCGACTGCCGCGCGCAGACAGAGGTTCTGCTGGGCCTGCATCTTGGTCTTGTTGGTTGCTGAAAGCAGGTGGAGCCATGCCGGAGCGGCGTAGGTGAGGCGTGAGCGGATGAAGGTCTTATAGATGTTGACCTTTACCCAGGATGGCAAAGAGGAGTGCAGCTATATATTATTGATATCTGACTATTAGTATTACATCTTATAATTAACAGTCTAACTGGCAATTTCAGTTTAGAAAATCAATTAAAATTTATAGATTGTCTAAACCTTTCCCAGTTTTCTTTAAGTCTTCTACGTTTTGCAGAGTCCGAGGGGACACTTTCTACCTGTCATCTGATGCACCTGAGCACATCTTCTTCCGTCTGTGGTTCAGGACGACATCATTTTTCGGATAATAGTTTAGAAAATCAATTAAAATTAATAGATTGTCTAAATCTTGCCCAGTTTGCTCGTTGTCTCCGCCTCGGATTCCGATGTGAGAGAGTTTCTTCGCGCGCAAAGCGCGCGGTGGGCTTTGGGGGTGACCCCGTAAGCCGGCTGGAACTCGGCGGGCGACGGCCCACCGGTGTCTGTTTTCTCCCCTGATATGTGCTGGCAGGGGAGGGGACCCGTGTGAGGGGGGGTCCCTTGTGGCGAGGTTGGTGGTGCCCCCGACCTGGAAGCGGCCGGGGGAGGGGCCGCGAGAAGGGTGCGGCCCCTGTGTCATCTTCTTCAGTTCCCGACCTTAGGGTGGTCGGGAACGCTGGGTCTTCGCCCCCGGCCTGGAAGCGGGCGGGGGAGGGGTCACGAGGCGTAGTGTGACCCCTATGATGTCATCTTCTTCAGTTCCCGACCTTAGGGTGGTCGGGAACGCTGGGTCTTCGCCCCCGGCCTGGAAGCGGGCGGGGGAGGGGTCACGAGGCGTAATGTGACCCCTATGATGTCGTCTTCTTCAATCCCCGACCTCAGGGCGGTCGGGGATACTCTTCGCCCCCGGCCTGGAAGCGGGCGGGGGAGGGACCACGGGGCGTAGTGTGGCCCCTATGAGGTCATCATCTTCGGCCTCCGACCTGAGGGTGGTCGGAGACGCTCTTCATGGTGTGATCCCGGTCTGGTTGGCGACCGGGAGTGGGCCTCGGGGGTGTGGGCCCTGTGCGGTCTTCTTCTTCACCTCGGCGGGGGGGGGCCCAGGGTCTCCCGGGGCAGGCGGCGGCCTTCCGGTGGCCGTGCGTGAAGCGGTGCGATGCCCTGAAGATGGACGTGCCGGCTGCGGTCGGCTCCGTCAAACATCCGTTTGGCGAGCCTGGCCACGAACTGCTCGATGGTTTCCATCTTCAGGTCCTCGTGGATATTGGAGTTGCGCACGAACCACGGTGCGCCGACTGCCGCGCGCAGACAGAGGTTCTGCTGGGCCTGCATCTTGGTCTTGTTGGTTGCTGAAAGCAGGTGGAGCCATGCCGGAGCGGCGTAGGTGAGGCGTGAGCGGATGAAGGTCTTATAGATGTTGACCTTTACCCAGGATGGCAAAGAGGAGTGCAGCTATATATTATTGATATCTGACTATTAGTATTACATCTTATAATTAACAGTCTAACTGGCAATTTCAGTTTAGAAAATCAATTAAAATTTATAGATTGTCTAAACCTTTCCCAGTTTTCTTTAAGTCTTCTACGTTTTGCAGAGTCCGAGGGGACACTTTCTACCTGTCATCTGATGCACCTGAGCACATCTTCTTCCGTCTGTGGTTCAGGACGACATAATTTTTCGGATAATAGTTTAGAAAATCAATTAAAATTAATAGATTGTCTAAATCTTGCCCAGTTTGCTCGTTGTCTCCGCCTCGGATTCCGATGTGAGAGAGTTTCTTCGCGCGCAAAGCGCGCGGTGGGCTTTGGGGGTGACCCCGTAAGCCGGCTGGAACTCGGCGGGCGACGGCCCACCGGTGTCTGTTTTCTCCCCTGATATGTGCTGGCAGGGGAGGGGACCCGTGTGAGGGGGGGTCCCTTGTGGCGAGGTTGGTGGTGCCCCCGACCTGGAAGCGGCCGGGGGAGGGGCCGCGAGAAGGGTGCGGCCCCTGTGTCATCTTCTTCAGTTCCCGACCTTAGGGTGGTCGGGAACGCTGGGTCTTCGCCCCCGGCCTGGAAGCGGGCGGGGGAGGGGTCACGAGGCGTAGTGTGACCCCTATGATGTCATCTTCTTCAGTTCCCGACCTTAGGGTGGTCGGGAACGCTGGGTCTTCGCCCCCGGCCTGGAAGCGGGCGGGGGAGGGGTCACGAGGCGTAATGTGACCCCTATGATGTCGTCTTCTTCAATCCCCGACCTCAGGGCGGTCGGGGATACTCTTCGCCCCCGGCCTGGAAGCGGGCGGGGGAGGGACCACGGGGCGTAGTGTGGCCCCTATGAGGTCATCATCTTCGGCCTCCGACCTGAGGGTGGTCGGAGACGCTCTTCATGGTGTGATCCCGGTCTGGTTGACGACCGGGAGTGGGCCTCGGGGGTGTGGGCCCTGTGCGGTCTTCTTCTTCACCTCGGCGGGGGGGGCCCCAGGTCTCCCGGGGCAGGCGGCGGCCTTCCGGTGGCCGTGCGTGAAGCGGTGCGATGCCCTGAAGATGGACGTGCCGGCTGCGGTCGGCTCCGTCAAACATCCGTTTGGCGAGCCTGGCCACGAACTGCTCGATGGTTTCCATCTTCAGGTCCTCGTGGATATTGGAGTTGCGCACGAACCACGGTGCGCCGACTGCCGCGCGCAGACAGAGGTTCTGCTGGGCCTGCATCTTGGTCTTGTTGGTTGCTGAAAGCAGGTGGAGCCATGCCGGAGCGGCGTAGGTGAGGCGTGAGCGGATGAAGGTCTTATAGATGTTGACCTTTACCCAGGATGGCAAAGAGGAGTGCAGCTATATATTATTGATATCTGACTATTAGTATTACATCTTATAATTAACAGTCTAACTGGCAATTTCAGTTTAGAAAATCAATTAAAATTTATAGATTGTCTAAACCTTTCCCAGTTTTCTTTAAGTCTTCTACGTTTTGCAGAGTCCGAGGGGACACTTTCTACCTGTCATCTGATGCACCTGAGCACATCTTCTTCCGTCTGTGGTTCAGGACGACATCATTTTTCGGATAATAGTTTAGAAAATCAATTAAAATTAATATATTGTCTAAATCTTGCCCAGTTTGCTCGTTGTCTCCGCCTCGGATTCCGATGTGAGAGAGTTTCTTCGCGCGCAAAGCGCGCGGTGGGCTTTGGGGGTGACCCCGTAAGCCGGCTGGAACTCGGCGGGCGACGGCCCACCGGTGTCTGTTTTCTCCCCTGATATGTGCTGGCAGGGGAGGGGACCCGTGTGAGGGGGGGTCCCTTGTGGCGAGGTTGGTGGTGCCCCCGACCTGGAAGCGGCCGGGGGAGGGGCCGCGAGAAGGGTGCGGCCCCTGTGTCATCCTCTTCAGTTCCCGACCTTAGGGTGGTCGGGAACGCTGGGTCTTCGCCCCCGGCCTGAAAGCGGGCGGGGGAGGGGTCACGAGGCGTAGTGTGACCCCTATGATGTCATCTTCTTCAGTTCCCGACCTTAGGGTGGTCGGGAACGCTGGGTCTTCGCCCCCGGCCTGGAAGCGGGCGGGGGAGGGGTCACGAGGCGTAATGTGACCCCTATGATGTCGTCTTCTTCAATCCCCGACCTCAGGGCGGTCGGGGATACTCTTCGCCCCCGGCCTGGAAGCGGGCGGGGGAGGGACCACGGGGCGTAGTGTGGCCCCTATGAGGTCATCATCTTCGGCCTCCGACCTGAGGGTGGTCGGAGACGCTCTTCATGGTGTGATCCCGGTCTGGTTGGCGACCGGGAGTGGGCCTCGGGGGTGTGGGCCCTGTGCGGTCTTCTTCTTCACCTCGGCGGGGGGGGGCCCAGGGTCTCCCGGGGCAGGCGGCGGCCTTCCGGTGGCCGTGCGTGAAGCGGTGCGATGCCCTGAAGATGGACGTGCCGGCTGCGGTCGGCTCCGTCAAACATCCGTTTGGCGAGCCTGGCCACGAACTGCTCGATGGTTTCCATCTTCAGGTCCTCGTGGATATTGGAGTTGCGCACGAACCACGGTGCGCCGACTGCCGCGCGCAGACAGAGGTTCTGCTGGGCCTGCATCTTGGTCTTGTTGGTTGCTGAAAGCAGGTGGAGCCATGCCGGAGCGGCGTAGGTGAGGCGTGAGCGGATGAAGGTCTTATAGATGTTGACCTTTACCCAGGATGGCAAAGAGGAGTGCAGCTATATATTATTGATATCTGACTATTAGTATTACATCTTATAATTAACAGTCTAACTGGCAATTTCAGTTTAGAAAATCAATTAAAATTTATAGATTGTCTAAACCTTTCCCAGTTTTCTTTAAGTCTTCTACGTTTTGCAGAGTCCGAGGGGACACTTTCTACCTGTCATCTGATGCACCTGAGCACATCTTCTTCCGTCTGTGGTTCAGGACGACATCATTTTTCGGATAATAGTTTAGAAAATCAATTAAAATTAATATATTGTCTAAATCTTGCCCAGTTTGCTCGTTGTCTCCGCCTCGGATTCCGATGTGAGAGAGTTTCTTCGCGCGCAAAGCGCGCGGTGGGCTTTGGGGGTGACCCCGTAAGCCGGCTGGAACTCGGCGGGCGACGGCCCACCGGTGTCTGTTTTCTCCCCTGATATGTGCTGGCAGGGGAGGGGACCCGTGTGAGGGGGGGTCCCTTGTGGCGAGGTTGGTGGTGCCCCCGACCTGGAAGCGGCCGGGGGAGGGGCCGCGAGAAGGGTGCGGCCCCTGTGTCATCTTCTTCAGTTCCCGACCTTAGGGTGGTCGGGAACGCTGGGTCTTCGCCCCCGGCCTGGAAGCGGGCGGGGGAGGGGTCACGAGGCGTAGTGTGACCCCTATGATGTCATCTTCTTCAGTTCCCGACCTTAGGGTGGTCGGGAACGCTGGGTCTTCGCCCCCGGCCTGGAAGCGGGCGGGGGAGGGGTCACGAGGCGTAATGTGACCCCTATGATGTCGTCTTCTTCAATCCCCGACCTCAGGGCGGTCGGGGATACTCTTCGCCCCCGGCCTGGAAGCGGGCGGGGGAGGGACCACGGGGCGTAGTGTGGCCCCTATGAGGTCATCATCTTCGGCCTCCGACCTGAGGGTGGTCGGAGACGCTCTTCATGGTGTGATCCCGGTCTGGTTGGCGACCGGGAGTGGGCCTCGGGGGTGTGGGCCCTGTGCGGTCTTCTTCTTCACCTCGGCGGGGGGGGCCCCAGGGTCTCCCGGGGCAGGCGGCGGCCTTCCGGTGGCCGTGCGTGAAGCGGTGCGATGCCCTGAAGATGGACGTGCCGGCTGCGGTCGGCTCCGTCAAACATCCGTTTGGCGAGCCTGGCCACGAACTGCTCGATGGTTTCCATCTTCAGGTCCTCGTGGATATTGGAGTTGCGCACGAACCACGGTGCGCCGACTGCCGCGCGCAGACAGAGGTTCTGCTGGGCCTGCATCTTGGTCTTGTTGGTTGCTGAAAGCAGGTGGAGCCATGCCGGAGCGGCGTAGGTGAGGCGTGAGCGGATGAAGGTCTTATAGATGTTGACCTTTACCCAGGATGGCAAAGAGGAGTGCAGCTATATATTATTGATATCTGACTATTAGTATTACATCTTATAATTAACAGTCTAACTGGCAATTTCAGTTTAGAAAATCAATTAAAATTTATAGATTGTCTAAACCTTTCCCAGTTTTCTTTAAGTCTTCTACGTTTTGCAGAGTCCGAGGGGACACTTTCTACCTGTCATCTGATGCACCTGAGCACATCTTCTTCCGTCTGTGGTTCAGGACGACATCATTTTTCGGATAATAGTTTAGAAAATCAATTAAAATTAATAGATTGTCTAAATCTTGCCCAGTTTGCTCGTTGTCTCCGCCTCGGATTCCGATGTGAGAGAGTTTCTTCGCGCGCAAAGCGCGCGGTGGGCTTTGGGGGTGACCCCGTAAGCCGGCTGGAACTCGGCGGGCGACGGCCCACCGGTGTCTGTTTTCTCCCCTGATATGTGCTGGCAGGGGAGGGGACCCGTGTGAGGGGGGGTCCCTTGTGGCGAGGTTGGTGGTGCCCCCGACCTGGAAGCGGCCGGGGGAGGGGCCGCGAGAAGGGTGCGGCCCCTGTGTCATCTTCTTCAGTTCCCGACCTTAGGGTGGTCGGGAACGCTGGGTCTTCGCCCCCGGCCTGGAAGCGGGCGGGGGAGGGGTCACGAGGCGTAGTGTGACCCCTATGATGTCATCTTCTTCAGTTCCCGACCTTAGGGTGGTCGGGAACGCTGGGTCTTCGCCCCCGGCCTGGAAGCGGGCGGGGGAGGGGTCACGAGGCGTAATGTGACCCCTATGATGTCGTCTTCTTCAATCCCCGACCTCAGGGCGGTCGGGGATACTCTTCGCCCCCGGCCTGGAAGCGGGCGGGGGAGGGACCACGGGGCGTAGTGTGGCCCCTATGAGGTCATCATCTTCGGCCTCCGACCTGAGGGTGGTCGGAGACGCTCTTCATGGTGTGATCCCGGTCTGGTTGGCGACCGGGAGTGGGCCTCGGGGGTGTGGGCCCTGTGCGGTCTTCTTCTTCACCTCGGCGGGGGGGGGCCCAGGGTCTCCCGGGGCAGGCGGCGGCCTTCCGGTGGCCGTGCGTGAAGCGGTGCGATGCCCTGAAGATGGACGTGCCGGCTGCGGTCGGCTCCGTCAAACATCCGTTTGGCGAGCCTGGCCACGAACTGCTCGATGGTTTCCATCTTCAGGTCCTCGTGGATATTGGAGTTGCGCACGAACCACGGTGCGCCGACTGCCGCGCGCAGACAGAGGTTCTGCTGGGCCTGCATCTTGGTCTTGTTGGTTGCTGAAAGCAGGTGGAGCCATGCCGGAGCGGCGTAGGTGAGGCGTGAGCGGATGAAGGTCTTATAGATGTTGACCTTTACCCAGGATGGCAAAGAGGAGTGCAGCTATATATTATTGATATCTGACTATTAGTATTACATCTTATAATTAACAGTCTAACTGGCAATTTCAGTTTAGAAAATCAATTAAAATTTATAGATTGTCTAAACCTTTCCCAGTTTTCTTTAAGTCTTCTACGTTTTGCAGAGTCCGAGGGGACACTTTCTACCTGTCATCTGATGCACCTGAGCACATCTTCTTCCGTCTGTGGTTCAGGACGACATAATTTTTCGGATAATAGTTTAGAAAATCAATTAAAATTAATAGATTGTCTAAATCTTGCCCAGTTTGCTCGTTGTCTCCGCCTCGGATTCCGATGTGAGAGAGTTTCTTCGCGCGCAAAGCGCGCGGTGGGCTTTGGGGGTGACCCCGTAAGCCGGCTGGAACTCGGCGGGCGACGGCCCACCGGTGTCTGTTTTCTCCCCTGATATGTGCTGGCAGGGGAGGGGACCCGTGTGAGGGGGGGTCCCTTGTGGCGAGGTTGGTGGTGCCCCCGACCTGGAAGCGGCCGGGGGAGGGGCCGCGAGAAGGGTGCGGCCCCTGTGTCATCTTCTTCAGTTCCCGACCTTAGGGTGGTCGGGAACGCTGGGTCTTCGCCCCCGGCCTGGAAGCGGGCGGGGGAGGGGTCACGAGGCGTAGTGTGACCCCTATGATGTCATCTTCTTCAGTTCCCGACCTTAGGGTGGTCGGGAACGCTGGGTCTTCGCCCCCGGCCTGGAAGCGGGCGGGGGAGGGGTCACGAGGCGTAATGTGACCCCTATGATGTCGTCTTCTTCAATCCCCGACCTCAGGGCGGTCGGGGATACTCTTCGCCCCCGGCCTGGAAGCGGGCGGGGGAGGGACCACGGGGCGTAGTGTGGCCCCTATGAGGTCATCATCTTCGGCCTCCGACCTGAGGGTGGTCGGAGACGCTCTTCATGGTGTGATCCCGGTCTGGTTGACGACCGGGAGTGGGCCTCGGGGGTGTGGGCCCTGTGCGGTCTTCTTCTTCACCTCGGCGGGGGGGGCCCCAGGTCTCCCGGGGCAGGCGGCGGCCTTCCGGTGGCCGTGCGTGAAGCGGTGCGATGCCCTGAAGATGGACGTGCCGGCTGCGGTCGGCTCCGTCAAACATCCGTTTGGCGAGCCTGGCCACGAACTGCTCGATGGTTTCCATCTTCAGGTCCTCGTGGATATTGGAGTTGCGCACGAACCACGGTGCGCCGACTGCCGCGCGCAGACAGAGGTTCTGCTGGGCCTGCATCTTGGTCTTGTTGGTTGCTGAAAGCAGGTGGAGCCATGCCGGAGCGGCGTAGGTGAGGCGTGAGCGGATGAAGGTCTTATAGATGTTGACCTTTACCCAGGATGGCAAAGAGGAGTGCAGCTATATATTATTGATATCTGACTATTAGTATTACATCTTATAATTAACAGTCTAACTGGCAATTTCAGTTTAGAAAATCAATTAAAATTTATAGATTGTCTAAACCTTTCCCAGTTTTCTTTAAGTCTTCTACGTTTTGCAGAGTCCGAGGGGACACTTTCTACCTGTCATCTGATGCACCTGAGCACATCTTCTTCCGTCTGTGGTTCAGGACGACATCATTTTTCGGATAATAGTTTAGAAAATCAATTAAAATTAATATATTGTCTAAATCTTGCCCAGTTTGCTCGTTGTCTCCGCCTCGGATTCCGATGTGAGAGAGTTTCTTCGCGCGCAAAGCGCGCGGTGGGCTTTGGGGGTGACCCCGTAAGCCGGCTGGAACTCGGCGGGCGACGGCCCACCGGTGTCTGTTTTCTCCCCTGATATGTGCTGGCAGGGGAGGGGACCCGTGTGAGGGGGGGTCCCTTGTGGCGAGGTTGGTGGTGCCCCCGACCTGGAAGCGGCCGGGGGAGGGGCCGCGAGAAGGGTGCGGCCCCTGTGTCATCCTCTTCAGTTCCCGACCTTAGGGTGGTCGGGAACGCTGGGTCTTCGCCCCCGGCCTGAAAGCGGGCGGGGGAGGGGTCACGAGGCGTAGTGTGACCCCTATGATGTCATCTTCTTCAGTTCCCGACCTTAGGGTGGTCGGGAACGCTGGGTCTTCGCCCCCGGCCTGGAAGCGGGCGGGGGAGGGGTCACGAGGCGTAATGTGACCCCTATGATGTCGTCTTCTTCAATCCCCGACCTCAGGGCGGTCGGGGATACTCTTCGCCCCCGGCCTGGAAGCGGGCGGGGGAGGGACCACGGGGCGTAGTGTGGCCCCTATGAGGTCATCATCTTCGGCCTCCGACCTGAGGGTGGTCGGAGACGCTCTTCATGGTGTGATCCCGGTCTGGTTGGCGACCGGGAGTGGGCCTCGGGGGTGTGGGCCCTGTGCGGTCTTCTTCTTCACCTCGGCGGGGGGGGGCCCAGGGTCTCCCGGGGCAGGCGGCGGCCTTCCGGTGGCCGTGCGTGAAGCGGTGCGATGCCCTGAAGATGGACGTGCCGGCTGCGGTCGGCTCCGTCAAACATCCGTTTGGCGAGCCTGGCCACGAACTGCTCGATGGTTTCCATCTTCAGGTCCTCGTGGATATTGGAGTTGCGCACGAACCACGGTGCGCCGACTGCCGCGCGCAGACAGAGGTTCTGCTGGGCCTGCATCTTGGTCTTGTTGGTTGCTGAAAGCAGGTGGAGCCATGCCGGAGCGGCGTAGGTGAGGCGTGAGCGGATGAAGGTCTTATAGATGTTGACCTTTACCCAGGATGGCAAAGAGGAGTGCAGCTATATATTATTGATATCTGACTATTAGTATTACATCTTATAATTAACAGTCTAACTGGCAATTTCAGTTTAGAAAATCAATTAAAATTTATAGATTGTCTAAACCTTTCCCAGTTTTCTTTAAGTCTTCTACGTTTTGCAGAGTCCGAGGGGACACTTTCTACCTGTCATCTGATGCACCTGAGCACATCTTCTTCCGTCTGTGGTTCAGGACGACATCATTTTTCGGATAATAGTTTAGAAAATCAATTAAAATTAATATATTGTCTAAATCTTGCCCAGTTTGCTCGTTGTCTCCGCCTCGGATTCCGATGTGAGAGAGTTTCTTCGCGCGCAAAGCGCGCGGTGGGCTTTGGGGGTGACCCCGTAAGCCGGCTGGAACTCGGCGGGCGACGGCCCACCGGTGTCTGTTTTCTCCCCTGATATGTGCTGGCAGGGGAGGGGACCCGTGTGAGGGGGGGTCCCTTGTGGCGAGGTTGGTGGTGCCCCCGACCTGGAAGCGGCCGGGGGAGGGGCCGCGAGAAGGGTGCGGCCCCTGTGTCATCTTCTTCAGTTCCCGACCTTAGGGTGGTCGGGAACGCTGGGTCTTCGCCCCCGGCCTGGAAGCGGGCGGGGGAGGGGTCACGAGGCGTAGTGTGACCCCTATGATGTCATCTTCTTCAGTTCCCGACCTTAGGGTGGTCGGGAACGCTGGGTCTTCGCCCCCGGCCTGGAAGCGGGCGGGGGAGGGGTCACGAGGCGTAATGTGACCCCTATGATGTCGTCTTCTTCAATCCCCGACCTCAGGGCGGTCGGGGATACTCTTCGCCCCCGGCCTGGAAGCGGGCGGGGGAGGGACCACGGGGCGTAGTGTGGCCCCTATGAGGTCATCATCTTCGGCCTCCGACCTGAGGGTGGTCGGAGACGCTCTTCATGGTGTGATCCCGGTCTGGTTGGCGACCGGGAGTGGGCCTCGGGGGTGTGGGCCCTGTGCGGTCTTCTTCTTCACCTCGGCGGGGGGGGGCCCAGGGTCTCCCGGGGCAGGCGGCGGCCTTCCGGTGGCCGTGCGTGAAGCGGTGCGATGCCCTGAAGATGGACGTGCCGGCTGCGGTCGGCTCCGTCAAACATCCGTTTGGCGAGCCTGGCCACGAACTGCTCGATGGTTTCCATCTTCAGGTCCTCGTGGATATTGGAGTTGCGCACGAACCACGGTGCGCCGACTGCCGCGCGCAGACAGAGGTTCTGCTGGGCCTGCATCTTGGTCTTGTTGGTTGCTGAAAGCAGGTGGAGCCATGCCGGAGCGGCGTAGGTGAGGCGTGAGCGGATGAAGGTCTTATAGATGTTGACCTTTACCCAGGATGGCAAAGAGGAGTGCAGCTATATATTATTGATATCTGACTATTAGTATTACATCTTATAATTAACAGTCTAACTGGCAATTTCAGTTTAGAAAATCAATTAAAATTTATAGATTGTCTAAACCTTTCCCAGTTTTCTTTAAGTCTTCTACGTTTTGCAGAGTCCGAGGGGACACTTTCTACCTGTCATCTGATGCACCTGAGCACATCTTCTTCCGTCTGTGGTTCAGGACGACATAATTTTTCGGATAATAGTTTAGAAAATCAATTAAAATTAATAGATTGTCTAAATCTTGCCCAGTTTGCTCGTTGTCTCCGCCTCGGATTCCGATGTGAGAGAGTTTCTTCGCGCGCAAAGCGCGCGGTGGGCTTTGGGGGTGACCCCGTAAGCCGGCTGGAACTCGGCGGGCGACGGCCCACCGGTGTCTGTTTTCTCCCCTGATATGTGCTGGCAGGGGAGCCCCACCCGTGTGAGGGGGGGTCCCTTGTGGCGAGGTTGGTGGTGCCCCCGACCTGGAAGCGGCCGGGGGAGGGGCCGCGAGAAGGGTGCGGCCCCTGTGTCATCTTCTTCAGTTCCCGACCTTAGGGTGGTCGGGAACGCTGGGTCTTCGCCCCCGGCCTGGAAGCGGGCGGGGGAGGGGTCACGAGGCGTAGTGTGACCCCTATGATGTCATCTTCTTCAGTTCCCGACCTTAGGGTGGTCGGGAACGCTGGGTCTTCGCCCCCGGCCTGGAAGCGGGCGGGGGAGGGGTCACGAGGCGTAATGTGACCCCTATGATGTCGTCTTCTTCAATCCCCGACCTCAGGGCGGTCGGGGATACTCTTCGCCCCCGGCCTGGAAGCGGGCGGGGGAGGGACCACGGGGCGTAGTGTGGCCCCTATGAGGTCATCATCTTCGGCCTCCGACCTGAGGGTGGTCGGAGACGCTCTTCATGGTGTGATCCCGGTCTGGTTGACGACCGGGAGTGGGCCTCGGGGGTGTGGGCCCTGTGCGGTCTTCTTCTTCACCTCGGCGGGGGGGGCCCCAGGTCTCCCGGGGCAGGCGGCGGCCTTCCGGTGGCCGTGCGTGAAGCGGTGCGATGCCCTGAAGATGGACGTGCCGGCTGCGGTCGGCTCCGTCAAACATCCGTTTGGCGAGCCTGGCCACGAACTGCTCGATGGTTTCCATCTTCAGGTCCTCGTGGATATTGGAGTTGCGCACGAACCACGGTGCGCCGACTGCCGCGCGCAGACAGAGGTTCTGCTGGGCCTGCATCTTGGTCTTGTTGGTTGCTGAAAGCAGGTGGAGCCATGCCGGAGCGGCGTAGGTGAGGCGTGAGCGGATGAAGGTCTTATAGATGTTGACCTTTACCCAGGATGGCAAAGAGGAGTGCAGCTATATATTATTGATATCTGACTATTAGTATTACATCTTATAATTAACAGTCTAACTGGCAATTTCAGTTTAGAAAATCAATTAAAATTTATAGATTGTCTAAACCTTTCCCAGTTTTCTTTAAGTCTTCTACGTTTTGCAGAGTCCGAGGGGACACTTTCTACCTGTCATCTGATGCACCTGAGCACATCTTCTTCCGTCTGTGGTTCAGGACGACATCATTTTTCGGATAATAGTTTAGAAAATCAATTAAAATTAATATATTGTCTAAATCTTGCCCAGTTTGCTCGTTGTCTCCGCCTCGGATTCCGATGTGAGAGAGTTTCTTCGCGCGCAAAGCGCGCGGTGGGCTTTGGGGGTGACCCCGTAAGCCGGCTGGAACTCGGCGGGCGACGGCCCACCGGTGTCTGTTTTCTCCCCTGATATGTGCTGGCAGGGGAGGGGACCCGTGTGAGGGGGGGTCCCTTGTGGCGAGGTTGGTGGTGCCCCCGACCTGGAAGCGGCCGGGGGAGGGGCCGCGAGAAGGGTGCGGCCCCTGTGTCATCCTCTTCAGTTCCCGACCTTAGGGTGGTCGGGAACGCTGGGTCTTCGCCCCCGGCCTGAAAGCGGGCGGGGGAGGGGTCACGAGGCGTAGTGTGACCCCTATGATGTCATCTTCTTCAGTTCCCGACCTTAGGGTGGTCGGGAACGCTGGGTCTTCGCCCCCGGCCTGGAAGCGGGCGGGGGAGGGGTCACGAGGCGTAATGTGACCCCTATGATGTCGTCTTCTTCAATCCCCGACCTCAGGGCGGTCGGGGATACTCTTCGCCCCCGGCCTGGAAGCGGGCGGGGGAGGGACCACGGGGCGTAGTGTGGCCCCTATGAGGTCATCATCTTCGGCCTCCGACCTGAGGGTGGTCGGAGACGCTCTTCATGGTGTGATCCCGGTCTGGTTGGCGACCGGGAGTGGGCCTCGGGGGTGTGGGCCCTGTGCGGTCTTCTTCTTCACCTCGGCGGGGGGGGGCCCAGGGTCTCCCGGGGCAGGCGGCGGCCTTCCGGTGGCCGTGCGTGAAGCGGTGCGATGCCCTGAAGATGGACGTGCCGGCTGCGGTCGGCTCCGTCAAACATCCGTTTGGCGAGCCTGGCCACGAACTGCTCGATGGTTTCCATCTTCAGGTCCTCGTGGATATTGGAGTTGCGCACGAACCACGGTGCGCCGACTGCCGCGCGCAGACAGAGGTTCTGCTGGGCCTGCATCTTGGTCTTGTTGGTTGCTGAAAGCAGGTGGAGCCATGCCGGAGCGGCGTAGGTGAGGCGTGAGCGGATGAAGGTCTTATAGATGTTGACCTTTACCCAGGATGGCAAAGAGGAGTGCAGCTATATATTATTGATATCTGACTATTAGTATTACATCTTATAATTAACAGTCTAACTGGCAATTTCAGTTTAGAAAATCAATTAAAATTTATAGATTGTCTAAACCTTTCCCAGTTTTCTTTAAGTCTTCTACGTTTTGCAGAGTCCGAGGGGACACTTTCTACCTGTCATCTGATGCACCTGAGCACATCTTCTTCCGTCTGTGGTTCAGGACGACATCATTTTTCGGATAATAGTTTAGAAAATCAATTAAAATTAATAGATTGTCTAAATCTTGCCCAGTTTGCTCGTTGTCTCCGCCTCGGATTCCGATGTGAGAGAGTTTCTTCGCGCGCAAAGCGCGCGGTGGGCTTTGGGGGTGACCCCGTAAGCCGGCTGGAACTCGGCGGGCGACGGCCCACCGGTGTCTGTTTTCTCCCCTGATATGTGCTGGCAGGGGAGGGGACCCGTGTGAGGGGGGGTCCCTTGTGGCGAGGTTGGTGGTGCCCCCGACCTGGAAGCGGCCGGGGGAGGGGCCGCGAGAAGGGTGCGGCCCCTGTGTCATCTTCTTCAGTTCCCGACCTTAGGGTGGTCGGGAACGCTGGGTCTTCGCCCCCGGCCTGGAAGCGGGCGGGGGAGGGGTCACGAGGCGTAGTGTGACCCCTATGATGTCATCTTCTTCAGTTCCCGACCTTAGGGTGGTCGGGAACGCTGGGTCTTCGCCCCCGGCCTGGAAGCGGGCGGGGGAGGGGTCACGAGGCGTAATGTGACCCCTATGATGTCGTCTTCTTCAATCCCCGACCTCAGGGCGGTCGGGGATACTCTTCGCCCCCGGCCTGGAAGCGGGCGGGGGAGGGACCACGGGGCGTAGTGTGGCCCCTATGAGGTCATCATCTTCGGCCTCCGACCTGAGGGTGGTCGGAGACGCTCTTCATGGTGTGATCCCGGTCTGGTTGGCGACCGGGAGTGGGCCTCGGGGGTGTGGGCCCTGTGCGGTCTTCTTCTTCACCTCGGCGGGGGGGGCCCCAGGGTCTCCCGGGGCAGGCGGCGGCCTTCCGGTGGCCGTGCGTGAAGCGGTGCGATGCCCTGAAGATGGACGTGCCGGCTGCGGTCGGCTCCGTCAAACATCCGTTTGGCGAGCCTGGCCACGAACTGCTCGATGGTTTCCATCTTCAGGTCCTCGTGGATATTGGAGTTGCGCACGAACCACGGTGCGCCGACTGCCGCGCGCAGACAGAGGTTCTGCTGGGCCTGCATCTTGGTCTTGTTGGTTGCTGAAAGCAGGTGGAGCCATGCCGGAGCGGCGTAGGTGAGGCGTGAGCGGATGAAGGTCTTATAGATGTTGACCTTTACCCAGGATGGCAAAGAGGAGTGCAGCTATATATTATTGATATCTGACTATTAGTATTACATCTTATAATTAACAGTCTAACTGGCAATTTCAGTTTAGAAAATCAATTAAAATTTATAGATTGTCTAAACCTTTCCCAGTTTTCTTTAAGTCTTCTACGTTTTGCAGAGTCCGAGGGGACACTTTCTACCTGTCATCTGATGCACCTGAGCACATCTTCTTCCGTCTGTGGTTCAGGACGACATCATTTTTCGGATAATAGTTTAGAAAATCAATTAAAATTAATAGATTGTCTAAATCTTGCCCAGTTTGCTCGTTGTCTCCGCCTCGGATTCCGATGTGAGAGAGTTTCTTCGCGCGCAAAGCGCGCGGTGGGCTTTGGGGGTGACCCCGTAAGCCGGCTGGAACTCGGCGGGCGACGGCCCACCGGTGTCTGTTTTCTCCCCTGATATGTGCTGGCAGGGGAGGGGACCCGTGTGAGGGGGGGTCCCTTGTGGCGAGGTTGGTGGTGCCCCCGACCTGGAAGCGGCCGGGGGAGGGGCCGCGAGAAGGGTGCGGCCCCTGTGTCATCTTCTTCAGTTCCCGACCTTAGGGTGGTCGGGAACGCTGGGTCTTCGCCCCCGGCCTGGAAGCGGGCGGGGGAGGGGTCACGAGGCGTAGTGTGACCCCTATGATGTCATCTTCTTCAGTTCCCGACCTTAGGGTGGTCGGGAACGCTGGGTCTTCGCCCCCGGCCTGGAAGCGGGCGGGGGAGGGGTCACGAGGCGTAATGTGACCCCTATGATGTCGTCTTCTTCAATCCCCGACCTCAGGGCGGTCGGGGATACTCTTCGCCCCCGGCCTGGAAGCGGGCGGGGGAGGGACCACGGGGCGTAGTGTGGCCCCTATGAGGTCATCATCTTCGGCCTCCGACCTGAGGGTGGTCGGAGACGCTCTTCATGGTGTGATCCCGGTCTGGTTGGCGACCGGGAGTGGGCCTCGGGGGTGTGGGCCCTGTGCGGTCTTCTTCTTCACCTCGGCGGGGGGGGGCCCAGGGTCTCCCGGGGCAGGCGGCGGCCTTCCGGTGGCCGTGCGTGAAGCGGTGCGATGCCCTGAAGATGGACGTGCCGGCTGCGGTCGGCTCCGTCAAACATCCGTTTGGCGAGCCTGGCCACGAACTGCTCGATGGTTTCCATCTTCAGGTCCTCGTGGATATTGGAGTTGCGCACGAACCACGGTGCGCCGACTGCCGCGCGCAGACAGAGGTTCTGCTGGGCCTGCATCTTGGTCTTGTTGGTTGCTGAAAGCAGGTGGAGCCATGCCGGAGCGGCGTAGGTGAGGCGTGAGCGGATGAAGGTCTTATAGATGTTGACCTTTACCCAGGATGGCAAAGAGGAGTGCAGCTATATATTATTGATATCTGACTATTAGTATTACATCTTATAATTAACAGTCTAACTGGCAATTTCAGTTTAGAAAATCAATTAAAATTTATAGATTGTCTAAACCTTTCCCAGTTTTCTTTAAGTCTTCTACGTTTTGCAGAGTCCGAGGGGACACTTTCTACCTGTCATCTGATGCACCTGAGCACATCTTCTTCCGTCTGTGGTTCAGGACGACATAATTTTTCGGATAATAGTTTAGAAAATCAATTAAAATTAATAGATTGTCTAAATCTTGCCCAGTTTGCTCGTTGTCTCCGCCTCGGATTCCGATGTGAGAGAGTTTCTTCGCGCGCAAAGCGCGCGGTGGGCTTTGGGGGTGACCCCGTAAGCCGGCTGGAACTCGGCGGGCGACGGCCCACCGGTGTCTGTTTTCTCCCCTGATATGTGCTGGCAGGGGAGGGGACCCGTGTGAGGGGGGGTCCCTTGTGGCGAGGTTGGTGGTGCCCCCGACCTGGAAGCGGCCGGGGGAGGGGCCGCGAGAAGGGTGCGGCCCCTGTGTCATCTTCTTCAGTTCCCGACCTTAGGGTGGTCGGGAACGCTGGGTCTTCGCCCCCGGCCTGGAAGCGGGCGGGGGAGGGGTCACGAGGCGTAGTGTGACCCCTATGATGTCATCTTCTTCAGTTCCCGACCTTAGGGTGGTCGGGAACGCTGGGTCTTCGCCCCCGGCCTGGAAGCGGGCGGGGGAGGGGTCACGAGGCGTAATGTGACCCCTATGATGTCGTCTTCTTCAATCCCCGACCTCAGGGCGGTCGGGGATACTCTTCGCCCCCGGCCTGGAAGCGGGCGGGGGAGGGACCACGGGGCGTAGTGTGGCCCCTATGAGGTCATCATCTTCGGCCTCCGACCTGAGGGTGGTCGGAGACGCTCTTCATGGTGTGATCCCGGTCTGGTTGACGACCGGGAGTGGGCCTCGGGGGTGTGGGCCCTGTGCGGTCTTCTTCTTCACCTCGGCGGGGGGGGCCCCAGGTCTCCCGGGGCAGGCGGCGGCCTTCCGGTGGCCGTGCGTGAAGCGGTGCGATGCCCTGAAGATGGACGTGCCGGCTGCGGTCGGCTCCGTCAAACATCCGTTTGGCGAGCCTGGCCACGAACTGCTCGATGGTTTCCATCTTCAGGTCCTCGTGGATATTGGAGTTGCGCACGAACCACGGTGCGCCGACTGCCGCGCGCAGACAGAGGTTCTGCTGGGCCTGCATCTTGGTCTTGTTGGTTGCTGAAAGCAGGTGGAGCCATGCCGGAGCGGCGTAGGTGAGGCGTGAGCGGATGAAGGTCTTATAGATGTTGACCTTTACCCAGGATGGCAAAGAGGAGTGCAGCTATATATTATTGATATCTGACTATTAGTATTACATATTATAATTAACAGTCTAACTGGCAATTTCAGTTTAGAAAATCAATTAAAATTTATAGATTGTCTAAACCTTTCCCAGTTTTCTTTAAGTCTTCTACGTTTTGCCAGAGTCCGAGGGGACACTTTCTACCTGTCATCTGATGCACCTGAGCACATCTTCTTCCGTCTGTGGTTCAGGACGACATCATTTTTCGGATAATAGTTTAGAAAATCAATTAAAATTAATAGATTGTCTAAATCTTGCCCAGTTTGCTCGTTGTCTCCGCCTCGGATTCCGATGTGAGAGAGTTTCTTCGCGCGCAAAGCGCGCGGTGGGCTTTGGGGGTGACCCCGTAAGCCGGCTGGAACTCGGCGGGCGACGGCCCACCGGTGTCTGTTTTCTCCCCTGATATGTGCTGGCAGGGGAGGGGACCCGTGTGAGGGGGGGTCCCTTGTGGCGAGGTTGGTGGTGCCCCCGACCTGGAAGCGGCCGGGGGAGGGGCCGCGAGAAGGGTGCGGCCCCTGTGTCATCTTCTTCAGTTCCCGACCTTAGGGTGGTCGGGAACGCTGGGTCTTCGCCCCCGGCCTGTAAGCGGGCGGGGGAGGGGTCACGAGGCGTAGTGTGACCCCTATGATGTCATCTTCTTCAGTTCCCGACCTTAGGGTGGTCGGGAACGCTGGGTCTTCGCCCCCGGCCTGGAAGCGGGCGGGGGAGGGGTCACGAGGCGTAATGTGACCCCTATGATGTCGTCTTCTTCAATCCCCGACCTCAGGGCGGTCGGGGATACTCTTCGCCCCCGGCCTGGAAGCGGGCGGGGGAGGGACCACGGGGCGTAGTGTGGCCCCTATGAGGTCATCATCTTCGGCCTCCGACCTGAGGGTGGTCGGAGACGCTCTTCATGGTGTGATCCCGGTCTGGTTGGCGACCGGGAGTGGGCCTCGGGGGTGTGGGCCCTGTGCGGTCTTCTTCTTCACCTCGGCGGGGGGGGCCCCAGGGTCTCCCGGGGCAGGCGGCGGCCTTCCGGTGGCCGTGCGTGAAGCGGTGCGATGCCCTGAAGATGGACGTGCCGGCTGCGGTCGGCTCCGTCAAACATCCGTTTGGCGAGCCTGGCCACGAACTGCTCGATGGTTTCCATCTTCAGGTCCTCGTGGATATTGGAGTTGCGCACGAACCACGGTGCGCCGACTGCCGCGCGCAGACAGAGGTTCTGCTGGGCCTGCATCTTGGTCTTGTTGGTTGCTGAAAGCAGGTGGAGCCATGCCGGAGCGGCGTAGGTGAGGCGTGAGCGGATGAAGGTCTTATAGATGTTGACCTTTACCCAGGATGGCAAAGAGGAGTGCAGCTATATATTATTGATATCTGACTATTAGTATTACATCTTATAATTAACAGTCTAACTGGCAATTTCAGTTTAGAAAATCAATTAAAATTTATAGATTGTCTAAACCTTTCCCAGTTTTCTTTAAGTCTTCTACGTTTTGCAGAGTCCGAGGGGACACTTTCTACCTGTCATCTGATGCACCTGAGCACATCTTCTTCCGTCTGTGGTTCAGGACGACATCATTTTTCGGATAATAGTTTAGAAAATCAATTAAAATTAATAGATTGTCTAAATCTTGCCCAGTTTGCTCGTTGTCTCCGCCTCGGATTCCGATGTGAGAGAGTTTCTTCGCGCGCAAAGCGCGCGGTGGGCTTTGGGGGTGACCCCGTAAGCCGGCTGGAACTCGGCGGGCGACGGCCCACCGGTGTCTGTTTTCTCCCCTGATATGTGCTGGCAGGGGAGGGGACCCGTGTGAGGGGGGGTCCCTTGTGGCGAGGTTGGTGGTGCCCCCGACCTGGAAGCGGCCGGGGGAGGGGCCGCGAGAAGGGCGCGGCCCCTGTGTCATCTTCTTCAGTTCCCGACCTTAGGGTGGTCGGGAACGCTGGGTCTTCGCCCCCGGCCTGGAAGCGGGCGGGGGAGGGGTCACGAGGCGTAGTGTGACCCCTATGATGTCATCTTCTTCAGTTCCCGACCTTAGGGTGGTCGGGAACGCTGGGTCTTCGCCCCCGGCCTGGAAGCGGGCGGGGGAGGGGTCACGAGGCGTAATGTGACCCCTATGATGTCGTCTTCTTCAATCCCCGACCTCAGGGCGGTCGGGGATACTCTTCGCCCCCGGCCTGGAAGCGGGCGGGGGAGGGACCACGGGGCGTAGTGTGGCCCCTATGAGGTCATCATCTTCGGCCTCCGACCTGAGGGTGGTCGGAGACGCTCTTCATGATGTGATCCCGGTCTGGTTGGCGACCGGGAGTGGGCCTCGGGGGTGTGGGCCCTGTGCGGTCTTCTTCTTCACCTCGGCGGGGGGGGGCCCAGGGTCTCCCGGGGCAGGCGGCGGCCTTCCGGTGGCCGTGCGTGAAGCGGTGCGATGCCCTGAAGATGGACGTGCCGGCTGCGGTCGGCTCCGTCAAACATCCGTTTGGCGAGCCTGGCCACGAACTGCTCGATGGTTTCCATCTTCAGGTCCTCGTGGATATTGGAGTTGCGCACGAACCACGGTGCGCCGACTGCCGCGCGCAGACAGAGGTTCTGCTGGGCCTGCATCTTGGTCTTGTTGGTTGCTGAAAGCAGGTGGAGCCATGCCGGAGCGGCGTAGGTGAGGCGTGAGCGGATGAAGGTCTTATAGATGTTGACCTTTACCCAGGATGGCAAAGAGGAGTGCAGCTATATATTATTGATATCTGACTATTAGTATTACATCTTATAATTAACAGTCTAACTGGCAATTTCAGTTTAGAAAATCAATTAAAATTTATAGATTGTCTAAACCTTTCCCAGTTTTCTTTAAGTCTTCTACGTTTTGCAGAGTCCGAGGGGACACTTTCTACCTGTCATCTGATGCACCTGAGCACATCTTCTTCCGTCTGTGGTTCAGGACGACATCATTTTTCGGATAATAGTTTAGAAAATCAATTAAAATTAATAGATTGTCTAAATCTTGCCCAGTTTGCTCGTTGTCTCCGCCTCGGATTCCGATGTGAGAGAGTTTCTTCGCGCGCAAAGCGCGCGGTGGGCTTTGGGGGTGACCCCGTAAGCCGGCTGGAACTCGGCGGGCGACGGCCCACCGGTGTCTGTTTTCTCCCCTGATATGTGCTGGCAGGGGAGGGGACCCGTGTGAGGGGGGGTCCCTTGTGGCGAGGTTGGTGGTGCCCCCGACCTGGAAGCGGCCGGGGGAGGGGCCGCGAGAAGGGTGCGGCCCCTGTGTCATCTTCTTCAGTTCCCGACCTTAGGGTGGTCGGGAACGCTGGGTCTTCGCCCCCGGCCTGGAAGCGGGCGGGGGAGGGGTCACGAGGCGTAGTGTGACCCCTATGATGTCATCTTCTTCAGTTCCCGACCTTAGGGTGGTCGGGAACGCTGGGTCTTCGCCCCCGGCCTGGAAGCGGGCGGGGGAGGGGTCACGAGGCGTAATGTGACCCCTATGATGTCGTCTTCTTCAATCCCCGACCTCAGGGCGGTCGGGGATACTCTTCGCCCCCGGCCTGGAAGCGGGCGGGGGAGGGACCACGGGGCGTAGTGTGGCCCCTATGAGGTCATCATCTTCGGCCTCCGACCTGAGGGTGGTCGGAGACGCTCTTCATGGTGTGATCCCGGTCTGGTTGGCGACCGGGAGTGGGCCTCGGGGGTGTGGGCCCTGTGCGGTCTTCTTCTTCACCTCGGCGGGGGGGGCCCCAGGGTCTCCCGGGGCAGGCGGCGGCCTTCCGGTGGCCGTGCGTGAAGCGGTGCGATGCCCTGAAGATGGACGTGCCGGCTGCGGTCGGCTCCGTCAAACATCCGTTTGGCGAGCCTGGCCACGAACTGCTCGATGGTTTCCATCTTCAGGTCCTCGTGGATATTGGAGTTGCGCACGAACCACGGTGCGCCGACTGCCGCGCGCAGACAGAGGTTCTGCTGGGCCTGCATCTTGGTCTTGTTGGTTGCTGAAAGCAGGTGGAGCCATGCCGGAGCGGCGTAGGTGAGGCGTGAGCGGATGAAGGTCTTATAGATGTTGACCTTTACCCAGGATGGCAAAGAGGAGTGCAGCTATATATTATTGATATCTGACTATTAGTATTACATCTTATAATTAACAGTCTAACTGGCAATTTCAGTTTAGAAAATCAATTAAAATTTATAGATTGTCTAAACCTTTCCCAGTTTTCTTTAAGTCTTCTACGTTTTGCAGAGTCCGAGGGGACACTTTCTACCTGTCATCTGATGCACCTGAGCACATCTTCTTCCGTCTGTGGTTCAGGACGACATAATTTTTCGGATAATAGTTTAGAAAATCAATTAAAATTAATAGATTGTCTAAATCTTGCCCAGTTTGCTCGTTGTCTCCGCCTCGGATTCCGATGTGAGAGAGTTTCTTCGCGCGCAAAGCGCGCGGTGGGCTTTGGGGGTGACCCCGTAAGCCGGCTGGAACTCGGCGGGCGACGGCCCACCGGTGTCTGTTTTCTCCCCTGATATGTGCTGGCAGGGGAGGGGACCCGTGTGAGGGGGGGTCCCTTGTGGCGAGGTTGGTGGTGCCCCCGACCTGGAAGCGGCCGGGGGAGGGGCCGCGAGAAGGGTGCGGCCCCTGTGTCATCTTCTTCAGTTCCCGACCTTAGGGTGGTCGGGAACGCTGGGTCTTCGCCCCCGGCCTGGAAGCGGGCGGGGGAGGGGTCACGAGGCGTAGTGTGACCCCTATGATGTCATCTTCTTCAGTTCCCGACCTTAGGGTGGTCGGGAACGCTGGGTCTTCGCCCCCGGCCTGGAAGCGGGCGGGGGAGGGGTCACGAGGCGTAATGTGACCCCTATGATGTCGTCTTCTTCAATCCCCGACCTCAGGGCGGTCGGGGATACTCTTCGCCCCCGGCCTGGAAGCGGGCGGGGGAGGGACCACGGGGCGTAGTGTGGCCCCTATGAGGTCATCATCTTCGGCCTCCGACCTGAGGGTGGTCGGAGACGCTCTTCATGGTGTGATTCCGGTCTGGTTGGCGACCGGGAGTGGGCCTCGGGGGTGTGGGCCCTGTGCGGTCTTCTTCTTCACCTCGGCGGGGGGGGGCCCAGGGTCTCCCGGGGCAGGCGGCGGCCTTCCGGTGGCCGTGCGTGAAGCGGTGCGATGCCCTGAAGATGGACGTGCCGGCTGCGGTCGGCTCCGTCAAACATCCGTTTGGCGAGCCTGGCCACGAACTGCTCGATGGTTTCCATCTTCAGGTCCTCGTGGATATTGGAGTTGCGCACGAACCACGGTGCGCCGACTGCCGCGCGCAGACAGAGGTTCTGCTGGGCCTGCATCTTGGTCTTGTTGGTTGCTGAAAGCAGGTGGAGCCATGCCGGAGCGGCGTAGGTGAGGCGTGAGCGGATGAAGGTCTTATAGATGTTGACCTTTACCCAGGATGGCAAAGAGGAGTGCAGCTATATATTATTGATATCTGACTATTAGTATTACATCTTATAATTAACAGTCTAACTGGCAATTTCAGTTTAGAAAATCAATTAAAATTTATAGATTGTCTAAACCTTTCCCAGTTTTCTTTAAGTCTTCTACGTTTTGCAGAGTCCGAGGGGACACTTTCTACCTGTCATCTGATGCACCTGAGCACATCTTCTTCCGTCTGTGGTTCAGGACGACATCATTTTTTGGATAATAGTTTAGAAAATCAATTAAAATTAATAGATTGTCTCAATCTTGCCCAGTTTGCTCGTTGTCTCCGCCTCGGATTCCGATGTGAGAGAGTTTCTTCGCGCGCAAAGCGCGCGGTGGGCTTTGGGGGTGACCCCGTAAGCCGGCTGGAACTCGGCGGGCGACGGCCCACCGGTGTCTGTTTTCTCCCCTGATATGTGCTGGCAGGGGAGGGGACCCGTGTGAGGGGGGGTCCCTTGTGGCGAGGTTGGTGGTGCCCCCGACCTGGAAGCGGCCGGGGGAGGGGCCGCGAGAAGGGTGCGGCCCCTGTGTCATCTTCTTCAGTTCCCGACCTTAGGGTGGCCGGGAACGCTGGGTCTTCGCCCCCGGCCTGGAAGCGGGCGGGGGAGGGGTCACGAGGCGTAGTGTGACCCCTATGATGTCATCTTCTTCAGTTCCCGACCTTAGGGTGGTCGGGAACGCTGGGTCTTCGCCCCCGGCCTGGAAGCGGGCGGGGGAGGGGTCACGAGGCGTAATGTGACCCCTATGATGTCGTCTTCTTCAATCCCCGACCTCAGGGCGGTCGGGGATACTCTTCGCCCCCGGCCTGGAAGCGGGCGGGGGAGGGACCACGGGGCGTAGTGTGGCCCCTATGAGGTCATCATCTTCGGCCTCCGACCTGAGGGTGGTCGGAGACGCTCTTCATGGTGTGATCCCGGTCTGGTTGGCGACCGGGAGTGGGCCTCGGGGGTGTGGGCCCTGTGCGGTCTTCTTCTTCACCTCGGCGGGGGGGGCCCCAGGGTCTCCCGGGGCAGGCGGCGGCCTTCCGGTGGCCGTGCGTGAAGCGGTGCGATGCCCTGAAGATGGACGTGCCGGCTGCGGTCGGCTCCGTCAAACATCCGTTTGGCGAGCCTGGCCACGAACTGCTCGATGGTTTCCATCTTCAGGTCCTCGTGGATATTGGAGTTGCGCACGAACCACGGTGCGCCGACTGCCGCGCGCAGACAGAGGTTCTGCTGGGCCTGCATCTTGGTCTTGTTGGTTGCTGAAAGCAGGTGGAGCCATGCCGGAGCGGCGTAGGTGAGGCGTGAGCGGATGAAGGTCTTATAGATGTTGACCTTTACCCAGGATGGCAAAGAGGAGTGCAGCTATATATTATTGATATCTGACTATTAGTATTACATCTTATAATTAACAGTCTAACTGGCAATTTCAGTTTAGAAAATCAATTAAAATTTATAGATTGTCTAAACCTTTCCCAGTTTTCTTTAAGTCTTCTACGTTTTGCAGAGTCCGAGGGGACACTTTCTACCTGTCATCTGATGCACCTGAGCACATCTTCTTCCGTCTGTGGTTCAGGACGACATCATTTTTCGGATAATAGTTTAGAAAATCAATTAAAATTAATAGATTGTCTAAATCTTGCCCAGTTTGCTCGTTGTCTCCGCCTCGGATTCCGATGTGAGAGAGTTTCTTCGCGCGCAAAGCGCGCGGTGGGCTTTGGGGGTGACCCCGTAAGCCGGCTGGAACTCGGCGGGCGACGGCCCACCGGTGTCTGTTTTCTCCCCTGATATGTGCTGGCAGGGGAGGGGACCCGTGTGAGGGGGGGTCCCTTGTGGCGAGGTTGGTGGTGCCCCCGACCTGGAAGCGGCCGGGGGAGGGGCCGCGAGAAGGGTGCGGCCCCTGTGTCATCTTCTTCAGTTCCCGACCTTAGGGTGGTCGGGAACGCTGGGTCTTCGCCCCCGGCCTGGAAGCGGGCGGGGGAGGGGTCACGAGGCGTAGTGTGACCCCTATGATGTCATCTTCTTCAGTTCCCGACCTTAGGGTGGTCGGGAACGCTGGGTCTTCGCCCCCGGCCTGGAAGCGGGCGGGGGAGGGGTCACGAGGCGTAATGTGACCCCTATGATGTCGTCTTCTTCAATCCCCGACCTCAGGGCGGTCGGGGATACTCTTCGCCCCCGGCCTGGAAGCGGGCGGGGGAGGGACCACGGGGCGTAGTGTGGCCCCTATGAGGTCATCATCTTCGGCCTCCGACCTGAGGGTGGTCGGAGACGCTCTTCATGGTGTGATCCCGGTCTGGTTGGCGACCGGGAGTGGGCCTCGGGGGTGTGGGCCCTGTGCGGTCTTCTTCTTCACCTCGGCGGGGGGGGGCCCAGGGTCTCCCGGGGCAGGCGGCGGCCTTCCGGTGGCCGTGCGTGAAGCGGTGCGATGCCCTGAAGATGGACGTGCCGGCTGCGGTCGGCTCCGTCAAACATCCGTTTGGCGAGCCTGGCCACGAACTGCTCGATGGTTTCCATCTTCAGGTCCTCGTGGATATTGGAGTTGCGCACGAACCACGGTGCGCCGACTGCCGCGCGCAGACAGAGGTTCTGCTGGGCCTGCATCTTGGTCTTGTTGGTTGCTGAAAGCAGGTGGAGCCATGCCGGAGCGGCGTAGGTGAGGCGTGAGCGGATGAAGGTCTTATAGATGTTGACCTTTACCCAGGATGGCAAAGAGGAGTGCAGCTATATATTATTGATATCTGACTATTAGTATTACATCTTATAATTAACAGTCTAACTGGCAATTTCAGTTTAGAAAATCAATTAAAATTTATAGATTGTCTAAACCTTTCCCAGTTTTCTTTAAGTCTTCTACGTTTTGCAGAGTCCGAGGGGACACTTTCTACCTGTCATCTGATGCACCTGAGCACATCTTCTTCCGTCTGTGGTTCAGGACGACATCATTTTTTGGATAATAGTTTAGAAAATCAATTAAAATTAATAGATTGTCTCAATCTTGCCCAGTTTGCTCGTTGTCTCCGCCTCGGATTCCGATGTGAGAGAGTTTCTTCGCGCGCGCAAACTCTCTCACATCGGAATCCGAGGCGGAGACAACGAGCAAACTGGGCAAGATTTAGACAATCTATTAATTTTAATTGATTTTCTAAACTATTATCCGAAAAATGATGTCGTCCTGAACCACAGACGGAAGAAGATGTGCTCAGGTGCATCAGATGACAGGTAGAAAGTGTCCCCTCGGACTCTGCAAAACGTAGAAGACTTAAAGAAAACTGGGAAAGGTTTAGACAATCTATAAATTTTAATTGATTTTCTAAACTGAAATTGCCAGTTAGACTGTTAATTATAATATGTAATACTAATAGTCAGATATCAATAATATATAGCTGCACTCCTCTTTGCCATCCTGGGTAAAGGTCAACATCTATAAGACCTTCATCCGCTCACGCCTCACCTACGCCGCTCCGGCATGGCTCCACCTGCTTTCAGCAACCAACAAGACCAAGATGCAGGCCCAGCAGAACCTCTGTCTGCGCGCGGCAGTCGGCGCACCGTGGTTCGTGCGCAACTCCAATATCCACGAGGACCTGAAGATGGAAACCATCGAGCAGTTCGTGGCCAGGCTCGCCAAACGGATGTTTGACGGAGCCGACCGCAGCCGGCACGTCCATCTTCAGGGCATCGCACCGCTTCACGCACGGCCACCGGAAGGCCGCCGCCTGCCCCGGGAGACCCTGGGGCCCCCCCCGCCGAGGTGAAGAAGAAGACCGCACAGGGCCCACACCCCCGAGGCCCACTCCCGGTCGCCAACCAGACCGGGATCACACCATGAAGAGCGTCTCCGACCACCCTCAGGTCGGAGGCCGAAGATGATGACCTCATAGGGGCCACACTACGCCCCGTGGTCCCTCCCCCGCCCGCTTCCAGGCCGGGGGCGAAGAGTATCCCCGACCGCCCTGAGGTCGGGGATTGAAGAAGACGACATCATAGGGGTCACATTACGCCTCGTGACCCCTCCCCCGCCCGCTTCCAGGCCGGGGGCGAAGACCCAGCGTTCCCGACCACCCTAAGGTCGGGAACTGAAGAAGATGACATCATAGGGGTCACACTACGCCTCGTGACCCCTCCCCCGCCCGCTTCCAGGCCGGGGGCGAAGACCCAGCGTTCCCGGCCACCCTAAGGTCGGGAACTGAAGAAGATGACACAGGGGCCGCACCCTTCTCGCGGCCCCTCCCCCGGCCGCTTCCAGGTCGGGGGCACCACCAACCTCGCCACAAGGGACCCCCCCTCACACGGGTCCCCTCCCCTGCCAGCACATATCAGGGGAGAAAACAGACACCGGTGGGCCGTCGCCCGCCGAGTTCCAGCCGGCTTACGGGGTCACCCCCAAAGCCCACCGCGCGCTTTGCGCGCGAAGAAACTCTCTCACATCGGAATCCGAGGCGGAGACAACGAGCAAACTGGGCAAGATTGAGACAATCTATTAATTTTAATTGATTTTCTAAACTATTATCCAAAAAATGATGTCGTCCTGAACCACAGACGGAAGAAGATGTGCTCAGGTGCATCAGATGACAGGTAGAAAGTGTCCCCTCGGACTCTGCAAAACGTAGAAGACGTAGAAGACTTCACCTCTCGCTACCTACTCGATTAGGCTGAGTATGAATGGCGATATTTTTATTAAAGATATAGATCACCTCTCGCTACCTACTCGATTAGGCTCAGTATGAATGGCGATATTTTTATTAAAGATATAGATCACCTCTCGCTACCTACTCGATTAGGCTGAGTATGAATGGCGATATTTTTATTAAAGATATAGATCACCTCTCGCTACCTACTCGATTAGGCTGAGTATGAATGGCGATATTTTTATTAAAGATATAGATCACCTCTCGCTACCTACTCGATTAGGCTCAGTATGAATGGCGATATTTTTATTAAAGATATAGATCACCTCTCGCTACCTACTCGATTAGGCTCAGTATGAATGGCGATATTTTTATTAAAGATATAGATCACCTCTCGCTACCTACTCGATTAGGCTGAGTATGAATGGCGATATTTTTATTAAAGATATAGATCACCTCTCGCTACCTACTCGATTAGGCTCAGTATGAATGGCGATATTTTTATTAAAGATATAGATCACCTCTCGCTACCTACTCGATTAGGCTGAGTATGAATGGCGATATTTTTATTAAAGATATAGATCACCTCTCGCTACCTACTCGATTAGGCTGAGTATGAATGGCGATATTTATATTACTGAACAATAAAAGATACGCAGTTGTTTATTTTATTCTAAATTATTATATAAAAATATTAGCTGTTTAACAAATTCCCCGCAGTATCTACGAGTATATGTAAATAATTGTTGCAAATATATTAAATAGAAGCCAAAGATCAAATATTGTTAATCTTATTTCTATTGAACAGTTCACTTCATATACTAAAATAGACTTTAATATATTTTCTAACAATATATAACAATTAATAAACGAGCAAACGAAAATATTGGGTCGTTTGGAAAATCCGCAATATAAAATAAAATATTGTATTTTTGATTTTTGTATAGTATTTGTATCAAAGCCCTAATAAAACATAATAATATTAATATGATTGTGTTATTTTAAACCTGTATCAAACAAACATAGGTAAACCTTTCTAAACCAGCCTATAGTTAGTTGCAAGCCTGAGATACCATTCTTTTTATCTCTCTTTCCATGCAATCCATGGAATGCTTAGAAAATTGTCTTTATATATTAAAAATTAAAAGGTCTGTGGTCAATACATTAAATGAAATTAAATTAATAGGTACATGAGCTTCTAAGAAGGCATTAATGAAATCATACAGTATTTGGTTGGGTAGGGAGTGGAACAGAATGCTGGATGGTAAACGTATTGTGCAATAAAAGAGAAGACATCTTTTTTAAACTTTCCCGTCACCAGTCTGGAATCAACAAACACTACTTTAAAATAGACCTGGAACAACATAGTGATTCCATGGTTTTCTAAAACCATTTCAATAATATGAGTAAGACAAATTTCTAAGCATTCCATAGATTCACCGTACAGATGCCGGGTCAATCATGTGTGGGTAAGAGATGCGAAGAAAGGTTTCTCAGGCTTGGGTCTGACAATAGGCTGGTTTGAAAAGGCCTCCTTCTTTATTTTATTGTGTGATAACCATCCACCATTCCACTCCTCTCCCTATGAATGAAATCAAGACCTACTGAGTTTCAGTGAATGCTCATTAACTGATAGTCAATTGCGAGGGACAGGAGCCATCTGCAGTATAAAGCTGGAAAAGTTGTACATAATCGACAAATTCCTACACATTTTAATTAATGTGATATAATACTCTATCATTATTTACATGCACAATCTGTTTGAATGATTTCAAGTTTATTTTAGGTGAGTTACAAACTTATTTCTTATTTACACAGTACATAATAGTAAGCCTCCCTCGCTCGCTCGCAATCCACTAAATGGGTTATCGACATTTTACTCTCTAAAACTCTAAACAAAATCTTCATTCAGCTCGGCTGGTCCAGCATAAATAGAAGTCTTTGCATTGATTTTCCACTTAATTAAATTTGTTCTTTTCCTAGAGGGCTTAGTGATCGCAGATTGATTAATTAATAGATATTTTTGTCCTATTTTTGCTACACACATCCCGCTAATCGTAAGTTTAGTTTCCCTGATGAATAAATAGCTGTGTTCGCTGATAAAAATGGTCCATACAATCTTCTTCTTCTTCTTTTTTAAAAATAAATGGCAATCGCCGATGAGGCATTTATGCCAACTTCACGTTTGTATCGTATGTATAAAAATATATAAATTTAATTTTACGGGACCATACAATCAAATCTGTTCAAATTCAATGTTTGTTTACATTTGTTGGTCGGCTGTCATTTAGATCAATTTAGAGGACACAAATCTGTCAAAATCGAAAAACATCGCTATTTCTACGGACTTTCTCGATGAAAAATTCCATTTTTATTGCCATACGCAAAACTTTATTAATTATTTTCATCTTAAGTAGACGATATTCTGAGAAGTAAAATTAAGAAATAATTTTAATATATTATTATACACATAGCAAGTTATATATATTTAAAACATACTATTCCTATACGTAAATAATTCTTTTTTCAAATGGTATAGTATTTTTTTCGTATGGTATCTTATTCCGTAGAAATAGCCATCGCCCTCCCCTCACAGACTCTATGAAGAGTACAGACGACCGACTAGCCAATAACGGGACGACCCTATACTTCCCAAGTCATATGACAGTTGTTTTTTTTTTTTAATTTGTGTCAGGCATAGACCTTATTGCCGATTCAGTCTCAGAATAATTTGCAATAGCCCCCTAAAATTAAAAAAAAAATACTTTCCCTATACCCTGCCCTGCTGAGCAAAGCAGTTACCAAAGTAAAGGTATTTTGAAAGAAAACAAGTGTATTATTTAAAATATTTATTCTTTTTTTGATGCGTTAAAAATGCTTTTTCTTGCATTCTTGGTAATTTCTTATTTTGTAGCCTATATATATATATATCCGTGCCTTTTAAAATTCAGTTAATATGGTGAGCTCCAAAAATAGATTTACAACAAACAAGCTCTCTATGCTCATTACATTTAACGAAATCCAAAGTGTGCTATATTGTTGTCATGTGCATTTAGCACTAACCACTCATTTGACTCCGTTAAAATTACTCCAAAACTGCGGACCACATCATCAGGTGGGTAATGAAGCTTTGTCATATTTTTTGTGCCTTTGCGTTCACGCTCTCTGATCCATCCGTGAGTGCTACTTTTCTCTACTTTTAAATCGCTGCGGAAATGTATACACTTAAGCTTTTCTAAAATTTTCTTCACTACCCAACCCGTTGAGTAAGCACGTGAGGGAACCGCCAGTCTTTGCTGCCTTGCTTGTTGTAATATTCCTTCCACCTCATTCACTTGACGATGATGAGGCTCCCTGTTTTTATTTTCAACAGATAAAGATTGACTATTGATTATACAACGTGTTACAAAATACCTCGTAAAGCCGAAAGGAGGTTAAATAAGGGGCTTATAACGAGTCCATTCACAATATTTAAGAACCGTAGTAACCCTGTAATAACATACCCCAAAAAATATAAAATATATTATTTTCACTTTTGCAACCCTATTTCAGTAAAATTAAAGAGTAAACTACGCAGAATGTACTTACATTTCTATCTAATTCGCAGAACAAAAAAATTAAAAGATCTAACCTAACGAAACAACCTGAAATGGCTTGTGTGACATTTCGCACCATTCCTCGGTGTTATTGATGCGAAAACCGATTTAACACGCTGTTTCATCTCGGCAACCGTTGGGCAATCGGAGAAATACACTCTGTCCTTCACAAAACCCTACAAAAAGAAGGCCAAGGGTGTGAGGTCTGGAGAACGAGCAGGCCATAGCACCGGTCACCCGCGGCCGATCCATCCTCACGGAAAGCGAACGTTAAGATTTTCTCGTACTTTGCGAGCAAAATGTGCCGGAGCTCATCATGCTGAAACACCATGTTTCTTTGGTTCTCAAAGTAATCCCAGTCAGCCATAGGAAAGTCGTCAATCGCCTCTTCGAATTCCGTTTGTAAAAACGTTAGAGGTTGCTACCGTTCAGACGTGATGGCATAATGACGGGACCGATGACATGCCCTCATAAAGGCCAGCCCACACATTCAGCCGCCAATGGTGTTGGAATCTGCCCTGCCGTGAAGCATGTGGATTCTCGCGAGCCCAAACGTGATCGTTATGCATATTTGAAAGTCCTGACCTCGTGAATGTTGCCTCGTCCGTTCAAAGAGCATAGTTTACGTAATTAGGGTTTTCCTTAAACTGCCTGAGGTATCACTAGCAGAAGTTACTCCTGGGTGCAAAATCAGCTCCTGTACGGCGATAGTGATAAGGGTGACGATTGTCGTCACGAAGAATTTCCCAAACTGCAATATGGTTTATACCGAATCTCGTTCCGTCGCTGTTTAGTGGGGGGTCTACCATCGCTAAATCGTTGCCGATACAGTTCGCGAGCACGATTTAAATTGCTATCTTCATGGCCTAAGCATAACATCATATCGTAATATTCCGATTTAGAAAGCATATGTTGGAAAAAAAACTCGAAACAGTTGTGGGATATCGATTAGAAGATTTGAAATTGACAACATATTTTTTTTTCCAACGTGTACATTTTTTGAAGCCAGTTCTCGAGTAAAAGATAAAAAAAATATCCTTGTATTGAGGTAGCAAACATTTATGAATGAAAAATAGTAAAACTATTAAAGTAGACTATTATTAGGTAAAATAGGTACGTAGGCCTTTCTGTTAAATAATCTTTGTTCCCTGACATGACAGCTTATTGGTTGACAATATTTTTGGCCTAGATAATTAATTATATTTTTACAGGGTATTTTGTAACACGTTGTATTGTCAGCCTCATCATCCTCACAATTAAATGATGTTGCATGAAATTTTATCACGTTAGTGATTAGCAATTATTTAAATGTGCACTTGAAAGTGTGGCAACTAGGGTTATTATTTCGATAATTATAGGCTCTCACTTGCGTAAAAAAAATATCAATTGGGTCCGTATTGAAATATCGGGGCCTGATATATACAGGGTTACAGAAAAAGTCGTGCTAGATCCGTTCAGGGCGTGGAGTACCCATCAGTTCTGACTTATTTCTCTATGAAACCCTAAATTTAACCATTTTCGACTTTTAATTTTTTTATTGAAAATAGCCGATTTTTGGGCTACTAAAATTAATTTTGTTTATTTTGTGTGCCTTATTATTATTATTATTGCATTTTTAAATGTGTAATAAGATGCTTTAGGAAGTCAATCATTAAAATAGTGAATAAGTTAATTGAATAGGCCGTAGTAGACAAGTGAAAGTTAAGAAATTACAAAAATAATTAGCAAGATTTTTTTTCTCTAAGGGATATCTAAAAAAAATATTATGGCAGTTGTTCGGCAGATGTATTTTAAAATATCTACGTATCATAAGCTATCTAACGAGGTATAACAATCTAGAATTTGTATTACATTTCGTGGAAAAAAAGTAGTTGGGACGCTTCAGGTAGTAGTTCTAACGGACCCGAACCTATTGTTTTTCAAGTTAAGACGCACCGTGCGAGCGAGACAAGTGATGATTTATGCAGGTGTAAGTGAAAGAAAAAATGTGTAGAGACTGATTAGGGCTGGGAATACAATACAGGATATTGTTTTGGTTGGTTTTCTGCTTTTGTTCTTCGTACATAGTAGATGTAATATCGTTTTGCTCTTTTTCTCGACTTGGCTGTGATTCTGGACTATTTCTTCTGATTTGTGACTACTGTGCTTGTTAACCGGACTCTGATTTGTACTTGTGATACGGAAGTGTGAAGATGACGTCCTACACACCTAAGGAATATGCTGATATGCTTATTTGTTATGGATACTGCGATTGTGTGTCTGCGCAAGCTAATAAACTAATATTGTTGCCCGTGATCTGGGACTTTCGCAATGGAGAGTATGGTTTACAGTGCATACTGCTGGCCTATACCCCTACCATTACTCGCCGGTACACGTTATTGAAGAAGGAGACCCCGCGAGAAGGTTGCACTTCTGCAGATTCATGCTAAATGCTGACGTAGAAGAACCAGATTTTCTAAGAAATATCTTGTGGACAGATGAATCCAAATTTGATAAAGATTGCATAACTAACTATCACAACGCCCATTACTTGGCCCCAAAAGAACGAAGGAATCCCAATAAGAAAAGAGTGAAGGGGTCCCAACGAAGATTCAGCGTGAATGTGTGGATGGGCATTATCTCCAATCATTTGATTGGACCTTACTTTCTCCCGGACAATCTAAATGGGGAAAGCTACGAAAACGTGGCTGGACACAAATTATCCAAACAAATGGATAGGACGAGGTGGGCCGTTGCCATGGCCAGCAAGAAGTCCGGACCTAACCCCCATGGATTTTCATGTGTGGGGGCGCATGAAAAGTCTTGTCTACAGCGAGCCAAATCCAGTTTCGTCTGTGGAAGAATTAAGAGAAAGGATTGTGGATGCAGCAAATCAAATGAGGACAACGTTGGCAACTGGAGTAGTGAAGACTGGTCTCCTAGAAGGATGCGACAATGTGTTAGAAACAGAGGCGGCCATGTTGAACATGAACTGTAGAGTAAGAAAAAGTTGTGTGAAAACCTGATTTATTAAATAACATTTCTTGCTTACCTATTGTTTAATTTACTTTTACGGGCTAAGTATTAACTTTCTTTCCCACTGTCGCCTATCAAACTAAGTTTTTGCCACGAAATGTAATACAAATTCTAGATTGTTATACCTCGTTAGATAGCTTATGATACGTAGATATTTTAAAATACATCTGCCGAACAACTGCCATAATATTTTTTTAGATATCCCTTAGAGAAAAAAAACTTGCTAATTATTTTTGTAATTTCTTAACTTTCACTTGTCTACTACGGCCTATTCAATTAACTTATGCACTATTTTAATGATTAAAGTCCTAAAGCATCTTATTACACATTTAAAAATGCAATAATAATAAGGCACACAAAATAAACAAAATTAATTTTAGTAGCCCAAAAATCGGCAATTTTCAATAAAAAAACTAAAAGTCGAAAATCTCGAGAAGGGATAAATTTAGGGTAGGGTGTTTCATAGAGAAATAAGTCAGAACTGATGGGTACTCCACGCCCTGAACGGATCTAGCACGACTTTTCCTGTAACCCTGTATATATTTTTTTTGTTGATAAAGTGCCACACCTTCATATAACTGTTTAATGTTAGTATACATTTTTTATAGTCGGTACTGATACTTCCCGGCCTTTACTATTAATACATTTTAGTGTTTTGAATTTTTTTACTGCTTCTTGCCAGAAACTGTAGTGTTTGGAGCCATCCACCACTGTTGCACGTATTTTGTAGTATTTTTCAGTGTGCTTCTCACGGGTCGTCCATCAACATAGTGTGCTGTAATAGAAAAATGATTATTATTATTGTTCAGTGACACACATTTTTCATTCTTGTTTAAGTGGCTCTAGTCTTTTTAGAATACAACATCAAGTGTGGTCACAAAGCTATGTAAGAGGTGTATGTCGTAGGTGTGTATTATCTATGCTTATATTAGATCTACTACTTGTGATTAATTTTATTACATGCGTTTCAAAAACTGACAAGTTATAATTAAATTAATCCTAAACCTGAAAGAATCTGCTAGCAGAATATTAGGAGATAGATTTAAAACAACCAGAACTAAGTACAACAAAGTACAAAGGCAGACGTAAAGCTGTTAGAAATTTTATGACGTTCAGATCTTCAGGACAATGAGAGCTGTAAGCTAACATATGCATACATATTAACCCATCCGGCGCCCATAACGACACGTATGCATGATCAGTTAACAAACTGTAACGACCCATTACACATATGTAAGTTTTCGTTATTTATACACACTTAAAAAGATAATTTAGATATAAATATTAACTATATATATGTAACAAATATTTTAAAGTTTTTTTTAAACTTGACAAATGTCTTAGAAATACCGCGTTTTTTCATGTTTCGATTAAACATTGAATATTTTTTTAAAATGGGATTTTCTAAACGGGATATTGGTTATTATAAAGGATTTTTTAATAATAGTTTTAAAATATAATATAATTTAACACTTTGATTGATTTGGCTGCTCGTATCATGGGAATGTTTACGATGATGCGGACCACAAGGTTCTAAGTTTGAAACAATTAATTATATTTGTTAACTGCATCGAAGTAGAGATAATTTCGGAACTTACTCCGCAAGATCTTACGACTATGCAAAAAAAATACGAGATTATTTATAGACGGCTTTTTTTTAAAACTGTTTATTTAAATATTAGTTTTAAATTATCAAATAAGGCACCGACAAAGCTTTTTCTTAGTAACATTTAAAAATGTCTCCATATAATATATGTATGAATATATTTGTATATGAATTTTTTTCGTCAATTTAAAGGATTAAGCGAACCGACCCAAACAAAGGATTATAAAGGATATAAACTATATTTTATATAAAAACAAAGGATTATATTTGACTTTGTATTTCTGCATTCTATAATACTTATTCTTTAAATTTCTGGAAATTAACTGCTTTTTAAAATAATTTAAAAGGTTATTTAGGTACCTATGCTATTTTAGAAACAAAGGATTATTTATGACTCTGAATTTCGGCATCCTATAATATTTAATCATTTATGTCTTTAGTCTAATGTTATTCATTTGTAATTTATTTTAGGTACGTACGTCAGTAGTTTTAATGACAATTTTAAAACCAAGATGGTATTAGTGAAACAGGAACCGCGACGGCTTAGCTTGCTTTCCGAGGCCCTTTATATGTACTATGAGAAATTTATTTATTTAAATCTTTATTGCACAAAGTACAAAGGCGGACTTAATGCCGCTAGGCATTCTATGACAGTCAAACCTTCGGGACAACAAGAGCAATTAAACAATGAAAGGTAGGTGCAATTACAGGCTTAATTAGACAATATAATGACATATATAAATTAATACATACTTACATACACATAGACATACAAATAAATAATATTTACATATCTACATACTAATACTACATGCAAATACATACATATAAACTACACATATAAACAATAATAATATACATACATATCAAATTAAATGTAATACTATCTATAACCATATCAAATACAAGTATAATTATCAGCAACGCCAGAACTAAACTAAGTTTATTATGACTTCATGTAGTGTGCATATACAAGTTTTTTAAAGATAGCCCTGCTCTGGGCCTGCCGGATGTTTATAGGCAACTGATTCCAGAGGTTTACGGCTACAACTGCAAAGGACTTTGAGACAAAAGAAGAATGGTGAGTGGGAATGGACAGAGTAGAATTAGAGGAAGAACGGAGAGTTTTGTCATGGGTAGCGCCAAGATAAGTGAAGCACTCTTTTAAGTAATTGGGGGTAGCGGGCTCATTAAGTATTGAGTATAACATGCAGAGTACTCTGCGATTCCTCCGAGGACGAATGGCTAACCACTTTAATTTGTTTCGAAAAGGTGATATGTGGTCGTATTTACGAAGACAAAATATAAACCTGATGCATGCGTTGTGTAGACGTTCCATTTTATTTAATAATTCTTCAGTGAGATCCACACAACACACGTCACCATAGTCGAGCAGAGGAAGCAACAGGGACTGTACCAAAGTTATTTTAGCTTTCATAGGCAAGAAATTTTTGAATTTGTTAAGAGAGTGCAGTGAAGAAAATATTTTACGACTAGTGTTGGCAGTCTGCGTGCCCCAGCTAAGATGAGAATCGAGGTGTATACCAAGGTTCTTAACCTCGCCGGAGAATGCAATTGGCACGCCATCATACCGAACAAGGTCAATCGTGCTCATATCTACTTTAGATAGTAGTCGAGAGCTACCAATGATAATTGATTGACACTTATTCGGGTTGACAGCGACGCCAAACCGCGATGACCAAGAGTAAACATTACATAAATCGGAATTCAGCCAAGCTATTGCACTATTGAGTGTGTCGATATCTGTCTGGACATAGAGCTGCAAGTCGTCGGCGTACAAGTGATAATGACAGTGAAGAGAAGAGGTGATGTTATTTATAAACAATGAGAAGAGTAAAGGAGAGAGAATGCCACCTTGTGGGACGCCTGCTTTTAAGTTACACCAGCCCGATGATGCCTCGTTTATACGCACTTGTTGTCGACGACCACAAAGATATTGTGTAAACCAATTTAAAGTTTCTGATGAGATCCTAAGACGAGACAAAATAGCGATTAGCAATTCAGGATCAACTGTGTTAAAGGCATTTGTGAAATCAATGAGTACTAATACAGTGACTTTAGTATCATCCATGCCGTTTCGGATATCTTCAGTTACTTTTAGTAAAGCTGAAGTTGTGCTATGACCGGGGCGAAATCCAGATTGGAGGGGGTTAAGGAGCCTATTTTCTTGAAGAAAAAGTGATAATTGTTTGTGAACAATAGACTCCAAAACCTTGGATAGGAATGGCAAAATCGAAATTGGGCGGTAATGTGAAGGAAGTGTTGGAGAAGTAATTTTAGGAATTGGAATGATATAGGCTCCGCGCCATAATTTCTTTTCTTACATAAATGTATGTAAGAAAAGAAATTCACAAAGATACATGCCAGAATGTTCAAACCGCAAACATTTTGCATTTTAAGTTTTTTTTTGCATTTTGTGTTCTTATAACCTAAGGTCTTTTTTTTCGACCTGCATTATCATACAGACAAGACAAAGTTAAGCCAATCCACAACATCTCGCCATGTGCCCAGTAATTTGTAGACTCATTTAAAAAAGCCAAAATATGTCTGTTCCATTTACAAAAAATAGTTCTTTCCTGATTCGCTTTACATTTATAAATAGAAATATGTAGGTAGTGAATACTTACAAAAATTTGCACTGTATGACAGGGCAGCCGCCATCGTTTTGCTAGGCACTCTTACGCAATTTTTCACCTGGAAATTAAAATAAAAAAATCATTATTACCTGTTAAAAGAATGAAATAAATATATATGTAAATAAGGTAATTATCATACATGTTTAGAATATGGACCAACAATAAACATACCTTTATATTTTTAATTCTTTCCGGGATGTGTAACATTATACACATAGGTGACAATTTTTAACTTCTAAATCAAACTTTTCCATGATGGAAACGAATGTGTAAGTTCAATTATCAAATCTGAAACATTTTAATAAATTATTATTATTTATTTTTGTTACGGTTATACAAAGCTGAGAATAAAACGAAACAAAAGGAAAGTTAAGTTAATCAAATTATAACTGAAAATCAATAACAAGTTTTAATATTATTCAGTTGATGGTGGCAACCAGCATTGTTCTTAATATGCATTTTATATGAAAGAGTACTTAAAGCCAAAAATGTAATAAATATTAATGAATAAAATACTGAGTCGCTAGTCAAACTAAACCTCCTGTGTTCTAATTCTAAAATTTATTGTCTTAAATAAATATCAGTTAAGTCCAATAATTTGTTTAATTTATTTGTGGGTTTAGGTGTTTAGTAAAGTTGGCTAAATGTGAATCCACTTCTTATAGTTGTTTTATTTATTACATTTTATTAACTCTTATTTTTGTGACAAATAAAAACTGATTTTATTTTATTTATAAAATAAAACAACTTGCAAGTTGACAATCTGACTTAGTATCTACTTAAATCGAAAACGTTTTTAAAAATATAATATAAATAGTACCTGAAGTAGTTGCAGTTTTATAATATGTGGGACATAGTGCCCTTTTCTGGATTAGTTAGTTCATCTAAGGAAACATCACCTGAAATTCAAATATTGTATTATTTATTTATTTATTTATTTATAAAAGTGTTGGTGGCCCGGTTGTAAGAATGTTTTCCTTCAAAAACCTGAACCCCGGCTATTAAAATATACACCTTTATTACGTACATTTGTCAAGAGATAGAAAGTAAGACAAATTTCTTAACATTTGATGAATTCAACATGCAAGTGTAGAGAGAGGAGAAGAATGATGTCTCGGGCTTGCAATTGACTGAGGCTGGTTTACAAAAACTTTCTCACCATTTTGCTCCTTTCCCTACCAGACCAAGACTGATCCATTAAGCTGCCTTGGAAGCTAGTTTTTGTAATTTACACTACCACTCACTGTTCCTGTGGATAAAAAAACCTTATTAAGCTATTGGTCTTGGTTCCTCTAATGCCAACATGAGGGACCCTTAATGAATTATCATGAAAAAATACATCAGACCCTTGCCAACCGGTCTGACCAGCTGCAGCGTGGCGAATGTAGGCTAAATTCTTCATTTATTTATTCATTCATTTCTACAGCACATTACAGAACATAAAGGTTAGTATATAATTGAGTTTATACATTGGCCAAATTAGGAAACATACTTTATTACTGTTAGGTGTCAAAGAAAAGGAGAAAAAACAAGAAATACAACCAAAAGATATAGAAATTCAGTTCAATTCAACAAAAAACAATAACACAAATAAAATTACAGATATCCAATATTGAATTAAATTAAATTAAAAATTAAAACAAAACTAAAGATTAATTTAATAATTAAATTAAAAAGAGTTCTAAATTAAATAATTATTGGCTGCCCTAACTACAGCTAAGTGTACCCTAACAGTGAGTGAGATGTGATGTAGCCCTGTAGAGTTACAGATTATCTGCATCCGAAGTACAGATTAATACTAATACTTTTATATTTATATTAGACATCGACGAGCTTGCCACTTGTCATGATTGGCCTATAGTAACGTTGACTAAATGTGAATCCGCTTATTTATAAGCGTGGTTTCTGACCATATGATTTAAATATCTTGTTATTGTGAAGCAATCGTTGGATGAGAAATGTCATTGGTTAGGTGGCAAGCATTGGTTGAAAACATGCATTTGATTATGCTATTAATGTGCAGCGTTGGTTGAAAAGTCATACAGTATATGGAATTGTGTTATTAATGTGAAGCATTGGTTGGTTAAAAAGTCATACATTATATGGAATGGTGTATTAATGTGAAGCATTGGTTTATTGAAAAGTCATACATTATATGGAATGGTGTATTAATGTGAAGCATTGGTTGAATGAAAAGTCATAAATTATATGAAATTATGTTAGTTATGTGAAGCATTGGTTGGTTGAAAAGTTACACATTATATGAAATGTCATTAATGTGAAGCATTGGTTGGTTGAAAAGTTATACATTATATGGAATGATGATATGAAGCATTGGTTGATTGAAAAGTCATACATTATATGGAATGATGTTATTGATGTGAAGCATCGGTTGGTTGGAAAGTTATACATTATATGGAATGATGTTATTGATGTGAAGCATAGGTTGATTGAAAAGTTATACGCGTAATATGGAATGATGTTATTCATGTGAAGCATTGATTGGTTAAAAAGTCATACATTATATGGAATAATGTTATTAATATGAAGCATTGGTTGGTTAAAAAGGCATACATTATATGGAATGATGTTATTGATGTGAAGCATTGGTTGGTTAAAAAGGCATATATTATTGTGTATAAATGTGAAGCTTTGGCGGACCGCATACGTAACGTCGAAATACGGAAAAGGGTTGGTATGAAGGAAAGCATAGGGACAAAAATAAGGAAAGGCATGCTACGATGGTTCGGGCATGTTGAAAGGATGAGCGATGAAAGATTGACGAACCAGATATATAATGCGAAAGTTGTAGGTAAAAGAGGCCCTGGCAGACCGAGACTCACATATCACGATCAAATAAATAAAACACTGACTGAAGGTGCATTAAAAAGTCTTCGTAACCAAAGGGCATGTATGAAGAGGTTAATGAATGTCGACGAAGCGAAAGAAGTATGTCGTGATCGTGTCAAATGGCGCTCAATTGTCTCTGCCTACCCCGCAAGGGATCTGGCGTGAAGATATGTATGTATGTAAATGTGAAGCATTGGTTGATTGGAAAGTCATATATTATATGGAATTGTGTATTAATGTGAAGCATTGGTTGGTTGGAAAGTCATACATTATATGGAATGATAATTATAATATGAAGCATTTGTAGAAGAACATACATAGTTTGTCGTTACGATTCCCAGCCTAGCGAGTAACAACTGCTCCTTGACTTTTTCTAGTTCTTGTTGTTGTTTGGCGATCACTGACCGCAGTTTTTCGTGTTTGCGTTCCAACTCATCCTGCAATTTGTTGCAAATCTATTCACTTTCAATTTATCTACCCCAACGTAGCATCATCATCATCAGCCTGTGTCTCTCCACTCCTGGATATAGACCTACCCCAAGGCTCGTTATTTATCACGATCGAGCCAGTGATCTGTTCCAGGTATCTTTTTCGTTCGGTTCTGCGATGTTTTTAAAGGCTATGTCGTTAAGTTTGGTTATATGACGCATGTCAACGTTTCGAACTATATCTATCAGAGAAATGCCGACAAAACTTTCTCCTCCATATCTTAAACTTGTGGACCAGACCTGCTCTCAGTGTCCACGTCTCTGCTCCGTACGACAATACTGCAAAACGCATTGGTTGAATACTTTCGTCTTCAAATACTGTGGTATGTCTGAAAAGATGTGGCGCAACTTCCCAAATGCTGCCCATCCTAGCTGAATTGAATTGCATAATTGTATAGTCTAATTACAATGTAGGAATATTGTATAGGTTATGGGTATTATGTAGCACTCCTAATAATCTTAAAATATACTTCAAAATCACTTTGAAAATAATGCTGTTTGTTAAAATTATTTTAATTATTAATTAAAACACGAACAGGTACCAAATGGGGTGTATCAGGCAAGCTTTTTGTAGATGTCGCTAGCGGCAATGGTACCTTGTTTATACCTATTATGCATAATTTTTTGAATGTTATTGTACTTTTTTATTTTTATAACAGAAAAATGTATTTTAACTTAACATTATCTATCTTAAAAGACGAATTAAGAAAGCGAACACCGTCGTTAAAAAGAAAAAAGGTTGAATTAATAGAACGGCAATTTTGAGATCACCATATCTTTCATATCGCTTGGAAATCTCGATTTGTACACTTAAAAGCTGCTCACTTAGGCATACTATCCAGAAAATAATAAATTTTGTAATAAAAATACAAACTTTCTATGCAACTGACAGTTCTATTAGGTACCATCTATCATGCGCCATCTATCGTAATAAAAAGTTAGTGATACACCCCATTATAGTTTGATTTTATGATTAACGTTCCTATATACATGACGCATCATTAATTAACCCCTTTTCTGAATTTAATATATATTTTTTGTACTGTTCTTATTTAATTTTCATTTTTGATTGTGTCATATGTGGGTTACGTTATTATTATGTTACCTTATTGAAAACGAATATCGATTTAAATTATTTATTCAGGCTTTTGGGATTATTTTTGTGACTTATTTGTGTACTTGTATCTAAACCAACTTCTGTCTTTAAGTTAAGTCACGTGCCTAATTTATTATTTTAAATTATTTGTCGATTTAGACCTCATAAGTGTTTTTTCAGCAATCCGTAAGTGAATATAAACAATTAAAAACACATTTGGACAAAAGATGACAAATAGCCTATTGGCCGATATATTTAAAAATCATTTTAAAATTCCATCTTATGTGTAAAACTAAATTTAAATAAATACTAGTGATTATACAAGCTTTTTTTATACTTTTTTTATGTGACCATGGGCACCTGATGGTAAGTGGCGCGCGAGGTCCATGAATGTTTGCAACTGGAATCAGTGTGCTTAGTGTAAAATGCATGTTTCGGAAAACGTAACTGCTGTAGTTACGTTTTTATATTTTACATTGCGTGTTATTGCAAGTTTGGCTATAATAACAGGCAATGAACATCGAAAATTCAGTAAAAAAACTCTACTACTATAGTTGCGTTTACGAAACTTCACTGTCACACTAGGCATACAGACACTTATGACTAACATCAGTCCTTATGCCCGGCTTAACTGGGCATAGCTGAGGTCATGGATATTTACATGTTCTGTACATCGCCTAAATTAGTTGCTCGGGCGATGTCTAGAGCATTTTATAGATTTATAGATTTAGTTGCTTAATTTTTCTAAATTATTGTGGTTTATTTTATGTGGTTCTTCTATTTAATTTTTTTTTTTAGTTGTATAAGATATGTGTGGAAACTTGTAATTGGCATCTAGTTTTTTATATAAGTAATCAGCTGTAAGTTTTCCTTGAAGATAAATAAATAAATGACGGCAATTCGAGCCTGATCTCGAAACGTGTGGTTTGTCGGCCCGAACGGTGGATATTTCCCCGCCCCGGCAGACTGGGCAAATTAAATTACCACCACCAGTCCACCTATAAAAGCTGTTCAGTTGAGCCTGAATAATTTAACCATCGGGGTTAATTTGAATTAAAAACGGTCGGTCATAGGAAGCTTTTATAGGAACGTTTATAAAAAAATCAAACATCCTTCAAAAGTTAACTTTTTATAGATGTTTCTGTCTTCATGTTATTAGAGGTGCGATGCGTGCAAACATAAAATAAATTATAATTAAATTATAAAAATAATTTACTCTAAAATATTAATACTAACAAAACATAAATAATAATAGGTAATAATAATAGGTGGTAGGCAGACTGATAGTGGTAATTTGTCCAGTCTGCTGGGGCGGGGAAGTATCCACCGTTCGTGCTGATAAACCTAGTAAAGTGTATCCACAATGTCACCATGTCATGCCACTGATGTTAGTCATGAGTGTCTGATTCCAGTTGCTAACAATCATGGATCTCGCTCCCTACTTCCCAACAGGTGAGCGCAAGGTCACATGTCGTGCTAGTAAAAAAAAAAAAACTTTTTTCCATTTATACAATTTTTCACATTATTATTATTTATTTATTTTAATTTTCAAGTAGTTATTATTTGTATTGTACTGGGGGAATTTTATATGGTTTGACGATAGACTAAATATGATTCTATAGATAGAAACTAACTTTTATTCCTAAAAAACACATTCGTCGGAAATGACAATTGTCTTGTCTTCTGCATACAAATTGGCTATTTAAAATTTAATACTTTGTATGACCAATTGATCATTTTCTACATACAATAAGACCATACAAAGTCAAGTATGAGTAATAAATTGTAAATAGTTTTAATAAAAATTACCTGTAGATTAGCTTGATTGGAGCTGTCCGAGGGCAGTGAGGGTGTCAATGTTCTTTCTGAATATTCCATTTCTAATGTGTTCTTGGGTATAATATTGGGGGGGATTAAGTTGTATATAATAAGAAGGAGGATGTTGGAACCAAGTCGACGCGGTGTTGTTCACATAAAGAGGACTCAAGCTACTCGCTGTGGCAGGCGTATTCACCGAAGACTGTAAAACAATATTGGTTGAAAGGCAAGACAAAAAAAAGTATAATTTATTCTAATCAACATTCTAAATCCAGATTAACACAGGGTAAGTAACTGACTTTAAACTCGAGACAAGTCAGTGCTGCCCGAAATTTAAAAGTATCATCACGACCGTTTCCCTCTCGTGGTCAGAAACCACGCTTACAAATAAGCAGATTCACATTTAGCCAACTTTAATATAGGCCAATCATGACAAGTGGCAAACTCGTCGATGTCTCCAACGTACCAAACTTAAGAAATTTCACAATTTTTTTAAAGTAAAGTAAAGTATCATCACGACCGTTTCCCTTTCGGGGTGGTAAGAAACCACGCTTATAAATAAGCGGATTCACATTTAGCCAACTTTACTATATGCCAATCATGACAAGTGGCAAGCTCGTCGATGTCTCCAGCGTACCAAACTCAAAATTATAAATTACATTAAATAATTATTAAATGTATTTATTTACATTATTAAATATTTTTGTGTCCCGACCAGGAATCGAACCCGGTACCTCCGAGTCTAAATCCACGGACTTTTACAATTTTACAATTTTTTTAAGAGTAAAATTTGATAGTTCTGAGCAATGTCTCGTGCTAAGTGCTAGCGGAGCAACGGCTATTAATCCGTGCCTTATTGTCCTTAATGTTAACAGGCAGACATGTCTGACGACATTGTGTTAGCCTTTTTTTTGACTACTGTACAATATTTTTTTTTATATAAAAAAAAAAGTATATTATTTTTTTTTTTCCTTCTGATTTGTAATATTTTTACATCATTATATCTCGCCAAACCATTAAGGTTTGATGGTGAGTAAGGTCGCTCGTTAGTAACAATTTATGTTTTTAGTGTTTCATAGGTTACTATTACGATTTTATTTATGTATATTATTTATTTATTTTAAAAAATATTGCACTATGTACAAGAGACGGGCTTAACGCCCCTAGGCATTCTCTAGCAACCAATGAAACGATTTGTGTAATGGTTGCATTAAATACATTAATAGGTAATTCAAATTAAATCTAAGTATTCTATCTATATAGATAAATACATACTAATATGTACACAATACTACATACTATATATATACACTACATATAATACCTGTGACAATGCCTATCTACAGCAGCTATAATGTTAAGCGTTATTCTGTATTTATAATTTTGTTATTTTATTGTTTCTCTTTTCAAATAATGGTTATAATGTACTGCTCCAGATTCACCAACATGTACTATAAAATTATATCGTTTTATATCAATATTGTAAAAATTGACGTGTAAAAGTGCAGAATACATATCTTTTTGTCCTATGCCTACTTGCAAAAATAAACGAATTGAATTGAATTGACCTACTTACACTGTGAGGAACTGTGAAAATAATGTGAGTATACCATCTATTACAGGTCAATACAACTGGCTTCGTCAACTCAGATTTCTCTGGCAACCAGTGCAGCTCATTCCAGATTGATGGAACCCGCCTGGCAGCTGGAAGTAATAGTTGAATGAAGCAGCAGTTGAGAAAACGTCTAAGGTGTTAGTCTATAAATTTTAATTTAGATTTACTAACCCGTCGTGGAGTCCGCAATGATTGCATCATGTTAAAATTCTGCGTGTTTGTTTCTATGTTGGGCGCATCATTGACTGGTGTATTGATTGCTGAAGAGATACTTCCGATATTATTGGAAGACGTATCATTTTCTGGAGCCATGACGCTATTAATTGGCATTGTGTTTCTATTGGCAGCCATGTTTATTGTAATAGGCCAGTTTGTCCCTCGATTAGATACTCCGGCGATATAAGCGTCGTCCATATTGTCAGGTTTTACAGATTCCGTCTTTTGTACGCCATTAGAGCTGTCCATGCACACATCCTTGTAGCTAAAATTAATAAAAATATTAATGCTAAGGTTACAAATAAATAAATAATAAATATTTCCAGACAGGTCACACAGCGCCATCTAGTTTCCGTGGTAAGCTACAAGGCTTGTGTTACGGAAACTAGATGGTTGATAAACTACATATTATACTTTTTTATTTTTTGTAAATATATACATATTATACATATAAACACCCAGACCGAGACAAATTATACAATGTACAACTTGCCCCCGGTGGGAATCGAGCCCACGACCTCCCGAGTTCACGGCAACGTTTGTTACCACTAGACCACGGAGGCGGACATGAAGTCACTGTAATTGAAAGACGATTACAATTTAAAATGGCTTACGGCTGACCTTCAAAATAAAACTGGCACAATCGGGTCTATTTTTTAATTTTAATCGACAGATGGCGCTGTGTGACCTGTCTGGAAAATTTTATTATTATTATTATGTTCGTTTGACAGATGGAAGGAAAGGTTGAGTGGAGTAGCCATTGAGAAAATTGGTGTTGCTAACATATGAGTTGTCTTGTTCTTGGCAAAAAAGCAAGATTAAGACGAAGACTGGGCAACACTAATTATAAGGTTAGAGTAAAAGTATCATCACGACTGTATCCCTTTCGGGGTGATCAGAAACCACGCTTATAAAGAAGCGAATTCACATTTAGCCAACTTTACTATAGGCCAATTATGACAAGTGGCTCTGGTCGATGTCTCTAGCGTACCAAACTTGAGTAATATCACAAATTAATTAAATTTGTTTATTTAAATTAATAAATATTATTATGGTCCCGACCAGGAATCGAACCTGGTACCTCCGAGTCTAAATCAACGGACTTAACCGCTAGTCCACGGAAGCAGTTACTAGTTCTATTACAAGGTTAGTAAAGTATATATATATCATCACGACCGTATTCGTCATTGACCGGTGTGGTCAGAAACCACGCTTTAACAGAAGCAGATTCACATTTAGCCAACTTTACTATAGGCACATCATGACAAGCGGTAAACTAGACGACATCTCTAGCGTACCAAATTGATATATATATATGATATATATATATATATATATATATATGATATCAAAAATAAATTATTATAGCCCGAATGAAATCAATTTCAAGTCAAGGTTTTTTTTTTTTAATAATTTAGTTGTTTTTAACATACCTTAGAACTCTGTGGGTGCACATAATAAATTCAGGTTTTGAATTCCACTGGTGGTACGTAATGTAGAAGCATGTTTGCAGCCATATCCATTGCTGGCCCTTTGTGAGGAATCGGTAGTAACATGACGTCAGTGCTCCGGTTTGCATTACTAAAACATTAAAACAATATTAAGGTTTTATTTTTATATATTTTTAGAGAAATTACTGCTTATAAGGAGGACATTAAGTTTTTAGCTTTAGCATGCAATTGATGGCAATTCACCCGATCACAACACAATACAACTGTTGTAAAACATGTATATAATGAAAAAAAAACATTGATGATTTACGTTTTTATATTTAAATCTTGGTCTCTATGACACAAGGTAGTCATATATATTAATATTTTTTTTTTGTAACTTAAACTGTATTAACAGCAATAAAACTATTTATTCGAAGTTAATTACATTATAAGTTAATTACATTAAATATTACATTAAATATAAATTAAAAGCTACCTAAATAATAAAATTAATAAATATAATAATATGTTATGCTCTCAATGGTAAAGTATAGCTGAACCTACAAACTACTGAATACCATATTATGTACTTATACTTAAGGATGAATAAATGATTTGATTTGATGGTTTATGATTTAAAAAAAAAAACTTTAGATCCTTGCCAATGCCAACCCGTCTGGCCAGCGAGTGTAGAACTCATGTTCTTGGGGCTGTGATGATTATGATAATAATGTAAAATAATGTCTTACATGCTTCATGGCAGTTGACAATTTTGTCGAGGTCATCGATGTGGTAGTAGTCATATCCTGAGGTGCCTAGAACTTCAAAGGGCAGGTAACCGATGATCGGCGGCGCTCTGTGATCTAAGAACAAGAACTTCCACTCCAAGCTATGGCGGGAAGTGAACTCTTTGCGAGTCCCGTCATGCAGTGTGACGTCACGCACCAACTGAGGACTGCACACGCGTCCAATGCACAAGAATAAGATTCTGAAATCAATTTGTATAATAGTGAGCAAAGTATCATCACGACCGTATCCTTATAATTTTTAAGAACCCGATTCACATTTAGGCAACTTTACTATAGGCCCATCATGACAAGTGGCAAGCTCGTCGATGTCTCTAGCGTATTAAACTAGTGAAATATAACAAATAAATTATTGTGTCCCGACCAGGTATCAAACCCAGTACCTCCGCGTCTAAATCCACGTACTTAACCGCAAGACCACGGAGGCATTCTTGTATAATATAAATAAATAGTCATACAGACAAATTTAATATTCTTAATTATTTGGGTCATGGATATGGTACACAAAAAATACCTTGTTTAGTTATTTGAAAAAACAAGGCAAGTAGGTTTTTTTTTTTGAAAGGGTCGTTAACAACCCGTTCGGCAAATCCTTTGCCAAATACGGTGAATTAGAATTAAAACAACTTGCTTTAAAAACAAGAAGAATATAATTTAAAAAATACTGAAATATACATGAAAAGTTGAAAAACATTGATAGTGTAACCCTACGTGACATTTCTTACAGGTATTGTGGCTTTATTGTTGCACACTGCACATCGACTGCTTTTTTAGCCGACAACTATTTGATGGTCAGCCGAAGAAGAACGTCCGGTACTATATATGTAATACTATACTTCATCAAAAAAGTTCTATAACAAATGTGTTTTTATAAATATAAAAAAGTTGGGTCGTTGGCGACCCTAAGTGCATATATAGGTTAATAAGGAAAGGAAATTTATTCAGTTAAATGTTTTTTTTTATTAATAAAGTTGAAGACTAATGTAAAAAAAACTGTTTTCTGTTTTAATATAATCTTTATTTTATCATTTGAAGTCACACTGATTTGATTAAGGAGATCATTCAACTTTAATGAAATAAATATATTATTTTAGGGATATTGAACCTAATACATAGCCTGGATATTTTACCTCAACACATTATTTAGTGTGAATGACGTCACTTAATAGTAAATAACTGCCAAATAATAATAATTCAGTTGTTTTTTTGAATATTTAAGCAAAAAAAAAAACCTAATTTTATAAAAGCAAATAGTTTTTTTTGCAACAAACAGTGATTTCTGTTCAGCCGAATTCCGTAACGTTAAAACAAGATTGTTACATTGTTATTAACTTATTATACATACCTATTTAAATAATAACTTTAATATTATTTAACAATTTACTTAAACTATTTAGGTACATGAATATATAACTTTTGAGGTGTTTTCAAAGTAGCATTTGTACAATGATTCACTAAACAACTTTTGTTAGTATTTGGATTAATTTTACTTTTAATTTTAGTGTTGTGAGTTAGTTGTTTATTTACTATTACGTGACGTCATCCGGCAGCCATTTGCAACTGCAGCATTTCCGAGTGAAAATTCAAACACGATATTTAAAAGTAGATTTTAATGTGATTTAAACCTGATAAAAAATCTAACGTATTTTTCAGTAATTACTAAGTAAATATGAACACAAATTGACAAGTATTGTTGCATTTCTTACCTTTCATTTTGATCCGGTTGTTCCAATAATTCTATAGAAAAATAAAATAAACATATTAGATAACGTTGTAAGACTTAAACGTGCATACAATATTTGGGTAATAATATTTATTTATTTAGAATAAAATATGATAATAAAAATGATAGCGACGAATAATTCGTCATTCAAGCGTGGCGGCGTCGAGAAGTGCAATTCAAATATATTTGTTTGATTTACTTTACAATTAATCGAATTAACATAAATACATAATCAAAACTAAATTTAATTATCACATTATGTCAGTGGTCTGAGGTGGTTTGGGTCTGAGAATATATATTTTTTTCATCATTCATTCATTACAGCCTCTAGACCTCCACTGCTGGAGATGGGCCTTCCAGAACTGGAGAATTTGGCCTACACTCGCCACGCTGGCCAGACGACTTGGCGAGGATATGATGTCAATTTTTTTTTATGACCATTTATTAACTATTCTACAAGTTGGCATTAGTCGAACCGGGACCGACGGCTTAACGTGCTCTCCGAGGCACGGGAACGGTGGAGAAGAGGAGAAGACAAATTTCTAAGCATTCCATGGATTCACCGTGCGGGTGCCGGGTCCATCGTGTGTGGGTAAGAGATGAGAAGAATGGTGTCTCGGGCTTGCGACCGACAATTGGCTGGTTTAAGAAAAGGAGGCCTCCTTTTTTTTCTATTTCGCGATAATACGCTCACCATCCACCATTCTACTTCTCTCCCTACCCAACCAAATACTGTATGATTCCGTTAGTGCCGTCTTGGAAGCTCGTTCCATAAATGTATTGACGGCAGACCTGCTTAGGCCCAATTCTTTCAGTCAGAGATGCAAAGATTTTGCTGGAACTCCTCTTGCACCAACTTCCACTGCGTAAAGCTGAGTCTTGAACCCGTTCCTGATCATTTCTTCTGTGAGATCATAATATTTATTCGACTTCATGTTGTGGTCTTTTGGAATATTTGATTCCCACGGAACGGTAAGTTCAATAAGGATAACTTTTTTCAAGTTCCGAGAAAACACTAAGATGTCTGGCCTATAGGCTGATACAGCTAGTTCATCTGGGATCCTATAATGGTGTTCAAATGTATCCATGAGAATTTTCCAGTCTGATGCGGCGCCAAGGATCGAGGTGGGCTTGCATTTAGTTTTCGTGCTTTGCCCTTCCTTTACAAATGTGGTCAAAGTTTTATTTGTAGTCAGTCCCTTTCTGGCTCTTGCAATAGAAAGACTTACTGCTTCACGGATAACACCTAGGACTTTGTCATGTCGGCGTGAGTAATAGCCCTTTTCTAAGAGAGTAACGCACCCTACAAGTGTGTGTCTAGCAGTTCCTATGGCAGCACCACACAATGTACAGTTCTTTTCCGTAGCTTTTCCCCACCTTACCAGATTACTCTGGTCCGGGAGGGACATTTGAAAAGCGTTTAGGTAGAACTTTAGCAACGCCGGAGACCAATCGTACATTAGTGTGCGCCACTTTAGGGCTGGAGGGATGCAAAAATCGCCCAAAGTTAGCCAGTCATTTTGAACTTCTAGAGTCATCGCGTGCACTCTGTATTCATGCTCTTCATCTTTCCTGAGGAAGGATTTTATAACCTCTTTGTCACTTTCTTTTTTCTTCCAGCCAATGCCTCTTTTGTCAGTCTGGGCACCTGTCATGAATTTCTTGAAGAATAGTAGTCTCGGTTCCATATCTGAGACCAGAGGGTCTTTTGGAAGGGATGAAATTGTATTATCCTGGGAGCTGGTTAGAATTTGATATTTGCTTATACGTAGATGTTTGTATAATTCAGATGGTCTTTTCAGATCCATTCCGAAGTTTCTCCGTCCTCTAAAGAATGTTGAGGAGTCAGCACCCTGGGCTAATCCAAGCCAAGACTTCAATGTTCTTATGACGTCCGCGTCCAGACTTGATAGTAGGCTTTTGTTGAAATCATATACTAGGAAAGGCCAAGTGAGGCGAGATGCTAAGTAGTTGTCATATATCCAAGCTTTTTTGACATTGCTTATAGGCTGTTGAGTAACCCTATTCATGTCGTCAGTGAATTGTTTTACAACTACTTCTAGGGATGGTGTTTTTCCCTGAAAATTTATCCTTCTGCCAAGAAATTTAAAGGGCATGGTTACATTTACCGGAGCTATTCTCTGCCCTGCTATACTCAGTCCAGGATCATAAGACGTAAATGTAGTGTTTCGCCTAGCCAGACATAGGCTGAAGCATTTGGATGGTTTCGTTCTCATTCCCTTTGTCCATGAGCAGAAATCATCCACTATTTTCAGCAAGCCCTGGCATTGCTTGGGATTTCTTGTTAGCACCGCCAAGTCGTCTGCAAAAGCTAAGACGGATTCCGTATAGATGTTGTTTTGTTTGAATCTATATCCCCACTTCTTCTCACGAGATTTAAGTTTGTCGATTAGGATATTGATAATTATATTAAAAGCTACAGGTGATAGGCAGCAGCCTTGGAACAGGCCCACATTGTATTTTAGTGTGTCTGTGTAGCCGTCCTTGTTTGTTACGACAAATCTCAAGTTCTTGTAATAATTGGCAATTATATCTCTGATTAGTGTTGGAAAGTTATACCATTTTAGCGCAGTTTGCAGCAATTCATGTTGCACCGACCCAAATGCGTTTTCCAAGTCGATCCAACAGACGCTTAGTTGCCGCTCCTATTTCCTGGCATCCTTCAAACACTCAGCGAGTAAGGTGTTGTGTTCTAAGCAGCCAGAAACTCCCGGCAAAAAACCTTTCTGGTGCTGGCGTGAGAAGTACTCGTTCTTGATCATAAATCGGGACATTCTTGCTTGTACTATGGAGAAGAAGATTTTGGACATTGTATTCGTCAAAGCGATCGGTCTTGCATCTTTGGGATCATTTACCTCAGTTTTCTTTGGTATGAGAACGAAGACTGCCTCGCCAAATGCCTTTGAAACTTGATTAGTAGACCAGATTTTTCGATATATATTATATAAATGCTTACGGGTGTGAGGACATTTTTTATATACAATGTACGGAATGCCATCTGGGCCTGGTGCCGATTTGGAACTTTTTCTTTTGATTTGTTCCTCCATTTCTTCCATGCTTGGTGGAAGGCATCGGAAGTCCTCTAAAGGTCTGACGGGTCGAGGCGAGGGTGGGTCCAGATATTGTTCCTCTTTTTGTATTTCTGTGTATGTCGCTTTGTAATATTTATATATTTGATCTCTGGTCAGCGATAGTACACCACTTTTTTCGCTGAATATCTTTCTGGCATAGACGAAGGGGTTTTTGTCAAAGAGGACTTCGTGTCTGGCTCTATTGTATTGATTGGAGTTATCTTTAATTTGGAGCGATATTCCTTGGATCAATTTGAGAATTGATCTAAGTGCTCTAGCCACTTGATGGCACTGCTGTTTATCTCCAATGTTTTTGGCGCATCTAAGTCTCTTTCTTAGCTCCCTCTTCTTTCGCCTCAATTTCAGCTTAAAAGTGTTTTCCTTATTGGTGTGAGCATGAGTGGTCGTTGGTGGATAGTGCTCACTGAAGTAGTCATAGACAGTATTTTGAAAGGCACGAACTTGGCTATCAAGATCCTGTTTTGTACCAGGACAATCCAGCATGACAGCCAGATTTCCGTCGTGAACCTTCCAGGTGGTTTCTTTTATGGTCGGGATGCTTAGACGTGTCCTGATGGTCATGGACTCCTGGTTGAATTCACATGGAGGTGTACCATGGGATATGTGAGGGGAAACTCTATCCGCAGTACTAGTCGAAGGTCTTACCATCTGTGCTTCGATCCCTTCATGTATTTTTAAGTGTTTCTTGAACCAGGCTTGTCTTCTGTATATTTTTCCGCACGTTGGGCATTTCAAGTCCATATTATCGCCAGGGTCGTTGTTATTATCTACCAGTGGACAGTTCATCCTCCCCCCCTCTCGGACTGTCCCAGGGGTATTATTCTTTTTAGACTTTTTAGCGATATAATACGAGGGAATGGCTTGCTGGGCCTTAACCCTCGGCATTCTTTCTTGCTGTCAAATCTATGTAAATCTATGACAAATGTACGTAAGAAAAGTGTATTTCTCATTGGTACATGCCGGGTGGGTTGGAACCAACCTTTGTAGGATTTAAGGTACGCGTTCCGAGCCATCACCGCGCCGAGAATACATAGGCAATGGCTATTCTCCTTTACATATGTAGAAAAAGAACCAGAGAATGAGAGAATCGGTAAAGCGATGGAGGATAATATGTGCGATTGGAGTAAGAAGGGCGTGTCTGATATTGTTATGACAGACAGATTTGCTGGACATGGGGACAATTATATATTCTAACTCACTGACTGATAAGGTTTGAAGAAGAAAGAACTATTCATTGAAAGTGTGAACATGTAGTAGTGACGTTCAATGCAGGATCAACAATGAGATGAACGACTGGTATGATATTTATATATTTTGTTTCAAAGCAGTGATATCTATAAACAGGTTGTTATTTGCAATTTTCCTATCTGAACTTAACATGATGTCAAATGCCTTCTTTCTATCGTATTTATAACCCTTATCGATATAATCCGTAGGATTGTGTGACGTCGGTGTATCTCTATCGTAACGAAAAATATTGCTTACAGAATTGCCTTATTTATGAAGCTGATATTTCTCAGCTGATAGCGATCTTAGCCATTTAAGACAGACTAATTCCAAATGAATTAATGGTGGTTAATGTTTTTCGAAATAATATATTATTTTTTAAACAACGACATCTATGGATTATGTCTACGTCAATTTTTAGTTTATGAACTGCGTTGCGCCGCAGCCAGTGACAACAGCTTGATAAACTTGTTGAAACTGGCTTTGCGAACGATGGATGCGATAATCGATTAACAGTAAGCTAAATAATTGAATGCAAGTTACCAAATACAAAATTTGGGAATCGAATCGATTTTTTCTGTCAAATTAACGATTTTCGCAAACTATTTAGCATTTGACAGACCGCAAAGTATACGAATATTATCGATAGTTTACTATTTGACAGCAACCGGCTGACACATTTGGTTCTAGTGTTACAAAATAATTTATATTATTAATCCCGAATCATACTCAGACCGCTTATTATGACTATGATACTGACAGTCGTTCCCAATCAAAAATCACGATTTGGATGCTCAGAGCGTGATTTCAATTCGGAACAGTCTAAATTAAATTTTTATTCATACCATAATAGTTTTTTTAATGTATAGAAGTTAAATTGAGAATTCCACATCTTTGAGTATGAATACTAACAAACACAACTATCTCGGCTTTTTTAGCTTTACATGTTTTTATAGTTTTTCAGCCGTGTATTGTATATTGGTTTAGTCGTATATTTTTTTTATTGTTGAACCTTCCCTATTTTATGGCTAACAAAACAAATATTACTTAAATAGACCCGAGGAGAGAAGACACGCGGCATTTATTTTTATATATGAAACTAAACAAGATATATATTTATTTTCACACAACAGCTAATACAATACTCAAAAAGAAGAAAAAAAAAACAAGATAAATTAATAAAATAAATAATTGAGCTGCTGCGAATGAAAGTGCAAATAGATACACAGTTCAGCATAGGCTGCAACATTTCTGCTGCAGCGCTGATTTTCAATGATCCCCTTGATATACAATTTAAAAAATATACAGATATTATATAGACCCAAGTCTTGTGTTGTTTAAATAACTGCGCTGTTGGTTTTGTGCTAAAAAAGGAGTAGAATCAGGAGTTTTGCGTGGACATGTCAAGTGCAAGTTTTTGTTTTGTAAATTAATTTACTGTGGATATTATTGGTCAAAAGTGGTGTTGTTTGGTTTAATAATGTGCTCCAATGTGAGTAATTATGGAAAACGATAAATTAGACTTCAAATATGGGGCACAAGTTACAGTTTATTTTTTGCGGTTTTCCCGCGCTGTGAACTCCAATATTTTACCCGACGTATTTGAGCTATCGTGCCGCGAGTGACTCCAAGAAAAGCATCAAATTCTGCAGCATCTGGATGATGATGATGGATGATGACCTCATTAACTCATAAAAAAGAAAGATATATTACGTCAGACTTGGCTGTATGGGCTAGACCCTTTGCCTTCCCTATCACCTTATTCATCAGGAGTAGAATCATTCAAAATAATTTAAATATTGACATGTCACAAAAGCCTGTAATAGGTTTACGTCAATAAAGATATTTTGACTTACGTGAATATCCAATAAATTGCACACGCTCGTAAGTGAAAGGCTCGCACATGTCGATCTGTCTCCTCTTTAAATTACACTCAAATCTCATCTCAATATCTGTAAAACAAATTTTAAAACATGGTATCATAAAATTGCGTTTCCAGCAGAAATATGCGAGAGAAATCAGCAAAGGAAGGACAATACACAAATAGTACTTGCATCATCATCACAACCGTTTCCCTTCCGGGGTGGTCTAAAACCACGCTTATAAATAATCAGATTCACATTTTGCCAACTTTACTATAGGCCAATCATAACAAAATTAAAGTTTCTTAAATTATTAAATATTATTGGCACCTGCAGCCATATTATAGAGAGAAGAAGAAAAATTTCTAAGCATTCCATGGATTCACCGTGCGGGTGCCGGGTCCATCGTGTGTGGGTAAGAGATGAGAAGAATGGTGTCTCGGGCTTGCGACCGACAATTGGCTGGTTTAAGAAAAGGAGGCCTCCTTTTTTTTCTATTGCGCGATAATACGCTCACCATCCACCATTCTACTTCTCTCCCTACCCAACCAAATACTGTATGATTCCGTTAATGCCGTCTTGCAAGCTCGTTCTGTTACTTACCCTGGTTCCGAATCAAGCTTAGAGCGCTTAGAATGAATATGATACTAACAGTCGTTCCGAATCAAATATCGCGATTTGAGTGCTCAGAGCGTGATATCAATTCGGAACGGTCTAAATCACATTTTCATTCATAACATGATAGTTTTTTTTTTAAATGTATGGAAGATAAATTGCGAATTCCACATCTTTGAGTATGAATACTAATAAACATAACATCTCTCGGTTTATTCATTAGAAGTAATATTCAAACAGTATAAACGAATTACAATATTAAATAATTTAAAAGAAAACCTAATATTAAATTAACTTGAAATTGGCGCGGGACATTATGACAAACAACTGACAGCGCTCAGAGCGATCTACCTCGATATCGTGAGCAGTCTAAACGCGAGCAGTAATGTCATTTGTGACGTCACATAGCTTTGGCAAAACAGTTTATACGCGTCTCGGAACACCTTTAAGCGTGCTTAGGTTATTATTATCGTGTCTCGGAATTTAGTCGCAAATGTTATGAGTGGATCTCTTTATTTACGTCACAGATTGCGTCATACTTACAAAATATTATTTAATTCTCAACTCTATAAGCGTTGACAGCGGCCGTGCAAATATCAACTTTAATAGCGTGGTATATACATGTATAGTGAAAAGATTCCATTATATAACGTTTGCGCTTAAGTAACAGAATAGGACTGCAGAAATCGAACCCGGTACGTTCCGAGTCTAAATCCATTGACTTTAGACCACGGACTCGTTACTTAAAAAAAACCTAAATAGTTCAGTTCGAACTCCATGTACCAATGAGAAATACACTTTTCTTCGTACATTTATTTACAACACCACCGTTCCCGTGCCTCGGAGAGCATGTTAAGCCGTCGGACCCGGTTCCACTGATACCAACTTGTGGAATCGTTAATAAATTATCATTAGAAAAGTGACATCAGAACCGTCTGGCACCGTGGTAAGTATAGGCCGAATTCTCCAGATATATGTTTTGGAAGGCCCATCTCCATCAGTGGAGGTCTAGGACGCTGTGTTTTAGGGACTGTAATGATGATGAAGATGATACAAACATAAACTTACCTTCCGATGTTTCACTTAGAAGTTTGTATAAATCCTTTTTATAACTTTCAGATACAAAATCCAGAACTTGTTGGTTTATAATATCAGCCTGAAAAAGAATGAAAATCGTTTAACCAAGTTATTGGAAAAAAATTTAGACATAAATAAAATAAACTACACTACAAATAAAACTAAAATTATAACCGTCCGATGGGTCGAGGACACTCGTTGAGTTCCCCCGTTAAATGGCGAGGCTAGCCTTTTAAACGAAATATTCTCTACTCAAAGGGTCACCTCAAGCTCGTTAGAGAATGCCAGAGCCTCCTTGGACCACGGACCCATCGTTTCGATTACAAATGAGATGAATTATACTAATGAAAATATTTTTTAATTCAATTATTTAAAAATATATTGGAACTCTGGCCTTGTTCGTATAGGAAAAACATTTTAAGCGATTCGCATCATCACTAATATAGGGTTACCATCCATCTGTAAACTCTAGTCCGGTCTTTGTCCAGCTTTTTTTTATTATTTAATTAAGTCTGTTACCCTGTCATACCACTGTGGGTAAATGGGTAATGCTTGCATTTTATTGAAATGTCAGGCTAAAAGCCAGTCAGGACTTTTCAAATGGTACACTAATACCAACTTATGGAATTTGTCTATAAATTGTGGAAAAAATATACATAGGAAATATACAACCCTTCTGGCCAGCGTGGCTAGACGACAATGCCAAATAATAATTATAATTTATATTTTAAAGAATTATTTGTAATTATAGTAATCACTTTATTAAATAATATTTTTCTGTTTTTTATTTATTTTTTACATGCGGTAATTAGGTATAAATATTATTGGGTACAGTAACACTGGGCTTGTCAATAGAACAGTAGAATTCTTGTTCTAAAAGTTAGACTAATTTTATACTTACAGGAATATGTCCCAACAATGCTGTGATGCCATCTGATGCATAATAAATTCGACCAGTATTGGAGAACACAAAAAGGAATCCTTCCAAAGCTTCCATGATGAGATGAGTGAACTCCTCATTGGACAGGGAAGCTGGTTTCCAATCCTCCTGGATCTCATGCATACGTGATCTCTCAATCACCTCTACAAAATGAGACAGTCCACTTAGAAATCATCGTCTGGCAACTCAATTTATTTAAATTAATTTTGCACCAAACTTTTAATTAATTATGAGTAATTTCAAAACTATATTGTGCTAAGTACAAAAACTGCCTTAAATTATTTTGTATTATTATATATTAATAGGCGCTCGCAGCGCATTGCTGAAATGATATATATCAAGCACTGGTAAAGTAAAGTAAAATATCATTCACATTTAGCCAACTTTATTATGGGCCAATCATGACAAGTGGCAAGCTCGTCGATGTCTACAATGTACCAAACTTGAGAAATATCACAAATTAAATATTAATTAAATGTATTTATTTACATTAATAAATATTTTTGTGTCCCGACCAGGAATTAAAACCCGGTGTGTCTAATTTGATTGTCACTAGCTACTTGTCTAGTTTGTTTTTAAAATTGTTGTCAGTTGAGGACTTTTATATGTCTTCTGGTATTTTGTTCCACATATTTACAACTCTGTTATTCATTAAGTGATATCCTACATTTGTATTGGTCGATTTTCTCATCAGTTTCATTCCGTGGAAATATCATAGTGCTAAACCTAAACATTTTGGTTAGGTGGGGGCAGTTATACCTTCCTGTTAGAATTTTAAATGTCTCAATTATATCTTCCCTGATACTGCAATCCCTGAGACTTGAAAGCTTCAAATATTTAAGCCTCTGGTCATATGACCTCAACAATATGTAATTCATAAATTTTATGACATCATGATTGCTAACTTGAAAAAATTGAGTAAAATTTGCTAACTATATCCAATGTTTAAAGAACTTCATTCTTTTAACCTTTTTTAAAATAAATAATCTGGATAATTTACACATACTCGTATAACTATACAGGAGTGGCACTATTTGTGCTCTCTCTGCCAAAATTAAATACTCATATTGTTTCATTAATATAATAAACCTGCAGATGGATTTTTTTTTTTTAAGGAAAACATTATAGAAATATTTTAATGGTCAATGTCAACCTCTTGTACACATAATAGTAAGTATTACCTATTTCGATTACATAGGGCCACAATATGGCCACAGCCCACTGCACTAGTAAAACAGAAAACTAAATAAAAAATGTACCATTATGATTCTTGAGATAGGAAATGGCTGCCACTAAGACTGAAGACTTGTCCTTTCGCCTGTTACTGTTTGTGACCATGGTATTTAGTTCGTTCAATAGCAAGTTAAACTGATCCCGTCTTTTCTTTTCATTGCGGTTACGGATTTGCCTGAAAAAGGTTTAGGGGTTAGGGGTCATGTTAAAGATAAAGAGGAGACAAATTTCTAAACATTCCATGGATTTACTGTGTGGGTACCGGGTCCATCATGTGAGGGAAAGAGAGAGGAGAAGAATGGTATCCTGGGTTTGCAACAGACTGTAAGCTGGTTTACAAAGAAGGCTTCCTTTTTTCACCATCCCAATTCTGCTCCTCTCCCTACCCAACCAAATACTGTATGATCCAAGCTTTTTATAACATTGCTTATAGGGGATTGCCTAACACTATTCATGTTATCAGGCTGACTAGATGCTCCATATTTTACATGTTAGATTATTTTTCTTACTACAGACAAAAATCAATAGTAATTTTTTATTTTTTATTTATCAATCTTTTCGACCATGGACAATTATCTAGCATAACTTAAATTTGAAAAAAAAAAAAAAAATATCAAACCCTGTCTTAATCATCTAAATGGCCTTAAAAAAACAAATTGAAATAGGAATTGATAAAACTGAACTAAATAGCTACTTGTTTTTCCCTGTGCTCTCAAATTGTTACAATAAACAAACAAATACTCCTCAGTTTATGATAAGCTAGTGTTAGTCGCTCCCATTATTTAATAGTATAATCCGCGTGTGATCAAAATGGCATGGAACTTTGTCTTGTAACAGAATTTGAAATGACAGCATTAGGGTTAGAAAATAAAAATCCGAATATTTAATTATTTTTTCATTATTTTTTTATATAAATAGAGTTTGTTACATAAATAGTATATATGTACATGTCTGTAGTAAATGCTTTATAATTAGGTTAATAAATAACACAGAAAATAAGCTATAACCAGAATTAATTCACACTGTGTTAACGAGGCTCACTAGCCTCACACGCACATTTGTTTATGCTTAAGCTTGCAGACAGCTATTGCTGTATTAGTTCCAAAAGGACTCATTTTATTCTGAACATGCATGGATTAAACATGCTGTCATCAGGTGTAAGGTTACATGTGATGCTAGTAAGATTATTGTGTGCAAAAATTGATAGTGAATATTGTCTAATATAAGGATTTACCAACTTTACTATAATGTAATATTGAATATTAAATGCCAATTCTCAATTGTAATGGAATCTAACTAGAATTTATTGAACATATAATGCTATTTTATGCAGTAATCATTTGAATTACATTTTGTGGATTATATTAACTAAATTATAAATTTACAATGTTCCTACCTTTTTGAGTCATCCATTTCTTCGTACACTTCTTCCATTTTTAGGATATTATGTTCACCTAAAGTTATGTTCGTATATTCATATTCGCTATATTAAAGATCACAAAAACAAATGAATGCTTTAGTGCTAAGTTTTGAACTACATACCGGGCATTCTTTTACTGACGCATTTAATTAAATAGGTAGAATTATTGTTAGAATGCAGAAAACACGATTAAATGAAGAAAATCTATTGGAACTAGCTGAGTTAGTGAAAAAAATTAGGAAACAAGGCGGGGAATAGCAAAATTCAGCAAAATCAATGCGCGCGACGTTAATGTCCATACATTTCGTGTTTGACTTATAGTCTTATAGCATAGCAAAGCGCGCTATTTTTTACTGAATTTTGCTTAAAGCGCAAGTCGAACGATTTTCAAAGCGAAACAAAGATAAGTCAAACACGAAAACGTCTCCCCTATCGCCGCTGCTATTTCTACGGAAAAACGCATCTGTGTGCTGTCCGTGTGACGTCTTTACATGGCTCACGCACACATTCATAAGCCAATAATGTTGCCAATATAAAATAAAATATTGTATTTTTTCCTGCTATAATTGAATGAAATTATTCGAACATTTATGAATAATTTTAGAACAACCCTTAAATCACGTGATCTTCGGCATTTTGCGCGGAGATATCAAGTGCAAGTTATTGTTTTGTAAATTAATTTACTGTGCATATTATTGGTCAAAAGTGGTGTTATTTTGTTTAATAATGTGCTACAATGTGAATAATTATGTCAAACCATAAATTGGACTTTAAATATGGGGCACAAGTTGAAGTTTATTTTTTGCGGTTTTCCCGCGTTGTGGACTCCCATATTTTACCCGACGTGTTTGGGCTATAATGCCGCGAGTGACTCCAAAAAAGCATCAAATGGCAGGCATCTGGAATTTGATGATCCCCAACTCAATTATGAACTCTGTTATGAACATATATTATGAACATATATTATGTAAATAAATTACGTGTTTAGGACTGATGTATTTGTAAAGGAAGGGCAAAGCACGAAAACTAAATGCAAGCCCACCTCGATCCTTGGCGCCGCATCAGACTGGAAAATTCTCATGGATACATTTGAACACCATTATAGGATCCCAGATGAACTAGCTGTATCAGCCTATAGGCCAGACATCTTAGTGTTTTCTCGGAACTTGAAAAAAGTTATCCTTATTGAACTTACCGTTCCGTGGGAATCAAATATTCCAAAAGACCACAACATGAAGTCGAATAAATATTATGATCTCACAGAAGAAATGATCAGGAACGGGTTCAAGACTCAGCTTTACGCAGTGGAAGTTGGTGCAAGAGGAGTTCCAGCAAAATCTTTGCATCACTTACTGAAAGAATTGGGCCTAAGCAGGTCTGCCGTCAATACATTTATGGAACGAGCTTCCAAGACGTCATTAACGGTGTTAAAGCCAGTTCTGTGACCCATCGGTGGGTAGTAGTTGCACCTCAACCTCAGTCGGCGGCGGACGTCAACAATTTGTGTATCGGTGACGTCACACCGTGTGTGCTCAATTTTTCGGTGCTGCAGCAGTGTCTGCTGAAAAGCCACGCGAGTGTATTTATAGATCGGAACTTGGATTATTAGTTTTATGTGAAAAGAGTTTTAGCATCAGAAGAGCTGGTATTCTTCTGGAACCCTGGGGTCGACTCCACTGAGACGTTGTCAGCTGCTGCTGGAAGAGGTAAGTGCTTCTGCCCCTTTCTTTGGACTTCACAGAGCTGGCTCGTCATCAAACCCCCCCAAACAATATACAGTCCACTCATCTACCACGGGTGAGGGAGTTGGAAATCTCCCCCACAATTTTTTTGGGCCTTGCGGAGCCGGATTTTTGGCCCTTACGGAGCCTAACTGCGGCCTATTGCGGAGAGAAGTAAAATGGTGGATGGTGAGTGTATTATCGCGCAATAGAAAAAAAAGGAGGCCTCCTTTTCTTAAACCAGCCAATTGTCGGTCGCAAGCCCGAGACACCATTCTTCTCATCTCTTACCCACACACGATGGACCTGGCACCCGCACGGTGAATCCATGGAATGCTTAGAAATTTGTCTTCTTCGGTTAAAGTATTTCATTATAAAAAAAAAAACTATAAAAAAAAAATTTTTGTTAGTTTTTTTTTATTTTCTCGGATCGGTATTTTTTTTATTTAAATTCATACACCTCGGTTTAAACTCTTCGGTAATACTCTTTCATTTCGGTTAAACTCTTTAATTACATAATATCATTCGGTAAACTTTTTTATTTTATGAGTAACTCGTAATACATACGAGTATATCTAGTTTATTTGTTTCGGGCTATAAATATTATAGTAAATTCCATCTTTATTAATGGCATCGGTTTTAACTTACAATTTGAAGGTAGTCCTGGTTAAGAGATTATCAGATAACGTTTATCATTTTAATATTCTGGTGGTTCCGTACATTTATTAAATATTAATAAAATAAAAAAAATGTCGAAAGCTTTTGAAATTAAATTTAAAATACATTATGATTGGCTTGAGCAATCGGTTACTCTCTTGTCAACGGAATCGGTTTCGGGAATATTATCGGCACGGTTTCGAAAGTTAGACGAACATTTTAATATTTTGTCAGATGCTTATGAACGTATCTTAAACCTCATAACGGATGAGGAACTTATTAAGATGTACGATGAACAGTTTAAAACGGCTATTATTAACTATAATAAATTGGACTCGGCGGCTATGGGGTTTTCTGGGACAGCGGACGGAACCCCAAAAACCCTACAAAGTTCTTCCTTTGCTCGGCTACCTAGTATTAATTTACCGGTTTTTGACGGCGATATTTTTGGATGGACAAGTTTTATTAGCTTGTTCACATCTTTGGTATTATCACGGACGGATATTTCTAAAACTGAAAAATTCCACTATTTGCATTCTCATGTCGGTAATGAGGCAAAATCGCTTATTCTGCACTTGCCTATGACTGATGAGTCATTGGATTCGGGACTGGAAATATTAAAAAGTAGGTATGAAAATATACGGCTGTTGGCAGATTCGCATATTTCGCGAATTATGAATCTACCTGTCTTGAATAAAGTATGGACCCGGCACCCGCACGGTGAATCCATGGAATGCTTAGAAATTTGTCTTCTTTCTTCTCTTCAATGTCCTTTAAAGACAATTAAAAAAAAAAAAAATCTTCGGTCCGTCAAAAAACGTCAAAAGAATCCTAGGTCAGGAATTGCAGGTTTATTTTTTGCGGTTTCCCGCGCTGTCAACTCCCATATTTAACCCGACGTGTTTGGGCTATAATGCCTCGAGTGACTCCAAGTAAAGCATCAAATTCTGCAGCATCTGGAATTTGATGATCCCCAACTCGGTTATGAACTCTGTTATGAACATATATTATGCAAATAAATCACGTGTTTAGGACTGATGTATTCTGTACAATGTCCTTTAAAGACAATTAAAAAAAAAAAAAAAAAACAGGAATTGCAGATTCGTTCAAAAATACTCTTTAGAATACAGTTATTTCACAATTACTTTTGCTCGGATAGATTTTAGTTCTGTGAAGCCATCTGCACCCCATGCTCCAAGAAAGAATTACGGAAATGTACAATTTCTTAAAGTAATTAAGTATTATTTAAAAATTTTAGGTTAGTTTCTCAATAATAATCAATATTAAAGTAATAAGGGGCTAAATTAATGAGGAATGAGGTCAATCAAAGAGGGGAGGATACCCTACGTAAACTAAGCAAATTCAGTTTTTAATAATGTATATATATTGTTATAAAAAAATAACCTCCAAAATTAGGCAGGGAACTTCATTTTGTTTGTTACCAGCCTAATCTTCTAACCTTATTCGGTTTTGGATACCAAAGATTTTTCAATAATTACTCGTAGGTAAATTATAATTTTTTAATAAATAAAATTTACAGGATTAAACATAATATTAAAGTCTATGTATACTATTTTTTCAACCTGATCGGATTTGGTATGGATATAAAAGGTGAGCTGATGAATGTCTCATTCATGATTAAATAACTTTAGCTTGTTATGCTAAACAATATTGTTTGAGCCGGTCCTAAGCCCGGAAAAAGGAGGAAGGCACAAATTTAATTACAGGTTAAATTGCAACAAGGAGTGAGTGAAACACCAACACAACAAATTTGATGAGATCAAATTAATTCTAAAAAAAATACAGTAGATATGAAGCCCTAATAAAACATAATAATATTAAAATAATTGTGTTATTTAAAACCTGTATCAAACAAACATAGGTAAACCTTTGTAAACCAGCCTGTAGTTAGTTGCAAGCCTGAGATACCATTCTTTTTATCTCTCTTTCCCACACTCGATGGATCATATGGGTGCATGTTAAATCCATGGAATGCTTCGAAAATTGTCTTTATATATTAAAAATTAAAAGGTCTGTGGTCAATACATTAAATGATTTTAAATTAATAGGTACATGAGCTTCTAAGAAGGCTGTTTAGTATTTGTAGGGACCCGAATAGGGCTTAGGTTTTATTACTAGTAACACACACACATTTTATTTTAATGCATGTATTTTATATATGGTACTGGGTTAACAATAGTGTGGCAACACTGACAATTCGGATTTTTGCGCGCCTTTGGTCGAAGCTAAAAAGCTTGGCGTGAAATTTAACTTTAATTGTACTAAAAGTGGTGGAAGATCAGCTCCCAGGAGTAGTTTGCGGTCTCCTGAGGGGGTGTGAATATTTGTTCGTGTTTGAAGAGCCGGGCCCGGCGGATGAGCGACATAGATTTCGCAAGACATTTCTTGGCGGTTGCAGCTTTTGGTGAGTGCATTCCGTATTTGTTTTGTGGAACCACGGGGGTGTTGCTTGGGTCTATCTCATTATATATTAGTATATCTTTATTCACACCGGAGTCTTGTGATCCTAATTACCACACCTCTTATTCTTGCACCTTACGCCGGATCTCTTTTCCCGCCAAATTGCGGGGCGGGAAAAATACAAATAAAACATTGGTCAACATTCGAGACGGATTTGAACCTGCGGTTTGTTATACTTTACTATTTTGTTGTCGTGGTGCAAAAATAAGGGGTTAATTTTGTAAGTACAGGGCGGGAATATAATATAGTACATTATTTATGTATTTATTATTATTTTTATGTATTTAAAAACACATAAATACACAACATGAAATTGGGTTCATGCAAATGCATAACTTTCCCGCTCTTTTGTTCAGTCAGTCATTTTCGGCGCGAACTTGCTAAACGTCATCAGTCGAGAGTTTGGCAGTTCGCGTATTTTGCCGGTGTTTGAATTTTCTCATTTGTTTATTTGTTAAATAGTGGTTAAAATGCCTAAAGCAAACAAGAAAACTGTGTTAAAATTAAAAATGGATATTGTTACTTGTTATTTTGACGATTTGTTCGACCTTTGTCAAAAGGAATTCGGTCCTGATGACCGAATTATGTTTAAAGTTCGTTGTGCGGATTTGGAGTCAAAATACAAGGAATTTAGTGATTATTTTGCTGACCTCGCCTATGACGAGGAAGGGGGACATTCCGAGGATCCCATGGGTATGTTTAGAACGTATAATGGTTATTACTACTCAATAAAAGCTAAGTATGAAAGTATGTTTGGCGGTTTTGAGGTTAGGACTTCAGATATGAAAGGTAGTAAATCTTTCTTACCTAAAGTGCATATTCCGGTATTTACAGGTAAATTGGAGGAGTTTGCCTCTTTTATGGAATTGTTTAGGTCCTTAGTAGGTGACGACCAGTCTATTTCAGACATTGAGAGGATGTACTATTTAGTAGGATCATTGACAGGGGAAGCTAAGGCTTTAGTGCAGCACCTTTCTATTTCGGCTGCAAATTATTCAGTAGCAATAAGCCTACTAAAAAATAGGTATGACAATAAGCGGTTAATTGTGGATAAGCTTATTAATAAAATGTTAAGTTTGGGACAAGTCAATAGACATTTAAACTCATTAAAATCTTTTGTAAATATTTTGTTTGAAAGCACCAAGGCTTTGGAGAAAATGAGTTTTCCAATTGTGGACTGGTCATACCTTTTGTTTTTTATTAATTATAATAAGTTAGATAATAACTTAAAAAAAGGTTTTGAGGATAAGCACTTATCAGAATTATTACCTACATTTGATGAATTATTAAATTATTTAAATAGTGAAGTGCGGGTACTGGAAACTTGTTCCAGCTTCAATGCGGTTGAAAGACCGCCTTCAAAACGTATAAATAAAGTATTTGCTTCCACAACACCTGCTAAAAATAATTTAGCTTGTACTTATTGTAATAAAGGTCATTTAATATTAAAGTGTTATAAGTTTTTAAATTTGGTACCTCAAGTTAGGAAGCGTTTTGCTATGAGTAATAATTTATGTTTTAGGTGCTTACATAAACATCACATTGTGTCATGTACTTCTAACACTGTCTGTGATGTATGCGGTTCTATGCAACATAATAAACTGTTGCATTTTAATAGGTTAACACAGCCTAACCTTGTACACAATGTGGTAGGGGAACGAGGTGAAAACGTGGTTGTGAATAATACTAATGAATTAGTCTCTAGTGATGTGCCCAGCACATCAAATATAAATAATGCGGCAACTTCGTTGCACAGTTCTCAGGGAGGTTACAAGCAAACAGTTTTGCTATCAACGGCTGTAGTCCAATTAAAAGATCAGGTAGGCAATTTTCACTCGGTAAGGGCTTTGTTGGATGGGGGTAGCCAGGGATCTTTTATAACGGAGGACTGTGTAAATAGGTTAGGTTTACATAGATATAGGGCAAATGTGAATATAGTGACAGGGTTAAGCGGTGCTAGTGTAACCCAGGTCAGGGGTGCGGTGAACCTTACAATACGTTCCCGTTTTGTAGGCAGACCAAGTTTGGTGACTGTGGGCACTATTTTGGATAGGATCACTGACAACCTTCCCAACTTTTCATTGCCATCGACTCTAGGAGATCAGTTTTTTCATATAAATTTAGCCGATGAGAGGTTTTATGAGAGTCGGTGTGTGGATATTTTGATTGGTGCGGACCTACTAGGGGATATAATATTATATGATAGTATTATTAAGTTGGGTAATGGGTTGCCAGTGGCTATAAATAGCATTTTTGGATATGTTTTGATGGGACCAACAACATACAAACCTGACCATACCAGGGCTTGTGTAACTCAAACCTTTTCTATTTCAGTGTCTTGTGATAAAATATTGGAAAGGTTCTGGGAAGTGGATAGCCTACCCGAAGAAGTGGTTGACCCTAGGCATGAGGAATGTGAGCAGCACTTCCTTAATACCTATAGCCGCAATGACTCTGGTCATTTTGTAGTTCGATTACCATTTTCAAAAGACCCACAGGGTCTTGGTGATTCTTTTTACTTGGCCAACAAGCGTTTCTTATCTCTGGAGAAACGGTTGCATGTAAATAGTAGTTTTAAGGATAAGTATGTTAGTTTTATGAAAGAATATTTGTATATGCAGCATATGTCTCCTTTTAATGGTAATTTAAGTAGTAGTCACTATATAATTCCCCATCATGGGATTTTTAAATCTGATTCTGATAAAATCAGAGTGGTTTTTGATGCCAGTTGTCCGACTACATCGGGGCTGTCATTAAATGATTGTTTGTTTTCTGGTCCTAAACTACAAATGGACATAATGGCCATTATTTGTAGGTTTAGATTGGATGCTGTTGTATTTACAACAGACATTCGTATGATGTTTAGGCAAATTAATATTTCTGAAGAGGATAGGCCATATCAGCTTATTCTTTGGAGAGATTCTCCTCATAATCCCATAAAATTATACCAACTCAATACAGTGACTTATGGCATGAAATCGAGTCCGTACTTGGCTATGCGGGCTTTACATCAGTTGGCTGATGATGGAGAAGGGGAGTACCCAGAAGCAGCACAGTTATTGCGTACATCCGTGTATATGGATGATATCCTAGGCGGTTCTTCATCGGTAGAAAAAGCAATTAGGTTAAAAACCTCTTTAGTTAAGTTGTTAGGTTCAAGTGGATTTGAACTTAGAAAATGGGTATCAAATAGAGCGGAATTGCTATCGGATATAGCAGATGACCACCTTGAAAAACCTCATATATTTGATAATGATGACAGTACCAGTTTTGTTAAAATACTTGGAATTCAGTGGAATCCAAGAACAGATAAATTCACATACCACCTTCATTTACCTTCATTAAATTTATGTTCTAAGCGTACAATTTTATCAACAATAGCTAGAACTTTTGATCCATTGGGATGGATAACCCCAGTCATTCTTCAGGGTAAAATGTTAATGCAAGAGTTATGGTCTATGAAATTGGAGTGGGATCAGACTCCACCACCAAATATAATTTATAAATGGGATTCTATTGTGCGGGATTTAGTGTCTGTAGAACAGATAGAACTAGAGCGGCTAGTTTTACCAATTGATAGTACACATTGTAGCTTACATGGTTTTGCAGATGCCTCCGAATATGGCTATGGAGCTGTAGTTTATTTTAGAGTGGTTGATTCTAGCGGTAGAGTCAAGTTATCAAACATGATGGCAAAATCTCGTGTAGCACCGATTAAGACAAAGCTAACGATTCCAAAGTTAGAACTTTGTGGTGCTGCTTTGTTAGTTAAGGTTATTAATTATGTTATTAAGTCTTTGAATGATAAGGTAGTTTTATCAGAGTTGGTGTGTTGGTCTGACAGCACTATTGCATTATCTTGGTTGCGAACCCCTCCTCATCGATTACAGGTTTTTGAGGCGAACCGGGTTTCACAAATTGTAAATTGCGGCTTAAACCTTGTGTGGCGGTACGTACCGTCCGACATGAATCCAGCTGATGTAGCCAGTAGGGGTTGTTCAGCTAGGGATTTGTTGCACCATAGTCTATGGTGGGGGCCTATATGGTTAATAAAGGAGTGTGAATCATGGCCTGAGAATTTAGTGAAACCAATTGCGGATATGCCTGGTTTGCGAAAATCGACCTTGGTCTCTCACGCTGTTGTAGAGAAGTCGGATTCCTCAATTTTCAAAAGATTTAGTTCTTTAGATCGTTTAGTGACTGTTGTTGCATATTGTAAACGTTTTATTGAAAATTGCCGTTGTCGTACAAACCGTGTAAATAATAAGGTTTTGTTAGTTTCAGAACGTAACAGGGCACTGGATTGTTTAATTAGGTTAGTTCAATCTGATGAATTTGCATCGGATTTGCTTTTATTGTCTCGTGGTGTACAGTGTTCATTAGGGTTGCGTAGGCTCACGCCTTTTATTGATAAGGGTGGATTATTACGTGTTGGAGGTAGGTTAAGGAATGCGAATATTTCGTTTGATAAACGACATCCAGTTGTGCTTCCGAAGTCACATCCATTTACTTATTTGTTATAGATCATTTTCATAAGGTTTATTGCCATATAGGGGCAACCGCACTGCAGTCTATACTACAGTCGCGTTTCTGGATTATTTCTGCCCGACAAGTTATTCGGAGTCGGTTGTACAGATGTATTTATTGTCTAAGAACTAGACCTATTCCAGACCGACAAGTTATTCGGAGTCGGTTGTACAGATGTATTTATTGTCTAAGAACTAGACCTATTCCAGATGAGCCTATTATGTCTAGTTTACCAGCTGATAGGGTAACAGCAGTAGGTACATTTCATAGTGTACAGACGGATTTTGCGGGTCCGTTCCTTATAAAAGCCTCTCGTATACGCAATGCCAAAATTGAGAAAGCATATTTGTGCGTATTCGTTTGTTCGGCTTCTAAAGCCATTCATTTAGAGGTTGTCAACGATTTAAGCACTGAAGGTTTTATAGCGGCGTTGACACGTTTTGTTTCAAGGCGGGGTTTACCAAAACTTATTAGGTCCGATTGTGGTACCAACTACGTTGGTGCTAATAAACATTTAAATGATGTTCAAAGGTTCCTGTTGTCACAAGATAACCAGGAATTTCTCGTTTCGGATGCGTCTAAGCGCGGTATTGTTTGGCTGTTTAATCCACCGTCAGCTCCACATTTTGGTGGACTATTTGAGGCTGCTGTAAAATCGGCCAAATCATTATTGCATAAAATAGTAGGTACTACAGCTTTAACTTTTGAAGAGCTGTCAACAGTCTTTATTAGAATAGAAGCTGTATTAAATTCGCGGCCTTTGTGTCCTCTAAATCTGGGTGATCCAGATAATTTAGAGGTCTTAACACCCGCCCATTTGTTAATAGGTCGATCTTTGATGGCATTACCTGAATTTAATGTAGATCAGAGAATGTCATTACTTTCTAGGTATAAATTGGTCCAAAATATGTCACAACATTTTTGGAGACAGTGGAGCTGTCAGTATTTGCATACACTGCAAATGAAAACTAAGTGGACATCTTTAACTGATCCACCAAAAATTGGGGACCTCGTTTTAATAAAGGACGATAATTTGCCTCCTTTATCTTGGAAACTTGTCGTATTGAATGTCTACATCCTGGTAAGGATAATGTAGTCAGGGTAGTAGAACTTCGCACTTCGCACACAGGGGCCAAATGAATAGTTTTCTGGCAGAAACTAAAAAAATATAGATTAACTGAATACAACAAACTATCATCTAAATAATAGTTGAATACCCCCACCACACGACACAATACATTGAGTCATGGCGCGAGCTTCCCCCATGCCTCAGTACCAGTCGAAACTTGTCTATCTTAGTGAACGCTTGTGCCGACAGCTATTTTGTTAATTAATTGCCACGTTATTGTTGAAATTATTATTCAGTTCTTTGTGTTACTAATATTATTTCAATATGGAATTGTCACCTGGAGGTTAGTAAAATATTTTCATTATTATAAATTTGGTTTTTTTATTATTAGGTATTTGTAAAGTCATATTTAAGGTGAGACATTTTAAATTGATTTTTATGTCATTAATTTTTATTCATAAAGATTTACTAGATATCATGGATTATCATGTCTATATTTTTAGGCGAATTTGATAGTTCATTCATTAAACTTGCAGATACACAAATAAAAAATTGCGCATATTTGCGCTTTTTGTCAATATGACTTCCTAATTAGGTTAATAAAAAAATTATAAGCATTTTAGTTTATATATTATACTATTGTTTTTCCTTTTTCTTTTTAGGATCTGGTTCAGCTGATATTTTTTTAAGCCGACGGACATTGTTGAACCAAATAAGACAATGTGGTAATATTTCTTTACAAGATCAGATAGAAACTATGAAGAAGTTTGTCGAAAATCGTACGAAATGCCCAGATAACAAAAAGCCGGAGCTTCACAAGAAGATTTCTTTTTTTGTATCTGATTTTAAAAAGAGATGGCATAACAGCAGTAGAAAAGAAGAAAGATTCTTAAATATGAACAAAACCTGGCTGGATACATCAATAAGTTTTCGGAATTACTCTGTTTCTTTAAGTAAAAAAGTAGGCCGGCCTCAATTAAGTTTTGAGGAGTCCTGTGAAAGAACGAAACGTCAGAAAACTCAATCTTTGAGAAACAAGCACACTCTTGAAGAATTATCTTTTGCAACTCAAATGAGTTTACGATCCACTGGACAAGTAGACGCGTCTAATATAGTGAAAGACGTTACTACAACTTCACCGTCACGTGCTGCTAGATATAGGACTGCTTATAAAAAGGTCCACATTTCAAAACTAAACCAAATTTCAGGAAGAGAAGCTCTTGCCATGTGTGTTGAAGCTAAACTAACAAGACATCAATACAATATTATTAGATTTTTTGTAAACTTAGGTTCCCATCATATAAAAAAGTACAACTAGCAAAGAAAGAATGTTACCCTGAAAAAGAATGCATCAAAGTCACTGATACATTTGCAGAAATTAAATTGCAATCCTTACTAAACCATACTGCCACTCGTCTTTTGGAAGCTCAAAAAGACGTATTGGAGGTTCAAAAACCAGAAAATATAAAAAATATGACCTTAATATGTAAGTGGGGTATGGACGGATCAACACAAACAGAATATAAACAAAAATATAGTAGTAGTGATACAAGCGGCAATGATGCAAACTTATTTATTTCTTCTTTGGTTCCTATTCAATTAATATCAGACAATTTATTAGAAAAACAATCGTTAGTTTTTTGGGAAAATCAAAGGTGTTCTTCGACACGATACTGCAGACCTATAAAATTCATTTTTCAACGTGAAACATCTGACCTTGCAAAATCAGAGGCACAACTTGTACGTAAACAAATTGAGGAACTGCGCCCTGTAACATACTCTGTTAACCACGTTCAAGTTGCAGTAAAATGTGTAATGTTGTTTACAATGGTAGATGGAAAGATTTGTAACGCCATGACTGATACGAATTCCACACAAAGATGTTTTCTATGTGGCCTTACATCAAAAAATTTTAATAATCTTCAAAAAGTATGCAGTACAGATTTAATAGATACTTCACGGTTGGAATTCGGGCTATCTATACTTCACGGGTGGATAGAGTATTTGAATGCTTGTTACATTTAAGTTACAAATTACCTATTAAAAAATGGCAAGCTCGTGGAGATGAAGATAAATTGATTGTTGCTAATACAAAAAGAACTATTCAAGATAAATTTAAAACTGAAATGGATCTGCATGTTGATAAACCTAAACCTGGATTTGGGAATTCAAATGATGGAAACACAGCTAGACGTTTCTTCAAGAACCCAGAAGCTGCAGCTTCTATTACTGGTATAGACATAGAAATAATTCAAAGATTTAAAATAATATTACAGACTATATCAAGTGGTCATGAGATAAATGTCGAAAAATATAGAGCATATGCATTAAAAACAGCAGAACTTTTCATTGATAAATATAATTGGTATCCTATGCCACCAACTGTACACAAACTTTTAATACATGGCCCGGAAATAATTAAACACGCATTGGTACCCATAGGTCAGTTAAGTGAAGAGGCTCAAGAAGCAAGGAACAAGGAATTTTGGAAATATAGAGAATGTTACTCGCGTAAAATATCTCGTGTTAAAACGAACGAAGATATATTAAATTTGCTTTTAATATCATCCGATCCTGTTATATCAGGCATGAGAATAGTACCTAAAAAGAATAGCGCCACATTTGAAAAGGAAGTTATGGAACTATTGAAACCACCTGAGGTACAAATAAGCACGACTATTGCACGACACACATCATCAACAAGCAGTGATGATAGGTCCAATTCTTCAGATACCGAATAATATTTTTTTATGTCTTGTACCTATCATATAGAAACTTAATAAAGCTGTTTTTTTTAATATTGTATGTGTAATGTGTTTTTTATTTATATCCCTGTCTAAAATTGGACTAAAACAATTTATGCCAAGAATTCGTGGATTTGGCCCCTGTGTGCTTCGGCAGGAATGTTAAAACGCCCGGTTGTAAAGATTGTTCGATTACCAATTGCGGATTAATTAGCTAGTATTTTATTTTATTGATGTATGTTTTTTTGAATTTATATTTGTTTTGTTAATTTAGTCATATTTACTTTGAAATGTAATGGTCCTTCGAGTATTTCTTTTATTATTGTCAATGCGGTTTAAATTTTGTACTTATTTAATTTTTATAATATTGTTGTCAATGTAATTGTATTTTCATTGACCTTTGTATTGGGATTCCAAATGCGGTTGGAATTTGTTTGTTTGCCACAGGACCAACGGGTCGTCTGGTAACAGTTACCATAGTTTGTATATAGCCTTGTCTTTTGTTGTTTTTATTTGCTTGTTTTGGGCATTTAGCTATTTGGTTTTGTGTGTGTTAGTTATACCTACTTTGTAAGATTGTCTGAACATACGCCTCTGTAGCAATTGAATTCTAAATGTGGTTGGGATTCATCTGCTGTTTTTTTTTGTTTTTGGAGAAAGACTTTTCAGTCTTCCTCGGGCGCGGGGATGTTTAGTATTTGTAGGGACCCGAATAGGGCTTAGGTTTTATTACTAGTAACACACACACATTTTATTTTTATGCATGTATTTTATATATGGTACTGGGTTAACAATAGTGTGGCAACACTGACAATTCTGATTTTTGCGCGCCTTTGGTCGAAGCTAAAAAGCTTGGCGTGAAATTTAACTTTAATTGTACTAAAAGTGGTGGAAGATCAGCTCCCAGGAGTAGTTTGCGGTCTCCTGAGGGGGTGTGAATATTTGTTCGTGTTTGAAGAGCCGGGCCCGGCGGATGAGCGACATAGATTTCGCAAGACATTTCTTGGCGGTTGCAGCTTTTGGTGAGTGCATTCCGTATTTGTTTTGTGGAACCACGGGGGTGTTGCTTGGGTCTATCTCATTATATATTAGTATATCTTTATTCACACCGGAGTCTTGTGATCCTAATTACCACACCTCTTATTCTTGCACCTTACGCCGGATCTCTTTTCCCGCCAAATTGCGGGGCGGGAAAAATACAAATAAAACAAAGGCATTAATGAAATCATACAGTATTTGGTTGGGTAGGGAGTGGAACAGAATGGTGGATGGTAAGCGTATTGTGCAATAAAAGAGAAGACATCTTTTTTAAACTTTCCGGTCACCAGTCTGGAATCAACAAACACTACTTTAAAATAGACCTGGAACAACATAGTGATTCCATGGTTTTCTAAAACCACTTCAATAATATAGTAAGACAAATTTCTAAGCATTCCATGGATTCACCGTACAGATGTCAATCATGTGTGGGTAAGAAATGCGAAGAAAGGTTTCTCAGGCTTGCGTCTGACAATAGGCTGGTTTGAAAAGGCCTCCTTCTTTATTTTATTGCGTGATAACCATCCACTATTTCACTCCTCTCCCTATGAATGAAATCAAGACCTACTGAGTTTCAGTGAATGCTCAATAACTGATAGTCAATTGCAAGCGAGGGACAGGAGCCGTCTGCAGTATAAAGCTGGAAAAGTTGTGTACAACTCGATAACCCATTTAGTAGTTTGCGAGCGAGCGAGGGAGGCTTACTATTATGTACTGTGTAAATAAGAAATAAGTTTGTTACCTAAAATAAACTTCGAATCATTCAAACGGATTGTGCATGTAAATAATGATAAAGTATTATATCACATTAATTAAAATGTCTAGGAATTTGTCGATTATGTATAATCTTATTTCTTATTTACACAGTACATAATAGTAAGCCTCCCTCGCTCGCTCGCAAACTACTAAATGGGTTATCGAGATTTTACTCTCTGAAACTCTAAACAAAATCTTCATTCCGCTCGGCTGGTCCAGCATAAATAGAAGTCTTTGCATTGATTTCCCACTTAATTAAATTTGCTCTTTTCCTAGAGGGCTTAGTGATCGCAGATTGGTTAATTATTAGATATTTTTGTCCTACTTTTGCTAGACACATCCCGCTAATCGTAAGTTTAGTTTCCCTGATGAATAAATAGCTGTGTTCGCTGATAAAAATGGTCCATACAATCAAATCTTTTCAAATTCAATGTTTGTTTACATTTGTTGGTCGGCTATCTTATTATATTATGTATTTACCGCACTCCTAACTCAAATCCAGCAATATTTTTGGACAAGCTAAATGGTTTGCTGTTTAAACTCACTAAAAATAATAAAAAGCGAATAATTTTGGCAGGTGATTTAAATCTGGATACTTTAAAAGTCAATAAATATTCTAAACTGTTAACAAATATGCTTTTAAATTATAACATGAGATTCCATATAACTGTGGCGACGAGGAAAACATCCTGTATCGATCATTTAATTAGCAATATCTCTACAGCAAAGGGATCAGTGGTGTACCTCGGACTATCTGATCATGAAACCGCACAAATATTAGAATTCCCATTGGTAATTAAAAATATAAAGGTGCAATGGTTCGAGTACAGAAGAGATTTTAACAATAATAATATCAGTAAGTTTCTTGAGTGCTTATCGGCTTTCTTTTTCGGAAACATATAGTAAGTCAGATACCGATGAGGCATTCACAGAATTTCACGACTTGTTGACTTTCTTTTTTGAACAATGTTTTCCGGAAATAAAAATAAAAATAAATAATAAACATAAAAAAACAAAATGGATAACTAAAGCAATAAAAACATCATGCATAGTAAAAAGAAATCTGTACTTTAAATACGTGACTACTAAAACAAATAAAAAAATAACAAACTGAAATATAAAAAATATTCAAAAATACTTAAAAAATGCATATTATGTTCACAACGAATAGGTAATAGGAAGTATATTAAGGGAGCTGACAATAAATGCAAAGCAGTATGGAACCTAATTAAGTCTCAAACCTCTTCACAAAGTCAAGTGACAAATATTGTCAAAATTAAATCTAACAACAAAATAATAAATGATCCACTTGACATAGCTAATTCTTTTAATAATTTTTTCATTGACATTACGAATACTCAAAAAACTAATATATTGACAAAAGAGTCATTTTGTAGCTCTACGGCTAGTATTTTCTTAAAACCTACTACCCCAGATGAAATTCAACGGACTCTTTTTGAAGAACACAAATTCGGTGGGATATGACTTGTCCACAAAAATATTAAAACTAAGTGCAATTTATATAGCAAAAGCACTTAGTCACATAATTAATCTCTCTTTCTCGCAGGGAGTTTATCATGAGAAACTAAAAAAATCTATAGTTAAGCCCTTATATAAGAAAGGTGATAAATCTGACATGAATAATTATCGACCAGTGACATTAATTCCTATTTTATCTAAAGTAATAGAACGCGTTATGTTAAATCGCTTAAACGAATTTATAGATAAATTTAAAATTATTAAAAAAGAACAAAATGGTTTTCAAAAGAACAAATCGACATCTTTAGCAAATTTTAAGCTCATAAAAGCTATTACCGAATGTATCGACAGACAAATTCCGGTAGCAATTTTGTTTTTTGACATGAGCAAAGCATTCGACTTTGTTCATCATGATAAACTAATTAATAAACTATACAAATATGGAATCAGAGGCACAGTTAATGATTGGTTTAAGAGCTATCTAACAAATAGGACGCAATATACAGAAATATCTTCTATGTCAGATAAATATAATGAAAAACGTATCTGTAAATCAGACTATCGATGTAATAACTCCGGCGTACCCCAAGGCATTATTCTCGGACCTATATTATTCCTATTATATATTAATGACATTCCTGATTCGACATTACATGAAACTATACTGTTTGCTGATGACACTACAGTAATTATTAAATGCACTGACAAACAAAATTTTGAATATGACATAAATATAACAGTTAAAAAAGTTATAGAATGGCTAGACAATAACAATCTAAAAGTCAATATAGAATAAACTAAATTAATGCAGTTTCATACATATAAAGCTAATCCGATCCAATTAAATGTAAATTTTAACAATAATATAATTGAAGAAGTCATCATCATCATTCATCATTACAGCCCCTAGAACACAGCGTCCTAGACCTCCACTGTTGAAGATGGGCCTTCCAGAACATATATCTGGAGAATTTGGCCTACACTCGCCACGCTGGCCAGACGGAGACGGAGACCAGAATTGAAGAAGTAAAGAGTATTAAATTTTTAGGATTACTATTGGATAGCAATTGCAACTGGAAGCTCCACATAGATACAATATGTAAAAAAATTAATAGTTTTGTATATGCACTTAAACGGCTTAGAGATATAACATCAGGCGAAGCATCTCTTAATGCATATTTTGGATATGTAGTAGTATAGTCAAGCATACGTTATGGCCTAATACTATGGGGTAACTCTACAGATGTGGACTTAGTTCTTAGGGCTCAGAAAAAGTGTATACGTGCTATATGTGGTGCCCATTATTTAGAATCGTGCAGGCCACTATTTAGAAAGTTTAAAATATGCCTGCACCATGTATTTACATAAAACAAATAGCCTTATTTGTCAGACAATATCCGGAATTCTTTCCAAAAGTTGAGGATATACTCAAGAAAGAGTCAAGAGGCCAATACAAGCATGATTTATATATACCAAAATGTAAACTTAGTTTAGTAAAGAAAAATGTGTTCCATATGGCAATAACAATTTATAATAACCTTCCCTTGAGTATAAAATAATTGCCAAATAAATTATTCAGTGGAAGACTACATCGCTGGTTATTAGAAAATAGTTTTTATTCATTGACCGAATATAATAATTATAAGCGAATCACGTAGGACATTTTATTATTTTATTTTATTTTGACATTTTATTATTTTATTTTGACATTTTTCTTATCTAGGTGTATTATTTTGACATTAATTTATATTATATAATATTGACATATGTAATGAACCTATATAAGATTAATGTATGTAAATAAATATTTTGTTTTAGCCTAAGTTTGTTAATTAGTATTAGGACCCAAATTAATATTTGTACGCCTCTTAAGGTAGATTGTTGCATGTAAAAATATATTGTTCACCTTCATTTGTAACCATACAATCACAAATAAATATTTCATTTCATTTCATTTCACTGTTGGAGTTGGGCCTTCCAAAACATATATGTGGAGAATTTGACCATGCTGGCCAGACGGCTTGACGAGTCTAATGTTAATATTTATTGACAATATATTATTCGATTCCACAATTTGGTATTAGTAGAATTGGGACCGGGTCTCATTGACTGTCACCGTCCATTTTTTGGATTTTAGGGAGATGGTTCTTTTAACTAAGCCACTACCGCTTACTACCAAATATTTATGATTGCTTAGTAAATGTCCAAATTAAATTAAATTAATATAATAAAAAATATTATCACGACCGTACAGTAAAATCATTTTTTTACTACTAGCCTACTTAGGAGGTATATAGTCCCATCATAACAAGTGGCAAGTCCAACGTCACCAGAGGAGAGAGAATAAATCTACGGCTTTAACCGCTAGGATACGGAGGCAATAATAATAATAATAATATATACACCTAACCTCACCAAAGCATCTGGAAAAAAGGGCAATAAGCTTTTCAGGAGTGGAGGTCTAGGAGTCTTGGTCTAGGGCATGTGATAATAAATACATAATAACGTTACCCACCTACGTTATTTCTACATCCACCAGCAGAGACGCCTCTTCGCCAGCCACCCTGATGCAGCCTCATCTGCCACCGATATTTATCGGCCAAAGACGGCTCTTCTCTCGAAGTCTCCGCATCTAAGTAAACTAATTCTAAGTGGGTAAACACTTTCCCTAACTCAGTGAACAGCATCCAGAAGCCGTGCGAGACTGACGTCAAGTGATCTCGATCTTGTACCGATATAGATTCCCATCTGAAACATTATTATATTATGCTTTTGCACGGAAATGTCAAAAATGATAATCGGAAATACTCGTACGTAGTTTATTATTATTATAATAATAACACAAAACTTTTTAATGTAGTAATTTATTAATGCAGTGGGTAATATTAATGTTTATAAGTTTTCCCAATATACGTTATTTTGTTGTATTTTATGTTAAGGTAAGGAGAATGTTTCGTTTACTAATGTCAAAAAAAATACTAAGCGTATTTTTTAAGTTTCTTGTGGTGGTTTTAACATCTCAATATTATACAACATTTTTTTCATTTCGACATTTGATACTAAATAATTAAGTTCCATATTAATGAATATAAAAATGTCACTCATTTAATACAATAATAGATTGGGTCCCGAGTTTTCCAGATGGAAATACTTGTACATTATGCACTATTTCTGTAGAGGCAATGGTACCTTTACACTTACTGTGGTATTTTTATCAGAAATATGTATTCAAAAAATAAATAATTTTGGTGCAACTTAGCCTAAGAAAGCAAAAAGCGTTGGTAAAAGAAATCTGCTGAATCGATAGAACTGTTTTAGATAACCATATCTTTGGTATCACTTGGAAAACAAAAAACATCTCGATTTTTACACGTTATAGCTACACATAGATAATATCGTGAATAAAATATAAAATAGTTATTTTTTATGCAATGCATAGTTATATTAAGTGCAGCGATACCCATATTTAAATAATAAAAAAAATAACATAAAGTTTAAAAAGATGCACTTTCTACTCCTGTTTCAACCATACCCAAGTAATAAAGTTCATTACAGCCCCTAGAACACAGCGTCCTAGACCTCCACTGTGGAGATGGGCCTTCCAGAACATATATCTGGAGAATTTGGCCTACACTCGCCACGCTGGCCAGACGGCTTGGCGAGGATATGATGTCAATTATTATGATAATTCATTAACGATTCCACAGGTTGGTATTAGTAAAACCGGGACCGGCGGCTTAAAGTGCTCTCCGAGGCACGGGAACGGTGGTGTTATAAATCTATGACAAATGTACGTAAGAAAAGTGTATTTCTCATTGGTACATGCTGGGTGAGTTTGAACCGATCTTTGAAGGCGTTCTTACAACCGAGGCACCAACGCGCCATAGTTTATATTAATTAGTGTTGTAAAATGACATCATGCATTATGGGCTATTTTCTTGTGCTATATAATGATTTAAAAAAATATATATAAGTGCCTCGATTCTTTTATTGTTAAGACTAATGTTATTTTTACCATATATATATATTACCGTGCAATAAAGTTATTTGTAAAATAAAATATGTAGTTTTCGTATTAATGAAGTCCTTTAGTACTAGAGCTGACATGATAATATTTTAAACATTTTGCACATATGAAGTAAAGGGTTTTTCTACTTAAATTGTAATCTTGTTAGAATAATTTATCCAAAAATGCATATATAGATGTGAATACAAATAATTCAAATCCCCATACAAGATGTTTTTTTCAAGGGAGTGTATCTACCTGTCTGTATCTATGACAACGTGAGTAAGTGGAGGGTCTCCCGGAGCGGGCGGTCTGCTCAGTCTCACGACATGAACCTTCTGAAGAATCCACCTAAATATAGTAAGTAATAAATTTGTAGTTAGGTACGTTACTTTACAGACAACTATAAGTTTTCGACTTTTTAACCATTAAAAACTAAGTCGTAGTGACTGTTACAATACAATAAAAAAAAAAGATTTATGTTTAGCAAAATTAGGAAAGTTCTTGCGAGACTTGCGCAATACCAACACGAAGACTGCAAGACGAAGACATAGCGCAACTCTGCTTCCCACCTTTTGTTTTACTTTAATTTTACACTGTTACTTGATTATTACTGCCTCCGTGGTCTAGCGTTTATGTCCGTGGATTTAGACTCGGAGGTACCGGGTTCGATTTCTGGTCGGGACACAATAATATTTATTAATGTCAATAAATATACATATTATAATACATTTAATTAATATTTAATTTATTTGTGATATTTCTCGAGTTTGGTACGCTGGAGACATCGACGAGCTTGCCACTTGTCATGATTGGCCTATAGTGAAGTTGGCTAAATGTGAATCCGCTTCTTTATAAGCGTGGTTTCTGACCACCCCGAAAGAGAAACGGTCGTGATGATACTTTTACTTCATTTTTTTAATAATAATATTTTTATTCTGAGTAAATTAATATAAATAAAATATGAATTAAAATCTACTTAAATAATTTATAATTACTTTAAAGAAAATAATTATTTAAGTACCTGTTATTTATATTTATTTCATTAGACTTTATGGCGCCCCTTGGCACCCAGACGCTAGATAATAACAATATGGGTTGTTACAAATAATGTACTAAATAAGAAATATCTTACCTTTTCAATATTGTATATCCTATAATTCATTCCTATTTCAATTCCATTAATACGCCTAGAACTAATAAGCTGAAAAGAGATTAGAAGATAATTAGAAACATATTACTTTTAAGTATATCAAATTAATATGAAAACTTTGTTTGACTGTGTGTATGTAAGTTCGGTTATCTTGCCTTTGCGGCTAAACTACTGAGCCGATTATATAATATACTTTCTTTTATTTAGGAAAGAAACGGAATCGAACGCGTGGAATATATATTTGTAATGGCAGTTGCACGCGCACTATATAAAGATGCCAGCTAAAACAATATTATTATTATTATTGATTAATAGGCGAGCATCGCATTGCTGATATGCCTATATCAAGCACTGGTGTAAAGTTTATTAAATTGTTTAAGTCTATTTCGATTGTCACTAGCCACTTGTCCAGTTTGTTTTTAAAAGTGTTTACAGTTGGGGACTTCAATATGTCTTCTGGTATTTTGTTCCACATATTTACAACTCTGTTATTCATGAAGTGATATCCTATATTTGTATTGGTGGATTTTCTCATTAGCTTCATTCCGTGGTCACGACGGGTAAATATCATTGTGTTAAGCCTAAACATTTTGGCTAGGTGGGGGCAGTTATACCCTCCTGTTAAATGTCTCATTCTTGTAAGCTTTAAATATTTAAGCCTCTATTCATATGACTTCTTCCTCAAGCAGTGTGGGAGTTTAGTTGCCCGCCTCTGTACTCTTTCAAGAATTTCTATATCTTTCTTGAAGTATGGATTCCATACTTGAAAACCATATTCCAATAATGGTCTTATGTATGTTTTATATAATTTTATAAACGTATTGGGGTTAACTTGCTGGAAGGATCTCTTAATTGCATATATAAATATACCAGGGTCCAATAATATTTTTTACCAAATTTTATCAAAGTAGGATCAGCAATTGTTTACCGAGAAAGATGGATAAACAGAAATAAATACAGAAAGCTTATTTCATTCACAGTTATTATATTTGAAAAAAACTATAGAAACTTATATTATAAAATGTCCTTAATTTTATTTCCTAGAAAGTTAATACACTACATTTTTCAAAAGCTCACTCTGACCTGAAAAATCTTTGAAGATATTGAAATGTGCGAACAGAGGAACGCGAAAACGGTAAACTCTTTTAACCCAATAAAGTAAACATTGTACCTTAGAAGTGTGATGTGCACATGTCACGACGCTGGTGGTGTTCAGTAAGGAGTTGAGAAAGTAGGCGTCTCCAGCATCAGGTAGTGGAAGAGACTCCGTAATGCCCCCCGTCAGGTCTGCCAGCCCATCCAACAAGCTACCATACTTTAACGCCTCATAAGATCCGTGTAGTCTGAAAAAATAGTACATTCTTAGAATAATAACGAGGCAAATGAATAGTGTATGTGGTCGTAAGATACTATGCTATCAGTATTAAAACATTTGTTATAGTTTAAAAAGTTTTTATTAAGTTGCTTTTGTTTTATTTATACATAAGATTGGAAAGGAAAATAAATAATAATATGTTATATATATATCTACCATGTTTTTATAAAGGGTTAAAATATATAAAATAATTTCTCTAATCTTATGAAGGATAAAACCGAATACAGATTTTTTAAACCTAAGTAACTTAACTTTTACTAAGTTATCCTGAAAATTCATACTTGGTAACTTTTGATAGTTAGTAAAATACTTGTCAGATTGGAAACGAAAAATATAAGGCGTATGCAGATGATAATTGATGCATTAATAGTTCAATTAACGATTTTATTGCACTGCATATAATGTGAATAGAAAATAAAGTTAATTTATTGACAGCTACTCTCTACACTCTTTATAGTATAAAGTGCCTTTAAGTGCCATAAAGTTAGTTATACATTGCATGCACCCCATGTTTTTCATTTACAATGTTTTATTTTACTATCAAAAGTTGCCAAATGAATTTATTATATGTACATTATTTTTTATTATTATTTCTGATGGCTTGTGACATCCATTAATTGCTCTAAAAATAATATTACAAATAAAAAAACCGCAAACTGTTAGCACAATAATTTACCTTCAGTAACCAAGCCGTTATGGCTCATAACTGGCCTCACATATCGTGCCCGTACTTTGTTCCTAGGCGTTATTATTCTAGGGCTAGGTGGCACGAAAATGAAATTGTTATAATTGTTACGATTAAAGTTTAAAATGGTGTCAAATTTGACAACATTATTTTGACTCCATTTTTAACTTAAAATTGACTTTATTTTGGTACAACTCAATCTAAGAGTACAGTATATCACGACCGTATCTCCTTCACTTTTTGTACACTCACCCGAAATGTGCATAAGTGGGGCGCGAATTCTAGGATGATTTCTAATGGCGACCAAAGAATATTTAAAGATGGCGTCCTGAACGAGGTACTAACAGTTTGTTTGACTTGTCGTTTTCAGCGCCTTGTTTTCATTTTAATTCGCTTTGAAAGTCGTTCGACTTGGGGTTGCTCTATGGTTTTCATACACTTTAAGCAAAATTCTCTCTTTGGTATAGGCCAAAGTGTATTCTGGAAGAGCCCATCTCCAACAGTGGAGGTCTAGGACTTTGTGTTTAACTTCTCAAATAATTAGGTAAATGTAGGCGTGACATTTTACTAGATTTCACTTGAATTTTAAATATTTATTAATGCAAATTAGTTTAAGTTTTGTTTAATCAGATCGTATGTACTATAATAATTTTAATTTGTGTTACCGAAAAATCGATCAATATAAATAATTGATATGATCAAATATATTTACATTGCAAGAGCACATCACTAACTCGGCCATTTTGTTTTAATTTGGTTGCGGTGTAAGGCGACATTTGATTTTTTTCATGATTCTCTACTATTAATTTAAAGTTTAGAACATGTTACTTTTGTTTAAATTATTCGTTTATAGTATAATGTTCACTTTGATATAAAAGGTAAGTCGCTTTTTGGGTTATTTTTTAACAAAACGTATTTTTTAGTACCACGTGCCGTTGTCAGAATAAACGAAGCTCCATCCGCCATCTTGGAATTTAATTTTCAGTATGTAATTTACGCAAATCAGCCAATGTTTACAGCTAATCTATTAGTTATCTATTAGTCATCAGTTGTAACCGATCCAATTCGTATTGCACATATAGTATTTATGCATTTAGAACATAAAATCAAATGTATAAATACTTAATATACATACATAACCTAAAAAATACTTTACGCAAACGAGCTAAAATATTATACAGCCTAAATATTATAAAGTTTACATGTATTATTTTTAGTACAGTCCGACATGTGACGCTTACCTGACGATAAGCGATATGCAAGTTTTAAGAACAAAAGCAACTTACATCTGCCACTATTTTTCCCAGTTAAGCCAAGTGTGTTAGGGACTCATGTCAGTCATGAGTGTTCATATAATTCATGGACCTTGCGCGCTACTTATCATCAGGTGTACGCAAGCTCACATGTCGTGATAATGTATGCGAACAATTTGCTAAAAAAAAAACTATAGTTGGTTTATTAATTTATTTTCAGGTTATAATTTTTCAAGTGTGCCTTTAAGGCCAAATCCTAAACTACAAGGAATATTGAAAAATGCTCAAAAGAGTCACCGTGCCGATTTTAATATAAACTCAAACTACATCATTAGTTTTTTTTTTAATTTATTCTCCTAGCCAGGAATCCAACTAGTCGATTTTTAAAAAGAAGCTGATATATTGATTTTAAACGACACGCTTATAAGGGTTGAATTTTGGTAAGTAACTTCAAACGGCAAACTAAAGGAAAGTGCTCATTTTAAAGAAAATATTATAGCGTTTCACTATCCCTACTTTATAAATACCTTGAATTCCTCGTCTTTTGGCTTCATAATACATCATATCTCATTAAAATTCATATTTTTCATAATTCAGCTTCCATTGTTCACAACATTTCTTCCTCATACCTTATTTATATCTTTACACCACTTTTTTATTAATTTCAATCAACTTTATTTTACTCAAATTTGTTCTATTTTACTTTTTGCAATATTTTTATTTATTGACAATTCTGTTTTTCGTTCGTTGCTAAGGCAACATTGTCTAATATTTATTTAATTCAAACAATTTCATTAGTTGGTCAAGTAGACGGTGGTAAAATATGAACAGTTAATTACTTATTTAAAAAAAAATGAGCATGTTCCTAAAGTTTACCGTTAGAGATTACTTACCAGAATTGGAGCTAGTGCAATAATACAAAATGAGTTATTTCTTCAAAATCAACCGTTTCGATTTCCCGGCTAGGAGAATTACTTTTTAAATCTAATGATGCAGTTTTAGTTTTTATCAAAATCGGCCTCGTGAATCCTTTGAGCATGCTTCGATATTCCTTGTAGTTTAGGATTTAGCCTTGAAGGCACATTTCAAAAATTCAGCCCTGCATTTACAGGTATTATATATTTGTTTGTTTATAAATCCTATTAACTCATTGCATATTTAGTGTAAAGCCTTAATATATAAAGGTAAATATTTAAAAAGAATAATCGCAATAAGATAAAAGTAATGAAACTAAAGTATTTATTTGAATTATAATAAACATGCGTACAGTTTTCAGATACCTATAGTTTTAGTATCTACAAAATAAAATTAGATATTAAATAGGTGTGTATAAAATATGAAGTGTGTGTGTGTGTTTGTCTATTTATAGATAATGCCATTATTCTTAGGTTTTTGTCATTAATAAGAATCGTAATTATAGTTAGTAATAGTATAGTATATGTATAATTCTAAAACCTATGATTAAAAATGTTTTTTTTTTTTATTTGATAGGTGAATATCTGTACTATAGCCGCCTTAATGTTGGACCACTATCTACGCCACACCCTGTATATAATATTTAGTTCTATTTGTTATATAGGTATTGTTTTTACCCCTATTATTTATATTTTGCTAAATCTATGTTTAACATTTAAATGGATACTTTACTGGATTGTGTAACTTTTGGAATTGTTATAATTCTGTTTTAAGGTCTGTATTTTTTCTGAATAAATAAAAATAAAGTAAATAAAATCACAAAAACTGTAAAACAATAACATAAAAAAAATGGTTAATAATATTTACTAAAGAGAAATAACAATAATAATAATTATCAGCAGATTGTAGAATAATTACCTAATATACTTTCCTCCAGTGCTCATCTTCTTTCTTTTTCTTCCCCCTAGAACACACAGTCCTAGACATCTACGGTGCCAGGGCATATTTCTAGAGAATTTGGCCCACACTCTCAATGCCGCGCTGGCCAGATGGCTTGGCTATGGTATAAAGAGCTCAAACTAAATTAATTGTTTTAAAGTACACATTAGCCTATATGAGATTTATTAACATTTAGCATGCGCATTAGAGCATTAGAATAATAAAAACTAAAGCTCATATTATTATATATAAATATTTATTATATATATATTTATTATATATAGTTTAGGATTTGGCCTTAAAGGCACACTTGAAAAATTATAACCTGAAAATAAATTAATAAACCAACTATAGTTTTTTTTTTAGCAAATTGTTCGCATGATGCTCAACTAAAGTCGTCAACTACTCGTACATTTTATCTACCGAAGGACGAGGGACCGAATCACTGCCGCCGTACAATATATCCTTTTCAAATATTACTATTCGGAAAATTAATGTATTACATTTTATTATTATAGTAAGCTGTTTATCTATCAGAGATGTGCTAGGAAAATTATATGATGATGATGGTGGATAAGCAGTATAGTGGTAATAAAATGTTATTACATAGTCAAGTTATAGATTTGTATAGTAACTCTGTTTTTTTATAACAATAATAGTAAAGCCTAAAATAAATGTACCTATGTAATGAAATATTTTTCTATAATATGTAACGAAATAGTAAATACGTTACAAATAGTGTATATAGTAAGTAAAATACTCAATGTTATAATTTCGTAACGTACTTACTACTTCGTTGCAATATTTTGTGACAAATACTTTTCGTTACTCACATGCATTTATTTTCAGCTTTGCTTATTATCAAACTAACTAACCGCCAGTTTATGAATAAATGTATAAAATAACCTTGTTATGTTACGAGACATTTAATTTAACGTACTCTACGTACGTGCGCACGTACTCGCTACGCACCTTCAATTAGCGTATTGTCGTAATAAGCAAAATAAAAGTATACTTTATCAATGTGTTTTATTTTTTCCTAAATTAATTTCCTAAACTTTGTTTGTGTGTTTATATTAAAAAAATGTTTTTATTTCCAGAAACTTCATCGGTTGCAGAATTTGTGAAGGAGTTTAGTCTGTACACGTATTCTGATCCCATAAATCGGACGACATGCAAGTTGGCAAGTATTAAATTTTGCACTTTACTTTAGGTCACGACCATCACTGCTGGAGAGGGACTTTCCAGAATAAATTTTAGGAGAATTTTGCCAACACTTGTCGTAATTATTAACGATTCTTCACGTTGGTATAAGTAGTACCGGGTCCGAGGGCCTAACGTACTCTCCGAGGCAAAGTTACATACGAAAAGTGTATTTCTTATTGGTACATGCCAGGGTTCGAACCGCGACCCTTATGAATTTAAGGAAAAGTTTCTTTAAGCTGCGCTACCACCGCTCTAAGACAAACATTTTTAAATTTTATAGTTTTTATCACAAGCCCGCGCGCGCCACGCACCCAGGCTGGGTTGAGAATGGAGACAGTTTTGGGTGTGTTCCAGACAGTATCGGGTAATCATTGGTCATTCAATGGTATAAAAGTGGCCTTGTGAATTACGAACCTGTTACCTGCCTCAGTAAGCAGCCTTCCTTTAGGAAGTGATATCCCGTCTTCCAAGAATAGGAGCAACAGATATGATGGGCTTAACTGACTACTTACATTAGACCATTAGTCCGCCCCGAATTAACTTCAGCTTTAATAAATAATCAATAACTTTCATATTAGTGATTTTGTTTTTTAATTTCTTGTTTTAGAAGAACAAAAATCGAAGGAGTCCGAGTGTCCGCCTCCACCACAGTCTTCACATTCGCCTGCACCTCAGCCGTGGCATTCAATTCAGTTTCCATCTCCGCCACCACCTCAGTCGCTCTGCGGGACCGGGCTGACGTATACGACCCCCGTTAACGAGGATACGTGACCGACGAAAGTCAGCCACATAAACCTCGAGAACGGGAGGTCGAGTCGACAGACGAACGATCCCGATGCACCTATTATCCGGGCGGCAGGAAGCGAAGATCTTCAATCAAACGACATGTTCAGCTTGAGGCAGAGCTTCGGCGCAGGCTTCTATATTTCCCGCAGCAGGCTTGGTTGTTCTCTATTGGCGTATGTGTTCGTCTCTATTCTATTAGACTATTCTGGTTGTTCGGTCGTGACTGTTCCTTCAGATTATTTTCGGACCCGATAATGGCCTATCTTATACGCCCCGATACTCGCCGCTGCTATGTTGGTCTAGTCCGCACAAGCTCGACCAATCAGCGACGAGTATCGGCCAACCAAACCGTGCCGGGGGTAATAATAATAAGCCGCCGGAAGATAATCTTTATTTATAAAATCCTATTCTATTTACAAATGATTTCTTACTAAGTTACTATATGTACAAATTAACTTAGTATAAATAAAGACTATAACTATGTATTATAGGACTATGACATGATGATGTTAAACTATACATCGGCTATAGAAATGTCATAGTCCTATATTAATTCTATATCTGTACAAACTATATCTATACTATAATCTATACTATATCTATCCTGCCTACACTATTGCCTACTGTTATTATTCCGTCGTGCACATTCTCCCGCCGTTCAGTGACGAGGGCTGGACCGCAGGGCTGCTCTCGCGCTGCAATCTCTTCTATAGTGACACGACGGCTGGCACGATGTCGATGGGCAGGGTCACACGACATCAGGGTAGGGCGAATCGGCTTGCGCTACCGTCTCCGCCTCAGATTCCGCCGTTGTCTCCGCCTCGGATTCCGATGTGGTCTCCGCCTGCGTCTTTGACCTTGTCTCCGCCTGCGCCTCTGCGCCGTTCGCAACGGCTTCGGAATCGGCTTGCGCTACCGTCTCCGCCTCAGATTCCGCCGTTGTCTCCGCCTCGGATTCCGATGTGGTCTCCGCCTGCGTCTTTGACCTTGTCTCCGCCTGCGCCTCTGCGCCGTTCGCAACGGCTTCGGAATCGGCTTGCGCTACCGTCTCCGCCTCAGATTCCGCCGTTGTCTCCGCCTCGGATTCCGATGTGGTCTCCGCCTGCGTCTTTGACCTTGTCTCCGCCTGCGTCTTTGACCTTGTCTCCGCCTGCGCCTCTGCGCCGTTCGTAACGGCTTCGGAATCGGCTTGCGCTACCGTACCCGATAATGGCCTATCTTATACGCCTCGATACTCGCCGCTGCTATGTTGGTCTAGCCTTAAATAACTTAATCTGTTTTCGTTTATCACTTTATATACCTAATCTTTTTTTTTTATTAAAACTCATTTAGACTCTGTTGATGTTGATAGATTTTTATTTTAAATATTCTATAGTTTTTGTTTACAGTTACATATACAGTTTTATATAATATATCTGACTTTGTTGTTCTCTATTGGCGTATGTGTTCGTCTCTATTCTATTAGACAATTCTGGTTGTTCGGTCAGTCTGTATTTTCGGACCCGATAATGGCCTATCTTATACGCCCCGATACTCGCCGCTGCTATGTTGGTCTAGCCCGCACAAGCTCGACCAATCAGCGACGAGTATCGGCCAACCAAACCGTGCCGGGGGTAATAATAATAAGCCGCCGGAAGATAATCTTTATTTATAAAATCCTATTCTATTTACAAATGATTTCTTACTAAGTTTCTATATGTACAAATTAACTTAGTATAAATAAAGACTATAACTATGTATTATAGGACTATGACATGATGATGTTAAACTATACATCGGCTATAGAAATGTCATAGTCCTATATTAATTCTATATCTGTACAAACTATATCTATACTATAAACTAACTATATCTATACTATAATCTATACTATATCTATCCTGCCTACACTATTGCCTACTGTTATTATTCCGTCGTGCACATTCTCCCGCCGTTCAGTGACGAGGGCTGGACCGCAGGGCTGCTCTCGCGCTGCAATCTCTTCTATAGTGACACGACGGCTGGCACGATGTCGATGGGCAGGGTCACACGACATCAGGGTAGGGCGTGTAGGACTGCTGCTCCCGCCGATATTGTTACAGCGGTTACGAACGCGGCAGGTCTATTCTATGAGACTATATTACAAGGGTCGTCTGGCTGTCTATTTTGATGAAGAGACGTATTCTATTACCAATATTAATTCATCTATACTCGCATATTCTTTGCTTTCTGCCTTCAATTGTCTGGAGCATTTTGTAGATTAATTGGACTATTACTGCCGAGTCTAATCCAGACTTAATCGCTAGACTTAAAACTGCGTGTTACAAAATTTTAATGCTTTTCCTTGAGTTCGCGGTAATATCGACCAAACACGTCGGGTATATGGGAGTTGACTAGATGCTTTTTCACACTTCGCTTGGGGGACTCCAAGTTATAGGAAAGTGGAAACACAGAGGCTGGAAGAACATTCCACATATTTATTGTGCGACAGATGTATGAGTCCCAAAATTTATACGTACGCGAAGGGATGGTGACTACGGTATGTGGGTGACTACTACACATCTTAAAGTCTAACTGGCAATTTCAGTTTTGAAAATCAATTACAATTAATAGATTGTCTAAATCTTGCCCAGTTTGCTTGATGTCTCCTGTAGATTACATCTTATAATTAACAGTCTAACTGGCAATTTTAGTTAAAAAATTAATTAAAATTAATAGATTGTCTAAATCTTGCCCAGTTTGCTTGATGTCTCCTGTAGTCAATATTATTGATATCTGACTATTAGTATTACATCTTATAATTAACAGTCTAACTGGCAATTTTAGTTTAGAAAATCAATTAAAATTAATAGATTGTCTAAATCTTGCCCAGTTTGCTTGATGTCTCCTGTAGATTACATCTTATAATTAACAGTCTAACTGGCAATTTTAGTTTAAAAAATTAATTAAAATTATTAGATTGTCTAAATCTTGCCCAGTTTGCTTGATGTCTCCTGTAGATTACATCTTATAATTAACAGTCTAACTGGCAATTTCAGTTTAGAAAATCAATTAAAATTAATAGATTGTCTAAATCTTGCCCAGTTTGCTTGATGTCTCTTGTAGTCAATATTATTGACATCCCACTACTAGTATTGCATCTTATAATTAACAGTCTAACTGGCAATTTCAGTTTAGAAAATCAATTAAAATTAATAGATTGTCTAAATCTTGCCCAGTTTGCTTGATGTCTCTTGTAGTCAATATTATTGACATCACGCTACTAGTATTGCATCTTATAATTAACAGTCTAACTGGCAATTTCAGTTTAGAAAATCAATTAAAATTAATAAATTGTCTAAATCTTGCCCAGCTTGCTTGATGTCTCTTGTAGTCAATATTATTGACATCCGACTACTAGTATTGCATCTTATAATTAACAGTCTAACTGGCAATTTCAGTTAAGAAAATCAATTAAAATTAATAGATTGTCTAAATCTTGCCCAGTTTGCTTGATGTCTCCTGTAGTCAATATTATTGATACCTGACTATTAGTATTACATCTTATAATTAACAGTCTAACTGGCAATTTCAGTTTAGAAAATCAATTAAAATTAATAGATTGTCTAAATCTTGCCCAGTTTGCTTGATGTCTCTTGTAGTCAATATTATTGACATCCCACTACTAGTATTGCATCTTATAATTAACAGTCTAACTGGCAATTTCAGTTTAGAAAATCAATTAAAATTAATAGATTGTCTAAATCTTGCCCAGTTTGCTTGATGTCTCCTGTAGATTACATCTTATAATTAACAGTCTAACTGGCAATTTCAGTTTAGAAAATCAATTAAAATTTATAGATTGTCTAAACCTTTCCCAGTTTTCTTTAAGTCTTCTACGTTTTGCAGAGTCCGAGGGGACACTTTCTACCTGTCATCTGATGCACCTGAGCACATCTTCTTCCGTCTGTGGTGCAGGACGACATCATTTTTCGGATAATAGTTTAGAAAATCAATTAAAATTAATAGATTGTCTAAATCTTGCCCAGTTTGCTCGTTGTCTCCGCCTCGGATTCCGATGTGAGAGAGTTTCTTCGCGCGCAAAGCGCGCGGTGGGCTTTGGGGGTGACCCCGTAAGCCGGCTGGAACTCGGCGGGCGACGGCCCACCGGTGTCTGTTTTCTCCCCTGATATGTGCTGGCAGGGGAGGGGACCCGTGTGAGGGGGGGTCCCTTGTGGCGAGGTTGGTGGTGCCCCCGACCTGGAAGCGGCCGGGGGAGGGGCCGCGAGAAGGGTGCGGCCCCTGTGTCATCTTCTTCAGTTCCCGACCTTAGGGTGGTCGGGAACGCTGGGTCTTCGCCCCCGGCCTGGAAGCGGGCGGGGGAGGGGTCACGAGGCGTAGTGTGACCCCTATGATGTCATCTTCTTCAGTTCCCGACCTTAGGGTGGTCGGGAACGCTGGGTCTTCGCCCCCGGCCTGGAAGCGGGCGGGGGAGGGGTCACGAGGCGTAATGTGACCCCTATGATGTCGTCTTCTTCAATCCCCGACCTCAGGGCGGTCGGGGATACTCTTCGCCCCCGGCCTGGAAGCGGGCGGGGGAGGGACCACGGGGCGTAGTGTGGCCCCTATGAGGTCATCATCTTCGGCCTCCGACCTGAGGGTGGTCGGAGACGCTCTTCATGGTGTGATCCCGGTCTGGTTGGCGACCGGGAGTGGGCCTCGGGGGTGTGGGCCCTGTGCGGTCTTCTTCTTCACCTCGGCGGGGGGGGCCCCAGGGTCTCCCGGGGCAGGCGGCGGCCTTCCGGTGGCCGTGCGTGAAGCGGTGCGATGCCCTGAAGATGGACGTGCCGGCTGCGGTCGGCTCCGTCAAACATCCGTTTGGCGAGCCTGGCCACGAACTGCTCGATGGTTTCCATCTTCAGGTCCTCGTGGATATTGGAGTTGCGCACGAAGCACGGTGCGCCGACTGCCGCGCGCAGACAGAGGTTCTGCTGGGCCTGCATCTTGGTCTTGTTGGTTGCTGAAAGCAGGTGGAGCCATGCCGGAGCGGCGTAGGTGAGGCGTGAGCGGATGAAGGTCTTATAGATGTTGACCTTTACCCAGGATGGCAAAGAGGAGTGCAGCTATATATTATTGATATCTGACTATTAGTATTACATCTTATAATTAACAGTCTAACTGGCAATTTTAGTTTAGAAAATCAATTAAAATTAATAGATTGTCTAAATCTTGCCCAGTTTGCTTGATGTCTCCTGTAGATTACATCTTATAATTAACAGTCTAACTGGCAATTTTAGTTTAAATAATTAATTAAAATTATTAGATTGTCTAAATCTTGCCCAGTTTGCTTGATGTCTCCTGTAGATTACATCTTATAATTAACAGTCTAACTGGCAATTTCAGTTTAGAAAATCAATTAAAATTAATAGATTGTCTAAATCTTGCCCAGTTTGCTTGATGTCTCTTGTAGTCAATATTATTGACATCCGACTACTAGTATTGCATCTTATAATTAACAGTCTAACTGGCAATTTCAGTTAAGAAAATCAATTAAAATTAATAGATTGTCTAAATCTTGCCCAGTTTGCTTGATGTCTCCTGTAGTCAATATTATTGATACCTGACTATTAGTATTACATCTTATAATTAACAGTCTAACTGGCAATTTCAGTTTAGAAAATCAATTAAAATTTATAGATTGTCTAAACCTTTCCCAGTTTTCTTTAAGTCTTCTACGTTTTGCAGAGTCCGAGGGGACACTTTCTACCTGTCATCTGATGCACCTGAGCACATCTTCTTCCGTCTGTGGTTCAGGACGACATCATTTTTCGGATAATAGTTTAGAAAATCAATTAAAATTAATAGATTGTCTAAATCTTGCCCAGTTTGCTCGTTGTCTCCGCCTCGGATTCCGATGTGAGAGAGTTTCTTCGCGCGCAAAGCGCGCGGTGGGCTTTGGGGGTGACCCCGTAAGCCGGCTGGAACTCGGCGGGCGACGGCCCACCGGTGTCTGTTTTCTCCCCTGATATGTGCTGGCAGGGGAGGGGACCCGTGTGAGGGGGGGTCCCTTGTGGCGAGGTTGGTGGTGCCCCCGACCTGGAAGCGGCCGGGGGAGGGGCCGCGAGAAGGGTGCGGCCCCTGTGTCATCTTCTTCAGTTCCCGACCTTAGGGTGGTCGGGAACGCTGGGTCTTCGCCCCCGGCCTGGAAGCGGGCGGGGGAGGGGTCACGAGGCGTAGTGTGACCCCTATGATGTCATCTTCTTCAGTTCCCGACCTTAGGGTGGTCGGGAACGCTGGGTCTTCGCCCCCGGCCTGGAAGCGGGCGGGGGAGGGGTCACGAGGCGTAATGTGACCCCTATGATGTCGTCTTCTTCAATCCCCGACCTCAGGGCGGTCGGGGATACTCTTCGCCCCCGGCCTGGAAGCGGGCGGGGGAGGGACCACGGGGCGTAGTGTGGCCCCTATGAGGTCATCATCTTCGGCCTCCGACCTGAGGGTGGTCGGAGACGCTCTTCATGGTGTGATCCCGGTCTGGTTGGCGACCGGGAGTGGGCCTCGGGGGTGTGGGCCCTGTGCGGTCTTCTTCTTCACCTCGGCGGGGGGGGCCCCAGGGTCTCCCGGGGCAGGCGGCGGCCTTCCGGTGGCCGTGCGTGAAGCGGTGCGATGCCCTGAAGATGGACGTGCCGGCTGCGGTCGGCTCCGTCAAACATCCGTTTGGCGAGCCTGGCCACGAACTGCTCGATGGTTTCCATCTTCAGGTCCTCGTGGATATTGGAGTTGCGCACGAACCACGGTGCGCCGACTGCCGCGCGCAGACAGAGGTTCTGCTGGGCCTGCATCTTGGTCTTGTTGGTTGCTGAAAGCAGGTGGAGCCATGCCGGAGCGGCGTAGGTGAGGCGTGAGCGGATGAAGGTCTTATAGATGTTGACCTTTACCCAGGATGGCAAAGAGGAGTGCAGCTATATATTATTGATATCTGACTATTAGTATTACATCTTATAATTAACAGTCTAACTGGCAATTTCAGTTTAGAAAATCAATTAAAATTTATAGATTGTCTAAACCTTTCCCAGTTTTCTTTAAGTCTTCTACGTTTTGCAGAGTCCGAGGGGACACTTTCTACCTGTCATCTGATGCACCTGAGCACATCTTCTTCCGTCTGTGGTTCAGGACGACATCATTTTTCGGATAATAGTTTAGAAAATCAATTAAAATTAATATATTGTCTAAATCTTGCCCAGTTTGCTCGTTGTCTCCGCCTCGGATTCCGATGTGAGAGAGTTTCTTCGCGCGCAAAGCGCGCGGTGGGCTTTGGGGGTGACCCCGTAAGCCGGCTGGAACTCGGCGGGCGACGGCCCACCGGTGTCTGTTTTCTCCCCTGATATGTGCTGGCAGGGGAGGGGACCCGTGTGAGGGGGGGTCCCTTGTGGCGAGGTTGGTGGTGCCCCCGACCTGGAAGCGGCCGGGGGAGGGGCCGCGAGAAGGGTGCGGCCCCTGTGTCATCCTCTTCAGTTCCCGACCTTAGGGTGGTCGGGAACGCTGGGTCTTCGCCCCCGGCCTGGAAGCGGGCGGGGGAGGGGTCACGAGGCGTAGTGTGACCCCTATGATGTCATCTTCTTCAGTTCCCGACCTTAGGGTGGTCGGGAACGCTGGGTCTTCGCCCCCGGCCTGGAAGCGGGCGGGGGAGGGGTCACGAGGCGTAATGTGACCCCTATGATGTCGTCTTCTTCAATCCCCGACCTCAGGGCGGTCGGGGATACTCTTCGCCCCCGGCCTGGAAGCGGGCGGGGGAGGGACCACGGGGCGTAGTGTGGCCCCTATGAGGTCATCATCTTCGGCCTCCGACCTGAGGGTGGTCGGAGACGCTCTTCATGGTGTGATCCCGGTCTGGTTGGCGACCGGGAGTGGGCCTCGGGGGTGTGGGCCCTGTGCGGTCTTCTTCTTCACCTCGGCGGGGGGGGGCCCAGGGTCTCCCGGGGCAGGCGGCGGCCTTCCGGTGGCCGTGCGTGAAGCGGTGCGATGCCCTGAAGATGGACGTGCCGGCTGCGGTCGGCTCCGTCAAACATCCGTTTGGCGAGCCTGGCCACGAACTGCTCGATGGTTTCCATCTTCAGGTCCTCGTGGATATTGGAGTTGCGCACGAACCACGGTGCGCCGACTGCCGCGCGCAGACAGAGGTTCTGCTGGGCCTGCATCTTGGTCTTGTTGGTTGCTGAAAGCAGGTGGAGCCATGCCGGAGCGGCGTAGGTGAGGCGTGAGCGGATGAAGGTCTTATAGATGTTGACCTTTACCCAGGATGGCAAAGAGGAGTGCAGCTATATATTATTGATATCTGACTATTAGTATTACATCTTATAATTAACAGTCTAACTGGCAATTTCAGTTTAGAAAATCAATTAAAATTTATAGATTGTCTAAACCTTTCCCAGTTTTCTTTAAGTCTTCTACGTTTTGCAGAGTCCGAGGGGACACTTTCTACCTGTCATCTGATGCACCTGAGCACATCTTCTTCCGTCTGTGGTTCAGGACGACATCATTTTTCGGATAATAGTTTAGAAAATCAATTAAAATTAATAGATTGTCTAAATCTTGCCCAGTTTGCTCGTTGTCTCCGCCTCGGATTCCGATGTGAGAGAGTTTCTTCGCGCGCAAAGCGCGCGGTGGGCTTTGGGGGTGACCCCGTAAGCCGGCTGGAACTCGGCGGGCGACGGCCCACCGGTGTCTGTTTTCTCCCCTGATATGTGCTGGCAGGGGAGGGGACCCGTGTGAGGGGGGGTCCCTTGTGGCGAGGTTGGTGGTGCCCCCGACCTGGAAGCGGCCGGGGGAGGGGCCGCGAGAAGGGTGCGGCCCCTGTGTCATCTTCTTCAGTTCCCGACCTTAGGGTGGTCGGGAACGCTGGGTCTTCGCCCCCGGCCTGGAAGCGGGCGGGGGAGGGGTCACGAGGCGTAGTGTGACCCCTATGATGTCATCTTCTTCAGTTCCCGACCTTAGGGTGGTCGGGAACGCTGGGTCTTCGCCCCCGGCCTGGAAGCGGGCGGGGGAGGGGTCACGAGGCGTAATGTGACCCCTATGATGTCGTCTTCTTCAATCCCCGACCTCAGGGCGGTCGGGGATACTCTTCGCCCCCGGCCTGGAAGCGGGCGGGGGAGGGACCACGGGGCGTAGTGTGGCCCCTATGAGGTCATCATCTTCGGCCTCCGACCTGAGGGTGGTCGGAGACGCTCTTCATGGTGTGATCCCGGTCTGGTTGGCGACCGGGAGTGGGCCTCGGGGGTGTGGGCCCTGTGCGGTCTTCTTCTTCACCTCGGCGGGGGGGGCCCCAGGGTCTCCCGGGGCAGGCGGCGGCCTTCCGGTGGCCGTGCGTGAAGCGGTGCGATGCCCTGAAGATGGACGTGCCGGCTGCGGTCGGCTCCGTCAAACATCCGTTTGGCGAGCCTGGCCACGAACTGCTCGATGGTTTCCATCTTCAGGTCCTCGTGGATATTGGAGTTGCGCACGAACCACGGTGCGCCGACTGCCGCGCGCAGACAGAGGTTCTGCTGGGCCTGCATCTTGGTCTTGTTGGTTGCTGAAAGCAGGTGGAGCCATGCCGGAGCGGCGTAGGTGAGGCGTGAGCGGATGAAGGTCTTATAGATGTTGACCTTTACCCAGGATGGCAAAGAGGAGTGCAGCTATATATTATTGATATCTGACTATTAGTATTACATCTTATAATTAACAGTCTAACTGGCAATTTCAGTTTAGAAAATCAATTAAAATTTATAGATTGTCTAAACCTTTCCCAGTTTTCTTTAAGTCTTCTACGTTTTGCAGAGTCCGAGGGGACACTTTCTACCTGTCATCTGATGCACCTGAGCACATCTTCTTCCGTCTGTGGTTCAGGACGACATAATTTTTCGGATAATAGTTTAGAAAATCAATTAAAATTAATAGATTGTCTAAATCTTGCCCAGTTTGCTCGTTGTCTCCGCCTCGGATTCCGATGTGAGAGAGTTTCTTCGCGCGCAAAGCGCGCGGTGGGCTTTGGGGGTGACCCCGTAAGCCGGCTGGAACTCGGCGGGCGACGGCCCACCGGCGTCTGTTTTCTCCCCTGATATGTGCTGGCAGGGGAGGGGACCCGTGTGAGGGGGGGTCCCTTGTGGCGAGGTTGGTGGTGCCCCCGACCTGGAAGCGGCCGGGGGAGGGGCCGCGAGAAGGGTGCGGCCCCTGTGTCATCTTCTTCAGTTCCCGACCTTAGGGTGGTCGGGAACGCTGGGTCTTCGCCCCCGGCCTGGAAGCGGGCGGGGGAGGGGTCACGAGGCGTAGTGTGACCCCTATGATGTCATCTTCTTCAGTTCCCGACCTTAGGGTGGTCGGGAACGCTGGGTCTTCGCCCCCGGCCTGGAAGCGGGCGGGGGAGGGGTCACGAGGCGTAATGTGACCCCTATGATGTCGTCTTCTTCAATCCCCGACCTCAGGGCGGTCGGGGATACTCTTCGCCCCCGGCCTGGAAGCGGGCGGGGGAGGGACCACGGGGCGTAGTGTGGCCCCTATGAGGTCATCATCTTCGGCCTCCGACCTGAGGGTGGTCGGAGACGCTCTTCATGGTGTGATCCCGGTCTGGTTGGCGACCGGGAGTGGGCCTCGGGGGTGTGGGCCCTGTGCGGTCTTCTTCTTCACCTCGGCGGGGGGGGGCCCAGGGTCTCCCGGGGCAGGCGGCGGCCTTCCGGTGGCCGTGCGTGAAGCGGTGCGATGCCCTGAAGATGGACGTGCCGGCTGCGGTCGGCTCCGTCAAACATCCGTTTGGCGAGCCTGGCCACGAACTGCTCGATGGTTTCCATCTTCAGGTCCTCGTGGATATTGGAGTTGCGCACGAACCACGGTGCGCCGACTGCCGCGCGCAGACAGAGGTTCTGCTGGGCCTGCATCTTGGTCTTGTTGGTTGCTGAAAGCAGGTGGAGCCATGCCGGAGCGGCGTAGGTGAGGCGTGAGCGGATGAAGGTCTTATAGATGTTGACCTTTACCCAGGATGGCAAAGAGGAGTGCAGCTATATATTATTGATATCTGACTATTAGTATTACATCTTATAATTAACAGTCTAACTGGCAATTTCAGTTTAGAAAATCAATTAAAATTTATAGATTGTCTAAACCTTTCCCAGTTTTCTTTAAGTCTTCTACGTTTTGCAGAGTCCGAGGGGACACTTTCTACCTGTCATCTGATGCACCTGAGCACATCTTCTTCCGTCTGTGGTTCAGGACGACATCATTTTTTGGATAATAGTTTAGAAAATCAATTAAAATTAATAGATTGTCTAAATCTTGCCCAGTTTGCTCGTTGTCTCCGCCTCGGATTCCGATGTGAGAGAGTTTCTTCGTGCGCAAAGCGCGCGGTGGGCTTTGGGGGTGACCCCGTAAGCCGGCTGGAACTCGGCGGGCGACGGCCCACCGGTGTCTGTTTTCTCCCCTGATATGTGCTGGCAGGGGAGGGGACCCGTGTGAGGGGGGGTCCCTTGTGGCGAGGTTGGTGGTGCCCCCGACCTGGAAGCGGCCGGGGGAGGGGCCGCGAGAAGGGTGCGGCCCCTGTGTCATCTTCTTCAGTTCCCGACCTTAGGGTGGTCGGGAACGCTGGGTCTTCGCCCCCGGCCTGGAAGCGGGCGGGGGAGGGGTCACGAGGCGTAGTGTGACCCCTATGATGTCATCTTCTTCAGTTCCCGACCTTAGGGTGGTCGGGAACGCTGGGTCTTCGCCCCCGGCCTGGAAGCGGGCGGGGGAGGGGTCACGAGGCGTAATGTGACCCCTATGATGTCGTCTTCTTCAATCCCCGACCTCAGGGCGGTCGGGGATACTCTTCGCCCCCGGCCTGGAAGCGGGCGGGGGAGGGACCACGGGGCGTAGTGTGGCCCCTATGAGGTCATCATCTTCGGCCTCCGACCTGAGGGTGGTCGGAGACGCTCTTCATGGTGTGATCCCGGTCTGGTTGGCGACCGGGAGTGGGCCTCGGGGGTGTGGGCCCTGTGCGGTCTTCTTCTTCACCTCGGCGGGGGGGGGCCCAGGGTCTCCCGGGGCAGGCGGCGGCCTTCCGGTGGCCGTGCGTGAAGCGGTGCGATGCCCTGAAGATGGACGTGCCGGCTGCGGTCGGCTCCGTCAAACATCCGTTTGGCGAGCCTGGCCACGAACTGCTCGATGGTTTCCATCTTCAGGTCCTCGTGGATATTGGAGTTGCGCACGAACCACGGTGCGCCGACTGCCGCGCGCAGACAGAGGTTCTGCTGGGCCTGCATCTTGGTCTTGTTGGTTGCTGAAAGCAGGTGGAGCCATGCCGGAGCGGCGTAGGTGAGGCGTGAGCGGATGAAGGTCTTATAGATGTTGACCTTTACCCAGGATGGCAAAGAGGAGTGCAGCTATATATTATTGATATCTGACTATTAGTATTACATCTTATAATTAACAGTCTAACTGGCAATTTCAGTTTAGAAAATCAATTAAAATTTATAGATTGTCTAAACCTTTCCCAGTTTTCTTTAAGTCTTCTACGTTTTGCAGAGTCCGAGGGGACACTTTCTACCTGTCATCTGATGCACCTGAGCACATCTTCTTCCGTCTGTGGTTCAGGACGACATAATTTTTCGGATAATAGTTTAGAAAATCAATTAAAATTAATAGATTGTCTAAATCTTGCCCAGTTTGCTCGTTGTCTCCGCCTCGGATTCCGATGTGAGAGAGTTTCTTCGCGCGCAAAGCGCGCGGTGGGCTTTGGGGGTGACCCCGTAAGCCGGCTGGAACTCGGCGGGCGACGGCCCACCGGTGTCTGTTTTCTCCCCTGATATGTGCTGGCAGGGGAGGGGACCCGTGTGAGGGGGGGTCCCTTGTGGCGAGGTTGGTGGTGCCCCCGACCTGGAAGCGGCCGGGGGAGGGGCCGCGAGAAGGGTGCGGCCCCTGTGTCATCTTCTTCAGTTCCCGACCTTAGGGTGGTCGGGAACGCTGGGTCTTCGCCCCCGGCCTGGAAGCGGGCGGGGGAGGGGTCACGAGGCGTAGTGTGACCCCTATGATGTCATCTTCTTCAGTTCCCGACCTTAGGGTGGTCGGGAACGCTGGGTCTTCGCCCCCGGCCTGGAAGCGGGCGGGGGAGGGGTCACGAGGCGTAATGTGACCCCTATGATGTCGTCTTCTTCAATCCCCGACCTCAGGGCGGTCGGGGATACTCTTCGCCCCCGGCCTGGAAGCGGGCGGGGGAGGGACCACGGGGCGTAGTGTGGCCCCTATGAGGTCATCATCTTCGGCCTCCGACCTGAGGGTGGTCGGAGACGCTCTTCATGGTGTGATCCCGGTCTGGTTGACGACCGGGAGTGGGCCTCGGGGGTGTGGGCCCTGTGCGGTCTTCTTCTTCACCTCGGCGGGGGGGGCCCCAGGGTCTCCCGGGGCAGGCGGCGGCCTTCCGGTGGCCGTGCGTGAAGCGGTGCGATGCCCTGAAGATGGACGTGCCGGCTGCGGTCGGCTCCGTCAAACATCCGTTTGGCGAGCCTGGCCACGAACTGCTCGATGGTTTCCATCTTCAGGTCCTCGTGGATATTGGAGTTGCGCACGAACCACGGTGCGCCGACTGCCGCGCGCAGACAGAGGTTCTGCTGGGCCTGCATCTTGGTCTTGTTGGTTGCTGAAAGCAGGTGGAGCCATGCCGGAGCGGCGTAGGTGAGGCGTGAGCGGATGAAGGTCTTATAGATGTTGACCTTTACCCAGGATGGCAAAGAGGAGTGCAGCTATATATTATTGATATCTGACTATTAGTATTACATATTATAATTAACAGTCTAACTGGCAATTTCAGTTTAGAAAATCAATTAAAATTTATAGATTGTCTAAACCTTTCCCAGTTTTCTTTAAGTCTTCTACGTTTTGCAGAGTCCGAGGGGACACTTTCTACCTGTCATCTGATGCACCTGAGCACATCTTCTTCCGTCTGTGGTTCAGGACGACATAATTTTTCGGATAATAGTTTAGAAAATCAATTAAAATTAATAGATTGTCTAAATCTTGCCCAGTTTGCTCGTTGTCTCCGCCTCGGATTCCGATGTGAGAGAGTTTCTTCGCGCGCAAAGCGCGCGGTGGGCTTTGGGGGTGACCCCGTAAGCCGGCTGGAACTCGGCGGGCGACGGCCCACCGGTGTCTGTTTTCTCCCCTGATATGTGCTGGCAGGGGAGGGGACCCGTGTGAGGGGGGGTCCCTTGTGGCGAGGTTGGTGGTGCCCCCGACCTGGAAGCGGCCGGGGGAGGGGCCGCGAGAAGGGTGCGGCCCCTGTGTCATCTTCTTCAGTTCCCGACCTTAGGGTGGTCGGGAACGCTGGGTCTTCGCCCCCGGCCTGGAAGCGGGCGGGGGAGGGGTCACGAGGCGTAGTGTGACCCCTATGATGTCATCTTCTTCAGTTCCCGACCTTAGGGTGGTCGGGAACGCTGGGTCTTCGCCCCCGGCCTGGAAGCGGGCGGGGGAGGGGTCACGAGGCGTAATGTGACCCCTATGATGTCGTCTTCTTCAATCCCCGACCTCAGGGCGGTCGGGGATACTCTTCGCCCCCGGCCTGGAAGCGGGCGGGGGAGGGACCACGGGGCGTAGTGTGGCCCCTATGAGGTCATCATCTTCGGCCTCCGACCTGAGGGTGGTCGGAGACGCTCTTCATGGTGTGATCCCGGTCTGGTTGGCGACCGGGAGTGGGCCTCGGGGGTGTGGGCCCTGTGCGGTCTTCTTCTTCACCTCGGCGGGGGGGGGCCCCAGGGTCTCCCGGGGCAGGCGGCGGCCTTCCGGTGGCCGTGCGTGAAGCGGTGCGATGCCCTGAAGATGGACGTGCCGGCTGCGGTCGGCTCCGTCAAACATCCGTTTGGCGAGCCTGGCCACGAACTGCTCGATGGTTTCCATCTTCAGGTCCTCGTGGATATTGGAGTTGCGCACGAACCACGGTGCGCCGACTGCCGCGCGCAGACAGAGGTTCTGCTGGGCCTGCATCTTGGTCTTGTTGGTTGCTGAAAGCAGGTGGAGCCATGCCGGAGCGGCGTAGGTGAGGCGTGAGCGGATGAAGGTCTTATAGATGTTGACCTTTACCCAGGATGGCAAAGAGGAGTGCAGCTATATATTATTGATATCTGACTATTAGTATTACATCTTATAATTAACAGTCTAACTGGCAATTTCAGTTTAGAAAATCAATTAAAATTTATAGATTGTCTAAACCTTTCCCAGTTTTCTTTAAGTCTTCTACGTTTTGCAGAGTCCGAGGGGACACTTTCTACCTGTCATCTGATGCACCTGAGCACATCTTCTTCCGTCTGTGGTTCAGGACGACATCATTTTTCGGATAATAGTTTAGAAAATCAATTAAAATTAATATATTGTCTAAATCTTGCCCAGTTTGCTCGTTGTCTCCGCCTCGGATTCCGATGTGAGAGAGTTTGCGCGCGCGAAGAAACTCTCTCACATCGGAATCCGAGGCGGAGACAACGAGCAAACTGGGCAAGATTGAGACAATCTATTAATTTTAATTGATTTTCTAAACTATTATCCAAAAAATGATGTCGTCCTGAACCACAGACGGAAGAAGATGTGCTCAGGTGCATCAGATGACAGGTAGAAAGTGTCCCCTCGGACTCTGCAAAACGTAGAAGACTTAAAGAAAATTGGGAAAGGTTTAGACAATCTATAAATTTTAATTGATTTTCTAAACTGAAATTGCCAGTTAGACTGTTAATTATAAGATGTAATACTAATAGTCAGATATCAATAATATATAGCTGCACTCCTCTTTGCCATCCTGGGTAAAGGTCAACATCTATAAGACCTTCATCCGCTCACGCCTCACCTACGCCGCTCCGGCATGGCTCCACCTGCTTTCAGCAACCAACAAGACCAAGATGCAGGCCCAGCAGAACCTCTGTCTGCGCGCGGCAGTCGGCGCACCGTGGTTCGTGCGCAACTCCAATATCCACGAGGACCTGAAGATGGAAACCATCGAGCAGTTCGTGGCCAGGCTCGCCAAACGGATGTTTGACGGAGCCGACCGCAGCCGGCACGTCCATCTTCAGGGCATCGCACCGCTTCACGCACGGCCACCGGAAGGCCGCCGCCTGCCCCGGGAGACCCTGGGGCCCCCCCCGCCGAGGTGAAGAAGAAGACCGCACAGGGCCCACACCCCCGAGGCCCACTCCCGGTCGCCAACCAGACCGGGATCACACCATGAAGAGCGTCTCCGACCACCCTCAGGTCGGAGGCCGAAGATGATGACCTCATAGGGGCCACACTACGCCCCGTGGTCCCTCCCCCGCCCGCTTCCAGGCCGGGGGCGAAGAGTATCCCCGACCGCCCTGAGGTCGGGGATTGAAGAAGACGACATCATAGGGGTCACATTACGCCTCGTGACCCCTCCCCCGCCCGCTTCCAGGCCGGGGGCGAAGACCCAGCGTTCCCGACCACCCTAAGGTCGGGAACTGAAGAAGATGACATCATAGGGGTCACACTACGCCTCGTGACCCCTCCCCCGCCCGCTTCCAGGCCGGGGGCGAAGACCCAGCGTTCCCGGCCACCCTAAGGTCGGGAACTGAAGAAGATGACACAGGGGCCGCACCCTACTCGCGGCCCCTCCCCCGGCCGCTTCCAGGTCGGGGGCACCACCAACCTCGCCACAAGGGACCCCCCCTCACACGGGTCCCCTCCCCTGCCAGCACATATCAGGGGAGAAAACAGACACCGGTGGGCCGTCGCCCGCCGAGTTCCAGCCGGCTTACGGGGTCACCCCCAAAGCCCACCGCGCGCTTTGCGCGCGAAGAAACTCTCTCACATCGGAATCCGAGGCGGAGACAACGAGCAAACTGGGCAAGATTGAGACAATCTATTAATTTTAATTGATTTTCTAAACTATTATCCAAAAAATGATGTCGTCCTGAACCACAGACGGAAGAAGATGTGCTCAGGTGCATCAGATGACAGGTAGAAAGTGTCCCCTCGGACTCTGCAAAACGTAGAAGACGTAGAAGACTTCACCTCTCGCTACCTACTCGATTAGGCTGAGTATGAATGGCGATATTTTTATTAAAGATATAGATCACCTCTCGCTACCTACTCGATTAGGCTCAGTATGAATGGCGATATTTTTATTAAAGATATAGATCACCTCTCGCTACCTACTCGATTAGGCTGAGTATGAATGGCGATATTTTTATTAAAGATATAGATCACCTCTCGCTACCTACTCGATTAGGCTGAGTATGAATGGCGATATTTTTATTAAAGATATAGATCACCTCTCGCTACCTACTCGATTAGGCTCAGTATGAATGGCGATATTTTTATTAAAGATATAGATCACCTCTCGCTACCTACTCGATTAGGCTCAGTATGAATGGCGATATTTTTATTAAAGATATAGATCACCTCTCGCTACCTACTCGATTAGGCTGAGTATGAATGGCGATATTTTTATTAAAGATATAGATCACCTCTCGCTACCTACTCGATTAGGCTCAGTATGAATGGCGATATTTTTATTAAAGATATAGATCACCTCTCGCTACCTACTCGATTAGGCTGAGTATGAATGGCGATATTTTTATTAAAGATATAGATCACCTCTCGCTACCTACTCGATTAGGCTGAGTATGAATGGCGATATTTATATTACTGAACAATAAAAGATACGCAGTTGTTTATTTTATTCTAAATTATTATATAAAAATATTAGCTGTTTAACAAATTCCCCGCAGTATCTACGAGTATATGTAAATAATTGTTGCAAATATATTAAATAGAAGCCAAAGATCAAATATTGTTAATCTTATTTCTATTGAACAGTTCACTTCATATACTAAAATAGACTTTAATATATTTTCTAACAATATATAACAATTAATAAACGAGCAAACGAAAATATTGGGTCGTTTGGAAAATCCGCAATATAAAATAAAATATTGTATTTTTGATTTTTGTATAGTATTTGTATCAAAGCCCTAATAAAACATAATAATATTAATATGATTGTGTTATTTTAAACCTGTATCAAACAAACATAGGTAAACCTTTCTAAACCAGCCTATAGTTAGTTGCAAGCCTGAGATACCATTCTTTTTATCTCTCTTTCCATGCAATCCATGGAATGCTTAGAAAATTGTCTTTATATATTAAAAATTAAAAGGTCTGTGGTCAATACATTAAATGAAATTAAATTAATAGGTACATGAGCTTCTAAGAAGGCATTAATGAAATCATACAGTATTTGGTTGGGTAGGGAGTGGAACAGAATGCTGGATGGTAAACGTATTGTGCAATAAAAGAGAAGACATCTTTTTTAAACTTTCCCGTCACCAGTCTGGAATCAACAAACACTACTTTAAAATAGACCTGGAACAACATAGTGATTCCATGGTTTTCTAAAACCATTTCAATAATATGAGTAAGACAAATTTCTAAGCATTCCATAGATTCACCGTACAGATGCCGGGTCAATCATGTGTGGGTAAGAGATGCGAAGAAAGGTTTCTCAGGCTTGGGTCTGACAATAGGCTGGTTTGAAAAGGCCTCCTTCTTTATTTTATTGTGTGATAACCATCCACCATTCCACTCCTCTCCCTATGAATGAAATCAAGACCTACTGAGTTTCAGTGAATGCTCATTAACTGATAGTCAATTGCGAGGGACAGGAGCCATCTGCAGTATAAAGCTGGAAAAGTTGTACATAATCGACAAATTCCTACACATTTTAATTAATGTGATATAATACTCTATCATTATTTACATGCACAATCTGTTTGAATGATTTCAAGTTTATTTTAGGTGAGTTACAAACTTATTTCTTATTTACACAGTACATAATAGTAAGCCTCCCTCGCTCGCTCGCAATCCACTAAATGGGTTATCGACATTTTACTCTCTAAAACTCTAAACAAAATCTTCATTCAGCTCGGCTGGTCCAGCATAAATAGAAGTCTTTGCATTGATTTTCCACTTAATTAAATTTGTTCTTTTCCTAGAGGGCTTAGTGATCGCAGATTGATTAATTAATAGATATTTTTGTCCTATTTTTGCTACACACATCCCGCTAATCGTAAGTTTAGTTTCCCTGATGAATAAATAGCTGTGTTCGCTGATAAAAATGGTCCATACAATCTTCTTCTTCTTCTTTTTTAAAAATAAATGGCAATCGCCGATGAGGCATTTATGCCAACTTCACGTTTGTATCGTATGTATAAAAATATATAAATTTAATTTTACGGGACCATACAATCAAATCTGTTCAAATTCAATGTTTGTTTACATTTGTTGGTCGGCTGTCATTTAGATCAATTTAGAGGACACAAATCTGTCAAAATCGAAAAACATCGCTATTTCTACGGACTTTCTCGATGAAAAATTCCATTTTTATTGCCATACGCAAAACTTTATTAATTATTTTCATCTTAAGTAGACGATATTCTGAGAAGTAAAATTAAGAAATAATTTTAATATATTATTATACACATAGCAAGTTATATATATTTAAAACATACTATTCCTATACGTAAATAATTCTTTTTTCAAATGGTATAGTATTTTTTTCGTATGGTATCTTATTCCGTAGAAATAGCCATCGCCCTCCCCTCACAGACTCTATGAAGAGTACAGACGACCGACTAGCCAATAACGGGACGACCCTATACTTCCCAAGTCATATGACAGTTGTTTTTTTTTTTTAATTTGTGTCAGGCATAGACCTTATTGCCGATTCAGTCTCAGAATAATTTGCAATAGCCCCCTAAAATTAAAAAAAAAATACTTTCCCTATACCCTGCCCTGCTGAGCAAAGCAGTTACCAAAGTAAAGGTATTTTGAAAGAAAACAAGTGTATTATTTAAAATATTTATTCTTTTTTTGATGCGTTAAAAATGCTTTTTCTTGCATTCTTGGTAATTTCTTATTTTGTAGCCTATATATATATATATCCGTGCCTTTTAAAATTCAGTTAATATGGTGAGCTCCAAAAATAGATTTACAACAAACAAGCTCTCTATGCTCATTACATTTAACGAAATCCAAAGTGTGCTATATTGTTGTCATGTGCATTTAGCACTAACCACTCATTTGACTCCGTTAAAATTACTCCAAAACTGCGGACCACATCATCAGGTGGGTAATGAAGCTTTGTCATATTTTTTGTGCCTTTGCGTTCACGCTCTCTGATCCATCCGTGAGTGCTACTTTTCTCTACTTTTAAATCGCTGCGGAAATGTATACACTTAAGCTTTTCTAAAATTTTCTTCACTACCCAACCCGTTGAGTAAGCACGTGAGGGAACCGCCAGTCTTTGCTGCCTTGCTTGTTGTAATATTCCTTCCACCTCATTCACTTGACGATGATGAGGCTCCCTGTTTTTATTTTCAACAGATAAAGATTGACTATTGATTATACAACGTGTTACAAAATACCTCGTAAAGCCGAAAGGAGGTTAAATAAGGGGCTTATAACGAGTCCATTCACAATATTTAAGAACCGTAGTAACCCTGTAATAACATACCCCAAAAAATATAAAATATATTATTTTCACTTTTGCAACCCTATTTCAGTAAAATTAAAGAGTAAACTACGCAGAATGTACTTACATTTCTATCTAATTCGCAGAACAAAAAAATTAAAAGATCTAACCTAACGAAACAACCTGAAATGGCTTGTGTGACATTTCGCACCATTCCTCGGTGTTATTGATGCGAAAACCGATTTAACACGCTGTTTCATCTCGGCAACCGTTGGGCAATCGGAGAAATACACTCTGTCCTTCACAAAACCCTACAAAAAGAAGGCCAAGGGTGTGAGGTCTGGAGAACGAGCAGGCCATAGCACCGGTCACCCGCGGCCGATCCATCCTCACGGAAAGCGAACGTTAAGATTTTCTCGTACTTTGCGAGCAAAATGTGCCGGAGCTCATCATGCTGAAACACCATGTTTCTTTGGTTCTCAAAGTAATCCCAGTCAGCCATAGGAAAGTCGTCAATCGCCTCTTCGAATTCCGTTTGTAAAAACGTTAGAGGTTGCTACCGTTCAGACGTGATGGCATAATGACGGGACCGATGACATGCCCTCATAAAGGCCAGCCCACACATTCAGCCGCCAATGGTGTTGGAATCTGCCCTGCCGTGAAGCATGTGGATTCTCGCGAGCCCAAACGTGATCGTTATGCATATTTGAAAGTCCTGACCTCGTGAATGTTGCCTCGTCCGTTCAAAGAGCATAGTTTACGTAATTAGGGTTTTCCTTAAACTGCCTGAGGTATCACTAGCAGAAGTTACTCCTGGGTGCAAAATCAGCTCCTGTACGGCGATAGTGATAAGGGTGACGATTGTCGTCACGAAGAATTTCCCAAACTGCAATATGGTTTATACCGAATCTCGTTCCGTCGCTGTTTAGTGGGGGGTCTACCATCGCTAAATCGTTGCCGATACAGTTCGCGAGCACGATTTAAATTGCTATCTTCATGGCCTAAGCATAACATCATATCGTAATATTCCGATTTAGAAAGCATATGTTGGAAAAAAAACTCGAAACAGTTGTGGGATATCGATTAGAAGATTTGAAATTGACAACATATTTTTTTTTCCAACGTGTACATTTTTTGAAGCCAGTTCTCGAGTAAAAGATAAAAAAAATATCCTTGTATTGAGGTAGCAAACATTTATGAATGAAAAATAGTAAAACTATTAAAGTAGACTATTATTAGGTAAAATAGGTACGTAGGCCTTTCTGTTAAATAATCTTTGTTCCCTGACATGACAGCTTATTGGTTGACAATATTTTTGGCCTAGATAATTAATTATATTTTTACAGGGTATTTTGTAACACGTTGTATTGTCAGCCTCATCATCCTCACAATTAAATGATGTTGCATGAAATTTTATCACGTTAGTGATTAGCAATTATTTAAATGTGCACTTGAAAGTGTGGCAACTAGGGTTATTATTTCGATAATTATAGGCTCTCACTTGCGTAAAAAAAATATCAATTGGGTCCGTATTGAAATATCGGGGCCTGATATATACAGGGTTACAGAAAAAGTCGTGCTAGATCCGTTCAGGGCGTGGAGTACCCATCAGTTCTGACTTATTTCTCTATGAAACCCTAAATTTAACCATTTTCGACTTTTAATTTTTTTATTGAAAATAGCCGATTTTTGGGCTACTAAAATTAATTTTGTTTATTTTGTGTGCCTTATTATTATTATTATTGCATTTTTAAATGTGTAATAAGATGCTTTAGGAAGTCAATCATTAAAATAGTGAATAAGTTAATTGAATAGGCCGTAGTAGACAAGTGAAAGTTAAGAAATTACAAAAATAATTAGCAAGATTTTTTTTCTCTAAGGGATATCTAAAAAAAATATTATGGCAGTTGTTCGGCAGATGTATTTTAAAATATCTACGTATCATAAGCTATCTAACGAGGTATAACAATCTAGAATTTGTATTACATTTCGTGGAAAAAAAGTAGTTGGGACGCTTCAGGTAGTAGTTCTAACGGACCCGAACCTATTGTTTTTCAAGTTAAGACGCACCGTGCGAGCGAGACAAGTGATGATTTATGCAGGTGTAAGTGAAAGAAAAAATGTGTAGAGACTGATTAGGGCTGGGAATACAATACAGGATATTGTTTTGGTTGGTTTTCTGCTTTTGTTCTTCGTACATAGTAGATGTAATATCGTTTTGCTCTTTTTCTCGACTTGGCTGTGATTCTGGACTATTTCTTCTGATTTGTGACTACTGTGCTTGTTAACCGGACTCTGATTTGTACTTGTGATACGGAAGTGTGAAGATGACGTCCTACACACCTAAGGAATATGCTGATATGCTTATTTGTTATGGATACTGCGATTGTGTGTCTGCGCAAGCTAATAAACTAATATTGTTGCCCGTGATCTGGGACTTTCGCAATGGAGAGTATGGTTTACAGTGCATACTGCTGGCCTATACCCCTACCATTACTCGCCGGTACACGTTATTGAAGAAGGAGACCCCGCGAGAAGGTTGCACTTCTGCAGATTCATGCTAAATGCTGACGTAGAAGAACCAGATTTTCTAAGAAATATCTTGTGGACAGATGAATCCAAATTTGATAAAGATTGCATAACTAACTATCACAACGCCCATTACTTGGCCCCAAAAGAACGAAGGAATCCCAATAAGAAAAGAGTGAAGGGGTCCCAACGAAGATTCAGCGTGAATGTGTGGATGGGCATTATCTCCAATCATTTGATTGGACCTTACTTTCTCCCGGACAATCTAAATGGGGAAAGCTACGAAAACGTGGCTGGACACAAATTATCCAAACAAATGGATAGGACGAGGTGGGCCGTTGCCATGGCCAGCAAGAAGTCCGGACCTAACCCCCATGGATTTTCATGTGTGGGGGCGCATGAAAAGTCTTGTCTACAGCGAGCCAAATCCAGTTTCGTCTGTGGAAGAATTAAGAGAAAGGATTGTGGATGCAGCAAATCAAATGAGGACAACGTTGGCAACTGGAGTAGTGAAGACTGGTCTCCTAGAAGGATGCGACAATGTGTTAGAAACAGAGGCGGCCATGTTGAACATGAACTGTAGAGTAAGAAAAAGTTGTGTGAAAACCTGATTTATTAAATAACATTTCTTGCTTACCTATTGTTTAATTTACTTTTACGGGCTAAGTATTAACTTTCTTTCCCACTGTCGCCTATCAAACTAAGTTTTTGCCACGAAATGTAATACAAATTCTAGATTGTTATACCTCGTTAGATAGCTTATGATACGTAGATATTTTAAAATACATCTGCCGAACAACTGCCATAATATTTTTTTAGATATCCCTTAGAGAAAAAAAACTTGCTAATTATTTTTGTAATTTCTTAACTTTCACTTGTCTACTACGGCCTATTCAATTAACTTATGCACTATTTTAATGATTAAAGTCCTAAAGCATCTTATTACACATTTAAAAATGCAATAATAATAAGGCACACAAAATAAACAAAATTAATTTTAGTAGCCCAAAAATCGGCAATTTTCAATAAAAAAACTAAAAGTCGAAAATCTCGAGAAGGGATAAATTTAGGGTAGGGTGTTTCATAGAGAAATAAGTCAGAACTGATGGGTACTCCACGCCCTGAACGGATCTAGCACGACTTTTCCTGTAACCCTGTATATATTTTTTTTGTTGATAAAGTGCCACACCTTCATATAACTGTTTAATGTTAGTATACATTTTTTATAGTCGGTACTGATACTTCCCGGCCTTTACTATTAATACATTTTAGTGTTTTGAATTTTTTTACTGCTTCTTGCCAGAAACTGTAGTGTTTGGAGCCATCCACCACTGTTGCACGTATTTTGTAGTATTTTTCAGTGTGCTTCTCACGGGTCGTCCATCAACATAGTGTGCTGTAATAGAAAAATGATTATTATTATTGTTCAGTGACACACATTTTTCATTCTTGTTTAAGTGGCTCTAGTCTTTTTAGAATACAACATCAAGTGTGGTCACAAAGCTATGTAAGAGGTGTATGTCGTAGGTGTGTATTATCTATGCTTATATTAGATCTACTACTTGTGATTAATTTTATTACATGCGTTTCAAAAACTGACAAGTTATAATTAAATTAATCCTAAACCTGAAAGAATCTGCTAGCAGAATATTAGGAGATAGATTTAAAACAACCAGAACTAAGTACAACAAAGTACAAAGGCAGACGTAAAGCTGTTAGAAATTTTATGACGTTCAGATCTTCAGGACAATGAGAGCTGTAAGCTAACATATGCATACATATTAACCCATCCGGCGCCCATAACGACACGTATGCATGATCAGTTAACAAACTGTAACGACCCATTACACATATGTAAGTTTTCGTTATTTATACACACTTAAAAAGATAATTTAGATATAAATATTAACTATATATATGTAACAAATATTTTAAAGTTTTTTTTAAACTTGACAAATGTCTTAGAAATACCGCGTTTTTTCATGTTTCGATTAAACATTGAATATTTTTTTAAAATGGGATTTTCTAAACGGGATATTGGTTATTATAAAGGATTTTTTAATAATAGTTTTAAAATATAATATAATTTAACACTTTGATTGATTTGGCTGCTCGTATCATGGGAATGTTTACGATGATGCGGACCACAAGGTTCTAAGTTTGAAACAATTAATTATATTTGTTAACTGCATCGAAGTAGAGATAATTTCGGAACTTACTCCGCAAGATCTTACGACTATGCAAAAAAAATACGAGATTATTTATAGACGGCTTTTTTTTAAAACTGTTTATTTAAATATTAGTTTTAAATTATCAAATAAGGCACCGACAAAGCTTTTTCTTAGTAACATTTAAAAATGTCTCCATATAATATATGTATGAATATATTTGTATATGAATTTTTTTCGTCAATTTAAAGGATTAAGCGAACCGACCCAAACAAAGGATTATAAAGGATATAAACTATATTTTATATAAAAACAAAGGATTATATTTGACTTTGTATTTCTGCATTCTATAATACTTATTCTTTAAATTTCTGGAAATTAACTGCTTTTTAAAATAATTTAAAAGGTTATTTAGGTACCTATGCTATTTTAGAAACAAAGGATTATTTATGACTCTGAATTTCGGCATCCTATAATATTTAATCATTTATGTCTTTAGTCTAATGTTATTCATTTGTAATTTATTTTAGGTACGTACGTCAGTAGTTTTAATGACAATTTTAAAACCAAGATGGTATTAGTGAAACAGGAACCGCGACGGCTTAGCTTGCTTTCCGAGGCCCTTTATATGTACTATGAGAAATTTATTTATTTAAATCTTTATTGCACAAAGTACAAAGGCGGACTTAATGCCGCTAGGCATTCTATGACAGTCAAACCTTCGGGACAACAAGAGCAATTAAACAATGAAAGGTAGGTGCAATTACAGGCTTAATTAGACAATATAATGACATATATAAATTAATACATACTTACATACACATAGACATACAAATAAATAATATTTACATATCTACATACTAATACTACATGCAAATACATACATATAAACTACACATATAAACAATAATAATATACATACATATCAAATTAAATGTAATACTATCTATAACCATATCAAATACAAGTATAATTATCAGCAACGCCAGAACTAAACTAAGTTTATTATGACTTCATGTAGTGTGCATATACAAGTTTTTTAAAGATAGCCCTGCTCTGGGCCTGCCGGATGTTTATAGGCAACTGATTCCAGAGGTTTACGGCTACAACTGCAAAGGACTTTGAGACAAAAGAAGAATGGTGAGTGGGAATGGACAGAGTAGAATTAGAGGAAGAACGGAGAGTTTTGTCATGGGTAGCGCCAAGATAAGTGAAGCACTCTTTTAAGTAATTGGGGGTAGCGGGCTCATTAAGTATTGAGTATAACATGCAGAGTACTCTGCGATTCCTCCGAGGACGAATGGCTAACCACTTTAATTTGTTTCGAAAAGGTGATATGTGGTCGTATTTACGAAGACAAAATATAAACCTGATGCATGCGTTGTGTAGACGTTCCATTTTATTTAATAATTCTTCAGTGAGATCCACACAACACACGTCACCATAGTCGAGCAGAGGAAGCAACAGGGACTGTACCAAAGTTATTTTAGCTTTCATAGGCAAGAAATTTTTGAATTTGTTAAGAGAGTGCAGTGAAGAAAATATTTTACGACTAGTGTTGGCAGTCTGCGTGCCCCAGCTAAGATGAGAATCGAGGTGTATACCAAGGTTCTTAACCTCGCCGGAGAATGCAATTGGCACGCCATCATACCGAACAAGGTCAATCGTGCTCATATCTACTTTAGATAGTAGTCGAGAGCTACCAATGATAATTGATTGACACTTATTCGGGTTGACAGCGACGCCAAACCGCGATGACCAAGAGTAAACATTACATAAATCGGAATTCAGCCAAGCTATTGCACTATTGAGTGTGTCGATATCTGTCTGGACATAGAGCTGCAAGTCGTCGGCGTACAAGTGATAATGACAGTGAAGAGAAGAGGTGATGTTATTTATAAACAATGAGAAGAGTAAAGGAGAGAGAATGCCACCTTGTGGGACGCCTGCTTTTAAGTTACACCAGCCCGATGATGCCTCGTTTATACGCACTTGTTGTCGACGACCACAAAGATATTGTGTAAACCAATTTAAAGTTTCTGATGAGATCCTAAGACGAGACAAAATAGCGATTAGCAATTCAGGATCAACTGTGTTAAAGGCATTTGTGAAATCAATGAGTACTAATACAGTGACTTTAGTATCATCCATGCCGTTTCGGATATCTTCAGTTACTTTTAGTAAAGCTGAAGTTGTGCTATGACCGGGGCGAAATCCAGATTGGAGGGGGTTAAGGAGCCTATTTTCTTGAAGAAAAAGTGATAATTGTTTGTGAACAATAGACTCCAAAACCTTGGATAGGAATGGCAAAATC